>JAWZYU010000013.1:30755365-31955365 GCA_038380435.1 Ryuthela nishihirai
TGACACGAAGGTTGCCAGATCACTCATTTCTATAAAAATCGTTGCCAGATATTTTTTCTAAATTCTGTAATTAACCGTAGTGTTTGGATACTTTTTTGGGCGACTGTTGTAGGTGGTCATGTTATTTTGATACTAGATCGTGTGGGCTCACTCACGGAAATATTGAGCGTGTGCAGTTACCGTTCACAGCAAACTGGAGCGTGTGCAGTAACTGCACATGCTCCAGTTTGCTGTGAGTGTTTGCTGTGAGTGTTTCACAGCAAACTGGAGCGTGTGCAGTTACTGCACACGCTCCAGTTGGAGCGTGTACAGTTGCTGTACACGCTCCAGATATTTTTCCTGAATTCTGTAATCACGTGACACGAAGGTTGCCAGATCACTAATTTCTAAAAAAAAATCGTTGCCAGATATTTTTTCTGAATTCTGCAATCAACCATAGTGTTTGGATACTTTTTGAGCGACTGTACATGTTATCTCCTGTAATACTCTTTCAATTATTTTTAAATTAAGAAACATCTTTTAGAGACATATGAAGAGAGACCGATTTCGCATAAAGTACCGAAAATGAAATGCAAGAAGGAAACACCTACCAGGACACAACTTAGTGCAGTCTGTCCTCTGCAGTCCGTCCCCAACACATTGGTTCCCTCCATTTAAGGGAGCAGGATTGGTGCAAAGTCTGGCCCTGCTCTGAACACCTCGTCCACATCTGGTGCTGCAGTCGCTCCAAGGACTCCACGTCGACCAACCCCGTTCACTGCACACCGATCAACCATTCATGAAACGAACACATGTTATGGAAGATTAGATCCTTCTCGTATAGCTATGGCGGTTAAAGAGATATTCAGGATGATACATAGGAGACTAAAAATTCACTCCTCAGCTATTCTAGAACAGTGTGGCATTTCTGCAGACTGGAATTTAAATAACAGTGGTAGGTAGAGTGTTCCTTTTTTTTTAGAAGGTGTAATCGGGTGGTTGTGGTGAATTGGAGGAGAGATGATTGAATTGATATCACTGTAAATAACTAGTTGTTGTTGGGGTTGTTTTACCTCTGAGCGGCACTTTTTTGCACACCATGGGTTAAATGGCCGGGTCACATGGACCCCGAAGGCTCAGAGAAGGTTGGGGGAGGGGACCCACTGGAACAGCTGTTGGGAGACAGATGGTAGCCTCCCGTCAAGGTCATCCAGCGTGTTCTTTAACATACACAAGGTTGGGTTGTTTTACCTCTGAGTGGCACTTTTTTGCACACCATGGGCTAAATGGCAGGGTCACATGGACCCCGAAGGCTCAGAGAAGGTTGGGGGAGGGGACCCACTGGAACAGCTGTTGGGAGACAGATGGTAGCCTCCCGTCAAGGTCATCCAGCGTGTTCTTTAACGTACACAAGGTTGGGTTGTTTTACCTCTGAGTGGCACTTTTTTGCACACCATGGGCTAAATGGCAGGGTCACATGGACCCCGAAGGCTCAGAGAAGGTTGGGGGAGGGGACCCACTGGAACAGCTGTTGGGAGACAGATGGTAGCCTCCCGTCAAGGTCATCCAGCGTGTTCTTTAACGTACACAAGGTTGGGTTTGTTTTACCTCTGAGTGGCACTTTTTTGCACACCATGGGTTAAATGGCCGGGTCACATGGACCCTGAAGGCTCAGAGAATGTTGAGGGAGGGGACCCACTGGAACAGCTGTTGGGAGACAGATGGTAGCCTCCCGTCAAGGTCATCCAGCGTGTTCTTTAACGTACACAAGGTTGGGTTGTTTTACCTCTGAGTGGCACTTTTTTGCACACCATGGGTTAAATGGCCGGGTCACATGGACCCCGAAGGCTCAGAGAAGGTTGGGGGAGGGGACCCACTGGAACAGCTGTTGGGAGACAGATGGTAGCCTCCTGTCAAGGCCACACAGCGTGTTCTTTAACGTGCACAGGGTATGGCTCTCCCGCACACGGGGTCATGGCTTAAAGTCCCATCGAACGGGCGGCGGCCTTTCCAAGCCCATCGGTGTCCCCTACTGACCGTGGGCAGGGCGGGGAGTTTTGCGGAGGTAAGTCTCAACGCTTACCCAGCTGGGACTTGAAACTGCAGATTAGGAGTCTGGCGCGCTACCGAGTGAGCCCCCCCCCCCCCCCCGATTCCAGTTGGCATTACTGTCAGTACAAATACATTCTGAAGGGACAGCAATGTGGAAGGTATTATCTTTACTTATATTAACAAAATCGTAGGATTATTTGTCTTTAATTTAGTCTAAATCTCTTGCTTTAATTTGTGAATCGTAAGTATATTTACTCGTATTTTTTAAAACAAATTTAATCATTATAGAGTGGATTATATAAATATATATATAATAATTATATTTTTTCATTATTAAAAAATATTTAAACGTAAGAAAACTTGGAAGATGTAAAAATATGAAATTGCGATATAACGGTATACAAGTTAATGTTGCTAATGCTGATCTGAAGGCGAGCACTTGAAGAATTCTAAACACTAATCTTTTTACAATTAGAGAAATCTAAAACTCTAAACTTTTTTTTAGTTGTTATGCAGGACTTAAACTTCTTTTTTTTACATACGAAACTAATTTATGTTTAATAAAATTCATCTGTTTGTTACAAAAAAAGTGTGGAATGTATCGTAGTATACTGATGTACTAATTATTAAAAGAGAATATATGTATAGTATGAGTAGTATCAAGACACTATAGCCATCCCCCACGCACAGTGCTTTCCCCCATATGATGTCACCGACCACACAGGACAGAAACCAAGATGGCGGAATTCAAAATGGCAGACGTATGTCAAAATCGGGGGAGTTTGTGGTGACGTCAGGATTCAAAATGGCGGAGTCTGAGAAATTTCGGATGAGGGTAGAAACCAAAATAGCGCGACTTATTCGGGGCTTTGTGGTGAAAATTGCGGGTTTTTTAATAAAGGGGGTGGCACTTTTGATAAGAGTTGGGTTGTTTTACCTCTGAGCGGCACTTTTTTTGCACACCATGGGCTAAATGGCCAGGTCACATGGACCCTGAAGGCTCAGAGAAGGTTGGGGGAGGGGACCCACTGGAACAGCTGTTGGGAGACAGATGGTAGCCTCCCGTCAAGGCCATCCAGCGTGTTCTTTAACGTGCACAGGGTATGGCTCTCCCGCACACGGGGCCATGGCTTAACGTCCCATCCGACGGACGGCGGCCTTTCCAAGCCCATCGGTGTCCCCTATACTGCCCGTGGGCAGGGCGGGGAATTTTGTGGATATAAATCTCAACGCTGACCCAGCTGGCACTCGAACCTGGGAACTACAGATTACGAGCCTGGTACGCTACCGACTTAGCCACCCCCGCCCCTTTGATAAGGGTTAATTAAATATGAAATATTAGTTATTAATCATTAATAAGGGAGGAGTAGTGTTTATGCATAAGGGGGCGTGGTCAGTTATGAATATTAATGAGGGGGTGTGGTTGGTGACGTCATAGGGAGAAGTACTTGCGTGGGGGATGGCTGTAGTGTCTTGATAATACTTGTATGTTAGTTCTTTTTTATATCATTATTGATATTTTAACTACAGTTTTTTAAGTTAGTATTTCTATTAGTGTAAGTTTATGGACTGATTGTATAATAATAATACTGAAACAAATACCACACTGTTCAAGAAGAGTGATGATAGCGTTGATGATGATAACGATGATGATGGATTTGAAGCAGCAGAGAGAGAACCATCGGCATAGATCGTCAGATAACTGGAACTTCTACGAAATCGTAACAGACTGATTTTTACTCAAGAGAAAGAACCATGAACCCAAAACGAAAAGTTTTTTTAATCGTTATTTTATTAATTTCTTGGCTCTTTTTATAGCATGCCACTTCATAATAAAGTGATGTTGAAAACTTCTTCTCTAACTCTTGCAGTACGTAGTGAGAAAGAGGAAAGGACTTGGATTTGGCGCCCCTGATTTATGCCTCGATGAGACTTAAAGCAGCGGACCCGTGTTCAAGAGAGCTCATACCCTGTGTACATAAAAGAACACGCTGGATGACCTTCACAGGAGATTTCTATATATTTCCTAACACTTGTCCAAGAGGTCTCCTTTTCCCCAACTTTCTCTGAGCCCTTGGGTCTTTGTGACATGGCCATTTAGCCAAAAAAATGCCGCTCAGAGGTCAAACAATCCAAAATAGTACAGTCGCTCAAAAAAGTATCCGAACACTGTGGTTGATTACAGAATTCAGAAAAAATATCTGGCAAAAATTTTTTTTTTAGAAATTAGTGATCTGGCTACCTTTATGTCACGTGATTACAGAATTCAGGAAAAATATCTGGAGCGTGTACAGCAACTGTACACGCTCCAGTTACCGTTCACAGCAAACTGGAGCGTGTGCAGTTACTGCACACGCTCCAGTTTGCTGTGAACGGTAACTGCACACGCTCAATATTTCCGTGAGTGAGCCCACACGATCTAGTATCAAAATAATATGACCACCTACAGTCGCTCAAAAAAATATCCGAACACTATGGTTGATTGAAGAATTCAGAAAAAATATCTGGCAACGATTATTTTAGATATTAGTGATCTGGCAACCTTCATGTCACGTGACACGAAGGTTGTCAGATCACTAATTTCTAAAAAAAAATCGTTGCCAGATATCTTTTCTGAATTCTGTAATCAACCATAGTGTTCGGATACTTTTTTGAGCGACTGTACACTGTTTAGTTAAGCCAATTATAGAAATTCTGAATATTTATATAGATGGACACAAAGTCAAATTGAGGTGAGTTCTATCCTTACGTTTAAACATAAGTGGTATTATTATAATTTTTTTATCTAAATTTGCTAATAAACGGATGTTGAGGTATCGTCAAAGTTGCAGTCACCTCTGGATAGTTGTTTTTAGATAAGCATTATAAATTTTGAACCTAAAGCTCCAATAACATCTGTCTGATAAACAACTAACGAAGAGGTGCTGGATTCGGATGTTCAACCTCAGAGCTGCACTTTCTCGTGCATAATGGGCTAAATGGCCAGGTCACAAGGATCCCATGGGCTTAGAGAAAGCTGAGGTAGGGGACCCACTGGACAGCTGTTAGGAGATATAGTCGCTCAAAAAAGTATCCGAACACTATGGTTGATCACAGAATTCGGAAAAGATATCTGGCAACGATTTTTTTTTAGAAATTAGTGATCTGGCAACCTTTCGTGTCACGTGACATGAAAAAGTTTTTTTGTATTGTACAGTTAAAAAAAATCTATTATTTATTCAAGACTCGAATTCATATGTGTTTTTTCTTTGATGAGTTTTCATAACTTTTTCAATACTTCCAACAGTAGATTAGTGATTAAGATTACGAACAGTGAGTGAGTTTAAAGGCCTCAGGAAAAGAGGGGGGGGGGTGAAGTGGGCACAGAAGGTCAAGCAAGATCATGTTAGAATTGACTGTGAGCGGCACTTTTTTGCACACCATGGGCTATATCACCAGGCCACATGGCCCCGAAGGCTCAGAGAAGGTTGGGGGAGGGGACCCACTGGAACAGCTGTTGGGAGACAGATGGTAGCCTCCCGTCAAGGCCATCCAGCGTGTTCTTTAACGTGCACAGGGTATGGCTCTCCCGCACACGGGGCCACGGCTTTAACGTCCCATCCGACGGACGTCGGCCTTTCCAAGCCCATCGGTGTCCCCTACTGACCGTGGGCAGGGGGGAGGGATTTTGAAGAGATAAATCTCAACGCTGACCCAGCTGGAACTCGAACCTGGGAACTACAGATTACGAGCCTGACGCGCTACCAACTGAGCCACCCCCGCCCATAATGTTTCCAAGGATGGATGTGTTTCAAGGACTAAATTACACAGTGTGATCGGACCTCTATTTTTACTTGTTTCTTTCGTTAATACTGATTTACGACGAAAGAAATATTAAATTTGTATATTTTTTAATCACTCGCTCTGAAGTATTTCTTTATGTTGATTTCGAAATTGGTTTTAATTTTTTGCTACCTAAAATGGATTTTCAGATAGAATTACCGGAACGCAGTCAAGTATAAATTTGTAATATTGTATGACCTATATATATCAATAAATAGGAAATTCAATTTCATGGAATGTTTTATTTAATCCTTATTTCAATCATTATGCAGCAAGTTGTTCCACATGTTAACGAGAATATTAAAGGTTTTAAAGCCAATATTTTATAGGCCAGCCGTTTAATGACCACTTTTTTTGGCATGGAATTTGAAAAGCGTCTCTCTTCTCGAAAAATATGGCTAAAATAAAATAACAAAGCCTTAGTGTACAGTCGCTCAAAAAAAGTATCCGAACACTATGATTGATTACAGAATTCAGAAAAAATATCTGGTAATCTTCGTGTCACGTGACACGAAGGTTGCCAGATCACTAACTTCTGAAAAAAAAAAAATCATTGCCAGATATTTTTTCTGAATTCTGCAATCAAGCGTAGTGTTCGGATACTTTTTCGACACGAAGGTTGCCAGATCGCTAATTTCTAAACCTGGATCGTGTGGGCTCACTCACGGAAATATTGAGCGTGTGCAGTTACCGTTCACAGCAAACTGGAGCGTGTACAGTTGCTGTACACGCTCCAGATATTTTTCCTGAATTCTGTAATCACGTGACACGAAGGTTGCCAGATCACTAATTTCTAAAAAAAAAAATCGTTGCCAGATATTTTTCCTGACTTCTGTAATCAACTATAGTGTTCGGATACTTTTTCGACACGAAGGTTGCCAGATCGCTAATTTCTAAACCTGGATCGTGTGGGCTCACTCACGGAAATATTGAGCGTGTGCAGTTACCGTTCACAGCAAACTGGAGCGTGTACAGTTGCTGTACACGCTCCAGATATTTTTCCTGAATTCTGTAATCACGTGACACAAAGGTTGCCAGATCACTAATTTCTAAAAAAAAAAATCGTTGCCAGATATTTTTTCTGAATTTTGTAATCAACTATAGTATTCGGATACTTTTTTTGAGCGACTGTACACTAAGACTTTATTTTATTTTAACCATATTGTTCGAGAAGAGAGATGCTTTTCAAATTCCATGCCAAAAAAGGTGACAAAACGGTGACACATCGATGTGTCGCATTTTCATATCTCTGAAAAATAACTCATTCCAGCGTTGAAACCCCAGTTCTACTCTTAACGAGAAAGAGGGAACACCGATGGCTTAGAAAAGTCTCTGTCAGTTGGAATGGACTTTAAGCCGTGGTTCAGTGTGTAGAGAGAGAGCCATATATTGTGGACGTAAAAGGACACTTTGGATGGCGTTGACAGGATGCTATCATCTATCTCCTAGCATTCGTTCAATGGATTCCCTGCTCTACGTTTTCAGTCCTTGGGGTAATCTGAAACATTTAGCCCAATGTGTGATTGGGTTGGGTTGTTTTACCTCTGAGCGGCACTTTTTTGCACCCCATGGGCTAAATGGCCAGGTCACAGGGACCCCGAAGGCTCAGAGAAGGTTGGGGGAGGGGACCCACTGGGACAGTTGTTGGGAGACAGATGGTAACCTCCCGTCAAGGCCATCAAGTGTGTTCTTTAACGTTGGATTGTTTTACCTCTGAGCGGCACTTTTTTTGCACCCCATGGGCTAAATGGCCAGGTCACATGGACCCCGAAGGCTCAAAGAAGGTTGGGGGAGGGGACCCACTGGGACAGTTGTTGGGAGACAGATGATAACCTCCCGTGAAGGCCATCAAGTGTGTTCTTTAACGTTGGATTGTTTTACCTCTGAGCGGCACTTTTTTTGCACACCATGGGCTAAATGGCCAGGTCACAAGGACCCCGAAGGCTCAGAGAAGGTTGGGGGAGGGGACCCACTGGGACAGTTGTTGGGAGACAGATGATAACCTCCCTTCAAGGCTATCAATAGTGTTCTTTAACGTTGGATTGTTTTACCTCTGAGCGGCACTTTTTTTGCACCCCATGGGCTAAATTGCCAGGTCACAAGGACCCCGAAGGCTCAGAGAAGGTTGGGGGAGGGGACCCACTGGGACAGTTGTTGGGAGACAGATGATAACCTCCCGTCAAGGCCATCAAGTGTATTCTTTAACGTTGGATTGTTTTACCTCTGAGCGGCACTTTTTTTGCACACCATGGGCTAAATGGCCAGGTCACAAGGACCCGAAAGGCTCAGAGAAGGTTGGAGGAGGGGACATACTGGGACAGTTGTTGGGAGACAGATGGTAACCTCCCGTCAAGGCCATCAAGTGTGTTCTTTAACGTTGGATTGTTTTACCTCTGAGCGGCACTTTTTTTGCACACCATGGTCTAAATGGCCAGGTCACAAGGACCCGAAAGGCTCAGAAAAGGTTGGAGGAGGGGACACACTGGGACAGTTGTTGGGAGACAGATGGTAACCTCCCGTCAAGGCCATCAAATGTGTTCTTTAACGTGCACAGGGTATGGCTCTCCCGCACACTGAACCACGACTTAACGTCCCATACGACGGATGGCGGCCTTTCCAAGCCCATCGGTGTCCCCTACTGACCGTGGGCAGGGCAGAAAGTACCCAATGTGTGAAAAAATGTCTCGCTCAGCAGTAAAACAATCCATCCAATAGCACATGAATTAGCAAACAATGAAATCAATTTTAGTGCTGTGAAAAGCGCATTAGAAGTAACTTGTGAACATGGCGTTGACATTTTGCACAATGAAGAGAACACATTATGCAGTTTGCAATCGAAGGCAAGCCAATGCTGCCTTCGATGAATATCGGCAATGATTCCCACACAAAAAAATCTCAGTTAGACACGTGATTAGTCGTGTTCGCCGAATATTTGCGAGAAAGAGACTCATTTTAGGGTGTGAGCTTCAGTGCTGAACGTCAGGCACGACATTCTGCACTTCATTGTGTGCAAAAAAAGTGCAGTTGAGAGGTAAAACCAACCTAACCCAACACGAGTAAGAAATTGCATCCAAATTGATTGAGGGTTATTTGGAACATCTGTTGCCTGGTATTGCACTATGTGACTCTGCAATAAACTATTGTTCTAATTAAATAAACAGTGCAATTTTTCCAGTACCGTAAACACAAAAGTTCCGTAACGTTGGTTGTTTTACCTCTGAGCGGCATTTTTTTTGCACTCAATGAGCTAAATGGTCAGGTCACAAAGACCCCCAAGAGTTTGGAGAAGGGTGGGAGAAGATGACATACCGGAGAATTGTTAGGGGACTGATAGAAACCTCCAATCAAGGCCATCCAGCGTGTTCTTTAACGTGCACGGGGTATGTATTTCCCGCATAAGGGGACCACAGCTTAACATCACATCCGACGGACGGCTTCTTTTCCAAGATCACCGGTGATCCAGGGTAATCCCAAATAAATTTCAACGCTAACACAATTGGGACTCGAACTGAAAACTGCATATTACAATCCTAGCGCGCTACCAACTGAGCTAAACCCCATCCCCAAACTTCATAACCGTTGCTAATCGGGATGACCTCAAGAAAAAGATCTTGAAGTATTGCACGAGACGCCAAGTAAAAACGTGTTTCCTCATCAGTATAAAAAATTTACAACTAACTGCATGAAGACCAAAAAAAAAATATCCATCGAGAAAAGAAAGATTGGGTTGTTTTACCTCTGAGCGGCACGTTTTTGCACACCATGGGCTAAATGGCCAGGTCACAAGGACCCCGAAGGCTCAGAGAAGTTGGGGGAGGGAACCCACTGGAACAGCTGTTGGGAGACAGATGGTAGCCTCCCGTCAAGGCCATCCAGCGTGTTCTTTAACGTGCACAGGGTATGTCTCTCCCGCACACGGGGTCACTGCTTAATGTCCCATCCGACGGACGGCGCCTTTCAAAGCCCATCGGTGTCCCCTACTGACCGTGGGCAGGGCGGGGAATTTTTGCGGAGATAAATCTCAACGCTGACCCAGCTGGGACTCAACCTGGGAACTACAGATTACGAGCCTGGCGCGCTACCGACTGAGCCACCTCCGCCCCTTCGAGAAAAGAAAGAATAATCTGCTTCACGTGAAACTATTCGAGTTCAGTTCCAAGAGAATTCGTGACACTTACTGGAACAGATAAAGGCGACCAGAGAGATAGAAACAAAAAAATAGGGAGAGGGGATGGAGAACAAACATTCAATCAACAGTCACACAAAACCTTAAAGGTCTCCCCTCTGTCACATTCCCCGCCCTGCCCACGGTCAATAGGGGACACCGCTGGGCTTGGAAAGGCCGCCGTCCGTCGGATGGGACGTTAAGTCGTGGTTCCGTGTGCGGGAGAGCCATACCCTGTGCACGTTAAAGAACACGCTGCATGGCCTTGACGGGAGGCTACCATCTGTCTCGCAACAGCTGTTCCAGTGGGTTTCCTCCCCCATCCTTCTCTGAGCCATCGGGGTCCTTGTGACCTGGCCATTTAGCCAATGGTGTGCAAAAAAGTGTCGCTCAGATGTAAAACAACCCAACCCAACCCCTCTGTCACACACCACAATCAGATCATAACAAACGTCCACGCTGTAGTGCTTGTATCTCTGCTCGTACGTCACGAGGTCCATTCTTCACAGCTAGTGTCTCTTCGGCTTCTTCTTCTTCTATCACAACAGCAGAGAAAGCGAGCTGAGGAATGATTGGTGTCAGTCTTTACCCCACTCTCTGCTTCAGCAGCACATCCCCTTCGCAGAGCCCCCAGCACACAGCTCCATCATGAGATGCGCTTTGAAGGCCTCTGACTCAACTGTGCATCCACTTAGAAAACTGTTACAGCGTCTGTCATCTTTTGGTCGTGGTTGATCTGCATCCCCTTGAAAGGATGGTTGGAGGAGGGAAGATGTCTTGAAGATGGATGAGACGGAAGAGTGTTGAATTTTCGCTCGTGTGTTTGTGTATATGGATTCCTGAAAGAATACCAGTTGGTTTAGTTCTTTTCCCCTCTAGATGTGCCATTAAGAAAGAGAGAAAAAAGTTGCTCCGATTGATTGAAAGCATGTTGTTACTTTAGGGCACAGACTTAAAAAGTGCTGACTCTTTCTTTAGTGGGGGTCGACTAAGGATTTAAAAGCATCTGTCAATTTAAAGTCTTGTGAAGGGATCTTTTTTTTTTCTTTTACCTCTTCACTCCTTTTAAATATTCCCTACACAGATCTTGATACACTTCATGATGAGTAATTTTTTTTGTGATTGGATTTAGAGACTTCTTCTTTTTAGACATGAGCCCAGGGGCGCCATGCTCCTACTTCCCACAAGGGGAATTTTATGAATCAGATAAAGAAAAAAAAAATTAAAAGTCACAGACACGGAGCTGGGGGGGGGGGGGGGGGGTGAGAGGGGGAAACACATATTGCACCGTGAAATTAGAATAATTTCTGATAAAAACGTTTTTGCCTTCTGGTTGAACTCACTCCGTTGATCTCTCCTCACCCTAAATTTTTTTTGACACAAACTGTTTAGGTTGGGTTGTTTTACCTCTGAGCGGCACTTCTTTGCACACCATGGGCTAAATGGCCAGGTCACATGGACCCCGAAGGCTCAGAGAAGGTTGGGGGAGGGGACCCACTGGAACAGCTGTTGGGAGACAGATGGTAGCCTCCCGTCAAGGCCATCCAGCGTGTTCTTTAACGTGCACAGGGTATGGCTCTCCCGCACACGGGGCCACGGCTTAACGTCCCATCCGACGGACGGCGGCCTTTCCAAGCCCATCGGTGTCCCCTACTGACCGTGGGCAGTGGGGAGAATTTTGCGGAGATAAATCTCAATGCTGACCCAGCTGGGACTCGAACCTGGGAAGTACAGATTACGAGCCTGGCGCGCTACCGACTGAGCCACCCCCGCCCCCAAACTGTTTAGGAGTATTAATATTTTATTGCCATTTGAGTTGGACTGTTTTATTTACTTCTGAGCTGGGCTTTGTGCAACAATTGTTGACTTTTTTTTGGGCACAATGCTGGTATATTGCGCACACACCGATGATAACCAAACCACACCGATGATAACCACACCGATGATAACCAAACCACACCGAATGATACCACACCGATGATAACCCAATGGGTAGGTATTGGGTTATCATTTCACTTTCAACATTGGATATATTAGGATTATATTAGGAGAAAGACGGAATTCTATCGTCAAAGCCATCCAGCGTGTTCTTTAACGTGCACTAGATGTGGCTCTCCTGCACATGGGGTGCAGGAGATGCTATTCGAAGGTGGACTTTGTAAGTTCATCGGTACAGTCGCTCAAAAAAGTATCCGAACACTATGGTTGCAAGGTCACTGCCTTCATGTCACGTGACACGAAGGTTGCCAGATCACTAATTTCTAAAAAAATCGTTGCCAGGTATTTTTTCTGAATTCTGTAATCAACCATAGTGTTCGGATACTTTTTTGAGCGACTGTAGGTGGTCATATTATTTTGATACTAGATCGTGTGGGCTCACTCACGGAAATATTGAGCGTGTGCAGTTACGGTTCACAGCAAACTGGAGCGTGTGCAGTAACTGCACACGCTCCAGTTTGCTGTGAACGGTAACTGGAGCGTGTACAGTTGCTGTACACGCTCCAGATATTTTTGCTGAATTCTGTAATCACGTGACACGAAGGTTGCCAGTGTTCGGATACTTTTGTGAGCGACTGTACTCCCTTTTTGACCGGTCGCAGAGTGGGAGCGTTGTAGCTGAGATAAATCTCAACGCTGACCCAGAGGGGACTCGAACCTGGAAACTGCCACGTTTTGAGACTGGCACGCTACCGACTGAGGTAACTCCACCTCAGCATTTATAAGATAACTCGGCTATTACAAAGGTATTTTTTTGACTCAGAAAAGTATTTGTGAGTTCCTAGTGCCACAAATATTTTTCTTAAATGTATTTCTGATATTCCTAAAGGTACTTGGGATTGTGCTGGTTTATAAAATATCTGGGTTGCAAGGTATTTTTGAACGTAAAAAAAGTGTTTGCATTTAGAAGAGACATTTGTGACACTCAAAAATATCACTAAGATTCTTATAAAAGAAAATTTGTGATAAAGTAGTTGCTATTTTAAGAACGGTATTTGAGACTCTTATGGTATTTCTGACTAAAAAAAGTATAACATTAAGAAAAAACCTCGAAGAAAGCTATTTCCGATTTCTTGAAAGGAAAT
Source organism: Ryuthela nishihirai (assembly GCA_038380435.1). Classification (NCBI taxonomy): domain Eukaryota; kingdom Metazoa; phylum Arthropoda; class Arachnida; order Araneae; family Heptathelidae; genus Ryuthela; species Ryuthela nishihirai. The sequence continues at coordinate 30,768,467 of JAWZYU010000013.1, forward strand.
CGTAATTTTAATGAAGGTATTTGTTACTTTAAAAAGTATTTGTTATTCTAAGAAAAGTGTTTGTTGCCCTAAGAAAGCTATTTTCTATTATAAGAAAGGTTTTTGTTACCTTAAGGAGAGTATTTACTACTTTAAGAAAGGTATTTTACCCTACAAACGATGTTTGCTACCTTAAGAAAGGAATTTGCCACCCTACAAAAGGTGTTTGTTACCATTTGAAAAGTATTTGTTATCATAAGAAATGTATTTGCTTCCCAAAGAAAGGTATTTACTACTTTAAGAAAGATATTTGCACCCTAAGAGAGGTATTTGCTATTCTAGGAAAGGTATTTTCTACTCTAAGAAAGGTATTTGCCATCTCAAGAGAGATAATTGCTATTCTAAGAAACGCATTTGTCACCCTATAAGAGGTATTTGCTATTCTAAGAAACGCATTTGTCACCCTATAAGAGGTATTTGCTATTCTAAGAAAGGTATTTGCTGTTCTAAGAAAAATATTTGACACCCTAAGAAGGTATTTGCCACCTAAGAGAGGTTTCTGCTATTCTAAGAAAAATATTTGTTACCCTAAGAAAGGTATTTGCCACCCTATGAGAGGTATTTTCTATTCTAAGAAAGGTATTTGTTATTTGAAGAAAAATATTTGACACCTAAGAAAGGTATTTGCCACCTAAGAGAGGTTTCTGCTATTCTAAGAAAGGTATTTCAAGAAAACGGGAGACTTTCATTTGTCTCCTGACAGGCAATCAGAGGATCTCCTTCCCCCAACTTTCTCTGAGCCGTTGGGGTCTTTGTAACCTGACCATTTAGCCCACTGTGTGCAAAAAAAAAAAGCAGCTAAGAGGTAAAACAACCAAATCCATTCCAAGTCCATCTAATCCTCCTTCACCGCAAGAAAATGAAGGTGTCAGTGGGGGGAAAATCTGAACCCAGGCACAACAGCGGTAAGTCGAACTTGGGAGCACCAGTTTGCGAGCATGGCACACTACCGACTGAGCGAACCGCCGCTCCTCATTGTAAACGAATCATTAAAAAACTTAGCAATGGGATTTGATGCGCAAACAGCAACACAAAAAATAAGAACGTGTATTGCACACTCGCTTAAAGAGACGGAAACATGCAAAAGCGGAAGAGATCACAACCACGGTTACGGTTAACTGAGAAGAAAGAAGATGTCCTTCTCTATTGCTGTTCTGAAAACCGGAAGTTGTTTATGGCGAAAGGCCAAGGCAGCAACTCCTATCAAGTGCGTCATTGTGGGAGACAAGAAATCCGTGTCTTCTTGACGCCTTCACGCTCCCATCCTCACCCTCTCTGTCACTGTCATCTTCTTCTTGCTCTCCGCATCTTCGCTCCACCATCCTCACCCCCTCCTCTCCAACCTTCCTTGTCACCTGAATATCCCCCACTTCACACTCTTCTTCTTCCATCTGTGCTGATAGTTGTCGCCATGACGACTTCTCTTCTTCCACCAGCGACATTTCTCTATCCTCTGTTCATCCTCATCCTTTGCCCACGGATGAGACAGGGGATGACGACTGTCTCGGACGAGACGGGTGGCAATTGATGGTTCCGCAGGAAACAACCAATCACGAGCAGCAGCAGTCCGACGTGCTAGGTGACCTGTCGGAACCTGGCGCGATTCGTGTCAGAAGAGGAGGAGGAAGAGGAGGAAGAAGAGAAGAACAATGCCGTCGCGCGAATACCCGACACAAGAAGCACAACAAAGATGAAAAAAAGGAGGAGAAAAAATAAATCCGACTAAAGCGGTAGATCCCTGGAGACAAAGAGAAGTGACAGTTCGGACAAATGTGGATCGCACCACCCGGAAAATGAGATTGTGGAAGACTAAAGGCGTTAACTCGGTATTTCGTAGATTTAGTTTTACGACTGGATTTTTGTTTCTTGATGTTTGTTCTCTGTTTCAGAGGCTGAAGTGGGGGAGGGGGGAGGGGGCTTTGATGCGCTGTCTGAGAAGCAGTTGTCAGATTCTAGATTCTTCCAATCAAAAACGTTCCAAAGGACAGCTTGGAACACTGTACAACGTTTGGACACAAGTAAATAGGCACGAAATGATATTAATCACGATTTTTTTTTTGTCTTTGAAGGCCAGGGGCGGGGGTGGCTCAGTCGGTAGCGCGCCAGGCTCGTAATCTGTAATTCCCAGGTTCGAGTCCCAGCTGGGTCAGCGTTGAGATTTATCTCCGCAAAATTCCCCGCCCTGCCCACGGTCAGTAGGGAACACCGATGGGCTTGGAAAGGCCGCCGTCCGTCGGATGGGACGTTAAGCCGTGGCCCCGTGTGCGGGAGAGCCATACCCTGTGCACTTTAAAGAACACGCTGGATGGCCTTGACGGGAGGCTACCATCTGTCTCCCAACAGCTGTTCCAGTGGGTCCCCTCCCCCAACCTTCTGTGAGCCTTCGGGGTCCATGTGACCTGGCCATTTAGCCCATGGTGTGCAAAAAAGTGCCGCTCAGAGGTAAAACAACCCAACCCAACTCTTTGAAGGCCAAGTGGTTGTTCAGTAGGTTTAAAAAAGGATTTCTTAATATTAAATGAGTGATTCATTTAAAAGATGATTCCTTAATATTAAACGAGGGATTCATCGGTGTTAAAAGGTGCTGAAGAATTGGCAGATTGATGTTAAGGGAATATTGCAAAAGAAATTATGGAGTTGGGTTGTTTTACTTTAGAGCTGCACTGTTCACTGAACCCTTGGGGTCCTTGTGACCTGGTCATTTAGTCCATTGTGAGCAAAAACTGCTCACAATGGACTAAATGACCAGGTCACAAGGACCCCAAGGGTTCAGTGAAGGTTTGAAGAAGAGGACTCACTGGACAACTGTTCGGAGACCGATAATAGACTCCTGCAAAGGCCATCCAGCGTGTTCTTTAACGTGCACAGGGTTTGGCTCTCCCGCACACGCGGACACGACTTAACGTCTCATCCGACGGATGGAGGCCTTTCCAAGCCCATCGGTGTCCCCTACTGACCGTAGGCAGGGCGGAGAATTTTACGAAGATAAGTCTCAACGCTGACCCAGCTGGGACTCGAACCTGGGAACTGCAGATTACGAGCCTGGCTCGCTACCGACTGAGACAATCCTCGGCACAGGCAATTGTTGGTTCTAAGGTATTGTTACAACTGGTAATTTAATAGTTTTTTTTTAGTAGAAATTGGTCCTTTCTTACCAACAATGTGAATTAACCAGCTCTTAACAATAACTTATTATTGCTTATCGGCATCACAACTATCAAGGTGTTAGCAACAACTGACGGTTGCTTATTAACTGATAAAGTTAATAAGCAATCGTCAGTTGCTTATTAACTTTATCAGTAAAAAACTAACAAAAAACTATTAAAAACTATTAAATTGCGAGAGCTAACCAACTTACATTGTTGATGGAAATAGTTAACAGAGAATAAGAAACTGTGAGTTGTTGCTAAGGGTTGAACAATGCACGCAGCTGATATGAAATGTCAGCTTTGTACTGCAATGTGCGGGGGTGGCTCAGTCGGTAGTGCGCCAGGCTCGTAATCTGTAGTACCCAGGTTCGAGTCCCAGCTGGGTCAGCGTTGAGATTTATCTCCGCAAAATTCCCCGCCCTGCTCACGGTCAGTAGGGGACACCGATGGGCTTGGAAAGGCCGCCGTCCGTCGGATGGGACGTTAAGCCGTGGCCCCGTGTGCGGGAGAGCCATACCCTGTGCACGTTAAAGAACACGCTGGATGGCCTTGACGGGAGGCTACCATCTGTCTCCCAACAGCTGTTCTAGTGCGTCCCCAACCTTCTGTGAGCCTTCGGGGGCCTTGTGACTTGGCCATTTAGCCCATGGTGTGCAAAAAAGTGCCGCTCAGAGGTAAAACAACCCAACTGCAATGTGCCTATTGAGATGGCGTCTGTATCTATAAGTTACTTAATCTTTAAACCCAGCATTTGTCTTGTTATTCAATGCGTCACGCATTTTGTAGAATGCAATATCTTCAGATTCTTATATATTTCATTTTGGCACTAAAATTACCAAAGGCAACTTCAAGGTTGGAATTATTCAGTGATGGGGCACTTCAATAAGTTCATGCATACACGCAAGACAGCTACAAGCAGTCGACTATAAACGAGAAGGAATTGGTTGCAGAATGTTTCGAAATAGTACAGTCGCTCAAAAAAGTATCCGAACGCTATGGTTGATTACAGAATTCAGAAAAAATATCTGGCAACGATTTTTTTTAGAAATTAGCAATCTGGCAACCTTCGTGTTACGTGACACGAAAGTTGCCAGATCACTAATTTCTAAAAAAATCGTTGGCAGGTATTTTTTCTGAATTCTGTAATCAACCATAGCGTTCGGATACTTTTTTGAGCGACTGTACCAAGGAAAGAGAGAGAGAAAAAAAAGGTTTTTTTAAAAAGGAACTTAAACTGCCAAGCTCAGAAACAACAAAAAAAGAGAATAAATTGTAATTTTTTTCTTACTCTGTGCAATCCCCAAATAAGAATGGAATAAAAAACGTTTTTTCGCTGTTGATAAAATCTGATTGATATTCTTCCTGTTTCGTTTCTCTCATCATCACCATCATCATCATAACCGTAATCATCATCGCCATCATCTCTTGGTTATCTACAATTGCTGCATCATCTTCTTCCACATATCTTACTTCCATGAATTAACTTTAAAATTCAAAATAAATCATCTTCAAACAAATATCATCATCTTCAAATACAAATCATCATCTTCTATAAATAAATCATCCTCTTCTATATATATATATAGCATAAAACTCTTAACAAACTACTTCTGGCCAAGAATAATCAGCCATCTTCAGGTAAAACTAACAACAACAGGAAATTGACTTGAAGAGGTTGTGAGATGACGTAGAGCATAGCATCTACATACTCACGAAGACATCATTATCAGCATCTTACCGTAAATGGTCAGAGTAGCAGGATCACTGAGTCTTTGTCCGGCTAAGTTCTTTACCCCACAGGTGTAGTTTCCCATGTCTGAGAGCCTGGCTTGACTTATCATCAGATGTCCCTCATGCGAGATAATGAAGTTGCCATCTTTTGTGGGATCGACGGGTTCGTTGTTGTGCAGCCAGAACACTTCCGGTTGAGGAACACCCTCTGGGGGAAGGCACTGAAGAGAGATTTGTCCCTCTATCTCGATGCTGGCTCCAAGAGGTTGATGGTCGAAGTATTTCTTGAGGTCTGTATGCAAGAGAGATAGGCCGGATTCACTCGATATGCTTGTAAACACCAATTTTTCCACCAGAGGTCGTTAGTAGGAAGCAGCAGCAGTGGTGGTAGTAATTTAAGGGTTAAAGAGGTACAGCTTAAGCATTATTTGTTTTCTAAGCTCAAAAAATATCAAATTGAGATTTATTTTATAACAGAAGCAAAGGATATAAGCAAGTTTGTTAGTGATGGAAAATCAAGGCAAAAAAAAATGAAAAATAAATACCAGTTCACCAGAGATTAATAGAATTCCCAAGGCGTCGAAAAAATAACGAAGATTCTTCATATTACGTTTTTGGAACCACAACCAGTTTTTTTTAACAAAAATATTTTTTCACTCACATCATTAGGGGAGAAGCAAATACATATTAAGGTAAAAATTTAAAAATAAACGATTTTTTTTTTCGATTATTTAGAAGAAATTTTTACTATTTAATGATATTGTTTAATGTACACATTCCTACCAAAATATCGAGAATTTCCGTGTTATATCACTAGGAACCTAACTTCGATGTTCTATAACTTCTAAAATATGCGTTTAAAGCGAAAATGTGACTGAAGATAAATTAAAGATCATAATCAGATCTATTTAAATCTCGATTTTCAGCAATGTTCGTTGGATATTTAAAGATTTATGAAAGCTGCAATATTTCGCAATAGTAATGACTGATAAGAATTTACCTCAGCAATTAATAACTACTTAAATAATAAATATTGTTTCATATCGTTTTATAAAATGCATATACATTTTTGAAGTTTACGTAAGGATTATTTCACTATTAGACAATTATGAGTGGTTTTTTTCATAAAACAAGTCTCTGAGATATAAAAATGTAAACGCATATATATTAAAAAAGAAAACAGTTTTGGGTTGGGTTGTTTTACTTCTGAGCGGCACTTTTTTGCACAACATGGGCTAAATGGCCAGGTCACATGGACCCCGAAGGCTCAGAGAAGGTTGGGGGAGGGGACCCACTGGAACAGCTGTTGGGAGACAGATGGTAGCCTCCCGTCAAGGCCATCCAGCGTGTTCTTTAACGTGCACAGGGTATGGCTCTCCCGCACACGGGGCCACGGCTTAACGTCCCATCCGACGGACGGCGGCCTTTCCAAGTCCATCGGTGTCCCCTACTGACCGTTGGCAGGGCGGGGAATTTTGCGGAGATAAATCTCAACGCTGACCCAGCTGGGACTCGAACCTGGGAAATGCAGTTTACGAGCCTGGCGCGCTACCGACTGATCCCCCCCCCCGCCCCATACACTTTTGGAATTAAAGATGGGAGCATCTTTATCGTGGTGATCCCAAACAAAATTCCGACCAAAAAGTTTCATTCTAAATCTTCTGTAGACCTGAAATATTTGTTTTTTTACCATGAAACGTTTCTGATTTCAAAACTGTCACTATGAAGAAGAAAAAAAACAACAACATCAGGAATTATCGAATCAACGCAGTTTAAACGTTGCATCAATAATAATTCCTCAGGCTACAATTTCGTACAAAAAATAAAAAACCCAATAGATTGGAATAAATCACTCTTTTTCATTTCGTTTATAAAAAAAGAAACATGCTTTCGAACGTACAATAGTGAAGTTTAATCTCTCTCAAGATCCTCTCTCTACTTACACGGGTGTATTAAGCGATAATGGATCTCTACTTTCTCTGACAGCTTCGTAAAGTTTGTTTTATTGATATTACAGCTTTCATAATGATGCTCCATTCCTCCCCCCCCCCACCCCAGCCAATTTAACAACCTCTTTGGCAAATCCAACGAGCAATTAGTACCCCCCCTCCCCCCCTCCATATTTTAAATTTCTTTTACGCTTTCCACTCAAACTGCATCTGCGGTTTGATTTCACCGACGTCAGACTCACGACGTAGGGAAAAAAAACACATAAATAATTCAAACAACGATTCCAAGCGGTGTATTTTATTTTGGCCATTAAACTGATGCTTTATAACAAATTACGTTTAACAGCCTCACTATCGAATTTTTTTTATATTTTTACCATTTAAAATCCTCAACTTCGAATTGTTCGCTAGAATTACATTTTTATCTTTTTTTTCCTTCAGTAACCTAAATCTGATTGAATATGGATAAAGTTAACAAGGGGAGACTAAAATATGAATCACTTTGTCCCCCCCCTCCCCAACAACAAACTTAATGGCAAAACAGCATAATAAGAAATCTTTAACGCCGTCTCTAACATCGAGTCGAACGTCAAATCGGTAATTGAATTTTGAGACGGCCAGTCACAAGTAATTGAAAACATTCGATATGCGTTATGCTACGCGCAGCAATTTAATAACTAGCATATCACGCGATGCATTGAACTGTGCAAGGTAATAACCTTTAGCTCGACAAGAGAGATTAATTAAATTTAGATGGCTGGTACTGCACAACCACGCTGGAGGGTCTTGTTTTCTGGGTACTCGGTTCTATCGTTCGACGGAGATGGTAATTAACCGTTACAAGATAACAAAAAGCTGCGGTGAAAATTTTTCGATGTTTCTGTCCATTGCGACACACTGTGTAATCAGCTTAAAATACATCAGCGGTTAATTGAAATTAGGATGACGTTAAAAACCGGAACGGTTGAAATCGAAATTAACCTTTTAGTTTGTTATTTGTTGCTTAGGCTTTTGTTTTTGTTTTTTACTCGCTGATTGGATCATTTGGGTCGATGTCGGATTTGAACACGACAGGGTTAAGGATGGATATTCAAATAAATGCACGTTATATCAAATGAAGTACATTGTATTAAATGGATATATGTTATATTAAATTACGTACATTCTTTTAATGTAATGTACGATACATTTAATGGACATTATACAAAGAAATGTGCAGTAGATGGATCGGATGTACGTTATGTGAAGGGAATGAAATTTGACATCGTATACATTAAATGTACATTGTATGAAAAGAATTCTTGAAATTGAAAAGGAAATTTTAAAATAATGAAAGCGAAACTGAAACGAAAATTAAATTTGTTTCATAAGGTTGGTTTACCTCTGAGCGACATTTTTTTGCACACCATGGGGTAAATGGCCAGGTCGCAAGGACCCCGAAGACTCAGAGAACGATTGAGGGAAGGGACCCACTGGAAAAACTTTCGGGAGACAGATGGTAGCCTCCCGTCAAGGCCATCCAGCGTGTTCTTTAACGTGCACAGGGTATGGCTCTCCCGCCCACGGGAGGGGACCCACTGGAACAACAGTTTGTAGACAGATGGTAGCCTCCCGTCAAGGCCATCCAGCGTGTTCTTTAACGTGCACAGGGATGGTTCTCCCGCACACGGGACCACAGTTTAACGTTCCATCCGACGGACTGTGGTCTTTACAATCCCATCGGAATCCCCTAATGACCGTGGACAGGGAGTTTTGCGGAGATAAATCTCAACGCTGACCGAGCTGGGACTCGAACCTGGGAACTGCGGTTTACGAGCCTGGCGTGCTACCGACTGAGCCACCCCGCCCCCGTTTCTTAAGGAAGACAGTGCATAATACTGCTATTATGATTACGAACATATTTCTTTACTCTCGAATTACAGTAGTTTGAAATATTAAAGATTTTTAGTTGTTAAACATTTGTTGGCATCAAAATATTTGAAATAAAAGCTAAATATGATTCATAGAGAGTATATTTACCTTCTGTCTTCATATGCTTTGTAAACGGATAATTTTTCTATCCTTTTCACTTATTCTTTTTTAATTTTCTTTTAGAAATTAAGAGATTTAAAAAAAAATATCGAAACGTTTGTATTATATTTCCTGCAGACAAGCCATGTAGCTTTGTAGGACAACAGAAATTGTTTTTTAACGTTACGAGAGAATACAGCAATCGTAAACCAATCGTAAAAGGGGGGGGGGGGGAGTGAGGGGAAGAGACTAGATTTCTAACAGTACAGTCGCTCAAAAAAATATCCGGAGACTATGGTTGATTACAGAATTCAGAAAAAATATCTGGCAGCGATTTTTTTTAGAAATGAGTGATCTGGCAACCTTTCGTGTCACGTTGCCAGATCACTCATTTCTAAAAAAAATCGTTGCCAGATATTTTTTCTGAATTCTGTAATCAACCATAGTGTCCGGATATTTTTTTGAGCGACTGTACAACATTTTGCCCTCCGTTTTACAAGTCTTTAAAAAAAATTCTTGGAAAACGGGTTAAACTTAAATAAGTTTTTTGTACCATTACCATTCTAGTATTCTGAAAGGGGAAAGCACGGCCTCTTTTCCCTCCCAGATCCAACTCTATTCGCAACATCAAATTAATTTATACAATGTCAAACGAACGCATCTTACGTCAAATCAATATACTTTCTATCAAATGAATGCGCGATGCTATTTCTGTTCTTTGAACTATACACTAATTTCCATAAATTAAGGAAAACTCAGAAAATTTTACACACAAAATAACGATCCACTCGAAAACACCCGTTTTCATGCCGCTATCCAATTGCGCAAATTGACGCAACCTACACTAATTTGCATACGATATGCTCACTCGACATTACTGGTTACATGAACAAGTTTGGTGAGAATCGAACAATTTTTTGCAGAATTATCGAGATTTTTCTGATTTTTCTTTAATTTATAGAAACCAGTGTATTTAGTTGATGGAGAGGGGGTTGCTCAGTCGGTAGCGCGCCAGGCTCGTAATCTGTACTTCCCAGGTTCGAGTCCCAGCTGGGTCAGCGTTGAGATTTGTCTCCGCAAAATTCCCCGCCCTGCCCACGGTCAGTAGGGGACACCGATGGGCTTGGAAAGGCCGCCGTCCGTCGGATGGGACGTTAAGCCGTGGCCCCGTGTGCGGGAGAGCCATACCCTGTGCATGTTAAAGAACACGCTGGATGGCCTTGACGGGAGGCTACCATCTGTCTCCCAACAGCTGTTCCAGTGGGTCCCCTCCCCCAACCTTCTCTGAGCCTTCGGGGTCCGTGTGACCTGGCCATATAGCCCATGGTATGCAAAAAAGTGTCGCTCAGAAGTAAAACAACCCAACGTTAAAGAACACGCTGGATGGCCTTGACGGGAGGCTACCATCTGTCTCCCAACAGCTATTCCAGTGGGTCCCCTCCCCCAACCTTCTCTGAGCCTTCGGGGTCCATGTGACCTGGCCATTTAGCCCATGGTATGCAAAAAAGTGCCGCTCAGAGGTAAAACAACCCAACGTTAAAGAACACGCTGGATGGCCTTGACGGGAGGCTACCATCTGTCTCCCAACAGCTGTTCCAGTGGGTCCCCTCCCCCAACCTTCTCTGAGCCTTCGGGGTCCGTGTGACCTGGCCATTTAGCCCGTGGTGTGCAAAAAGTGCCGCTCAGAGGTAAAACAACCCAACTCTAACAAGTTTGGTGGGAGTTTATTGTATTCACGTACACACATTGCTTAACTTTTGTACCAGGACCTGAAGCAAACAGATCGAAAAAATAGCAAAAAACATGCAGATGATTTTTATTATTTGCGACCCAAGATTCTTCCAGCTGGAGACTTCGATAGTATCAAGATGTCACCCACCGGTGAGTTTCCAACCTAACAAGTCGATTCGACAGCTTGTTAGAAACTTTCATTACGTGATATTTATAAATGCCGCATATGTTCATTGGATTTTGACGTATATGATCGATGCCAGTTTATAAGACTCGCTATCTTGCTGCTCCCGGATGTGCGTCGATGAAGAAGCGAGTCACCATGTTTGCTTACGCATCCGTTGTCCGTTATAGACATCTCTGCAGCAGGTAGAAGAACCATCTGGGGGACTTCGGAAAAGAGATGTTTTCCCTAGGAAAGTCAATATTTTGGTTTGCGGTTTGTATGTTGGTGGAAGTTTTTGAAAATCCAGTAGCTTTCAAAAGATGCAATATTTATTCTAGGTTAAGATTAAAATCGGCAATGGGAGAAAGTAGCCGAAAAATGTTACCAAGTGCAATCTTTCAGCCCCCTCCCCCCCAAAAAAAAAAAGAAATATGGTAACAGCCTGTAGTTGCAAGGAGAACTGAAAATTAAGATACAACTCTTTGTCAATAGTGCGCGCCAGGGTCGTAATCTGTAGTTCTCAGGTTCGAGTCCCAGCTGGGTCAACGTTGAGATTCATCTCGGCAAAACTCCCTGTCCACGGTCAGTAGGGGATCCCGATAGGCTTGGAAAGGCCACCGTCCGTCGGATGGGACGTTAAACTGTGGCCCCGTGTGCGTGAGAGACATACCTTGTGTACGTTAAAGAACAGGCTGGATGGCCTTGACGGGAGGCTACCATCTGTTTCCCAACGGCTGTTCCAGTGGGTCCCCTCCCACAACCTTCTCTGAGCCTTTGGGTCCTTATTGAATAAGTTTATTTCACCCAAACATACGGGGCGGGAGTGGCTCAGTCGGTAGCGCGCCAGGCTCGTAATCTGTAGTTCCCAGGTTCGAGTCCCAGCTGGGTCAGCGTTGAGATTTATCTCCGCAAAATTCCCCGCCCTGCCCACGGTCAGTAGGGGACACCGATGGGCTTGGAAAGGCCGCCGTCCGTCGGATGGGACGTTATGCTGTGGCCCCGTGTTCGGGAGAGTCATACCCTGTGCACGTTAAAGAACACGCTGGATGGCCTTGACGGGAGACTACCATCTGTCTCCCAACAGCTGTTCCAGTGGGTCCCCTCCCCCAACCTTCTCTGAGCCTTCAGGGTCCATGTGACCTGGCCATTTAGCCCATGGTGTGCAAAAAAGTGCCGCTCAGAGGTAAAACAACCGAACCTTTGTCAATAGAAAGCTAATTTCTAAGCTCTATAACTTCTAAATTAAATATTAGTGAGTGGAAATATTGTGACTGAAGGAGAACCAAATATCACAATTAAATCTATTGAAATCTCTACTTCCAAAAATATTTGTTTGCTATTTAAAAAGTTAAGAATCGCTAAATGTTTCAGAGCAGTCATGACTTACTAAGCAACTTCTCCAAGCTCGTAATCTGTAGTTCCCAGGTTCGAGTCCCAGCTGGGACACCGTTGAGATTTATCTCCGCAAAATTGCTCGCCCTGTCCACAATCAGTAGGGGATATCGATGGGCTTGAAAAGGCCGCCGTCCGTCGGATGGGCCTTTAAGCTGTGTCGCCTTCTGTGGACGAGCCATACCCTGTGCACGTTAAGAAACATACTTGATGGTCTTGACGGGAGGCTACCATCTGTCTCCTAACAGCTGTCCAGTAGATTGGCTTCCATGAGTCCTTGGGGTCCTTGTGACCTGGACATTTTGACCATTGTGTCCAAAAAAGTGCCGTTCAAAGGTAAAACAACCCAATTGTCCCAACGATGATATTTTTACCAACAATCCTAATTCTACCTTTGGTGATTGGATTGGATTGTTTTACCTCTGAGCGGCACTTTTTTGCACACCATGGGCTAAATGACCAGGCCACAAGGACCCCGAAGTCTCAGAGAAGGTTGGGGGAGGGGACCCACTGGAACAGCTTTTGGGAGACAGATGGTAGCCTCCCGTCAAGGCCATCCAGCGTGTTCTTTAACGTGCACAGGGTATGGCTCTCCCGCACACGGGGCCACGGCTTAACGTCCCATCCGACGGACGGCGGCCTCTTCAAGCCCATCGGTGTCCCTACCTTTGGTGAAAAAGGGGACAGAGATGATAGGGGACACCGACGTTAAGCCGTGGGTATATGTGCAGGCGAGCCTTATCCTGTGCACGTTAAAGGACACACTGGATGGTCTAGACGGTAGGCATCCATCTGTCTCCCGACAGCAGTTCAGAAGATCCCCTCTCCTCGACCTACTCTGAGCCTTCGGGGTCCTTGTGACTCGGCCATTTTGGCCCATTGTGTGCTTCAAAAGGGCCACAGGGGACACAAAGGAGAAAAAAATAACCCAACCTAAATTGTTAAGCAACTTATAAATATTGCAGCTTATAATAATATGTATTATGTAATATTTGCAAATTATTTTCAAACATTTCTAAAGCATACATTTATTTTATTAAATGGCTTGAAATAATACTTATCATTCGAGTTTTAATTAACTTTTGAAGTTAATTCTTCTGGCAGTCGTTGTTGCTTTTATTAACTCTTGAACCTTGCATAACTCTTTAGACACTAAACAAGCAGTTGTCTCTTGAAAAATTGAGATTTAGATCGATCTGATGGAGATCTTCAATCCTTAAATACATTTCTTTCCATTAAAAGTAAATTCAAATAGTTGTGGATTTTCCAATTTATTTTTTGGGTCACCAGGAAAAAGAGAATCTACTAAATAGGAGAGGGGAATCCACTACAAAAGAGAGCAGAATCTTCTAGGCGGGAAAAGGGAATCCACAATAGAGGAGAGGTAATTCGCTATACAGGATAGCGGAATCTACTAGGCGAGAATGAGGAATCTACTCTACAGGATAGAGGAAACTACTTGGCGGGAATGAGGAATCCACTCTACAGGAATGAGGAATCCACTCTATGGGATGGTGGAATCTACTTGGCGGGAATGAGGAATCCACTCTACGGGAGAGTGGAATCTACTTGGTGAGAATGAGGAATCCACTCTACGGGATAGCGGAATCTACTTGGCGGGAGTGAGGAATCCACTCTACGGGATAGCGGAATCTATTTGGTGAGAATGAGGAATCCACTCTACGGGATAGCGGAATCCACTCTATGAGATAGAGGAATCTACTTGGCGGAATGGGGAATCCGCTCTATGGGATAGTGGAATCTACTTGGTGAGAATGAGGAATCTACTTGGCGGGAACGAGGAATCCATTCTACGGGATAGCGGAATCTACTTGGTGAGAATGAGGAATCCACTCTACGGGATGGAGGAATCTACTTGGCGGGAATGAGGAATCTACTCTAGAGGATAACGGAATCCACTAGGCGAAAATGAGGAATCCACTAAACAGGATTAGCGGAATTTACTATGCGAGAATGAGGAATTCATTATAAAGGATAGTGGAATCTACTAGACGAGAATGAGGAATTCATTATAAATGATAATGGAACTACTAGGCGAGAATGAGGAATTCATTATAAAGGATAGTGGAACTACTAGGCGAGAATAAGGAATTCATTATAAAGGATAGTGGAGCTACTAGGCGAGAACGATGAATTCATTATAGGGAATAGGGGAATCTACTAGGCGAGAACGATGAATTCATTATAAAGGATGGTGGAATCTACTAGGTGAGAGTGAGGAATCCACTCTACAGGATAGCGGAATCTACTAGACGGGAATGAAAAATCCACTCTACAGGATAGCGGAATCTACTAGACGGGAATGAAAAATCCACTAAACAGGAGAGCAGAATCTACTTGACGCGAATGACCACTAGACGAGAGAAGAAAACTGCTTTTGCCGGGCAAAAGCAATTGCAATCTACTTTTGATCTTCTTGGCTGGGTCGGCTTAAGAGCATCAAAAGCCCCCAAACAAAAATGTGATAAAGGCTCTACTAGAGACAGAGAAACTCTTCTTAACTGACATAAAAAATACCGATACCCTAACGAAGCACGCGATGGCAAACCGAAACCTGATTTGCGGCATTCCTATGCACACGAACCAGCAACCGTTGCTGGTAACAACAAATATTAGTTGCTCACATCTCTCGTGCGACTAACAGCTAATTGATTAGCTACGACACGTCACTGCTACATCCTCTCGTGCTTCTGGCATTCCCCTCTTCCTCCCCCCACCCTTCGCAAAGGATCTTCTCTTATGTATTCTTAATTTCTACCAGAGCGAAAGTTAAAGCATCTGCACGTTACTCTCTAAAGCGATACCTAGCTGTGAGACAGACACGAACAAAACCAACTACATGAGTCACGAAATTTCGTGGTTCCTGTCGGCTCCTCTAAAATGAGTCTGATGTTCCCTTTATGGCCTTTGACGAGATAGGGGAGGGGCGAATTCACCACACTTTCGGGTGTGCTATTAACCCTCCTCTCCCCCCTCCTTTTACTCCAGAGGTCTTGAGGATGCTCTAAGTTAATTACTCAAACAGGTTTACCGTCTCTTTTTTTTTCTCTTTTTTTTTAAGAGCTGCACCTGGCTATGACGGTGTGCTGTCTAGTCATTGAACATCATGCAAGCGGTATAAATAAATGGTTCTCGGCGTTAGTAAATGAGCGACTTTCTGAAGATGTTGCGATGCGTGAGACACTACTAAGATGGCGGTGTTACTGTTCATGGTGATGATGCAGCAAGATTTCTATTCTCTGGCAAGTGTATGGGACTTGACATGTATCAGTTAAGAGAATGGTGGCTGTTCACTACTAACGAATATCGATTTTTTTTGCATGCACAACTAGGAGAAAGTATACATAAGTAACGGTTGGTCTTTGTAACTTGGGGGCGGGGGCGGGGTTGGCTCAGCCGGTAGCGCGGCAGGCTCGTAATCTGTAGTTCCTAGGTTCCAGTCCCAGCTGGGTCAGCGTTGAGATTTATCTCCGCAAAACTCCCCGCCCTCCCCACGGTCAGTATGGGACACCGATGGGCTTGGAAAGGCCGCCGTCCGTAGGATGGGACGTTAAGCCGTGGCCCCGTGTGCGGGAGAGCCATACCCTGTGCACGTTAAAGAACACGCTGGATGGCCTTGACGGGAGGCTACCATCTGTCTCCCAACAGCTGTTCCAGTGGGTCCCCTCCCCAATCTTCTCTGAGCCTTCGGGGTCCATGTGACCTGGCCATTTAGCCCATGATGTGCAAAAAAGCGCCGCTTAGAGGTAAAACAACCCAACCCTTTGTAACTTGTTTAAACCCTGAGAGCGCGGACTGGATGGCGAGTCCGTTGCCTGCTAGACTCGTAGCCAGATGTTCCGAGGTTTTCGTGTTACAGCGTCGAGATTTGCAACGAGGAAAGAGACATTGATGTATTTGAAAAGGTAGTCCTCTGTCGTATGGGCTGTTAAGCTGTGGTTCAGAACATAATTGCTCCAAACTCAGTCCATGCTAACGAACACGATGCACGATCATGACTAGATGTGACATTTGTCTGGATAGATATTTGTCGCCTAATAGTTCAGTTCCTTCACTCTCTTATGTTAAAGATAAGATTTTTTCTACTGCTATCTAATGGATTCCTCTCTTCAGCCTAGAGGATTCTCCTCTCCTACCAAAAGTGGATCTCCCCTCTCCTGTCTAGTGGATTATCCTATCTTGTGGATTTCCCTCTCCTCTCTGGTGAATCCTCTTCTCCTGCCTAATGAATTATCCTATCTTATGAATTCCCCTCTGCTCCTAATGAATTATCCTATCTTATGAATTCCCCTCTGCTCCTAATGAATTATCCTATCCTATGAATTCTCCTCTCCTGCCAAGTGGGTTCCCCCTCTCCTGCCTAATGAATTTTCCTATCTTATGAATTGTCCTCTCCTGCCTAATGATTTATCCGATCTTATAAATTGTCCTCTCCTGCCAATTGGGGTTACCCTCTCCTGCCTAATGAATTACCCTATCTTATGAATTCTCCTCTCCTGCCTAATGGATTATCCTATCTTGTGAATACCCCTTCTCCTTCCTAATGGAATATCCTATCTTATGAATTCTCCTCTCCTGCCTAATGAATTATCCTATCTTATGAATTCTCCTCTCCTGCCTAATGAATTATCCTATCTTATGAATTCCCCTTCTCCTTCCTAATGGAATATCCTATCTTATGAATTCTCCTCTCCTGCCTAATGAATTATCCTATCTTATGAATTCTCCTCTCCTGCCTAATGAATTATCCTATTTTATGAATTCTCCTCTCCTGCCTAATGAATTATCCGATCTTATGAATTCTCCTCTCCTGCCTAATGGATTATCCTATCTTGTGAATACCCCTTCTCCTTCCTAATGGAATATCCTATCTTATGAATTCTCCTCTCCTGCCTAATGAATTATCCTATCTTATGAATTCTCCTCTCCTGCCTAATGAATTATCCTATTTTATGAATTCTCCTCTCCTGCGTAATGAATTATCCTATTTTATGAATTCTCCTCTCCTGCCAAGGGGGGTTCCCCCTCCTGCCTAATGGATTATCCTATCTTATGAATTCTCCTCTCCTGTCAAGCGGATTCCCCCTCTCCTGTCTAATGAATTATCTTATCTCATGAATTCCCCTCTTCTGCCTAATGAATTATCCGATCTTATGAATTGTTCTCTCCTACCAAGTGGGTTTCCCCCTCTCCAGCCTAATGAATTATCCTATCTTATGAATTCTCCTCTCCTGCCTAATGAATTATCCTATTTTATGAATTCTCCTCTCCTGCCTAATGAATTATCCGATCTTATGAATTCTCCTCTCCTGCGTAATGAATTATCCTATTTTATGAATTCTCCTCTCCTGCCAAGGGGGGTTCCCCCTCCTGCTTAATGGATTATCCTATCTTATGAATTCTCCTCTCCTGTCAAGCGGATTCCCCCTCTCCTGTCTAATGAATTATCTTATCTCATGAATTCCCCTCTTCTGCCTAATGAATTATCCTATTTTATGAATTCTCCTCTCCTGCCTAATGAATTATCCGATCTTATGAATTCTCCTCTCCTGCGTAACGAATTATCCTATTTTATGAATTCTCCTCTCCTGCCAAGGGGGGTTCCCCCTCCTGCTTAATGGATTATCCTATCTTATGAATTCTCCTCTCCTGTCAAGCGGATTCCCCCTCTCCTGTCTAATGAATTATCTTATCTCATGAATTCCCCTCTTCTGCCTAATGAATTATCCTATTTTATGAATTCTCCTCTCCTGCCTAATGAATTATCCGATCTTATGAATTCTCCTCTCCTGCGTAATGAATTATCCTATTTTATGAATTCTCCTCTCCTGCCAAGGGGGGTTCCCCCTCCTGCTTAATGGATTATCCTATCTTATGAATTCTCCTCTCCTGTCAAGCGGATTCCCCCTCTCCTGTCTAATGAATTATCTTATCTCATGAATTCCCTCTCCTGCCTAATGAATTATCCTATTTTATGAATTCTCCTCTCCTGCCTAATGAATTATCCGATCTTATGAATTCTCCTCTCCTGCCTAATGGATTATCCTATCTTGTGAATACCCCTTCTCCTTCCTAATGGAATATCCTATCTTATGAATTCTCCTCTCCTGCCTAATGAATTATCCTATCTTATGAATTCTCCTCTCCTGCCTAATGAATTATCCGATCTTATGAATTCTCCTCTCCTGCGTAACGAATTATCCTATTTTATGAATTCTCCTCTCCTGCCAAGGGGGGTTCCCCCTCCTGCTTAATGGATTATCCTATCTTATGAATTCTCCTCTCCTGTCAAGCGGATTCCCCCTCTCCTGTCTAATGAATTATCTTATCTCATGAATTCCCCTCTTCTGCCTAATGAATTATCCGATCTTATGAATTGTCCTCTCCTACCAAGTGGGTTTCCCCTTCTCCTTCCTAATGAATTATCCTATCTTATGAATTCTCCTCTCCTGCCTAATGAATTATCCTATCTTATGAATTCTCCTCTCCTGCCTAATGAATTATCCTATCTTACGAATTCTCCTCTCCTTCCTAATGAATTATCCGATCTTATGAATTCTCCTCTCCTGCCAAGTGGGGTTCCCCTGTCCTGCCTAATGAATATCCTATCTTGTGAATTCCCCCTCTCCTTCCTAATGGATTATCCTATCTTATGAATTCTCCTCTCCTGCGTAATGAATTATCCGATCTTATGAATTCTCCTCTCCTGCCAAGCGGGGTTCCCCTCTCCTGCCTAATGGATTATCCATCTTGTGAATTCCCCTTCTCCTTCCTAATGGATTATCCTATTTTATGAATTCTCCTCTCCTGCCTAATGAATTATCCGATCTTATGAATTCTCCTCTCCTGCCAAGTGGGGTTCCCCTGTCCTGCCTAATGAATATCCTATCTTGTGAATTCCCCCTCTCCTTCCTAATGGATTATCCTATCTTATGAATTCTCCTCTCCTGCGTAATGAATTATCCGATCTTATGAATTCTCCTCTCCTGCCAAGCGGGGTTCCCCTCTCCTGCCTAATGGATTATCCATCTTGTGAATTCCCCTTCTCCTTCCTAATGGATTATCCTATCTTATGAATTCTCCTCTCCTTCCTAATGAATTATCCGATCTTATGAATTCTCCTCTCCTGCCAAGTGGGGTTCCCCTGTCCTGCCTAATGAATATCCTATCTTGTGAATTCCCCCTCTCCTTCCTAATGGATTATCCTATCTTATGAATTCTCCTCTCCTGCCTAATGAATTATCCTATCTTATGAATTCTCCTCTCCTTCCTAATGAATTATCCGATCTTATGAATTCTCCTCTCCTGCCAAGTGGGGTTCCCCTGTCCTGCCTAATGAATATCCTATCTTGTGAATTCCCCCCTCTCCTTCCTAATGGATTATCCTATCTTATGAATTCTCCTCTCCTGCGTAATGAATTATCCTCTCCTGCCTAATGAATTATCCTCTCCTGCCTAATGAATTATCCTCTCTTATGAATTCTCCTCTCCTGACTAATGAATTATCCGATCTTATGAATTCTCCTCTCTTGTCTAATGAATTATCCTATCTTATGAATTCTCCTGTCCTGCTTAATGGATTATCCTCTCTTGTGAATTCCCCCTCTCCATCCTAATGGATTATCCTATCTTGTGAATTCTCCTCTCCTGCGTAATGGATTATTCTCTCTTGTGAATTCCCCTTCTCCTTCCTAATGGATTATCCTATCTAATGAATTCTCCTCTCCTGCTAAATGAATTATCCTATCTTGTGAATTCCCCTTCTCCTTCCTAATGGATTATCCTATCTTATGAATCCTCCTCTCCTGTCTAATGGATTATCCTATCTTGTGGATTCCCCTCTCCTATCTAGCGAATTCTCCTCTCCTGCCAAATGGATTCCCCCTCTTTCATCCATCTCTTTCCAGTGGCTCTGATCCAAGAATTGTCTTTGGGTGGGTGGGCGATAGCCTCAGTGGTAGGAGCAATAGTGACACTCAAAAGCAAAGCGTCGCAATTTAAATAACAAACCCAAAATAATTCTTCGTCTCATATCACTTATTTGGAAATATGTAAAGTTATCCGTTCTTGTCAAACTCTACATACTTTTATTTTTGACTTAAAAAGAAACCATTTAGGATCAAACATTTTCAGTCTTGTAATCAATGATTTCGTTGGTGAAAGCCAAATTATAATAATTCGAGATAGAAAGAAATGAAAAACAAAATTGAAGATTGCCTAATGACAAATATCTGTAGTTTCCAGGTTCGAGTCCCAGCTGGGTCAGCGTTGAGATTTATCTCCGCAAAACTCTCCGCCCTGCCCACGGTCAGTAGGGGACACCGATGGGCTTGGAAAGGACGCCGTCCGTCAGATGGGACGTTAAGCCGTGGCCCCATGTGCGGGAGAGCCATACACTGTGCACGTTAAAGAACACGCTGGATGGCCTTGACGGGAGGCTACCATCTGTCTCCCAACAGCTGTTCCAGTGGGTCCCCTCCCCCAACCTTCTCTGAGCCTTCGGGGTCCATGTGACCTGGCCATTTAGCCCATGGTGTGCAAAAAAGTGCCGCTCAGAGGTAAAACAACCCAACCCAAGCCTAATGACAAACTGTCATTGAATCACATAAATTCAGTTTCGTGACGTTGCTTAGAAGTCAACAAGTGCTCGTGATTACTATGCACCTGGAAATTGACGCGAAACGCATATGTCGTCTGTTGCAACTTTTCACAGTGCAAGTCAAGCAGTTGTACTTCTGAGCTGTACTCTTACACAAATGGGCTAAATGACCAGGTCACAAGAACCCCAAGAGAGAACGTTGGGGAAGTGAATTTAGTAAGCAACTGTTAGGAGACTGACGGCAACCTCCTATTCAGCGTGTGCTTTACGTGGGGTCGAGGGTAACTCAGTCGGTAGCGCTCCAGGCCCGTAATCTGCAGTTCCCAGGTTCGAGTCCCAGCTGGGTCAGCGTTGAGATTTATCTCCGCAGAATTCCCCGCCCTGCCCAGGGTTAGTAGGGGACAGCGATGGGTTTGGAAAGGCCGCCGTCCGTCGGATGGGACGTTAAGCCATGGTTCAGTTTGCAAGAGAGCCATACCCTCTGCACGTTAAAGAACACGCTGGATGGCGTTGACGAAAGCCTACCATCTGTCTCCCAACAGTTGTTCCAGGGGTCTCCAACCTTCTCTGAGCCTTTTGGGTCCTTGTGACCTGGCCATTTAGCACATTGTGTGCAAAAAAAAAAAGTGCCGCTCAGAGAAAAACAATAATAATAAATACCCCCTCAAGCAGCTGCTTGCCACAGAGGTCTGACAGGAGCCTGTCAGTTTATATGCCAGAGTAGAAGGTCTGAGAGGATGGCAGAACCTCAGCAGAAAAACAACACGAACATCCATGCCTCACCCGGGGCTCGAACCCAGGTCCCGTAGATCAGTAGCCAAGCGCGCTAACCACTCGGCCACGGGACGGCTATACAACGTCCTAAATTTCTGCCGTGGATTTAATTAGCTCATAGTGGTTTACATTTAATACGTTTATTATTATACGGTAACGGGACAATTTCTATAGTATTAAATTTTATCATCTTTGTGAACTTGTGTTTAACAGACAGCACCTTAGGTTGGATTGGGTTGTTTTTACCTCTGAGCGGCACTTTTTTGCACACCATGGGCTAAATGGCCAGGTCGTATGGACCCCGAAGGCTCAGAGAAGGTTGGGGGAAGGGACCCACTAGAACAGCTGTTGGGAGACAGATGGTAGCCTCCCGTCGAGGCTATCCAGTGTGTTCTTTAACGTGAACAGGGTATGGCTCTCCCGCACACGGAGCCACGGCTTAATGTCCCATCCGACGGACGGCGGCCTTTCCAAGCACATCGGTGTCCCCTACTGACCGTTGGCAGGGCGGGGAATTTTGCGGAGATAAATCTCAACGCTGACCCAGCTGGGACTCGAACCTGAGAACTACAGATTACGAGCCTGGCGCGCTACCGACTGAGCCACCCCCGCCCCCAAATCCTTATAAGTCATTATATTTACGAAGAGGTGAAGCTGTATAGGAAATTTGGAGGAGGTCCTAGCTGTTATAGTTTGGGAGGGTTCTTGAACCGACAGACAAACTCTCTAACATATGTGGCAGGGGTTGACTCAGTCGGTAGCGTGTCAGGCTCGTAATCTGCAGTTCCCAGGTGGGCCAGCATTGAGATTTATCTCCGCAAAACTCCCCACCCTTCCCATGGTCAGTAAAGTACACCAATGTGCTTGGAAAGGCCGCCGTCCATCATGTAGGGACGTAAAGTGGTGTCCCAATGTACTGCAGAGCCATGCCCAGTGCACGTTGAAGAACACGCTGGATGGCCTTGAGTGGAGGTTACCATCTGTCTCTCAACAGTTGTTCCAGTGGGTCCCCTTCCCTTACCTTCTCCGAGCCTTCGGGGTCCTTGTGACCTGGCCATTGTACGCAAAATAAGTGTCACTCAGTGGTAAAATAACCAAACCTAGCCCAACTATTAATTTCTTTGCATCTCGCGAAGGCCTCAATCAACCTTCTCTGAGCCTTCGGGGTTCTTGTGACCTGGCCATTGGCACAAAATAAGTGCCACTCAGTGGTAAAATAACCAAACCTAGCCCAACTATTAATTTCTTTGCATCTCGCGAAGGCCTCAATCAACCTTCTCTGAGCCTTCGGGGTTCTTGTGACCTGGCCATTGGCACAAAATAAGTGCCACTCAGTGGTAAAATAACCAAACCTAGCCCAACTATTTCTTTCTTTGCATCTGGCGAATGCATCAATTTGGAGATCGTCCCTCGGTGTTTTTTTTTTTCTCCTTCTAACTCTCGAAAATGCAATCAGCCATTTGCCCTTCTTACGGCGTCTGTAATTAACAACCAGACGATGTAGACAGCGGAGTCCATCCCGTCGTCAGCGCAAAAGCACCGTCCCCCCCCCCATCTCTAATTGATAGACAGGTATGTAAGTGCCCACTGTGTAAAGAGAAAGTCAAAGGTTGAGAGTAGCGGATGCAGCAAGAGGTTTTTTAAGAGGCAGCCCATTTTTTCTTTCCTCCATTATCTATGCTTAAGAGAAACTCAAAAGGGATCTGCATTCAAAAGACGAAACATAGAAATGACGGAGAGGTAAAAAAAAAGGTTGAGCATTCCAAGGTCAAATCGTTTTTTTGAAAAACTATTCTTTGTTATTCAGAAGGAAAAAAAAAAAACCGTAAAAGATTAAATTCACGTTCTATGTTAACGAACGTGTCACTTGCAGACAGCGAAGACAAGGGACAGTTAATTCTGCATGTCATCGTTAATTACGATGTAATATTTACCTACAAATGAAAGAATTTTGAGGATAACAATAGCAGGATCATACACGAGGCTATTATTCAGGGAAAGTCCTCCTATTTGCCATTATTATGCAAATTTATTTTATTGAGAAAAAGCTTATTGAAATCGTTTGATTTCACCAAGCGTTTCACTTTATTGTGAAAATAAATAAATAAATACTCCCTCAAGCAGCTGCTTGCCACAGATTTGGGTTGTGTTGTTTTACCTCTGAGCGGCACTTTTTTGCACACCGTGGGCTAAATGGCCAGGTCACATGGACCCCGAAGGCTCAGAGAAGGTTGGGGAGGGGACCCACTGGAACAGCTGTAGGGAGACAGATGGTAGCCTCCCATCAAGGCCATCCAGCGTGTTCTTTAACGTTAGGTTGTTTTACCTCTAAGCGGCACTTTTTTGCACACCATGGACTAAATGGCCAGGTCACATGGACCCCGAAGGCTCAGAGAAGGTTGGGGAGGGGACCCACTGGAACAGCTGTAGGGAGACAGATGGTAACCTCCCGTCAAGGACATCCAGCGTGTTCTTTAACGTGCACAGGGTATGGCTCTCCCGCAGACGGGGCCACGACTTAACATCCCATCCGACGGACGGCGGCCTTGCCAAGCCCATCGGTGTCCCCTACCGACCGTGGGCAGGGCGGGGAATTTTGCAGAGATAAATCTCAACGCTGACCCAGCTGGGACTTGAACCTGGGAACTACAGATTACGAGCCTGGCGCGCTACCGACTGAGCCATCCCCGCCCCGAGGTCTGATAGGAGCCTGTCAGTTTATATGCCACAGTAGAAGGTCTGAGAGGATGGCAGGACCTAGTACCTCTCCAGAATATATATATATCGATTTTTAAACACCTTCTTTTTCCGATAGATCAGTCGGTAGCGCGCCAGTCTCGTAATCTGCACTTCCCAGATTCGAGTCCTATCTGGACCAGCGTTGAGATTTATCTTTCCAAAACTTTCCGCCAGTAGGGGACACCGATGGACTTGGAAAGGTCCCCTTTCGTCGAATGAGACGTTAAGCCGTGGCCTTGTGTGCGGGAGAGCCATACCCTGTGCGTGTTAAAGAACACACTGGATGGCCTTGACGAGAGGCTACCATCTGTCTCCCAACAGCTGTTCAGTGAGTTCCCTTCTCTCAGTCTCTGGGGTCTCTGTGACCTGGACATTTAGCCCATTGTGTGCAAAAAGTACCGCTCACAGGTAAAGCATACCAACTGTTATAACGGAACCAGGGAGAGGGCTATCACTCTGCCATTTCCACTAGCTCCCTCTAATAAGTTTGTTTTAATATATTTCAATTTTTTTGAAACTGACTTTTGCTACTTTACAATGCAAGGATTGGTATGCCTATGAGGGACGGGAGTGGCTCAGTCGGTAGCGCGCCAGGCTCGTAATCTGTAGTTCCCAGGTTCGAGTCCCAGCTGGGTCAGCGTTGAGATTTATCTCCGCAAAATTCCCCGCTCTGCCCACGGTCAGTAGGAGACACCGATGGGCTTGGAAAGGCCGCCGTCCGTCGGATGGGACGTTAAGCCGTGGCCCCGTGTGCGGGAGAGCCATACCCTGTGCACGTTAAAGAACACGCTGGATGGCCTTGACGGGAGGCTACCATCTGTCTCCCAACAGCTGCTGGTCCCCTCCCCGAACCTTCTCTGAGCCTTCGGGATCCATGTGACCTGGCCATTTAGCCCATGGTGTGCAAAAAAGTGCCGCTCAGAGGTAAAACAACCCAACCCAACTCTTATAAATGCTAAAGCCCTCCCACATACGTTTGCTTTAAGGTGGTTAATACCCTCCACTCTATACGTATCACTAACTGAATGAATAACACTAATTATTATCAACAACAACTCGAAAGAAAGGCCGATCTTTTCCTGTTCGAGTTAAGTATTTGTGTTTTAATCTGAAAGAACTAATTGCAGAGGATCGGCATCTCCAAACCTTGAGCTAGTGCGTGCACATATCTGTTATTTGTAGAGAAAAGTCTCGAGCCATTAGGGCCCATCCGAAAGCAAAAGAATGCGCCGCGATACTCAGGGAAAGGCGCCCATCTGCAACCCTAAGTACCTGCTGACCTCAGCTGGTGAGGGTAGGTATCGCCTCGAGGGCTGGTGTGTTTGGATTGACGGGTGTCGCAGCGGCCGTTACCGCCGCCATAACTGGCGGATTGGCTCTCAATCAGGCAGGCGTGGAATCTCCTCTGTAATCTTCTTGTCCAGCCAAAGGAATGAGATGCATCCCAAGAATGAGATAATTATGGAGCGGAGAAGAGGGACAGGGAGGGATGCGAGACCCAAGGTTCGCCTGTAATGAAAACTGAGTAACCAATATTCGATGGATCTGTGAGGGAAATGGATTGAAAGGATCTGACCAGGAAGCATGCGACGGGGAAAAGTGCAAATAAGTTAGACCGATTGAGAGAGGAAGTTTTCTTGCAGAAAAATTATCAGCAATTTTTTTTTAAATGAACACTTCTTTATTTCTTTTAAATAAGGTCGTATAAGTTGGATTGTGAATGTTTTTTTTTGCTCGAAAAATATTGCATTTTATTTTTTAAATAAGGGATGCACGTTTAGTTTGTTTTGTTTTCAAAGAGTAGATTTTTTTAAAAAAGAGAAATGTTGCATTATTCTTCTTTAGTTGGCTTTGCTTTAAAAATACTCTTGCAGTATTTTCGTAATAATTACTGTATTTGATGCTAAATAAAAATAAAAAACCCCTCAAGCAGCTGCTTGCCACAGAGGTCTGACAGGAGCCTGTCAGTTTATATGCCAAAGTAGAAGGTCTGAGAGGATATGGCAGGACCTCAGCAGAAAAACGACACAAACAGCCATGCCTTAACCGGGGCTCGAACCAAGGTCCCTTAGATCAGTAGCCAAGCGCGCTAACCACTCGGCCATAAATAAACTTATTTAATTGCTAAAACAAGAAGTACGACAATATACTTAATAAATAAATACCGTATAAAATCATCAACTGATTTTAAACCTTTGTCAATTCGATAAAGGGCTTATTATGGGTGCCCGTCTGGCTGGAGCAACGATTTTTAAAACAGCAGAGCTGACTGGTTTCTCAAAAGGTGAGATATCTCGGGTTTTTTAATCAGTGGAGAAATAACCCACCTTGCTTGTCTAAGAGGCGTAAGTGTGGCGCGACGACAATCTGTCAGGAACGAGATCGCCGACGTCTGAGAAGGCTTGCACCGAGAAACAGGGGGGCGGGGTGGCTCAGTCGGTAGCGCGCCAGGCTCGTAATCTGTAGTTCCAGGTTCGAATCCCAGCTGGGTCAGCGTTGAGATTTATCTCCGCAAAATTCCCCGCCCTGCCCACGGTCAGTAGGGGACACCGATGGGCTTGGAAAGGTCGCCGTCCGTCGGATGGGACGTTAAGCCGTGTCCCCGTGTGCGGGAGAGCCATACCCTGTGCACGTTAAAGAACACGCTGGATGGCCTTGACGGGAGGCTACCATCTGTCTCCCAACAGCTGTTCCAGTGAGTCCCCTCCCCCAACCTTCTCTGAGCCTTCGGGGTCCATGTGACCTGGCCATTTAGTCCATGGTGTGCAAAAAAGTGCCGCTCAGAGGTAAAACACCCAACCTTGTAAACACAACTCAAGATTTTGGGGGCGGTGTCATGGTGTGGGGCACGTTCTGTTGGTATGGAACGGGTCCCCTGATATTGCTGGTAGGTTGGGTGTCCTCCAAGGATTATCTGAACATTGTTGCCGATCAAGTTAATTATTGTTTCCTGCAATGTTGATTTTTTATCCAGCAGGTGACGGCTGTTTCATGGACGACCGTGCTGCTGTCCGTCGCGCAAGGTGTGTTCAGCAGTGGTTCAGCGAGCATGACAGCGACTTCCACCATCTTCCCTGGCCACCACAAAGCCCGAATCTGAACCCCCATTGAAAATGTATGGGACATGTTAGAAAAACGTATCCGGAGCAAAGTCCTTTTCCGTCAAATCTGAACCAATTAAAGGACTGTCTGGTGAACAGCTGGTATGCTGGAGTTGTAAAGGCACTCCAACACCTTGCGGAATCTATGTCAAACCATATGCGTGCTTTAATTCGGGCTAAAAGAGGTCCAACTCGGTATTGAATAAAGGTTTCTAATTCAGTGGCAGGTGTGTGAACTATCACCAGTGGAACTATGCTTCATCTCGAACAAAATCTAAACAAACTTATGACTTAATCAGCAATTAACGGGGCGGAGGTGGCTCAGTCGGTAGCGCGCCAGGCTCGTAATCTGTAGTTCTGAGGTTCGAATCTCAGTTGGGTCAGCTTTGAGATTTATCTCCGCAAAATTTCCCGCCCTGCCCACGGTCAGTAGGGGACACCGATGGGCTTGGAAAGGCCGCCGTTCGTCGGATGGGACGTTAAGCCGTGGCCCTGTGTGCGGGAGAACCTGTGCACGTTAAAGAACACGCTGGATGGCCTTGACGGGAGGCTACCATCTGTCTCCCAACAGCTGTTCCAGTGGGTCCCCTCTCCCAACCTTCTCTGAGCCTTCGGGGTCCATGTGACCTGGCCATTTAGTCCATGGTGTGCAAAAAAGTGCCGCTCAGAGGTAAAACAACCCAACCCAGCAATTAACTGAGTGACTGTATTTACAAAATTTCCTACACATGGCAACACACAAACAACAAGGAGTAATTGTTGCATTTCTCCCGCGTTTCCAATTCTATTTATAGTATACCACGAAATTTGATCCATCACTTGATTGAGTCGTGGTTAACTGTTTAACTGATCTCTTAATTTACACTCATTATTATCTGTTAATTAATTACATTTTTTTTTCATTCTCAAAATTGATTTTAAATTTATTTTTTGTACTGTCAATGTACTACAACAACCTAGTCAAGCTTATGATTTTGGGATGTTTATATGTTGATCAAATTTATTGTAGAATTTGAAATGAAATTTGAACTAATGAAACATGAACTTGAACTTCAATGCTTAAAGGTACGAAATGCATCTATTATAACTAATAGCGGTGTCCAGGCGAACCACGAGTGGGACCCCCCCCCCCCAGCAATGCAGTGCCCCTCTTACACAGCATGTTGACCCAACTCTTGGCAGCTCTCCAGCTCGTGCAACAGTGGCTCATTTTCGTCAGTCTTTATCTACCCAAACCGTTCGAAGAATATCCCTGGCTAGAGTTTACAATTTCTTCATTGCACCTGGTTACAATTGAAGTACAGGCTATTTTGGCTACCCTATATTGGTATCATCTTGTTTTTAACAGATTTCGGCCCTCATTATTTCCTCCAAATACTTGCCATACTGGTGCTGAATTTCAAATTTATTCTAAGCTATCCCTTAGTCATTAAAAGCTTAAGTCCCTAAGTATAACAGAACGTGATTTAGAACGCCCGATTTTCATTTGACACTTTTCTACTCTTCCATCGTAACTATTAAAATATTTCACCTCCTGACCCCAAATTTCTCATGCAGTTTTCCCCCTTGACATACCGTGTTACGTTAAAAGATAGAGTTTCTCTCTATCATAAAATCCCCTCCCCCGATCTGAACTGGAGGCTCCTAATCTTCAGTTCCCAGATTACTAATCTTCAGTTCCCAGATTCCCAATCTTCAGTTCTCAGATTCCCAATGTTCAGTTCCCAGATTCCTAATCTTCAGTTCCCAGATTCTCAATCTTTAGTTCCCAGATTCCTAATCTTCAGTTCCCAGATTCCCAATGTTCAGTTCCCAGATTCCCAATGTTCAGTTCCAAGATTCCCAATCTTCAGTTCCCATATTCCCAATCTTCAGTTCCCATATTCCCAATCTTCAGTACCCAGATTCCCAATCTTCAGTTCCCAGATTCTTAATCTTCAGTTCCCAGGTTCCTAATCTTCAGTTCCCAGATTCCTAATCTTCAGTTCCCAGATTCCCAATCTTCAGTTCCCAGATTCCCAATCTTCAGTTCCCAGATTCTTAATCTTTAGTTCCCAGGTTCCCAATCTTCAGTTCCCAGATTCCCAATCTTCAGTTCCCAGATTCCCAATCTTCAGTTCCCAGATTCCCAATCTTCAGTTCCCAGATTCCCAATCTTCAGTTCCCAGTTTCCTATTCTTCAATTTCCAGGTTCGAGTTCCACCTATCCCAGGGTTGATATCTATCTCCTATAATCCCCAGATTTCCCTTGGTGAGAAAGGTGACATCGATGGGTTTGGAAAGCCCGTCGTCCGTCGGATAAAACGTAAAGCCCTGGTCCCATGTACTGGGGAATCATTCACTGTGACCCTGGATAACTTTGACACGAGACATAATCTGTCTCCTAACAGATGTTCAATGGATGACCTGGTAATTTGCTTCACTGTGTGTATAAAAGTAGCATTAAGAGGAAAACTAGTCACATTACCACTTAGTAACGTGCCTGGCTCATAATCTGCAGTTCCGTGGTTCGATTTATAATTCTACCATCGTTGAGATTTATCCGCTGCTAACTCCCCCACCCTGCCCTCGGTCAGCAGAGGACACCGTTGGGATTGAAAAGGCCATCGTACGTCCGATAGAACGTCAAGCCGTGTGCCCTGTATGCAGGAGAGCCATATCCTGTGCATGTTAAAGAACACGCTGGACGGCCTTGACGTGAGGCTACCATCTGTCTCCTAACAGCTGTACGGTGGGTCACATCCCCTCAACCTTCTCTGAGCCCTCGGAGTCCTTGTGATCTGCTCATTTAGCATATTGTGCGCAAAAAAAGTGCCGCTAAGGGGTAAAACAACTGAACAATCTAAGTTAGATTCTTCCCAAATCACCATAAAACTAAATTTCATCGTGAGAATGCATCCGATAAAATAGTAAGATAATCAACAGGAAAAATATTTTGGGTGTAACCCCCCCCCCTCAACCCCATGCTTAACAACTGATTCGTGAACTCTGCACCAAAAACCAATGGAAAAAGGTTTTTATCATCTAAATGTGTCACATATAAAAATACTTTGAAACGACCAAACCCCACCCACCAAACCAATAAGGGGCGGGGGTGGCTCAGTCGGTAGTGCGCCAGGCTCGTAATCTGTAGTTCCCAGGTTCGAGTCCCAGCTGGGTCAGCGTTGAGATTTATCTCAGCAAAGTTTCACGCCCTGCCCACTGTCAGTAGGGGACACCGATGGGTTTGGAAAGGACGTCGTCCGTCGGATGGGACGTTAAGCCGTGGCTCCGTGTGTGGGAGAGCCATACCCTGTGCACGTTAAAGAACACGCTGGATGGCCTTGACGGGAGGCTACCATCTGTCTCCCAACAGCTGTTCCAGTGGGTCCCCTCCCCCAACCTTCTCCGAGCCTTCGGGGTCCTTGTGACCTGGCCATTTAGCCCATGGTGTGCAAAAAAGTGCCGCTCAGAGGTAAAACAACCCAACGTTAAAGAACACGCTGGATGGTCTTGACGGGAGGCTACCATCTGTCTCCCAACAGCTGTTCCAGTTTTCCCCTGCCCCAACCTTCTCTGAGCCTTCGGGGTCCATGTGACCTGGCCATTTAGCCCATGGTGTGCGAAAAAGTGCCGCTCAGAGGTAAAACAACCCAACCCAACCCAAAACAATAATCTTTTCCTTTATCAGCTACTTCCTCTGCATTATCGTGAAATCCACCCCTCATGCAGCCACGCACTCGAAACCCATCAACGAACTTTGGGGCACGCGCTATTTACTTTTATGTCTGCATCTGGTGTTGACGTGATGCTGTTATAGATGCACGCCGTCGCTATGGAAACGCAATCTTCTTTTTCCCTGTTTGAACCCGTGGCTTCCCTTCACGGCAACAATGACTTGGAGATCTCTCGAAACATTATTAAAAGCCAAGAATTAAAATACCGGGAGGGGGGGGGGATATAATATGATAGATGTTGGGGGGGGGGAAGAAGAAGGTAAAAAAAAAAAAGCTGCCTTGCGATCTCGTGTATCGGAGTTGATTTCCATCAGGAGTTTGGACGTGGATGGAAAAAACCTTCAATGTAATTGCGTTTAATGGTGTAATTAGCATATGAAATGTTGGGTACTCTTTTCCATACATGCATTTTACATAGTAAGGAAAAGAGAGTCCCCCCCGGGGGGGGGGGGGCAAGCGAAAGAGAGAATTTCGTTCTATAGGGAAAGGTCAGTTTATCAAAAGGCAAAAACGTCTTCCCGAAATAGTTTTCATTTCTTGGTTAATATGATTCGTATCTTTCGTCATTTTTTTTTTCCTTATTTTATGTGTGTGTGTATATTTTTTAAGGCATCTCGATATTTTTTTATGAACGATTCTGCTAGATTTGGATGAGGAATGATAACTGATGCAAATGAAAAGAGGGAAGATGAAGAATGTCTCGGAAGAAAGGCGGGAGATTAACACTGGAGGATGAGGAGGATGGAATCCTGATCGATGGGATGAAGAATGAAGGAGAGGAGGAGCGGAGATTTCAGGATGTGAGCTGAGGAGCAAAAAAAAAAGATGATAAACCGTGGAGAAGCGGAAAAAAAATTTGTTTTTCAAGAAATGACAAGTCGGATTAAAGGAAGACTGAATTCGCAGCTCACTTTCTAATTCTAAGATTTTTTTTCTCTCCTTAAAAATCCCTTTGTTTTAATTATGAAGAGTGATAATTAGATTTCATAAAAAGACGCGAGTCTGTGGCGAACATTTGCTTTTTGTTTCAGAAAGAATTTTATTGCGCAATATTCTATCCCACTTTTTAACTATGTGAAAATTTTCTGTGGTTCGAAGATAACCTTTATATACAACAGAGGGGGGGGGGGGGGGACTGATGTATCCCTTTCTCAAACTGGATTAAATTTGGAGGAAGATCAAAGTGACACTAATTTCTGTTTTGACGGGTTAAAAGAAACTCTATTTTTGCCTCCTGCTCTAACTTTAAAATTGTTTCAGTAAGTGATTGTATTAAACCCTTTTTGAGCACATGTAAAATGATTTTTTTTTTATTTCTTTTAATATTTATTTTTATCTGGTTTAGTGATTTCTCGTATTTGGGATATGTGATTTGAAAAATTCCAATCCTCTCTGATCACGATCAGTAGGGGACACCGATGGGCTTGGAAAGGCCGCCATCGTCGGATGGAGCGTTAAGCCATGACCCCGTGTTCCGGAGAGCCATACGCTGTGCACGTTAAAGAACACGCTGAATGGCCTTGACGGGAGGCTACCATCTGTCTCCCAACAGCTGTTCCAGTGGATCCCCTCCCCCAACCTTCTCTGAGCCTTCGGGGTCCTTGTGACCTGGTCATTTAGCCCATGGTGTGCAAAAAAGTGCCGCTCAGAGGTCAAACAACCCAATCCTGTGCACGTTAAAGAACACGCTGGATGGCCTTGACGGGAGACTACCATCTGTCTCCCAACAGCTATTCCAGTGGGTCCCCTCCCCCAACCTTCTCTGAGCTTTCGGGGTCCTTGTGACCTGGCCATTTAGCCCATGGTGTGCAAAAAAGTGCCGCTCAGAGGTCAAACAACCCAACCCTGTGCACGTTAAAGAACACGCTGGATGGCCTTGACGGGAGACTACCATCTGTCTCCTAACAGCTATTCCAGTGGGTCCCCTCCCCCAACCTTCTCTGAGCCTTCGGGGTCCTTGTGACCTGGTCATTTAGCCCATGGTGTGCAAAAAAGTGCCGCTCAGAGGTCAAACAACCCAATCCTGTGCACGTTAAAGAACACGCTGGATGGCCTTGACGGGAGACTACCATCTGTCTCCTAACAGCTATTCCAGTGGGTCCCCTCCCCCAACCTTCTCTGAGCCTTCGGGGTCCTTGTGACCTGCCCATTTAGCCCATGGTGGGCAGCAGATTTGTTACTGAGGTCAGCAAGATTTTTTTTCTCTGCATTCAGTTTTTGGGGGAACTAAATTGTACTGTCTGGTTAAACTTCCGTATCCCGTGGCTGCTTGAGGATTCTGTATCTGTGTATTGCACTTCAATGAAATCTATGGTAGTATTACAGGATTTCATCTCTATAGGTCAGTGGGTTGGGTTGGGTTGTTTTACCTCTGAGCGGCACTTTTTTGCACACCATGGGCTAAATGGCCAGGTCACATGGACCCCGAAGGCTCAGAGAAGGTTGGGGGAGGGGACCCACTGGAACAGCTGTTGGGAGACAGATGGTAGCCTCCCGTCAAGGCCATCCAGCTTGTTCTTTAACGTGCACAGGGTATGGCTCTCCCGCACACGGAGCCACGGCTTAACGTCCCATCCGACGGACGGCGGCCTTTCCAAGCCCATCGGTGTCCCTCTACTGACCGTGAGCAGGGCGGGGAATTTTGCGGAGATAAATCTCAACGCTGACTCAGCTGGGACTCGAACCTGGGAACTACAGATTACGAGCCTGGCGCGCTACCGACTGAGCCACCCCCGCCCCTATAGGTCAGTGGAGATATGATTTAATCAAGAAGAATAACACTTGTACGATGATCTAGAGATAGGCCTTCTCAAACCATGACACTATCTCCTCCAAGAGGTTCTGTTTCTCGATGGTAATGGCCGAGTGGTTAGCGCGCTTGGCTACTGATCTAAGGGACCTAGGTTCGAGCCCCGGGTAAGGCATGGATGGATGTGTCGTTTTTTCTGCTGAGGTCCTACCATCCTCTCAGATCTTCTACTATGGCATATAAACTGACGGGCTCCTGTCAGACCTCTGTGGCAAGCAGCTGCTTGAGGGGGTATTTATTTTATTTTTTTATAATAACTTTAGAGCCGTCCCTTAGCCGAGTGATTAGAGCATTTGGATACTGATCAAAAGGATCTGGGTTCGAGCCCCGGATAAGAGGATATTTGTGTTGTTTTTCTGCTGAGGACCCGCTTTCCTCAGAGATCTTCTCTAAGATGCATTATACTGATCGGCTCTGTAGCAAGCAGCTGCTTGAGGGGATTTTTTTTAATAACTCTCCTTGTTACATGCAGTTTTGATAAATTCCTCAAATCCTCATTTTAACTCGTTCAGAAAAAAAATACCAAATGATGACCCCATGTGATGGGTTGGGTTGTTTTACCTCTGAGCGGCACTTTTTTGCACACCATGGGCTAAATGGCCAGGTCACATGGACCCCGAAGGCTCAGAGAAGGTTGGGGGAGGGGACCCACTGGAACAGCTGTTGGGAGACATATGGTATCCTCCCGTCAAGGCCATCCAGTGTGTTCTTTAACGTGCACAGGGTATGGCTCTCCCACACACGGGGCCACGGCTTAACGTCCCATCCGACGGACGGCGGCCTTTCCAAGACCATCGGTGTCCCCTACTGACCGTGGGCAGGGCGGGGAATTTTGCGGAGATAAATCTCAACGCTGACCCAGCTGGGACTCGAACCTGGGAACTACAGATTACGAGCCTAGCGCGCTACCGACTGAGCCACCCCCGCCCCACCCATCTGATGGGAGAAACGCTTCGCAAGATGAACTGACGTAATAAAAAAGAGAAAAAACTTTTCTTTTTAAACTATACCTAACGAAAAAAAAAAAGTCGGCTCTAAAAAGGAAGAGAGCTTTGCTGGAGGTGAGTTCTCTTCGCGGGAGTACCAACTCTCGAACAACTCAACTACGCGAGTCAACGACTTCGACAACAATCAACAGTAGCCGAGCATTTCCGCGCCGCATCAACCATTCTTCTCTTTCGTCTGACTGCTAACAAACGGCGGGAAAAGCTGTGATGACAACGGAGAGGCGATATATTTTTAGCTTACCTTGAGGCGGCCGTTCAAAAGGCGTACTGCCGACACAAGTGATACATTTGTCCGAGTTGCCGACCGTGGCTTTGAGCTACAAAGAGACGACTAAGTGGTTTACCATGAAGTAGCAATCTTCTAAGAGCTAACGAAAAGAAAAAAAGCGTTCGAAAAAGAAGGAGCTAGAGGAAGGTGAGGCAATGAAAAAAAGAGTATGAGATAGATATAAAAAAAAGAGGCTACACGCGCACGCATTTAATGAAACATGGTTCAGAGTCAAAGTAATCTTTATGTGGGACAGAAAAAAAAGGAAACAACCAGTGTTGCCAAACAGGACTTCTTAAATAAAAAAAAGAAATAACGTAATAATTATTCTTCTCCAGCTGAGAGATTTGTTTGTTTTTAATGGTATTCTGAAATCGCGGACTGCAAATGGTTTTGCAGAATGGGGAATGGAAATTGAAAAGAACTTTGGAAGACTAAAGGTAAAAAAAAACTAGTTTAACCTCAGGCCATACAATTATCTTATTATTAAGTTTTAGATTCATTCTTAAAAGGGAAATTAAAAAAATTCAGTCACTCAACAATTGAATGAATCACTAAAATGGGTAGATTGGGTTCTTTTGTTTCACCTCTGATTGACCCCTTTTTTGGGGGGGGCGGGGGGGGGGGCTCAGTCGGTAGCGCGCCAGGCTCGTAATCTGTAGTTCCCAGGTTCGAGTCCCAGCTGGATCAGCGTTGAGATTTATCTCCGCAAAATTCCCCGCCCTGCCCACGGTCAGTAAGGGACACCGATGGGCTTGGGAAGACCGCCGTCCGTCGGATGGGACGTTAAGCCGTGGCCCCGTGTGCGGGAGAGTCATACCCTGTGCATGTTAAAGAACACGCTGGATGGCCTTGACGGGAGGCTACCATCTGTCTCCCAACAGCTGTTCCAGTGGGTCCCCTCCCCCAACCTTCTCTGAGCCTTCGGGGTCCATGTGACCTGGCCATTTAGCCCATGATGTGCAAAAAAGTGTCGCTCAGAGGTAAAACAACCCAACCCAACTGTTCCACTTGATTTCCTTGCAACAAGGCAAGGATATGACGCTACAGACCTGACAGTCTCTTGCCGCTGTATTGAGTGTTGAAATTATTGATATATATATATTTTTTAAATACTTCACCTTTCTGCCATAATTTCCAAAATGCTTGAATTAATTGAGAAGTACGGGTTCAAAACTTCGCACCTGGATTTCTTCCATGTGTTAAATCGCTCCCCACCTCTACCGACTTCAAACCTCGCATCCCTTTCACTCAAAATTTAACGTTTGCACTTCAGATTTCATCCCCTCCTCCCACAACTTCCCAAATATTTCACCTCACAGTCAGAGCTGGGGAAGGGGCAGTGGGAAAGTATTAAAACCGGAACTCAGTGGAACTTCGCAAATGTTCTCCCCGACTCCTTCTCTTAGCTTTTGAGGGTGGGCGAGATACCCTCTACCGCACCCCCCCCCCCCTTCCCTTGGTATAGTCACTGCACCCATATTTCTCAGGCAGATTTCCCTCATTCCATCTGGGGGCGGGGGGTGGCTCAGTCGATAGCACGCCAGGCTCGTAATCTGCAGTTCCCAGGTTCGAGTCCCAGCTGGGTTAGCGTTGAGATTTATCTCCGCAAAACTTCCGCCCTGCCCACTGTCAGTAGGGGACACCGATGGGCTTAGAAAGGCCGCCGTCCGTCGGATGGGACGTTAAGCCGTGGCCACGTATGCGGGAGAGCCATACTCTGTGCACGTTAAAGAACACACTGGATGGCCTTGACGGGAGGCTACCATCTGTCTCCTAACAGCTATTTCAACTCCCCCAACCTTCTCTGAGCCTTCGGGGTCCATGTGACCTGACTATTTAGCCCATTGTGTGCAAAAAAGTGCAGCTCAGAGGTAAAACAACTCAACGTTAAAGAACACCCTGGATGGCCTTAACGGGAGGCTACGATCTGTCTCCCAACAGTTGTTCCAGTGGGTCCCCTCCCCCAACCTTCTTTGAGCCTTCGGGGTCCACGTATCCTGGCCATTTAGCCTCATTGTGTGCAAAAAAGTGCCGCTCAGAGGTAAAACAACCAACCAAAACCTCATTCCATCTGGAGTTAAAACTTCCGAGTCTACCCCTTCGATGCAGCTCGAGTTCCAGTTTAAACCCACTTTTCATTTTTCCCTTCATTAGGGATGTGGTTCGTTGGTTCGTGGGATCGTTAGTATTTCCACAAGTACTGATTTTGCAAGTACTGAATAGAGGGCGTCTAAACCGAGCTATTCCTCTGCTAATGATAATTACTTTCTGTCTGGTGAAATTTCAAGCCCGCTGAGACTACTTAGGTGACGAAACGTTTTCTTTTTGCTTGGTTACCTTTCCTCCCGATATCGGTTTCTTCTCCACGTAACGCCCCCCTCGTCACTCTTCTAGAGAGAGAGGAAGAGGAAGAGGAATCGGTGGAGAGAGCATCCCACGCCTTGTTGGATGCTGAGATCAAAGAAGAGCAAGAGAAGGGGAAAAATATTCTTTCAGGAGAAAGATGAATGAGTTTGTTGAAGAGGATTCCGACTCCGAAGAAGAACGCAGATGGGGAGCCAACAGTAGAAGCAGATTCGCCACAGGTATCACCATCATCTCCACTTCTCTTCATTGAGATCTACATCTAACTGCTCTCTTAGCTTGAACACAAGATCTTATTCTCCAGGAGAGGGTATTGCTAATGAAGATAATTCTTCCATTTTCCTTTGCTAGAGCCCCGGAAGTGAATGATGGTCGTTAATAGCCACTTTTGCTGAATTGAATTGCTGATGGAGCATTCTTTTTTTTTTTCCACGTCTTAATGCGTTGCTTTATCTCATCATTTAATTTTTCTGTTAGAGGAAGGGTTTGGGAGTGGGCGGAGAACGAAAAAATTAAAGTAATAGCTTAATGAAATGATGGCAGAAGTATCAGGAAGAAGGCATTTGGTTGAGGGAACACTTACTCGTTATCACTTTAGTTGAAGATTGTTTTACCTCTGAGCTGGGGGCGGGGGGGGGGGGCTCAGTCGGTAGCGCGCCATGCTCGTAATCTGTAATTCCCAGGTTCGAGCCCCAGCTGGGTCAGCGTTGAGATTTAACTCCGGAAAATTCCCCGCCCTGCCCACGGTCAGTAGGGGACACCGATGGGCTTGGAAAGGCCGCCGTCCGTCGGATGGGACGTTAAGCCGTGGCCCCGTGTGCGGGAGAACCATACCCTGTGCACGTTAAAGAACACGCTGGATGGCCTTGACGGGAGACTACCATCTGTCTCCCAACAGTTGTTCCAGTGGGTCCCCTCCCCCAACCTTCTCTGAGCCTTCGGGGTCCATGTGACCTGGCCATTTAGCCCATGATGTGCAAAAAAGTGCCGCTCAGAGGTAAAACAACCCAACACTGTAACCTGTCCCTGCCCTTGGTCAGTACGGGACACAGATGGGCTTGGAAAGGCAGCCGTCAGTCGGATGGGACGTTAAGCCGTGGTTCCGTGTGTGGGTGAACCATAACCCTGTGCACGTTAAAGAACAAGCTGGATGATCTTGACGGGAGGTTACCATCTGTCTCCTAACAACTGTCCAGGGGTTCCCTTCCACCAACCTTCTCTGAGCCTTCGGGATCTTGTGGCCTGGCCATTTAGCCCATTGCGTGCAAAAAAGGGGCCGCTCAGAAGTAAAACGCCCCGATCCAACAACCTTGTAATCTGACCATCTAGGGAGAGGGAGGATACCGGGTAAAGCCCCCTCCCCTTTTTTTGGAAAATGTTAGAAAGGGTAATAAAGGCAAAATAATTGTTCCGTTGTACAGACCTTTAAAATATTACTTTCAAGAAATTTTTTAAAGACCTGTAAAACGAAGCGGGAAATGCTATACTACACTGGAAATTCAGTCTCTTAGTCCGCCATTTTTTCCTCCGGATCGAATGAGTTTCTTAGCGCCCCAACTCCCCTATTTTTTCTAGATCTTGGCAACAAAAGTGCAGCTCAGAGGTTGGGTTGGGTTGTTTTACCTCTGAGAGGCACTTTTTTGCACACCAAGGGCTAAATGGCCAAGTCACATGGACCCCGAAGGCTCAGAGAAGGTTGGGGGAGGGGACCCACTGGAACAGCTGTTGGGAGACAGATGGTAGCCTCCCGTCAAGGCCATCCAGCATGTTCTTTAACGTGTACAGGGTATGGCTCTCACGCACACTTCGTCACGGCTTAACGTCCCATCCGACGGACGGCGGCCTTTCCAAGCCCATCGGTGTCCCCAACTGACCGTGGGAAGGGCGGGGAATTTTGCGGAGATAAATCTCAACGCTGATCCAGCTGGGACTCGAGCCTGGCGCGCTACCGACTGAGCTACCCCCGCCCCCAGGTTACAGGACTTCAATGGCTCATAGTTAGTTAAAGGAAGGGGACCCACTGGCATACTTTTCTCTACACTTTAAATCCTACTCACACTCTTTGCATTAATCAGAGGAAGAGGGTGAGATCCGAATTATTTTAAAATTTAGTTCAAATAGTAAAAATAATTTTTAAAAAATTAACCTGACGCGAATTATGCTTGATGTCATATGTATTAATTTATAACAATGATACACTATATTTACCTTATTTGAAACATAAAAATCTAGAAATAATTTCTTTAAAACTGCTCATTATACCAAAGGCGTTTAATTATAAATCCTGAAATCCCATCCAGTAAACCAACCGAGCTTCCATACTTTTAAATATTTCGTTTATTACTTTCTTTCAACCTATTTTTTTTAGAGGCGGGGGTGGCTCAGTCGGTAGCGCGCCAGGCTCGTAATCTGTAGTTCCCAGGTTCGAGTCCCAGCTGGATCAGCGTTGAGATTTATCTTCGCAAAATTCCCCGCCCTGTCCATGGTCAGTAGGAGACACCGATGGGCTTGGAAAGACCGCCGTCCATCGGATGGGACGTTAAGCCGTGTCCCCGTGTGCGGGAGAGCCAAACTCTGTGCACGTTAAAGAACACGCTGGATGGCCTTGACGGGAGGCTACCATATGTCTCCCAACAGCTGTTCCAGTGGGTCCCCTCCCCCAACCTTCTCTGAGCCTTCGGGGTCCTTGTGACCTGGCCGTTTAGCCCATGGTGTGCAAAAAAGTGCCGCTCAGAGTTAAAACAACCCAACCTAAATTCAACCTATTTTTATTCCATGACATGTAATTAAAATCTTTACGAGGACATTTCGAAGAACTTCCCCCTCCCCCTTCTCAACAATGAAAATATTTTCGGTCAACTGACTGACCCCTTTTGGAACTCCTCGTTTCTTCCTGGAAGGTGAACATCATCATCATCAGGTTAGAAACCTGGCCGAATTAAGAATCATTTTTCCCTTCGTAAACTGTTGCTTGTCTTAAATTCCATCGATCATTATGCAGAAGCATTCGCTGACTAGTTTCTCCTTCAATATTGCCTTTGTGTCTTCCATCTCCGCTTCTTGTTTTGAACCTCCTGTCTTCTTCGACTTCCCCCTCCTCCATCCGTCCCACTATCCTCTCTGATCCCCCCAAGGAGTAGGAGGGCGCCTCGCACACGTGCCTTCCACACACCCATCGCCACAGGGCACACAGTGTGAGCATCACTCAGCTCTTTGGAATGTTCAAACTGGTTTGGGCCCTCTTTTTTCCTCCCCCCCCCACTTCCCCTATGGTTCTTCTCCCTGTCTTTCTGTCTCTCCTCTTAATTTTTTTGGCTCCCATTTTCGGACGTTGTTTTCGTTATTTTTTTTTATCGTTTTTCACTATTTTTTATCCCCCAATCTCTCTCTCTTTTTTTCTCAGTTGTCGTGTCTGTAGGATTATAACTTTGCGTTTGAAGTTTGCCGACCTCAAAGCTTCAGACGAGCAGCTGCTGACGACTGGCGGTGATTTTAATCTCTGAAATTATTTTAAGTAGTTGAGGATCATCAGTTTTGCTCTAAAGGTTAGAAAGCCGATCCTGAAGGCGCGATTTTCTGCAGTACTTTCTAACTTTCTAATCAAGTTGGGTTGTTTTACCTCTGAGTGGCACTTTTTTGCACACCATGGCTAAATGGCCAGGTCACAAGGACCCGAAGGCTCAGAGAAGGTTGGGGGACGGGTCCCACTGGAATAGCTGTTGAGAGACAGATGGTAGCCTCCCGTCAAGGCCATCCAACGTGCTTTTTAACGTGCACAGGGTATGGCTCTCCCGAACACGGTAGTACTTTCTAATCAAGTTGGGTTGTTTTACCTCTGAGTGGCACTTTTTTGCACACCATGGCTAAATGGCCAGGTCACAAGGACCCGAAGGCTCAGAGAAGGTTGGGGGACGGGTCCCACTGGAATAGCTGTTGAGAGACAGATGGTAGCCTCCCGTCAAGGCCATCCAACGTGCTTTTTAACGTGCACAGGGTATGGCTCTCCCGAACACGGTAGTACTTTCTAATCAAGTTGGGTTGTTTTACCTCTGAGCAGCACTTTTTTGCACACCATGGGCTAAATGTCCAGGTCACGTGGACCCCAAAAGCTCACAGAAGGTTGGGGAACTGGAACAGCTCTTGGGAGACAGATGGTAGCCTCCCGTCAAGGCCATCCAGCGTGTTCTTTAACGTGCACAGGGTATGGCTCTCCCGAACACGGGGTCACGGCTTAACGTCCCATACGACGGACGGCGGTCTTTCCAAGCATATCGGTGTCACCTACTGATCGTGGGCAGAGCGGGGAATTTTTCGGAGATAAATCTCAACGCTGACCCAGCTGGGACTCGAACCTGGGAGCTAAAGATTACGAGCATGGCGCGTTACCGACTGAGCCACCCCCGCCTCGTTCTAATCAATGTCCTAGGATCTGTTTTCTATTCCTTTTTCCGTGTTTCAGTTTTAGAAGAGTTCTTATTTACTCTTCGGGCATATCAAGATCGAGACACTTTGACTTCGGAATCCCAATAGCAGTCAAACTGAAGACTTCTAATCTTAGCGGCAAAGTTGTGGACAAATGTTCCCAGGTTCGAGTTCTCTAATTCCTTTTGTACCCTCGGTGAGAAATAGAATACCAAAAAGCTTGGAAAGTCTGCCATCTTCGGATGGGAGTTAAGTCATGGATTCTTGGTCAGGGTGGGTTTTTTAACTCTGAGCTGCACTTTTTTGTTGCACATAATTTGCTAAATAGCCAGGTCACAAAGACCCCGAGGACTGGGTTGGGTTGGGTTGTTTTACCTCTGAGCGGCACTTTTTTGCACACCATGGGCTAAATGGCCAGGTCACATGGACCCCGAAGGCTCAGAGAAGGTTGGGGGAAGGGACCCACATGAATAGCTGTTGGGAGACAGATGGTAGCCTCCCGTCGAGGCCATCCAGTGTGTTCTTTAACGTGCACAGGGTATGGCTCTCCCGCACACGGGACCACGGCTTAACGTCCGGACGGCGGCCTTTCCAAGCCCATCGGTATACCCTACTGACCGTGGGCAGGGAGGGGAATTTTGCGGAGATAAATCTCAACGCTGACCCAGCTGGGACTCGAACCTGGGAACTACAGATTGCGAGCCTGGCGCGCTACCGACTGAGCTCATTTTAAATTCTTATGCGGTATGCATAACTGACTTGGAGAATTAATGACTCAACTAGAGGTCACTTCCCCTTGTGAAATCCATACACTTTGGGTCAAACGCAGATAT
This sequence comes from Ryuthela nishihirai, assembly GCA_038380435.1. NCBI lineage: Eukaryota > Metazoa > Arthropoda > Arachnida > Araneae > Heptathelidae > Ryuthela > Ryuthela nishihirai. Next base: position 30,811,290 of record JAWZYU010000013.1, read on the forward strand.
GCAGCAACTATAAATCTGCTGTTCCCATAAATCAAGAAGAAAAAGATGCAAATATCGTATTACAACGTCTAAAGGTGATGAGAGCGTCTTGTTTCTCAACACGTAAACTGGTTTCAAAACTGTTCTTTCTATTATCTCCTTGAAGCTCTAAAATGCATTCTTTCTCTCCCAAGGTCGGTCCTTTTCGAGGAGATATCTAGACAACAGGGAAAAAGAGGTGCCATATTTCAAAAACAGCTTAACCCAGAAGATCCATCCTCTCGAGATGAAGTAGAACGGAGGGGATGGAGAAGGACTTCGATAAGAAAGAGTAGAAGAGGCGGGAAGAACCGGAACTCTCAGATGTTGCAGAGGACTTATCTAACGCACCCTTGACCCACTTGTCAAAATCTAAGCACCTGGTCCTTATATAAGCCCTTAAGAGGCGAGAGATCTCTCTTTTGATCTCTCCATCCCAAAATGCATTCTCGGTTTATGTAATGAGAGTGATTCAAATTCTTTCAGAAAAAAATATATTTTTCCTCAAGTGTTCCAATCAAACAGCAAATTTCTTCTGTTGACGTGAATGGTACATCTTTGTTTATTATTAAGCAGGCACACTTGTGAGGGTTGGGTTGGGTTGTTTTACCTCTGAGCGGCACTTTTTGCACACCATGGGCTAAATGGCCAGGTCACATGGACCCCGAAGGTTCAGAGAAGGTTGGGGGAGGGGACACACTCGAACAGCTGTTGGGAGACAGATGGTAGCCTCCCGTCAAGGTCATCCAGCGGTATGGCTCTCTCGTACACGGGGCCACGGCTTAACGTCCCATCCGACGGACGGCGGCCTTTCCAAGCCCATCGGTGTCCCCTACTGACCGTGGGCAGGGCGGGGAATTTTGCGGAGATGAATCTCAACGCTGACCCAGCTGGGACTCGAACCTGAGAACTACAGATTACGAGCCTGGCGCGCTACCAACTGAGCCACCCCCCGCCACGGCGCACTACCGACTGAACCACCCCGTCCCCCCACTTGTGGGGGAAACGAAGACGAGGGGTTAGCTTGTTCGGAATCGGAACGGTTTTGCAATCATTAACTTCCTGTGCAAATTTTTATATTTCTCACTTCAAGCGAATTAACTTTTATCCTTCCAAGCGGATTAACATTTTTGCCACCCTAGTAATATTTATACCACCCCAGCAATATTTATGCCCCCCCAGTAATATTAATATTTTTGCCACTCAGTAATATCTATGCCACCCCAGTAATATTTTTACCACTTCAATAATATTTATGTCAACCAGCAATAATTTTTACCACCTCAGTAATATCTATGCCACCCCAGGAATATTTTTACCACTTCAATAATATTTATGTCACCCAGCAATAATTTTTACCACCTCAGTAATATCTATGCCACCCCAGGAATATTTTTTTTTTGCCACCTCAGTAATATTTATGTAACCCCAGGAATATTTTTTTACCACCCCAGGAATATTTTTTTGCCACTCCAGTACTAATTTTCGCCACCCCAGGAAACGTTTTTACCACTCCATTACTATTTTTTTACCGCCCCTGATTATGACTATCCTATACACGGGGCCTTTCCCCCATGTATAGGGGCGGGGGTGGCTCAGTCGGTAGCGCGCCAGGCTCGTAATCTGTAGTTCCCAGGTTCGAGTCCCAGCTGGGTCAGCGTTGAGATTTATCTCCGCAAAAATTCCCCGCCCTGCCCACGGTCAGTAGGGGACACCGATGGACTTGGAAAGGCCGCCGTCCGTCGGATGGGACGTTAAGCCGTGGCCCGTGTGCGGGAGAGCCATACCCTGTGCACGTTAAAGAACACGCTGGATGGCCTTGACGGGAGGCTACCATCTGTCTCCCAACAGCTGTTCCAATGGGTCCCCTCCCCCAACCTTCTCTGAGCCTTCGGGGTCCATGTGACCTGGCCATTTAGCCCATGGTGTGCAAAAAAGTGCCGCTCAGAGGTAAAACAACATAACGTTAAAGAACACTCTGGATGGCCTTGACGGGAGGCTACCATCTGTCTGCCAACAGCTGTTCCAGTGGGTCCCCTCCCCCAACCTTCTCTGAGCCTTCGGGGTCCATGTGACCTGGCCATTTAGCCCATGGTGTGCAAAAAAGTGCCGCTCAGAGGTAAAACAACAACAACAACAACCCCTCAGAGGAATAACAACCCAACCTTTTAACAAAAACGCGAATCAATTCAGTTCAACCGTCCCAACATTTTAACCCCCATAACCCTCCTAACCAAGCGAACAATAAAGACCCATCCACTGAATCATTCATCACAACCCACAAATGCGTTTTTCTCCTTCTTAATATCTTCCCAACCCGCTGTTTTGGGACTTCTACGATTCAAAGCAGCAAGGGAGGGAATGAAGTGAACGAAGTGACGAATCCACAACGTAGCAGCAGACAGTTTCGCTAAACGATTTATTGATTAAAGACCCACGCATACATGTAAACACACACACACGAAAAGCATGCCACGACTGATTAGCTAAACAAATGGGGAGACACCAAACAAACAGCGAGACGCCTCCACAGCGTTTGAAGCTTTAGCGGCAAACCCATTCCATCCTCCAACCTCTTTCTCCAATACACATTCTCCCCCCCCCTTCCACCCGTCCTTTCGTCTCTCCCGCGTATTCTCCGAAGTTCGGAAGTCATCTAGCCTTCAGGGTAGCGGCCTGCTGTTGACATGTGCCACGCCCAAGGCTTGAGATTAATACTCTGGTGAGTTCGCTCTCTCTGCCTGCCGTATTCCCGCATCCCTACATATTACTGCCAAGCCATCCCGGGCTCTGTTCTGTGGGAGCCCCCGCAATCAATCTGCGGGCTACTGCCACGTGCAGCCGCTTTTCGGCCAATGGAGGGTTTCGGGGTCCTCTCTATTGGAATGTCCTCTCGAGCGATCTGCGGTTGCCGCGGCGCGCGCGTTGTTTTGTCGGAGCCATTCAAGAACGGCTTCATCCCGCATTGTGTAGAGACACAACTTTCACTTACAAGACACAGCGACGCCCAGCGCGTTGAAGGAGGTGCTCTGTCTCCATCGCCTTCCTCCTCATCCTCCGCCTTAATCCCTCAGGTCTTGGGCGAATTACTTTGCTCGGATGCTGCAAAAGGCGTCTTTTATCCCACCGAATTCTTTTGTTCCTTCTTAGAATGGATATCCATCATATACACGACAACGGGTGTCAAGTGGTAGTGACGTAGTGTCGGGTGGATCCATCTTTTCATTTTTTCGTACCACCTCCTCTCTCCTTCTCGTTTCATTCACCCAACTCCTACGTCATTGGCTGTCGTTTACTTTATTTATTGCCTTTATATCAACGCCCTCCTCCTCCTCTTATTGTCTTCTTCTTTTACCTCCTCCTCTGATGGAGTTTATCATCACTCCGATTAGCCTTTACGAGACTCTCTTTCTTTTATTCTATCGTCATTCATTTTCCTCGTTTTTTTCTCTTGTATCCCAATTGACTTCCCCACGTGTTTTACCTCTATCTTTTTCCATCCTCTTCAGAGGTGAGATGTTTGCTCTCCTAAGCATCTTTGATTCGCAATGAACAACAAACCAATTCACTCCGAGCCAGGTGGGGCGGGGGTGGCTCAGTCGGTATCGCACCAGGCTCGTAATCTGTAGTTCCCAGGTTCGAGTCCCGCCTGAGCCAGCGTTGAGATTTATCTCCACAAAACTTCCCAACCTGCCCTCGATCAGTATAGGACATCGACGGTCTTGGAAAGGCCGCCGTCCGTCGGATGGGACGTAAAGTCAAGGTCCCATGTACTGGAGAGCCATATCCTATGCACGTTAAAGAGTTGGGTTGTTTTACCTCTGAGCGGCACTTTTTTGCACACCATGGGCTAAATGGCCAGGTCACATGGACCCCGAAGGCTCAGAGAAGGTTGGGGGAGGGGACCCACTGGAACAGCTGTTGGGAGACAGATGGTATCCTCCCGTCAAGGCCATCCAGCGTGTTCTTTAATGTGCACAGGGTATGTCTCTCCCGCACACGGGGCCATGGCTTAACGTCCCATCCGATGGACGGCGGCCTTTCCAAGCCCATCGGTGTCCCCTACTGATCGTGGGCAGGGCGGGGAAATTTGCGGAGATAAATCTCAACGCTGACCCAGCTGGGACTCGAACCTGGGAACTACAGATTTCGAGTCAGGCGCGCTACCGACTAAGCCACCCCCGCCCCGCACGTTAAAGAACATGCTGGATGGCTTTTGATGCGAGCCTACCATCTGTCTCCTAACAGCAGTCTATTAGGTCCCCAACCTTCTCTAAGCCCTTGGAGTCCTTGTGACCTGTCCATTTAGTCCCCCCCCCCCGACAGGAGACCACCTTGACGTGGTGGTGGTGGTGGCTTAGTGGTGCCTCTGTGAAGTAGTGTTACGACTCGTTGGTTCCTCATTTGCACGATGGGATGTAGCCTTTGGTGGCAGGGCGTTTGTGAGCCTCCAGTCTAGTGGGTTTATTGACTTGTCTCAGGGAAGCTTTAGGTTGCAGCCCCGACGGAGGGGCTGTGACTGAGAGTTCTGCGGACTGGGCTTGGGGAACCCGGTCCAGTGGGCTCATCGGCGCAGTCTCAGTGAAGTTGGGGTACAGACTGTTTCTGGGGGACTGCGGGTGCGTGGCACCTAATGGAGAGGACGAAGTTGAGGGCTTGCGACTGGGGGTATGGACCGGTTGACAGGCTTATCGATGGAAAAGCCAAACTAAGAGTCTCCACCCGGGGAGCCGAGTCAACTTGGATCTACATATCTTTGTGGCTAACCGGGGAACAGATTAAATTTAGGTTTTGACAGATGAATGAGCTTTTCTTCTGTGGGTTTGGTTGGGTTGTTTTACCTCTGAGCGGCTCTTTTTTGCACACCATGGGCTAAATGGCCAGGTCACATGGACCCCGAAGGTTCAGAGAAGGTTGGGAGAGGGGACCCACTGGAACAGCTGTTGGGAGACAGATGGTAGCCTCCCGTCAAGGCCAACCAGCGTGTTCTTTAACGTGCACAGGGTATGGCTCTCCCGTACACGGGGCCACGGGTTAACGTCCCATCCGACGGACGGCGGCCTTTCCAAGCCCATCGGTGTCCCCTACTGACCGTGGGCAGGGAGGGGAATTTTGTGGAGATAAATCTCAACGCTGACCCAGCTGGGACTCGAATCTGGGAACTACATATTACGAGCCTGGCGCGCTACCGACTGAGCCACCCCCGTCCCTCCTTCTATAGGACTGTTCGCCATAGGAAGTCGTGGACGAGCTGTGTCTTTATGGCACTGTCTTGCCCCGACTGTAGTTAGTGGAGGTTATGGCATTCTCCCCACAGATTCATTCATAAATTAAACGTCACAGAAATTGGGATATCCCCATAGATGGTGTGCAGCCTTATGCTGCGGTACATATGGGACTTGCCATTACTTAATTTATGATGTCCATTTAGCCCATTGTGTGCAGAAAAGTACCACTTAGAACAATACAACCTGCACGCGATCCACGGCTTAACTTCCCATGCGATGGACGGTGCTTGCTGTAATGTCGTATTACTGCTAGGGCCTATTGCACTGGGGGCGGGGGTGGCTCAGTCGGTAGCGCGCCAGGCTCGTAATCTGTAGTTCACAGGTTCGAGTCCCAGCTGGGTCAGCGTTGAGATTTATCTCCGCAAAATTTTCCGCCCTACCCATGGTCAGTAGGGGACACCGGTGGGCTTGGAAAGGCCGCCGTCCGTCAGATGGGACGTTAAGCCGTGGCTCCGTGTGCGGGAGAGCCAAACTCTGTGCACGTTAAACAACACGCTGGATGGCCTTGACTGGAGGCTACCATCTGTCTCCCAACAGCTGTTCCAGTGGGTCCCCTCCCCCAACCTTCTCTGAGCCTTCGGGGTCCATGTGACCTGGCCATTTAGCCCATGGTGTGCAAAAAAAGTGCCGCTCAGAGGTAAAACAACCCAACAACCTATTGCACTGTCTTTCTCTACTGTCATACTCCTGTAAAATAAAAATTGTTTGAAGAAAAAACATAATAATAAAGAAAATTCTTTTTGTTTCCAATCCAACCTAAACATAATTGACACGTTTTGAATTGTGAAATGATCAGCAAACCTAATTTTTTTCGCCAATCTGTTCAAACTTCCTTAGTTTATCACATAGGAGGAGGTTGAAAAGAAAAACAACACCTCAAGATAAATCTTTTCGGAGATCACGGTGCAGCCGACAGACGCGACTCGAAACGAACTGTCAAAAGCTGAAATATATATTAATGACGGCTGAGTTGGCACTTGAGAAACGAAACTGCGTCGTCCTAGCAACAAGGATGAATTATGTGGCGTCTCGGAAGCGATTGCCGGAAAGTGGATGGCAATACCTGACGGAGACGGCTCTCACCTGTTGATCTTCGGCCTCTCTTGAGCAACCATCAAATTACTCGAAGACAGGCAATCTTCTAAGTCTAACAAGAGGCACAAAGATTCACTAAGAAGATGTCAATCTGCTTGCGTTGTTTGTGAAGTGCATTGTCAATATACTTTATCATTCGCAAGTTGATGAAGCTTCTTAAAGTGTTGCGTCGCTTTCTGCGTCGACGCAATTTATTTTGTGGTAATACCCACAATGGGGGGGGGGCTCAGTCGGTAGTGCGCCAGGCTCGTAATCTGTAGTTCCCAGGTTCGAGTCCCAGCTGGGTCAACGTTGAGATTTATCTCCGCAAAATTCTCTGCCCTGCCCACGGTCAGTAGGGGACACCGATGGGCTTAGACTGGCCATCGGTGTCCCCTACTGACCGTCCGTCGGATGGTACGTTAAACCGTGGCCCCGTGTGCGGGAGAGCCATACCCTGTGCACGTTAAAGAACACGCTGGATGGTCTTGACGGGAGGCTACCATCTGTCTCCCAACAGCTGTTCCAGTGGGTCCCCTCCCCCAGCCTTCTCTGAGCCTTCGGGGTCAATGTGACCTGGCCATTTAGCTCATGGTGTGCAAAAAAGTGCCGCTCAGAGGTAAAACAACCCAACCCAAATCTGCGTTAACGCAATTTATTTTGTGGTAATACCCACAATGGGCTAGAAACGTTTTGCTTTTTTACCCACAATGGCTATGTCACAAGGACCCCGAAGGCTCAGAGAAGGTTGGGGGAGAGAACCCATTGCAACAGCTGTTGGGAGGCAGATGGTAGCCTCCCGTCAAGGCCACCCAGTGTGTTCTTTAACGTGCGCAGGGTATGGTTCTCCCAGAAACGGAGCCATGCCTTAACGTCCCATCCAACGGACGGCGGCCTTTCCAAGCCTATCGGTGTCCCCTACTGACCGTGGGCAGGCGGAGAATTTTGCGGAGATAAATCTCAACGCTGACCCTAATGGGATTCGAACCTGGGGACTTTAGATTACGAGCCATGGCGTGCTCCCAATTGAACCCCTCGAGTGTGCAAAGTGTAAACATACAGTCGCTCAAAAAAATATCCGAAAATATCTGGCAAAGATTTTTTAAAAAATTTGTGATCTGGCAACCTTCGTGTCACGTGATTACAGAATTCAGGAAAAATATCTGGAGCGTGTACAACAACTGTACGCGCTCCAGTTACCGTTCACAGCAAACTGGAGGGTGTGCAGTTACTGCACACGCTCCAATTTTCCGTGAGTGAGCCCACACGATCTAGTATCAAAATAATATGACCACCTACAGTCGCTCAAAAAAGTATCCGAACGCTATGATTGGTTACAGAATCCAGAAAAAATATCTGGCAACGTTTTTTTTAAGAATTAGTGATCTGGCAACCTTCGTGTCACGTGACACGAAGGTTGCCAGATCACTAATTTCTGAAAAAAAAAAAAAAAACGTTGCCAAATATTTTTTCTGAATTCTGTAATCAACCATACTGTTCGGATATTTTTTTTAGCGACTGTATATAAGTATCATTGTGTTAAAAATCTATATCTCGATTTAAAATCAAAATAGCGTTAATACTATATGCTCTGAATTAAGTAGCAAAAATTATAAACAGTAAAGTATAAGAGCAAATTGAGTTTGTGCGTTTCACCCTGTTTTAACAAATTCGCCATTTTTTTTTTTTGCTAGCATAAGGAAGAGGTTTGAATTGCGGCGTGCACCCCTTAATACCCAAAACCGCTTGTGTCTTACGGTAACAGTTCAGCTCCAAAAAGATGCGAAAGGGACTATAAAAAAAAAGCTGTCATCTCAATCCCCAATGATTTATTTCCGTTCTCTTCCTATATTTTTTTCCAAATTCTACCAATGACTGATCACAGTTGATCTCTGGAGACGCATTCCTAGTCAGTTCCTAAAAACTGCTTTAAATCTTTACTGAACCTCGAGTAACCGTCAGAAGAGATCATTCTGGATTTATAAACAACACGATGTCAATCAAATGCAACAACACAGAAATATAAAAAAGAAAAAAAGCTTCTAATTTGATCATGCTTCGAGTGAAACTTTTCCTTTAATTTTCCTTTTTCACTTCTTCCGGAGACATTACTGTTTCTTCTTTCCTCTCTGCAGAGATTCAACCCCCTCCTCTTCACCTCCCCCCTCCCCCTCCCCTCGTAAGGGAGTCCGCCTGACTGGCGATACCACGGCAGCCATTACAAGCTGCCGCGGGGACCAATCAGCATTAATCTTTGGGGAGGATCTGCATTAGTAAGACTTAGTGCCCGAAACAAAGACAATGCAATACCAGAGGGGAAATTGAGATGGCATCCTCCGGGTTTTGAAGTTGTATTAAGGATTAAATCCAACTATTATATGTATACAACTAAGTTACATAAGCAGCAAGCCGGGATATTTTCCTCAAAGATAATAGATGAGACTAGATTAAGACAGAAAAGAAGATGGGGGGGAGGGGGAAGTATATTGGGGTGGATGAGAATAAAAAGCATAAAGATGTTGGAAAACTCTCTCTTATCAGATTCATTGCTTTTACTAGGAGCATTCCCGAGAACATAATTCATCGAATAGCTTCTTTTAACGAGCTTGCCACTCGCTAGCGAGAGTCCCGAAATATGCTAATGAGAAGAAAAATGACCATTCCCTAAGACCTGGAATGGTTCTTTACAACTCGGGGGTTGAGGGTGGGGAAAAATGGATGACAGTCGTTTGCTGTTTCTGTGATGCAGAGAGCACGTGTTGGGGGGGAGGGGTTCAAGTGTGTGTTGGGGGGGGGGAAGAGATAAAGGTCATTTCAATAGCGACAAGGTACTTTTGTGAAAGAACATGTTTTATGTATTTTGGTGTAATGGTTGGGACTAATATGATGGGAAATATCCGTGGCTAAGACTTAATGGGAAGAGAGAAATTAAAGTGATGAAAGAGGAAGTGGAAGGAATGATGCTGGGAGGCAAATGCAGATGGAAATGAGGAGGACTGGCTCCGAGTTGAATATGGCTTATGTTGAAAGGACAAGATTCCAGGAGGTAAATTAGGATCCGTTAAAATTTCATTTCAACTAAGTAAAGGAAAAGGAATAAATAATAAAAAAACGTATTCCATCTCGGGTTTCTTCTGTGTTTTTTTTTTGTTCCTTCGAAGATGAAAGGTTGAGGATGCACAAAGTTCGCTTCACTTCTGGGAAATCAGCCAATGCGCGTGTTGTTCTCTTGGGAGGATGTTCCCTATGCAATGGACACGGATTCTAGGGAAATGTTCTGGTCTTCCACTGCCATTGTTAGGGGCGGGGGTGGCTCAGTCGGTAGCGCGCCAGGCTCGTAATCTGTAGTTCCCAGGTTCGAGTCCCAGCTGAGTCAGCGTAGAGATTTATCTCCGCAAAAATTCCCCGCCCTCCCCACGGTCAGTAGGGGACACCGATGGGCTTGGAAAGTCCATTGGATGGGACGTTAAGCCGTGGCCTCGTGTGCGGGAGAGCCATACCCTGTGCACGTTAAAGAACAGGCTGGATGGCCTTGACGGGAGGCTACCATCCGTCTCCCAACAGCTGTTCCAGTGGGTCCCCTCCCCCAACCTTCTCTGAGCCTTCGGGGTCCATGTGACCTGGCCATTTAGCCCATGGTGTGCAAAAAAGTGCCGCTCAGAGGTAAAACAACCCAACCCCCAACCTTCTCTGAGCCTTCGGGGTCCCTGTGACCTGGCCATTTAGCCCATGATGTGCAAAAAAGTGCCGCTCAGAGGTAAAACAACCCAACCCCCAACCTTCTCTGAGCCTTCGGGGTCCCTGTGACCTGGCCATTTAGCCCATGATGTGCAAAAAAGTGCCGCTCAGAGGTAAAACAATCCAACCCTAGGGAAATCTTCTGGTATTCCACTGCCATTATTTCCGATTCCGCCCACCGCACATTTAATGTAGACTTTTGTCTTTAGAGTGAAGTTCAAAGTACAATTCATAGAATAATTTGGGAGGGTATTCCGAAACATTTTGCATACAATATTTAGAGAAGTTGTTTACTTTTTCAATCTACAAGTTCCATTGTGTAACAATCTGTACCCCCTTCCCCCTCCATAAGGGGGCGGGGATGGCTCAGTCGGTACCGCGCCATGCTCGTAATCTGTAGTTCCCAGGTTCGAGTCCCAACTGGGTCAGCGTTGAGATTTATCTCCGAAAAACTTCCCGCTTTGTCCACGGCCATTAGGGGACACCGATGGGTTTGGAAAGGCTGCCGTCCGTCGGATGGTACACGTTAAGCCGTGGCCCCGTGTATCGGAGAGACATACCCTGTGCTCGTTAAAGAACACGTTGGATGACCATGACGGGAGGCTACCATCTGTCTCCCAACAGCTGTTGCAGTGGGTCCCCTCCCCCAACCTTCTCTGAGCCTTCGGGGTCCATGTGACCTGGCCATTTAGCCCATGGTGTGCAAAAAAGTGCCGCTCAGAGGTAAAACAACCCAACCCATCCTTTCTGGCAAATGTGTAAATTATCTCAGAAAGTATCAGATAACAATGCCAGACCACCAAAATTAGGAATTTAAATAAGAACAATACTGTCGTAAACAATTTTATTATTTTGTGTTATAGAAAAAAAAAACTGATAATTGTTAAAGGAAGTTTTTACCTATGGTTATGAAGGACGTCATTTATGTAGTGTACAGTCGCTCAAAAAAGTATCCGAACACTATAATTGATACAGAATTCAGAAAAAAATATCTGGCAACGATTTTTTTTAGAAATTAGTGATCTGGCAACCTATGTGTCACGTGACACGGAAGGTTGCCAGATCACTGATTTCTAAATCGTTGCCAGATATTTTTTCCGAATTCTGTAATCAACCATAGTGTTCGGATATTTTTTAATATATATAATGCGTATGAATGTATAATGCAATGAATATGGAGCGTGTGCAGTTACCGTTCACAGCAAACTGGAGCGGTTGCGGTTAATGTTCACAGCACATTAGATCATGTGAGCTCACAAAGACCTGGATCGTGTGGGCTCACTCACGGAAATATTGAGCGTGTGCAGTTACCGTTCACAGCAAACTGTGCGAAATGGAGCGTGTGCAGTTACCGTTCACAGCAAACTGTGCGAACTGGAGCGTGTGCAGTAACTGCACACGCTCCAATTTGCTGTGAACGATAACTGGAGCGTGTACAGTCGCTGTACACACTCCAGATATTTTTTCCTGAATTCTGTAATCACGTGACACGTAGGTTGCCAGATCACTAATTTCAAAAAAAAAAAAAATCGTTGTCAGAGATGTTTTCTAAATTCTGTAATCAACCATAGTGTTCGGATACTTTTTTGAGCGACTGTACATACGAGGCGAGAAGATATGTGCCTAGAAAAGTTGCTTGCTTTTCAAATGGTGTTTGAATAGACTTGAGTTTGAACCCTCTTTCTCTCATGCCTGCAAGGATTCCATTTTCTGCTGATGGAAATATTGCCTAGAAAGATTCCATTTTCTGTCAGTGTATATATTATCTAGGAAAGCTTCTTTTACAGCAGGGTGTCTCAGAACAATAAAAAGTTTTTTTGTGTTTTCATCCTACATTTATAGCACTTCATTAGCAGGAAATTACAATATATTAAAAAACATTCCCTTCTCAAGCAGTTGCTTGCCACAGAGGTCTGACAGGTAGCTGTCAGTAAAATTCATCATAAAGATCTGTGAGGTTGAATAGTTTTATCTCTGAGGGGCACATTTTTGCACACATTGGGTTACCGACTGAGTGCGCTACCGACTGAGCCTAACTTCTCTCCACTGCATTGCTATTGAAGTTTCCATTGCTGTCAATGCAAATATTTCGCATTGTGTTGGTAAGTTCTCTGATTAAGAAAAGTGACCTAAAGTCCCTCTCTCCCTCATCCAATGAGGGGGGGGGGGTACCGCGCCAGGCTCGTAATCTGTAGTTCCCAGGTTCGAGTCCCAGCTGGGTGAGCGTTGAGATTTATCTCCGCAAAATTCCCCGCCCTGCCCACGGTCAGTAGGGGACAACGATGGGCTTGGAAAGGCCGCCGTCCGTCGGATGGGGCGTTAAGCCGTGGCCCCGTGTGCGGGAGAGAGCCATACCCTGTGCACGTTAAAGAACACGCTGGATGGCCTTGACGGGAGGCTACCATCTGTCTCCCAGCAGCTGTTCCAGTGGGTCCCCTCCCCCAACCTTCTCTGAGCCTTCGGGGTCCATGTGACCTGGCCATTTAGTCCATGGTGTGCAAAAAAGTGCCGCTCAGAGGTAAAATAACCCAACGTTAAAAAACACGCTGGATGGCCTTTACGGGAGGCTACCATCTGTCTCCCAACAGTTGTTCCAGTGGGTCCCCTCCCCCAACCTTCTCTGAGCCTTCGGGGTCCATGTGACCTGGCCATTTAGTCCATGGTGTGCAAAAAAGTGCCGCTCAGAGGTAAAATAACCCAACGTTAAAAAACACGCTGGATGGCCTTTACGGGAGGCTACCATCTGTCTCCCAACAGTTGTTCCAGTGGGTCCCCTCCCCCAACCTTCTCTGAGCCTTCGGGGTCCATGTGACCTGGCCATTTAGCCCATGGTGTGTAAAAAAGTGCCGCTCAGAGATAAAACAACCCTACCCAAATCCAAAAGCAAAAAAAAGAAACAACAGGGAAATGAGCACACTTCGCACAGCACGAAAAAAAAAAATCGCACGAGTGTTATTGCGAAGTAAAAGGAAAAACATTGACGTGATTTGCATCGGCGCTGACTGGCATCTGCAAAAACCTCTCCCAACTTAATGATTCGAAATGGTTTGCCCGGCCAGCTATTCCGTCGCTGTTATTCTCTTCCGCCTCGTGATGATCCCAAAAAGGAATCCTCGTTTCTACTGTCGTAATGATACGCAAACATGAACGTATATTCGTGGGAAGTCTTGTTCAATATTTGATCTAATGTCATCTTTTCTCAATAATCCGAATGGGAATGGAGAAAAAAAAAAAGAAGACGATGAAGACTTGGCAATAAAGAAGATTCTACTCTGTATTTGATGATAGAGGTTAAATTGTAGGATTTTTTTTTTCCCATCATCCTTTCTGTTTCTTTTGCTTTCCAGAAAAGACATTACTTCTAAGCGGGGCAAACATCGTCTCTCTGAACAATTAATGGGTTTAAGTCGTTTGAGAACACAAAATAATGAATCGTCCAGTTTTATTTTTTTTTCTTCCCTTCTTGCTCGCCCTCCCTCTCACTTTATCTTTCCCCCCCCCCACCTCCCTAACCCCGTTGGTTGAAGTAATAGAAAGTAGCGGCCAACTTTTTGATCGTTAAGGGAAAAGAGAAAACGCAGAATGGGCGGTTCTGAAAGGACGTGTTCTCGCTGATGAGAAACAAGGACGGAGCAAAATTGGAAGATTGAAGAGGAGGAGGAGGAGGAAAGATGAATAATGAAACAAATAATAAAAGAAAAAGCCTCTCAAAATTAATGTTGTAACGGATTCATCGTTCCACAAAGGTCGTTTGTCAAATAAGAGTTGAAGTCGTGCGTCATTGAACAGAATGGAATAAAATAATATGGGCAAAAAACTCATCATTTCAATTGGTAGGTTGTTGAGAGAGTCTTCAAATTTCACGTTAGGGAAAATCAAATATAAAATTTGATATTTTTTGTATGAAAAGTGAGAATTTGGGAAATTAGTGGTGGGTTGGGTTGTTTTACCTCTGAGCGGCACTTTTTTGCACACCATTGGCTAAATGGCCAGGTCACAAGGACCCCGAAGGCTCAGAGAAGGTTGGGGGAGGGGACCCACTGGAACAGCTGTTGGGAGACAGATGGTAGCCTCCCATCAAGGCCATCCAGCGTGTTCTTTAACGTGTACAAGGTATGGCTCTCCCGCACACGGGGCCACGGCTTAACGTCCCATCCGACGGACGGCGGCCTTTCCAAGCCCATCGGTGTCCCCTACTGACCGTGGGCAGGGCGGAGAGTTTAGCGGAGATAAATCTCAACGCTGACCCAGCAGGGACTCGAACCTGGGAACTGCAGATTACGAGCCTGGCACGCTACCGACTGAGCCCCCCTCCCCCCCCGCCGCACCAAACAGAGGAAGGAAATGAGGCAATAAGAAACATGAGATGCAGTCGTTGTTCTCATTTCGATTTGGCTGCTTAAGAGAGAGCTACACAGTCATCACTCTCATTGGCTTTTTGCCCGAAAAAAACTCCCATAAAACATACTCTTGGCTCTTCTTGGCGTCAATGCAGTCTGGCTGGCATTTGGAGTGTTGTTGACCTCAGTTCCACCCAACACCGGGTCATGGCAAAGGTCAAGTGCTAATGAAGGAAAACGAAACACAAAGTGTTATAATACTCACTTTTTTTTTAACCGAATGGGAATCGCATTAGTGTAGAAGTTTTTATGGTAAATAAAAAATAAATAAACACTTCCTCAAGCAGCTGCTTGCCACAGAGGTCTGACAGGAGCCTGTCAGTTTATATGCCACAGTAGGAGATCTGAGAGGATGGCAGGACCTCAGCAGAAAAACGACACACACATCCATGCCTTACCCGGGGCTCGAACCCAGGTCCCTTAAGTTAGTAGCCAAGCGCGCTAACCACTGGGCCATGGGACGGCTTAATTAAATATAAAATGTATTAATTTAATGCAGCAAAAGCATTTGTTTTAGGGGGGGAAAAACATTATTTGAAAAAACGTGAAAATTTTTAATTTGTTTTTGTTTAGATATAGTGCTAGGTAAATTAAAGAATAAATCTTTTGAACAATAACTGATAATTATGTTATAGTAATATACATGGTAATGATAATGGACTAAAACGAAAATATTTTTAAAATATCAAATGATGTAAATTTTGTGTTAAAATGTTATTCCTTTAAATTTTTGCTTGAAATACTACTTGTTTATATTTCACTATGGAGGGCGGGGAGGGGGTGGCTCAGTCGGTAGCGCGCCAGGCTCGTAATCTGCAGTTCCCAGGTTCGAGTCCCAGCTGAGCCAGCGTTGAGATTTATCTCCGCAAAATTCCCCGCCCTGCCCACGTTCAGTAGGGGACACCGATGGGCTTGGAAAGGACGCCTTCCGTCGGATGGGACGTTAAGCCGTGGCCCCGTGTGCGGGAGAGACATACCCTGTGCACGTTAAAGAACACGCTGGATGGCCTTGACGGGAGACTACCATCTTTCTCCCAACAGCTGTTCCAGTGGGTCCCCTCCCCCAACCTTCTCTGAGCCTTCGGGGTCCATGTGACCTGGCCACTTTTAGCCCATGGTGTGCAGAAAAGTACCGCTCAGAGGTAAAACAACCCAACCCGTGGTAGAATGGTTAGCGTCCTTGGCTACTGCTCTAAGGACCCTGGGTTCGAGCACCGTGAAGTGAAGCTCTCTTGCAAATGGAGCCATGGCTTAATATCCCATCCGACGGACGGCGGTCTTTCCAAGCCCATCAGTGTCCCCTACTGACCAAGGAGATAAATCTCAATGCTGACCCAGGCGGAACTCGAACTGGGAACTGCAGATTACGAGCCTGGCAGGCTATCAACTGACCCTTCCTCCCCACCTTCCAAAAAAAAAAAAATTAAATAAAATAAAATCAGCAGTGCCTTTTTCCAGCTTTCATGCTGAAGGAAGAAACTGAAGAACCAATCTCTCAACCACAAGCACGACAAATTTTCTGTGAAATTTTGCATCTACATCAAACGGAAACGAGAAAACTTTTGCTTAAGCCGCCTCGAAACAGATCTGGGTACAAGCATCACCAATTAGATTCTTCTTGATCACACAGAGGCATTTGCTAAATGGAAGATGGTAGGCGTCCGTAAGTTCCGTAGTTGCACATCAACGACGTTAAAGAAGGAAGAGGAGGATTCTTTTGAAGGAATGTAATGCTTTTGGGCATCTCAGGCTTAGCTTCTTAACGAGGAAGGAGAACACGCTCCTACCACTGGGACTTCGGCGCCATTAGGCGAAAATTGTCCCTGCCTTTAAAAGAGATGTCTTTTTACAGATCCCTGATTGTCCTGACTGCGTTTACGAGTGAGGTGGAAGATCCGACGAAGAAGCTTCCATTATCGGCTTTGGCAACTTCTTCCCGCTTCTTCACTGATGGGCGATGATCTTCCGCTGACTTGAGGATTAAAGGATGTTAAGGAGCGCTGCTTCTCAACAAACCTCACCCGGTGGAGGAATTTAACGTCACCGTCTCTAGACTCTTTCAGGGGAGGTTTTTATGTTGATTGCAATGAGCCTCGACACCATTATAGAAAGTCATTTTCCTCTTTCTGGGAATGTACAGTCGCTCAAAAAAAATATTCGAACGCTATGGTTGATTACAGAAATCAGAAAAAAATATCTGGCAACGATTTCTTTTAGAAATTAGTGATCTGGCAACCTTCGTGTCACGTGATTACAGAATTCAGGAAAAATATCTGGAGCGTGTACAGCAACTGTACACGCTCCAGTTACCGTTCACAGCAAACTGGAGCGTGTGCAGTTACTGCACACGCTCCAGTTTGCTGTGAACGGTAACTGCACACGCTCAATATTTCCGTGATTGAGCCCACACGATCTAGTATCAAAATAATATGACCACCTACAGTCGCTCAAAAAAGTATCCGAACACTACGGTTGATTACAGAATTCAGAAAAAATATTTGGCAACGATTTTTTTTTAGAAATTAGTGATCTGGCAACCTTCGTGTCACGTGATTACAGAATTCAGGAAAAATATCTGGAGCGTGTACAGCAACTGTACACGCTCCAGTTACCGTTCACAGCAAACTGGAGCGTGTGCAGTTACTGCACACGCTCCAGTTTGCTGTGAACGGTAACTGCACACGCTCAATATTTCCGTGATTGAGCCCACACGATCTAGTATCAAAATAATATGACCACCTACAGTCGCTCAAAAAAAGTATCCGAACACTATGGTTGATTACAGAATTCAGAAAAAATATCTGGCAACGATTTTTTTTTTAGAAATTAGTGATCTGGCAACTTTCCGTGTCACGTGACACGTGAAAGTGAAATTGAAGTGAAAGCTTTATGGTATTTCAAAAAATAAAATCGTTAAAAAATTGGTTGTATATTAGAAATGAGAGTTTCTAGAAGAGTGGGAGTGAGTTTTGAAAAAAAATAGGGAAGTCGCTGTAAAACTGAGTTGTTGAAGGGTCTTTGGAAAATAATGGTGCGGTTTCGAGAACCATTATGTAAGAAAATTAATATACTTATTCAAGAAACTAATATTTTAATTGAAAGCGTACCTGAAATAATTTTGAGTTAGGTTGGGTTTGTTTTACCTCTGAGCAGCACTTTTTTTGCACACCATGGGCTAAATGTCCAGGTCACGTGGACCCCAAAAGCTCACAGAAGGTTGGGGGAGGGGACCCACTGGAACAGCTGTTGCGAGACAGATGGTAGCCTCCCGTCAAGGCCATCCAGCGTGTTCTTTAACGTGCACAGGGTATGGCTCTCCCGCACACGGGGCCACGGCTTAACGTCCCATCCGACGGACGACGGCCTTTCCAAGCCCATCGGTGTCTCCTACTGACCGTGGGCAGGGCGGGGAATTTTGCGGAGATAAATCTCAACACTGACCCAGCTGGGACTCGAAACTGGGAACTACAGATTACGAGCCTGGCGTGCTACCGACTGAGCCACCCCCGCCCCGCCACAGATCGGATATGCTGTTCCAACACAAACCAGAGATGCTCGATTGCATTGCTGTCTGGGAATTTGGAGGCCAGGGAGTCTCCCTCATGTTCTGCGAACCATTCTCGAACAATCCGGGTAGTGTGGCATGGCGCATTATCCTGCTGAAAGAAGACACTACTAGAGGGGTATAACTTTGCCATAAAAGAATATACCTAGTCTGCAATGAGGTTTGTGTAGGTGGTAGACACCATAGTTTCGTGCACATGAATGACTGGCCTAAGGTTTCCCAGCAGAACATTTTCCAAAGCATTACACTTCCTCCACCGGCTTGTTTTCGTTCCATGGTGCATCCTGGTGCCAACATTTCCTCATGTAAACGTCCACATGGTGCAACAGGAAACGAGATTCGTCAGACCAGACGACCTTCTTCCAATCATTCAAGGTCATGTTTTTATGCTCGCTTGCCCATTGTAGGTGCTTTTGACGGTGAACCGAGGTTAGTATGGGCACTAGGAGCGTCCTGCGACTACGCAGCCCCATTTTCAGCAGGGTTAGATGTACTGTGTGTTATGACACATTACTCCCATCACCAGCATTCAAATTACAGGCGAGTTGCGCCACAGTATCCCCTCTGTTGGCTCGTACCATACGGGATAACCTTCACTCACCTCTAGCATCGATGAGCCGTGGTCAGCCCACACCTTGCTGGTGATTCGTGGTTTTTCCCTCCTCGGACCACTTTTTGAAGTTACCAACCATGGCTGACCGTGAGCACCCCACAAGCCTTGCCGTCTCGGAAATGCTCTGACCCAGTCGTCTGGCCATTATAATTTGGCCTTTGTCAAACTTACTTAAATCCGCTCTCTTTCCCATCTGAAGAACAAGAATAATACTGATTAACAGAGTTTAGTATCAACTGTTATTTATACCATTTCCGACCTTCACACGCGCCATAATTTACCCGCAGTTGGTTCGATTTGCACAAAAACACGTTGGTCATAATGTTTTGGCTCTTCGGTGTATTTCCCTGGAGTTGGTTAGGAAAAGCGGCACTTTTGCACACAATGGCCTAAATGGCCAGGTCACAAGGACCCCGAAGAATCAGAGAAGGTTAGGACCACATGCGATCCACTGGAACAGCTATTAGGAGATAGATAGTAGCATCCCGTCAAGGACATCCAGGGTGTTCTTTAATGTGCACAGAGTATTGCTCTCCAGCATACGAGGGGGTGGGGGTGGCTCAGTCGGTAGCGCGCCAGGCTCGTAATCTGTAGTTCCCAGGTTCGAGTCCCAGCTGGGTCAGCGTTGAGATTTATCTCCGCAAAATTCCCCGCCCTGTTCACGGTCAGTAGGGGACACCGATGGGCTTGGAAAGGCCGCCGTCCGTCGGATGGGACGTTAAGCCGTGGCCCCGTGTACGGGAGAGCCATACCCTGTGCACGTTAAAAAAACACGCTGGATGGCCTTGACGGGAGGCTACCATCTGTCTGCCAACAGCTGTTCCAGTGGGTCCCTCCCCCAACCTTCTCTGAGCCTTCGGGGTCCATGTGACCTGGCCATTTAGCCCATGGTGTGCAAAAAAGTGCCGCTCAGAGGTAAAACAACCCAACCTAATCCAGCATACGAGGCCATGGCTTAACGTCCCACCCGACGGACGGAAGCCTTTCCTAGCCCAACGGTGTCCCCTAGTGACCGTGGGCAGGGCGGGGAGTTTTGCGGAGATAAATCTCAATGCTAACCCAGTTAAGACTCGAACCTGGGAACTGCAGATTACGAGCCTGGGACGCTACCGACTGAGCCACCCCCGCCCCTATTTCCCTGGAGAGCAAATTATTACTGCCAATATAAGCCTCTTGTCATCACACTCAGAAACCAAAATTTGGAGCTTCTCGCATCACCAGATCATTTGATATAATCGTTAAAAATTTTAATATTTTCCAACTAATTCCACCGTTAGAAGTCGCTAGTGGAATTTTTCCGTTTCCGCCTTTAGGTCCCTTTAAAACTGAGTATTCGAACTAATCGAGGATTGGGAAAATGAAAAAAATGATTTTTTATTAGTACTTATAAAACACAAAAAGATTTCTTTCCTTTACCTGGGTTCGAGCCCTGGGTAAGGCATGGATGTGTGTGTGTTGTTTTTCTGCTGAGGTCCTGCCATCCTCTCAGACCGTCTACTATGGCATATAAACTGACAGGCTCCTGTCAGACCTCTGTGGCAAGCAGCTGCTTGAGGGGGTAATTATTTTATTTTTATTCATATCTTAAAACAAAAAACTTGCTAATTTGTAGTCTTCCCAACACCCCCTGCCTTACTTTTTCGTTTTCAGAACTAGTATTATCAGCTATGAAATATTGTCAGACACGTGTTTTAAAGACGTGAAACAAAACAACAACAAATGGAGAAGAAACAATTTCCAACTCCTTTCGGAGTTTCTAAAACTCCACCTATATCATTCCCAAGAGTCTCCGCATCAATCTTGCCTCCCTCAGCAGGAACGAAATCAAGAATCCACTCGTGCAGCATCCAGCAACATCTGTAGCCGATATCCCCCGTCCCTCTCTCTCCCCCTCACCTCCCGATTGACGTGTTCGCCGAGGTTAATTAAGCACGCGGTACCAACCTAACCACAAAATCCCAGACATTGGGTTACTACAGACTCACCTCATTGCTGCAGGATGAAGAAGAAGAAGAAGCGAGAATCGGCGGAGAAGGGTACGGATGGAGAGGGAGGGGATCACAGGAGGATTGTGAAGGAGGGAAGGAAGAGAAGATGATTAGTTGGCCACAATGGGAAGATGATTTCCGTCCATTCCCTGCGGTACCCGCGAGCTCAGGAAGAAGTACCTCTTCTCCAGATTAGCCTGGATTCATCCGTGATGAGAATCAATCATGCGACTACCGGTTGTCACATGATACTGAGATGCTCCTTCTTTACCTCTTCTCCCCCCTCCCCAATTGATGCGCATTTTTTTTTCTTTCTGTATCGAGCTCAACATTCTGTCCAGAGGTCAGACTATGCCGCCGCAGGAAGGCCAGTCCAATCACTACGGGTTGGTTGGGTTGGGTTGTTTTACCTCTGAGCGGCACTTTTTTGCACACCATGGGCTAAATGGCCAGGTCACACGGACCCCGAAGGCTCAGAAAAGGTTGGGGAAGGGGACCCACTGGAACAGCTGTTGGGAGACAGATGGTAGCCTCCCGTCAAGGCCATCCAGCGTGTTCTTTAACGTGCACAGGGTATGGCTCTCCCGCACACGGGGCCACGGCTTAACGTCCCATCCGACGGACGGCGGCCTTTCCAAGCCCATCGGTGTCCCCTACTGACCGTGAGCAGGGCGGGGAATTTTGCGGAGATAAATCTCAACGCTGACCCAGCTGGGACTCGAACCTGGGAACTACAGATTACGAGCCTGGCGCGCTACCGACTGAGCCACCCCCCGCCCCCCAATCACTACGGACATCGGGATGAGAAACAGGGAAGAGGATGCAAGAGAGAAGGTGGAATAAGTGGATTCAGAGTAAGAGGGATCAACAGGTTTCTATGGAAACATCAAGACCACTTTTGTAGAGAAACGTTTCAGGATGGAATAGGGATCTGAGGGATGTGGCCCTCCCCCGCTGAAAGAAAATTCTTTACTGACCTAACACAATATTAAAGAATTTGAATGCTCTGTCAGTTGGAATCTACCTTCGAAGCTCTATAACTTCTAAAATATGCATTTAATGGAAAAATGTGACTGAAGATAAATTAAAGATCGTAAAACCGAGTGGTTAGCGTGCTTGGCTACTGATCTACGGGTTGGGTTGGGTTGTTTTACCTCTGAGCGGCACTTTTTTGCACACCATGGGCTAAATGGCCAGGTCACAAGGACCCCGAAGGCTCAGAGAAGGTTGGGGGAGGGGACCCACTGGAACAGCTGTTGGGAGACAGATGGTAGCCTCCCGTCAAGGCCATCCAGCGTGTTCTTTAACGTGCACAGGGTATGGCTCTCCCACACACGGGGCCACGGCTTAACGTCCCATCCGACGGACGGCGGCCTTTCCAAGCCCATCGGTGTCCCCTACTGACCGTGGGCAGGGCGGGGGAATTTTGCGGAGATAAATCTCAACGCTGACCCAGCTGGGACTCGAACCTGGGAACTACAGATTACGAGCCTGGCGCGCTACCGACTGAGCCACCCCCGCCCCTACTTATCTACGGGACCTGGGTTCGAGCCCCGGGTAAGGCATGGATGTTCGTGTCATTTTTCTGCTGAGGTCCTGCCATCCTCTCAGACCTTCTACTTTGGCATATATACTGACAGGCTCCTGTCAGACCTCTGTAGCAAGCAACTGCTTGAGGGGGTATTTATTATTTACTTTTTTAATGAAATCTATTTAAACTCGATTTTCAACAATGTTCGTTCAGTACTTAAATAGTTACGGAAGCTGGAATATTCCCCAAAAGTAATTCGTCGTAAGAATTTACCTCAGAAATTAATTGAAACTTAAGTAATTAATATTGTTTCTTACCATTTAATAAGCTAAATACACCCTTTTAGAAGTTTTAAAGAGTTAACCGACTAAAACAGCCATTTACCAAAGACAAAAGTATCTAATTTCTAACAATCGTAAAATTCGACATGTTGAAATGACTTAGAACTTGGCAGTCATTTTAAGGGACGCTCATTTACAACAGCTTGTGTAGCTTTAAATACGTTTAGAAGATTAAAATCCTTTTTTTTTCAATTCACCATAATTTCTCCCAAATGGAGTTCTCGTAATTTTCTAATTTTTGAACGTCAAGCCCAAAATATATACCTAGTTTCCTCGTGCCATCACGTGTTCTGCTACAAAATCAATTCCTTACTTATAAATACAGTTTTGGCCCCTTGCGGATCACTGTTAGAGAGCTTACGGCTCATAAAATAGTCCCAGCTGGGTCAGCGTTGAGATTTATCTCCGCAAAATTCCCCGCCCTGCCAACGGTCATTAGGGGACACCGGTGGGTTTGGAAAGGCCGCCATCCGTCGGATGGGAGGTTAAGCCGTGGTCCCGTGTGCGGGAGAGCCATACCCTGTGCACGTTAAAGAACACGCTGGATGGCCTTGACGGGAGGCTACCATCTGTCTCCCCAACAGCTGTTCCAGTGGGTCCCCTCCCCCAACCTTCTCTGAGCCTCCGGGGTCCATGTGACCTGGCCATTTAGCCCATGGTGTGCAAAAAAGTGCCGCTCAGAGGTAAAACAACCCAATCCAAGCTCATAAAATAACACTAAACAACAAATTTAAAATTTCTTTTTTATACATTGGTTAAATAGGATGTTTTTAATTAATTTTGAGGTACTGAATTCAAATATGGCTGTGAAAAATCTGCAGCACGTACAGTTTTATTTTTTAAATTACGGATTGATGTATTTCAAATTTCAATGAATACGCATATCTGGGAAATGAAAATAAATGTGACTATTTTATTAAATTGCAACTTAAAACTCATTAATTAATTAGGTGATTAATGTGAAAAACAATTAAGAACATCATAGTTATAGACCACCTGAATATAAAGCAACAAATGAAATAATATTGAAACGCAAAATAAGAAAACTTGGGTAAGGATCTTTTATACTTACAAAAAAGTTCATTTTCGTCTTTTATGCGCTGAGGTATCTTCCTTCTGCAAGAACCAGCAGTAGTCACCCATCATTGCTGGGTCCCACTTGCCTTGGTATCTCTCATCCATGGTTCGCATATCCCGCTGAAATCTTTCCCCTTGCTCATCACTGACAGCTCCTAAGTTCTTGGGAAAGAAGTCGAGATGCGAGTGCAAGAAATGGATCTTCAAAGACATTCAGCAGCCAAGAATTTCATAATTTTTGAGTAGATCTTGAATGAGCAGATAGGTAGTTTTCCTCTTTGTGATTCCCCAGAAAATCCTGGACCACAAACGCGAAGGATTTCCATACAGCGCGCTCCTTCATATTCAGTTTTCCTTCGAAGACAGTATCATTCAAATTCTGATCTTGCGGACCAACAAAGATCCCTTCTTTGAGATTGGCATCACTTAGTTTCGGAAAATTTTCCTTCAAGTGCAAAAACCGTATACCAGTTTTGTCCATAGCGTTTACAAAGTTTTCGATAAGCCCAGTTTGATGTGTAATGGTGGGAGCAAAATATTAGAGGGGTCAACTAGAAGCTTATACCTCATATTATTTTTTTTCCCTGGAATAAAAACATCTCTTTTGGACCAGTCTTTTGTTTTGTAGTGTTTCTTTCTGGCCCTACTGTCCAACAAACACAGAAAACAGCAAAATTTTGTGAAGTCTCCTTGAAGCCAGAGCAAGAAAGATATGACTTTTTGGTCACCACATATTGTTCACTTAAACTGGTCATATTTTACAGCAGTGAGTATTTTTTTTTCCATGCTTTCATAAGTTTCCTTCATTCTCACAGCGTGTGTCACTGGAATGGAAGGATTTTGGTTTCCTTTATGCAAAAGAACAGCTTTTAAGCTGAATTTTGACGAATCTATAAATAGACGCCATTCCTTAGGGTCGTGAGTTGTTCCAATTTCTTCCATCAGCTCTGAAATATCTGTGCAGAAACACAAACCATCTTGCATCTCGTAATAAGCAGATAAAGCCAAATTTCTCTTTCTGAACAGAGAAACTCTGGTACTTTTGGCCAGAAGATTCCACTCTTGAAGTCTTGAAACTAAAACCTCAGCTTGTTGTTTGGAAAGTCCTAGGTCTCGAAGAAGATCATTTAGTTAATTTTGCTGAATCAGATGAGGCTCGCCTAACTTTTTAGGGGTGTTTGTAGGATCAGGATCTGTATGTGCCTCAAAGTCTCCCTCTGATGATTGTGAATCCATCTACTCCCAGTTGGTTGGAGGTGTTAGTATAGGAAAATATCCATGAGGAATTGACCTTATGGCTGAAGGCACATTTGGATATTGTATTTTGCTTTTGTTCTTTTTTGAAAAGCCCGACACTTTAGTTAAAAACAAAAATAGCAATCATGCAAGTGACTAGTTGGTTCACGCCAAACCATTGGAACTGTAAAGGGCATGGATTTTATCTTACCTTTCAACCATTCACTCAGGCCAACAAAGCACGAAATGCAGCACACATGTGGAGCCCATGTTTTGTCCTGATCACCAACATGACATTCAAAATACAAGTTATAGGATTTCTTCACAATCTTTATCAAAGAACGACTCTGGGATTTTAATATATAATTTCCATACACATAACAAAACTTATCTGGCACATTAACACATCCGCGACGCTGCCTTTGTGCCATTTAAACGCCAAAATTCACTCTTCAACGTACAGCACGTGTTCCTCCTACAATGAAAACAAGAAGAATGGCGGTCTGAGGTTAGGTTACTGTTACATGTTTTCTCCCACTTGGCAATCAGTGTTGCCAGCCACAAAAAGTAAAATATTTAGTATCCTCCCAGTTGCCTGGAGGTGTTGGTATAGGAAATTCTTAATAGGAGTCAAAATGACCAATAATATAAAAACGTGGGTATAGGAAGATCTTAATAGGAGTCAAAATGATCAATAATATAAAAACGTGACGTGCTAGCCATTTTTTAAGGCCAGATCTGAAATCAGTCCCTGAAAAATAGTTAAAGGTCGCTACAATTGTTCATGTTATAAAAACTTTGTAAACCAGTGAAATTAATTAACATCATGAATCTGACATTTAAACGTTTTTTAGATGCGTAATCAAATGATCTTGCCAATTCATAGTACTAATAAAAAATCTATATTTTTGTTTTTTATTTTTCTTCTGAATCAATAAATTATTAAAATCTTTAAAAGTATTTTTTCCCTCAATTCATTTCTCATTAGAAATGTATGTTTTCGTTTTTCAACAGAGAATTCTTCTCTTCAAAGATATAGTTTTTTACTAATGTCTCTTCGCTAAGTTGGAATTGGCTACTCTTGCTATAATAGACCTCAATTTCGGACAGCGATATCTTTTTTCTACTATTTTTATAAGTTAGTTTATCGTTTAAAATTTTCATTTAACACTTATCAGCCCCCCCCCCCACCTCCCCTCCCCCGATAGGTATATTTGAACATCCGGTATCAAATTTCTAGGACGGTTATCCCCAGTCCATGCCGTGTTGCATTTAAAAATCCATAACCTAAAACTGAACCCGATTTCGAACTTGAAACAATTTTTCCCCGCCATTTAAGAGTTTATCGTTTCGAATTTTCTTTGATCACTTCTCTCCCCTCACTCCCCCCGTATTTTCGCAAAAACGTAACCACCTGGTTCCAATTTTCTCGCAAGGGTTGTCCTCACTGTGTTGCGTTAAAAACTGAAATCTCAACCCAGGGACGTACCCAGAGAGGAGGTCCGGAGGTGGGTAAAGGGGTGGTGGGGGTGAGGGTTCGGATCCCCCCCTTCTGAAAATCCTGTCGTCTTCTACTAAATCTCAAACTTGTCTACTTTGTTTAAAATCGAAAACATTTGTATAATTTACTTTAGCTCATATTTTAAGTCCGATAATAAAATTAGATTAAATAAAAACAATTCTAAAATCTCATTCCGTATAGAATATCATTTTAACTTTTTCTATTCGGTGGAATATTTCAGTATATATACACAGTCGTATCAGAATAATATGACCACCTATCTAATAATAGGAATGGGGGGGGGGTCATGTTATTCTAATACGACTATGTATATATACAGTCGCTCAAAAAAAAAGTATCCAAACACTATGGTTGATTACAGAATTACAGAATTAAGAAAAAATAACTGGCAACGATTATTTTTTAGAAATTAGTGATCTGGCAACCTTCGTGTTACGTAACACGAAGGTTGCCAGATCACTGATTTCTAAAAAAAAATCGTTGCCAGATATTTTTTCTGTAATCAACCATAGTGTTCGGATATTTTTTTGAGCGACTGTACCTGCTCGGTGGAATATATTAAGTTGTGAAAACCTACCTAAGGCTTATTCTCAGACCCCTCCTCCCTCCCCCCCGAAGCTAAATTCTTGGACCCCCGAAAACAAAATTCTCAGACCCCCCCCCCCCCCCCCAACACACACACACACACACACGAAACTAAACCTAGGTTGGTGCCTGTCTTTAACTACGATAGAAACCGAACTCGAGTTTCAAACCATTTTGATTTTTTCTTTCTCTTCAAAAACTCGTTCATGTAACTGTAACTGGAAATCTGCTGCTATGCTAATAATAAGTCAGAAACATCACGTGCAAAAAAAAAAATTGAAATGCAATGTTGCGAAATTTATTTACAAATTAAGTTTCCAGAAAGAAAGATATCTGAAGATAACGTACGAGGTAAAAGAGTAAAAGGAAAAAAAAAACAGAGAGAAGAAAGCAAAAAAAAAAATCATCGGATTTGAAAGTGGATGAAACGGTGTCAACTGTAAGCAGTCTTGAAGTAAAGTTGCAGCGGTGAGTGAAGAGGAGGATGGGGAGCACCCTGATTGATATCTGGTGTTACACATCCTCCTCTTCTCGTTGCTCCATCAAGGATTGAGAGCTCTGACTCCTCCGCCTTATCTGTACTTTGCAGCTGTTGAGACTCCTTCACTGATTCATCCTACAGGATTAGGGGCCTGTCACATAGGTAATTATTCTAAGGATAAACACTCTTAAGAAAGCTAATCTGCAAAAACTGCGTTATCAAAAGGGTAATCCTTCCACATCCTTTTCATTCCAAGTTTATTTCTTCTTTATAATTTTTAAAAGAATTTTTTTTTTCCTTTTTCGATTTCTGCGTATTGCTAGTTTTCGGGATGTTGTTTTTTTATCATCCCACAATCCCGTTGCGATTTCACAAACAAGGGTAATTTGTCATCAAAGCAAATTCAAAAGGGAACGCGTCTTCGACCAAGTTTTTACGACACTTTGGAGGCTAAGAAAATGCATGATTCGACCAAGTTTTTACGACACTTTGCATGCATGATGAGGGAAGGAAGAGAAAGATCTAGAAGAAGCAACATCCTCAGAGTTAATAATAAAAAATCTCTCTGGCGAATCAAAGAGTTAAAACATGTCAGGTTTGAAATTCGACTACTAGTGAAAGGAAGAAATAAAAAAATGGTTTCATTTTATACTCAATGTAATGAAGCTTAATGAAGAAGTTAATATAAAATCTGCTTTGGTTACAAAGATAAAAATATCAAACATTTTTCGTCGTTTTTCTGCTGAGGTCCTGCCAACCTCACAGACTTTCTACTATGGCATATAAACTGACAGGCTCCTGTCAGACCTCTGTGGCAAGCAGCTGCTTGAGGGGGTATTTATTTTTTTTTTATATTTTTAAAGAAAACAAAAAATCCGCTTGCAAGCAGTCCACTTGTCACGACATTTTGAAAGGAACTTGTCAGTGTAATTCAGTGTCTCGCAAACTGTGTGCCGCGAGAGATTCCAAGTGTGCCACGAGAGATTTTCAAATTGACACTAAATATTCCAAAGATTTCATTTTGACTTGACTTGTGTTATCGACGTGCTTTAATAAAAATCTTTCAGATTTTATCAACTGGGATCTTGTAAGTATTTATCAAGCTTTTTTCCAAATTTTGGTATTAATTTTTGATTATTTCAAGCCATAGAATGGACAAATATTTAAAACAAACACCGAGTTATGAATTAAAGAACGAGAGCAAATCTTCAAGTAAAAGCAGGCTGATGACTTCAACAAAGTGCAAATATAATGGCGATTATATAGAGTTTGCTTTTATTCATTTTTAGGTGTGCCGCGGAAAAAAAATTAGATTCAGTGTGCCGCAGAGTAAAAAAGTTTGCGAGACACTGGTGTAATTAACCAAAAAGAAAACGAGAGATAGATGCAGAAAAGTTCTTGAGTGACAAGGGAAGAATAACTTGTGTGGAAGGGGGCGGGGAAAGAGAGAGAGAGATCCGAAAGCCATTCCGGTATTATTATTTTTTAAACAATTTCTCTCCAAATTAAAGTTTTTTTTTTCTCCTTGATTGCTTAATTCCCCAGATTTCAACATAAGTAACGAAAAATAATTTCTGTGTTTAAAAAGAAACTAAGAAATCACATATTAAATATATTTGAAATTGAAAAAGAAATGGTTTCAGTGGAATTATTAAGCTCTTTGTTTCATAGAGTTTTAAGTAAACAAAAAATGTTGTTAAAGTATTGCTGAAATTTATTTCTGATGCTCATTGGACAACTGTTGCCAAAAACCTGTATTGGTTTGTCATACAACTACTTACATAAGGATATATCCTGCTGGTCGGGGCGGGGATGGCTCAGTCGGTAGCGCGCCAGGCTCGTAATCTGTAGTTCCCAGGTTCGAGTCCCAGCTGGGTCAGCGTTGAGATTTATCTCCGCAAAATTCCCCGCCCTGGACACGGTCAGTAGGGGACACCGATGGGCTTGGAAAGGCCGCCGTCCGTCGGATGGGACGTTAAGCCGTGGCTCCGTGTGCGGGAGAGCCATACCCTGTGCACGTTAAAGAACACGCTGGATGGCCTTGACGGGAGGCTACCATCTGTCTCCTAACAGCTGTTCCAGTGGGTCCCCTCCCCCAGCCTTCTCTGAGCCTTCGGGGTCCTTGTGACCTGGCCATTTAGCCCATGGTGTGCAAAAAAGTGCCGCTCAGAGGTAAAACAACCCAATCCTGCTGGTCTTAGTAGTCAGGTAACCACTAGACCAGGTAGGGTCTAGTAGTTAGCATACCTGACTACGTTTTTATTGTGTAGAACAAAAATCTTAGAAACTTGGACAGACATTTTTGTCTCTTGGTTATCAGATATACAATGAACACAGTTTTAATTTTGAATTAAATCTCAATTCTAGTTTCGATTTTAAATTTTTTTATAGATTACTCCTTCTAATTTTGTGTCAGACTTATAATGTATTCAGAAATGTAAAAATGTATGTATTTGCATATTTCGAACCCAAAAATTAAATGTTTTATTTCTATTCATGTGGTTATTTAAGGAATTATTCCTGAAAAATATATGCAACGTACATTCAACGACCACTATGTTAGGACAGTTGCGTGTTATGTTAACAACAGCTTAAATACAGAAGTCAGTTTCTTCTTAAATAAACTTCTTGTAAAAAAAATGTCACGGAAGATAAAGATCTCGATCAAATCTATTTCAATCTCGATTTGCAAACTATACATTCAGTGTTTAAAAAGCTATGGGAACATTCAGCAAGTTAAATTGTTATGCAGAAAAATAAAAAAAAATTCATTCGAAATTGACAAAAATTAAATATAATTATTACGAAAATTGGTAAAAATAGTTCTAGCTTACTATAACCGTTATTATTTTCGTTTCGGCTATTTTTTTTTTAAATTTTCAGAGCAGTTATTTAAACTGGCATTGTCGCTGTTAAGTGTTCCAATTTCCTCACTTCTAAATACCATACGAATATTGTTAAAAATTGAAATCTAAAGAAAATCGATTATTAATTGTTAAAATTAATTATATAAATCGATAACATTAAATTTTCTTATCACATTTTTCTTTAATTCTCACTTAGTAATGTACTAAATTATTAAATTCTGTATGTGAGTTACTATTGATATAACACAGAACTGTACAAAAACTGCATATACACTGTAAAATTGCCGCTGAGGGAAAACATATTTGTTCTTTAATAATCTCCTGTTAGGTGAAGAGAAAATGACTGGGATAGCTCAGTTTATAAGATCACTAGATTAAGGAGTTCATTGGTGTGGATCCTATTTCGGCCGACTGAATGAATTAAGCTGGTCATTAAAATTTCAGCTAATGGAAGACTACGAAAAAGAATTCCACTGCTCATTAGATGTTGTACTTCTACAATGAAATATTATAACAGTTTTTCAACATAACGAGGTGTTCGTACTTTTGAATTGTCGAAAAATGCTCATAGACTTCCGTTAGCTGAAAGTTGAATGACCAGGATAGCTCAGTTTGTAAGAAAATCTTCTATGTTATCAGGTGGTCATAGGTCCATGTTCCACTCTAGTCAAATTAAGCTTCTAAATTAGTTAATAGCTAACGATTCAAGTACAGCTTGTCAAAAAAAATATCCGAACACTATGGTTGATTACAGAATTCAGAAAAAATATCTGGCAACGATTTTTTTAGAAATTAGTGATCTGGCAACCTTCGTGTCACGTGACACGAAGGTTGCCAGATCACTAATTTCTTCTCGGATATTTTTTTGAGTGACTGTACACCTTAAAGACGTCAAACAAATTTTTAATGCAATTTCTTTCCCTTTTTTTTTTTGCAGAAGACTCTAAAATCATTCATGATACAGTTGAGGTGTTTTAAATCTAACCATATTCGTAAATTACATTTGCACCTTTATTGTTAAGCAATGGTCGTTTAGTCAACCAGTATAACACAAGCATAGCAAACGATACACAGTTTTGGTTTTTCGTTTTTAAATCTGGTCACAGGAGTGTATTACATTTTCTTCGCTCAGCATTTATTTAAGTAATTACATTTTTACTTTTCCAGGTTTTATTTTATTGTATCTTGACAATTTTTACTTATTGCATCTACTTGTATCTTGACAGATTGTTTGACCAACCATGTTAACGTTAAACAGTAAGGAAAGCCAAGTACTGCAAACTCTAGGCAGCCTTGGTTTCTCCCTTTTGAATCTGGCCACTATGGGAAAATACATTTCTTTCTGTAATAAATTATCACAGGAAAACGTCCTGTAGACAAGAAACACGTGAAATAATAGGTTGAAGAAATTGATTTTCTGACTGGTATTCGAATATAGGTCTCCCATAAGCAAGCCAGGCCTCATAACCGCTAGACTACCGAGAAACTGGCCATTTCTTCAACAAAGTGACATATAATCATTCCTGTTGACTCACCAGTGGCGCCATCTATTATTAGGAGTTGGGCAGCCAAATCGCCACATTTTGATGTTAGTAACATTTGTCCCTCATGCTCATAGTGTTATATAAACAATTCAGTAATAAATTATCACAGGAAAACGTCCCGTAGGCAAGAAACATTTGAAATAATGAGTTGAAAAAAACAAGAAATAATGAGTTGCAAAAAATTGGTTGCCCTGACTGGGATTCGATGCGTGGCATGCTTCTGGGAGACATGGGTTCGATTCAAGTCAGGACAACCAATTTTTTTTTTCAATTCATTAAACAAAGGTCATTCATCAATCAAATTGACAACTAACAGCTAACAGGAGAGCATATGATAAAAAGATGTGGTTTTTCAGTTCCGAATAAGCCATATTTTAAATTACATTTCCTTATTAGTATAATGTTAAGAAGTTGTTATTTCGCAAACCAAGAAAACAGTTGATGGAACAGCATACGATAAATAGTTTTGGTTTTAGACTTCTGAATCTGGCCACAGTTTAAAATTACAATTCTTTCGTTTAAGTAATGGCCTTTCGCAAACTAAGAAACGGATAACGGAAGAGCATACTAAAAATAATTTGTTTTTTCTCTTCTGAATCTGGTTACAGTTTAAATTTCATTTCTTTAGTAAAATGTTAAGCAATGATCGTTTCACAAACCAAGAAAAGAGCCAACGAGAAATACGAGTAGTTTTTGTTTATCACTTCTAATATTTAACCACAGTTTTAAATTACATTTCTTTCGTTTAATATTAAACAATGGTCGTTTCAAAAACAAAAAGTGAACTGCATGCGATAAATAGTTTTTGTTTTTTAACTTCTGAATTGGCTACAGTTTTAAATTTCATTCAGTACAATGTTAATCAACGGTCGTTTCACAAACCAACAGCTAATGGAACAGCCAATTGAAAGAAAAACAATTTGCGATTTACAATTTTTTAATCCTCCCTAAAAAATATTGGATCGATTGGGAGGATTAAAAAATATGTAAATCAACAAACTTTGATAAATTTATATTATGCATTATTGTACCCACATTTAATGTATGGAATTAGTGTTTGGGGAGATACTAGTTCAGCCAATTTGAATAGTTTATTTTGTCTGCAAAAGAGAATTATGAGATATATTCTAAGATTAAATTACAGAAATCCGGTACAACACTTGATGGCAGAAAATGGAATACTAAATATATATAATATTTACAAGTATGTTATGGGGAATTTTGTATACAGAGTGAAGAATAAAATGATAGAATACTCGGAACTTTACTGCTGCTTAGAAAGAACGAAGACTTTCAGTTATGATACTCGACTTAAGAACAAGATCATGTTGCCCCTTTATAAGAAATCTATAGGCCAGAGATCAATACGGTACATTGGCATTAAGATTTGGAATGACGAGATACCAGAGGATACTGCTGCAATGGAACAATATAGGACTTTTAAATATAAATATAAACTACACTTATTATCAAGTCAATGATAGAGTCAGACCACAAAAATTCATGTGCTCAAATAAATGTATAAATGTATAAATTAAGGTCACCTGCAATGTTTTAAATTTAAATGTATTTCAGGAAACTTTATTCAAAAGCTACGGCTTATTATGTTCTCCTATTTCACCTGTGAACTTGTCTGTGTTTTATCTACCAATATATGTATGTTTGGGTGAAATAAACTTATTCAATTCAATTTAATTTCTGAATCTGGCCACAGTTTTAAATTTCATTTACAACGAAAAAGTTCCAATTTCACTTCTGGATCTGGCCACAGTTTTAAATTACATTTCCCTCGTTTAATGTTAGTGATGCAGTCGCAATTTCAGTACCGTTCACCTTACAAACATGAAAATGCCTGTTTCTACTATTATCCCGCATTTTTGTTCGCTGGCACCCACAACACTTAGAGGGAATTAATATATCCAATTCCTGAGATTTAAAGCCACGAAATTACAAGGGCCACAGCACGCTTCGGAACCAACAACGCTCAGCAAAGGGACGACCAAACCGCACTGCCTCTCTAGAGCATTTAAATAAGGGCTTGCTGACTGGAGATCATTAATTTAAGTCAGTGCGATCTGCAGCTGACACCTTTCAAAGCGAGAGCAGGCCTGGGCATCGTGCACAGTCTCCCTGATTATGCAGGATAGTCTTTGTGCAACTGACAGCAGTTTCTCCTGAAGTTTTCCAAGGCATACGTCTTTAAGGTCTTTTCGAGTTTGCTCTGCGAAGTCGGCCGTTATTTTTCATACCGAAAATAACCTTTTCTAGGAAGCTGTAGGAGGAAACTTTTCGAAAACGTCAACGGCTTGTGCTGACAAATGATTCAGTGAGCGACTTGGGAGTTGTTCGTTAGGATCTGAGAGCTGGGCGGATATCTAGAAGCTTTCCAGGTAACGATTTGACAGAAGTGAAACAACTTCTCGAACTTTTGGGCTTTTCAGGTATTATGTAGGATATAGAGTATGTAGTGCGTTTTTTTCTCTTTTTGAATATCTGGAATAGGAATATCGTTAATGTAATATTTCTTTTTGTGTTTAGTTTTAAGATGTGTGTTTGTCTGATCGTTACCAAAGATGTAAGAGTTTATTTTTTCATTATTGCTACTTGTTTGTAATGTTCGTTTTTTCAAATTTTTTTATAGAGTTTGAAGGAAATATTGTGATTGGGGAATGAAAGCCGACCTAGATATTTTTGATTAGGAACATGTCAGAGATCACTGAATTCGAAGGGGCGGGGGTGGCTCAGTCGGTAGCGCGCCAGGCTCGTAATCTGTAGTTCCCAGGTTCGAGTCCCAGCTGGGTCAGCGTTGAGATTTATCTCCGCAAAATTTCCCCGCCCTGCCCACGGTTAGTAGGGGACACCGATGGGCTTGAAAAGGCTGCCCTCCGTCGGATGGGGCGTTAAGCCGTGGCCCCGTGTGTGGGAGAGCCATACCCTGTGCACGTTAAAGAACACGCTGGATGGCCTTGACGGGAGGCTACCATCTGTCTCCCAACAGCTGTTCCAGTGGGTCCCCTCCACCAACCTTCTCTGAGCCTTCGGGGTCCATGTGACCTGGCCATTTAGCCCATGGTGTGCAAAAACGTGCCGCTCAGAGGTAAAACAACCCAACCCTGTGTGTCTGTTGACTAGTCGTTATGTCTATCCACTGGTAAATCTGTGTATCTGTTGACTATCTGTTATGTATCTTCTGGATAGTCTGTCTCTTGGCCAGTCAATGTGCCTGTTTCTTCGCCAGCCAGTGTATCTGGTATAATTAACCAGTTGGTGTGGTTCCCTGTGTGAGTCTACAAGAGTACAATTAGTTGAGTTGAAACTTTATATTAGGGATATTCCCATTTGGATTGGGTTGTTTTACCTCTGAACAGCAATTGTTTTCCAGATAATGGGCTAAGTGACCAAGTCACAAGGACCCCAAAAACTCGGAGAAGAATGGATAGGAGATTCATTAGACAACTATTATGAGCTAGATCGAAGACTTATGTTAAGGCCATCTAGAGTGTTCTTTAATGTGCACATTGTGTGGCTCTTCTGCACACGGTGCCGCAACTTAACGTTTCATCTGATGGACGGCCCCCTTTCTAAGCCTATCGATGTTCCCTTTCTCACCGAAGGCACAACGGGAATTAGCGAAGGGTTGGGTTGGGTTGTTTTACCTCTGAGCGGCACTTTTTTGCACACCATGGGCTAAATGGCCAGGTCACATGGACCCCGAAGGCTCAGAGAAGGTTGTGGGAGGGGACCCACTAGAACAGCTGTTGGGAGACAGATGGTAGCCTCCTGTCAAGGCCATCCAGCGTGTTCTTTAACGTGCACAGGGTGTGGCTCTCCCACACACGGGGCCACGGCTTAACGTCCCATCCGACGGACGGCGGCCTTTCCAAGCCCATCGGTGTCCCCTACTGACCGTGGGCAGGGCGGGGAATTTTGCGGAGATAAACCTCAACGCTGACCCAGCTGGGACTCGAACCTGGGAGCTACAGATTACGAGCCTGGCGCGCTACCGACTGAACCACCCCCGCCCCTAATTAGCGAAGGAATATTCCAATCCGGAAGAATGGCCATATGAATGTAAACTTTTGAGACTTAATAATTAAGAGTATTTCTAAAAACCAATTCTACAAAAATGAGTTGAAAGATTTCAGTCAAACTTTACCTATTTATGTGAAGTACAGTCCCCGAACATTATTGAACGTACAGGCCTTACGATGCAAAAAAAAAAATCTATACGTCCATTAATATAATGTTTACGTTTTTAGCAAACGTATTGATTGTTGGAGATTCTCACAGTATATGTCCGCATCATTAGTGTGAAGGAAGATTGGCAAGATGATCTCTAACGTTTTTTTTTACTGAGGAGGAATAGGCTACAGTAATAATGTAAATACTTAATTCACTTTGATGCACCTTCTAAAACACTTAAATATGCATTTTAAACTCTCCCCTCCGAAAACGTCCGGTGGAAACCGCAAAATCTACCACCTCATAATTCTTCGATTCTATCCTTTACTTTAAGATTCCAATTGCGATTATTTCATAACTCTGCAGATTCCATCCCATAGTTAAGTACCCGATTAGTCATCATAATATTTTTTAAATCCCATCCCAGTGTTTATAGCTCCTATGAGCGTTACCACATGAGTCTCTGTATCCCATGACGGTGATTACTATCTCATAATTCTCCTCATTTAATCTTGGTAGTTACATCCCTCATAGTTCGTTTGATTTTGTCCAGTAACTACACTCTAGATTAAACTTCTTCATAATTCTACAGATTTCATTTTGATAATTACACTCCCAAGTTAACCTTATCTCACAATCCTCCAGATTTGATTTCAGTAGTTACACTCCCTGATTAGTATTACCTCATAATCCTTAATTTACTTATTGGTTCCCTGATTTGGATTACCTCATAATCCTTACTTTACTTATTGGTTCCCTGATTTGGATTACCCCATAATCCTTACTTATTGGTTCCCTGATTTGGATTACCTCATAATCCTTACTTTACTTATTGGTTCCCTGATTTGGATTACCCCATAATCCTTACTTTACTTATTGGTTCCCTGATTTGGATTACCTCATAATCCTTACTTTACTTATTGGTTCCCTGATTTGGATGACCTCATAATCCTTACTTTACTTATTGGTTCCCTGATTTGGATGACCTCATAATCCTTACTTTACTTATTGGTTCCCTGATTTGGATGACCTCATAATCCTTACTTTACTTATTGGTTCCCTGATTTGGATTACCCCATAATCCTTACTTATTGGTTCCCTGATTTGGATTACCTCATAATCCTTACTTTACTTATTGGTTCCCTGATTTGGATTACCCCATAATCCTTACTTTACTTATTGGTTCCCTGATTTGGATTACCTCATAATCCTTACTTTACTTATTGGTTCCCTGATTTGGATGACCTCATAATCCTTACTTTACTTATTGGTTCCCTGATTTGGATTACCTCATAATCCTTACTTTACTTATTGGTTCCCTGATTTGGATGACCTCATAATCCTTACTTTACTTATTGGTTCCCTGATTTGGATTACCCCATAATCTTACTTTACTTATTGGTTCCCTGATTTGGATTACCCCATAATCTTACTTTACTTATTGGTTCCCTGATTTGGATTACCCCATAATCCTTACTTTACTTATTGGTTCCCTGATTTGGATGACCTCATAATCCTTACTTTACTTATTGGTTCCCTGATTTGGATTACCCCATAATCCTTACTTTACTTATTGGTTCCCTGATTTGGATGACCTCATAATCCTTACTTTACTTATTGGTTCCCTGATTTGGATTACCTTATAATTCTCCAGATGCGATTTCAATAGCTACACTTCCTGATTATCATTACCTCCTAATTCTCCAGATTTGATTTCAGTAGTTACATTCCCTGATTAGCATCTCCAAAATCATAATTCTTCACACTCCATACCGTGTCTCAAACTTTACTTAAGCTCTTAACAACACCAGATTCAAAGGACAAGGATGTAAAGGGAAATACTCACAGGCGATATTGACCACTGCTCTTCGGCTCTTGATTCTTCCGGTCGAAGACCAGGCGTGACAAACACATCCGTAACTCTCGGTTCCTAGGTTCTTCTCCACATCGGCTCTAGTGACATCCACCGAAACTTCAACTTGCATCACACCTGTCATAGGGTTGACGTACTGCTGCTGGCTGTGCTGCCTGTGGTCTGCCAATCGACCGTTGCACTCGAAGTATACCTGGAGAGCATGACGGGCTTTGCACGACAGTGTGGCCGGCTTGCTTCGAACAACGAACGCATCCTGGGGCTCTTCCAGGAACACGGGAATCGACGAAGGTTCTGGATCTTCTGTTGGCAACGGATCTAGGAGAAATCCTCCTGAAAGATAAGGAAGCGTGGATTAGTAATGACAGTTTTGTAGGGATTGATATTAGATGAAATTGAAGGACCAGAATCAATTTGAGGTTCAACCTCACCCCCGAATGTACAGTCGGTCAAAAAAGTATCCGAACGCTATGGTCGATTAAAGAATTCAGGAAAAATATCTGGAGCGTGTACAGCAACTGTACACGCTCCAGTTACCGTTCACAGCAAACTGGAGCGTGTGCAGTTACTGCACACGCTCCAGTTTGCTGTGAACGGTAACTGCACACGCTCAATATTTCCGTGAGTGAGCCCACACGATCTAGTATCAAAATAATATGACCACCTACAGTCGCTCAAAAAAGTATCCGAACACTATGGTTGATTACAAAATTCAGAAAAAATATCTGGCAACGATTTTTTTAGAAATTAGTGATCTGGCAACCTTCACGTGACACGAAGGTTGCCAGATCACTAATTTCTAAAAAAAAAAATCGTTGCCAGATATTTTTTCTGAATTCTGTAATCAACCATAGTGTTCGGATACTTTTTTTGAGCGACTGTACCTATACATTTATATTATGCGTAATATTAAACATTTCATTCATTTTCCCCTCACTTTACTTTTATGAAATCCGCTCCTGGGGCTAAACTATATATTGTATCACTTCCAGGAAATGCAATTTAGATGTCATTTCCTCTACAATTACACCGAATTGCCGAATCACTTTAGAGAAGAAGATTTATTGGACAACTCGTTGACGGGTTTGAAAAACTTCAACTTTTTATCCCATTAGGCAAAGAGACTCGCGAGAGTAGAAAAGCATTTTATGCTTCGTGAAGTGAGGAATTCCCTCCCCGATGAGGAAGAGGAATGGGAGACTGGAAATATGAAGATGCTACAAGACAGGGTCCATACGTTCCTGTCAGATGTTTTAAACGGAGTACAGCCAGCTGTTAATGAGTTATATTTATATATACACGAACACACACACACCCAGATGGAAGGTAAGATTGATGTGTTTAGGAGAGAGTGATTCAGAAGGCGGACCTGCTCCTAAGTGAAGATGAAAGAGTTAAAAAAATACTACACGTTGTAGGGGAAAAAAAAAATCACATTGCATAAATTTCAAAAGGTGGTAACTGGCAATCAGATCTTACATAAACAGGAAGGCATAAAAAGAAAAAAAAAGAAGAATGCTTTTTTTATCCATGAACTCACCCTTTTTTGAAACACTCTAAATTTAGGTGTGATAGGTGTAGATTAAAGCTATAATTTTAGCGATGACAAATGTAGTTTGGGGAAGGAGAAAACCAGATATCAGAGGGTACTGTGGGTAAGGCTCGTGCAAGGAAATGCCATTGGTGGCGCTGTATGCTGCTGGCTGGCTTCTGTCTCGCGTCCTCCTTTTCGCTATTTGGGGAGGAGAAGTCAGGTTAGAAGGTTTGAAGCATTTCTTTACTGTCAGGGGTCACCATCACTCAGTTGATGACACATGGCCGCAGGATAGAGACTTCTGAAGGGTTCTGTTTTTATAGCTCCGGTTTTTACCTTCTTGTTTGTTAGTCGACTCATACACGCACGTGACGAAACTATGACGATTGGGTACGGGAAAAAAAAAACACCGAGGACAATGTTGAAGCACTCGATGGTTCTGCAATGCGGGCAACAAGAAGTATTTGATGTACGAATATGATTGCTTTTATTGAAATGATGTCACTCATTGTGCGATCTGATA
Source organism: Ryuthela nishihirai (assembly GCA_038380435.1). Lineage (NCBI taxonomy): Eukaryota > Metazoa > Arthropoda > Arachnida > Araneae > Heptathelidae > Ryuthela > Ryuthela nishihirai. The sequence continues at coordinate 30,851,270 of JAWZYU010000013.1, forward strand.
TTTACGATTTTTAAGCGCTCTTCGTAGTTGGGTTGTTTTACCTCTGAGCGGCACTTTTTTGCACACCATGGGCTAAATGGGCAGGTCACATGGACCCCGAAGGCTCAGAGAAAGTTGGGGAAAGGGACCCACTGGAACAGCTGTTGGGAGACAGATGGCAGCCTCCCGTCAAGGCCATTCAGCGTGTTCTTCAACGTGAATAGGGTATGGATCTCCCATACACTGAGCCACGGCTTAACGTCCCATCCGACGGACGGTGGTCTTTCCAAATCCATCGGTGTCCCCTACTGATCGTGGGCAAGGCGGGGAATTTTGCGGAGATAAATCTCAACGCTGACCCAGCTGCAACTCAAACCTGGGAGCTACAGATTACGAGCTTGGCGCGCTACCGACTGAGTCACCCCCGCCCCTCTCTTTGTAGTTAGATTGGTAGCGTGTTTTAGAATAGAACTGTCAGGTTGTTAGATGCTTTACAAAAGAGTTAGGCTGTTTCAACCCTGACCGGCACTTTTTTTTGCACACAATGAACTAAAATGACCTAATCACAAGCCGGGGGGGGGGGGGTGTCAGTGGGCAGCGCGCCAGGCTCGTAATATGCAGTTCCCAGGTTGAAGTCCCTGTTATGCTCAGCGTTTTTTTTAGAATATAAATTTTATTCATAAGAGTAAAGAATACAAATACAGTTACACTTTGACCCGCAAAGCTAAATAGCTTCAGATTTATCTCCGTCAATAAGGGACACCCATGGGCTTGTACAGACTACCGTCCATCGGATGGGACGTTAAGCCGTGAAACGTGTTGTTGGGTTGTTTTACCTCTGAGCGGCACTTTTTTGCAAACAATGGGCTAAATGGCCAGGTCACATGGACCCCGATGGCTCAAAGAAGGTTGGGGGAGGGGACCCACTGAAACAGCTGTTGGAAGACAGATGGTAGCCAAATCATATCGAGGTTTTCGCGACGTGGCCATTTAACCCATTGTGGGCAAAAACGTGCCGCTAACAGATAAAACAACCCAAATCATATCAGACATCGTTGTCATTGTGGGGTGGTTGAAGAGAAATTGACTTTTTTTTTAAATTTAATTCTGTGCCTTTGTCTTCAGCAGATTAATAAGTTGAATACGTTTCAAAACATGAAATCTCATTATGTGCGAACAAAATTAAGGCTGCTTTACCTCTGAGCGGCAATTTTCCGTAGACAATGCGCTAAATGGTCAAGTCACCAAGACCCCAAGGGCTCAGAGTAGGTTGAAAAAGGAAACCCACTGGATCGGTACAGTCGCTCAAAAAAATATCTGAACACTATGGTTGATTACAGAATTCAGAAAAAATATCTGGCAATTTTTTTTTTAGAAATCAGTGATCTGGCAACCTTCGTATCACGTGACACGAAGGTTGCCAGATCACTAATTTCTATAAAAAACCGTTGCCAGATATTTTTTCTGAATTCTGTAATCAACCATAGTGTTCGGATACTTTTTTAATATATATATAATGCGTATGAATATATAATGCAATGAATATGGAGCGTGTGCAGTTACCGTTCACAGCAAACTGGAGCGGTTGCGGTTAATGTTCACAGCACATTGGATCGTGTGAGCTCACAAAGAGCTGGATCGTGTGGGCTCACTCACGGAAATATTGAGCGTGTGCAGTTACCGTTCACAGCAAACTGGAACGGTTGCGGTTAATGTTCACAGCACTTTGGATCGTGTGAGCTCACAAAGACCTGGATCGTGTGGGCCCACTCACGGAAATATTGAGCGTGTGCAGTTACCGTTCACAGCAAACTGGAGCGGTTGCGGTTAATGTTCACAGAACATTGGATCGTGTGAGCTCACAAAGACCTGGATCGTGTGGGCTCACTCACGGAAATATTGAGCGTGTGCAGTTACCGTTCACAGCAAACTGGAGCGAAAAAAACACGCTCCAGTTTGCTGTGAACGGTAACTGGAGCGTGTACATTTGCTGTACACGCTCCAGATATTTTTCCTGAATTCTGTAATCACGTGACACGAAGGTTGCCAGATCACTAATTTCTAAAAAAAAATCGTTGCCAGATATGTTTTCTGAATTCTGTAATCAACCATAGTGTTCGGATATTTTTTTTTGAGCGACTGTATGAGGGGACGGAAGTCTCTCGTCAAGGCCACTCAATGTGTTCTTTAAAGTACACAGATTTTGGCTCTCCTTTTAACAGATCACGGCTAAACGTCAAAGAGAGCAGAGTGGGAGCTACGCAGGTACAATGGGGGACTCGAACCTGGAAACAGAATTTTTCAGTTTGAGGTCGGCACTGTACTGACTGAGCTAATCAGTGCCGGATTGCCAACAGGAACACACGCAATAGGGACCTGGATGCACATGGCCACCGACTACCTACTATATAGGAAGAATTATTGAAACGAAAAGAAAAACATGATATCATTATTTTTAGTATGATGCAATAGTTTTTTTTTACACCGCTGCAAACTAGGAGGAAGTATTCCTTCAAAGTCTTGGTGCCTAGGGACCTCAGAAGATCTGAATCCCCAACTGGAGTTAACTTCCCCCCCCCCCTCGAACACGTGATTTTCTTGTTGATTGGATACCTGGGACATTTTCCCAAGGGGCGGAGGTGGCTCAGTCGGTAGCGCGCCATGCTCGTAATCTGTAGTTCCCAGGTTCGAGTCCCAGCTGGGTCAGCGTTGAGATTTATCTCCGCAAAATTCCCCGCCCTGCCCACGGTCAGTAGTGGACACCGATGGGCTTGGAAATGCCGCCGTCCGTCCATCGGATGGGACGTTAAGCCGTGGCCCCGTGTGTAGGAGAGCCATACCCTGCGAACTTTAAAGAACACGCTGGATGGCTTTGAAGGGAGGCTACCATCTGTCTCCCAACAGCTGTTCCAGTGGGTCCCCTCCCCAAACCTTCTCTGAGCCTTCGAGGTCCTTGTGACCTGGCCATTTAGTCCAAAAAGTGTCGCTCAGAGGTGAAACAACCCACCCTTTTCCCAAACTCTGATTAAAACATCTTATTAAAAAAAATTCCGCCTAATTGTAATCTCGTAATCGCCAAGCTTGTAATCTGTAGTTCTCAGGTTCGAGTCCTACCCTGGCAGCGTTGAAATTTTGCTCTGTTAAATCCCCACACCTGCCCCCCTAATCAGAATGGGTTTGGAACATGCTGGATGGCCTTGACGGGAGACTTCCATTTGTCTCCCAACAGCTGTTCCAGTGGGTCCCCTTCCTCCAACCTTCTCTGAGTTCTTGAAGTCCTTGTGACTTGGCCACTTAACCCACTGTGTGCAAAAAAGTGCCTCTCAGAGGTAAAACAATCCAAACAAACTTATTCTCTCCTCTAAGAGAACCGCTATATATAAAGTTCTGTTCTCCAAATATTATTAACTCTTTACGCAGAAACCTCACAACAAAATAATCCCTCGCGAAATATCTCTATTCCCTTTCCCCAACAGCAATCCTGTTTCCATTTATACACATTTGTTCGCTTTGTTAAATGCTACGCTCTGTTTGTTGCCGTCTTCTCATCGAGTGAGGGGGAGGAGGAGGAGGAAGAGAAGATCAACGGGATGATGCGGGAGTTACTCCCAAATTGTCGCCGTGCAGAAGGAAAAGCATCTTTACTTACGGGCACGCGGTGTGCGTTTCACAGCTCAATTCGCGAGGGACTCTCTCTCGCTCTCTGCCACCACCGGGTACCTACGTTCCGCCTCCTCCACCGACGGCCTGCCTCTTTGATCTCTCCATCCTCTTCTCTCTCCAGAAGATGGTCGTGTTGACCCAAGCAGCCGTAATTGACGAAGCGAAGCACGGAGTAGCTGACAGGTGAGGATACAAGTCCTCCAGAGCCCCACCACTCGTGAGCCGAGCACATTTATAGAACGGTTCACTTTAATTACAAGCCAGTTTAACTTGTTGACTTAGTGTACAGTAGACTGTTGACTGTTGGAAGAAAGCGGATTTAATGGGCGACGGTGTTGAAGGAAGAGAGACTGTCCTGGGGAATGCGTCGACATCGTTAAGTGTGTGTCCTTTGGGTTATATAAAACTGGAGTCGTGTCTTCTTGGAAGAGACTTTGTTTGCCTATTCATTTTAAGAATAAAAGCATATTTTCAGAATTTCTTTTGTATTTTTCGCTTTGCTTATTTTTTCGTCTTTGTAATCTTCTCTGTAAATGGTTGCTAGGCATAAACTGGAAGGAGAGCTGTGTACCAATCCCTAGTGATGATGCACAGAACCGGCCAGGTCTAGCACCTGATGTCCGACCCCGACTTCTCGTGGTGCAGGCCGTTAGTACCTTTCAAAAGAGATATTCTCTTTTAGAAGGGAACGGAAGGGGAGGGCTGCCAGTTCAGTATGACCTACTGATCTGGTCATCTATGGTCACTTTTTTCTTTTTTTTAACCCTGTTGAGGAGTGGCAACTTCACAGGGTCCTGGTGCTGACCATTTATACCTACTAGACTGGACTTGTTTATGGATTTGGGCTTGATTATGGATCCTGGACTTGCTGCACTGGTGGGCCTCTGTTGAGGGAGAGTCTGCCACTGTGTTTTCTGTTTGCTTCTGGGTTGCCAGCTCTAAGTGAACAGAGGCATGGGATACCTTATATCAGCTGGTGGATAATCCTAATCAGAGGCCATCGCAGGTACCTGAACCTTACTTAGCTAGTTGGGCATCGTCAAGCCTAAACTGGAGTAATATAATTAGCCCGTATGGATAATTATAGATTGGCGAATAGGGTTATGAACAGTGTGCCTAGAGGTCTCAGGAGGGGGAGACCTAGGATGCGGTGGGCAGACAATGTCAAACAGGACCTTATTAGAATTGGTGTGCAGTGGCCGGATGCAACAGATGTAGCTCAGGACAGATATGCTTGGAGAGCTAAATTCAGAGCTTCTACAGAGGTCCTCAGTCTGGACCTCTGTAGCCCATGGCTGCATGAGGATGATGATGATAACTGTCGATTTGTTTGAGTTCATCATTTGCTAATATTTCATAGACATAGACAACGATAATAGGTCCGAGTACCAACGTTAAGGGAGCCAGCGTTGAGATTTATCTCCGTAAAAAGGGGCTGCCCTCGGTCAGTAGGGGATACCGATAGGCTTGAAAAAAAATCACGGTCCGTTGGATGGGACGTTAATAGGTGGCCCCGTGTGCGGGAGAGCGTATGCCCTGTGCACGTTAAGGAATACGCTGGAAGGCATTGAAGAGAGGCTACCATCTGTCTCCCAACAGCTATCCAGTGGGTCCCCTTCTCTGAGCCCTCGGGGTCTTGGTGACCTGGCCATTGCCCGAAAAAAATGCCCCTCTGAGGTAAAACTGGGGCTTTGTCGGTCTGAAAATAGAGGGGCGGGGGTGGCTCAGTCAGTAGCGCGCCAGGCTTGTAATCTGTAGTTCCCAGGTTCGAGTCCCAGCTGGGTCAGCGTTGAGATTTATCTCCGCAAAATTCCCCGCCCTGCCCACGGTCAGTAGGGGACACCGATGGGCTTGGAAAGGTGGCCCGTGTGTGGGAGAGCCACACCCTGTGCACGTTAAAGAACACACTGGATGGCTTTGACGGGAGGCTACCATCTGTCTCCTAACAGCCGTTCCAGTGAGTCTCCTCCCCCAACCTTCTCTGAGCCTTCGGGGTCCTTGTGACCTGGCCATTTAGCATATGGTGTGCAAAAAGTGCCGCTCAGAGGTAAATTAACCTTCGAACTTAAACAGAGTCCCCTTTTCCGCTGCCGAAAAAGCATCTTTAACTTCCCCCCCCTCCAGAGTGCGTGTTCCGAGACACAGATCACATGACGCTCTCTTATCTGCTGTTGTTCCTTCGCTGGGTACGGTAAACAAATCTTTTGCACGCTCCTCTGATCCCAACATCCGTCTCACGCAACATCCCAGTGATCTGTCTCTGGAGAATTTATTCTCTGGATGCCGTTCGTCTGACAAGAGGAGGTTTGATGAATATCATTCTGAATTTGGAATTGTACAGTCGCTCAAAAAAGTATTCGAACACTACGGTTGATTACAGAAATCAGGAAAAATATCTGGAGCGTGTACAGCAACTGTACACGCTCCAGTTACCGTTCACAGCAAACTGGAGCTCCAGTTTGCTGTGAACGGTAACTGCACACGCTCAATATTTCCGTGAGTGAGCCCACACGATCTAGTATCAAAATAATATGACCACCTACAGTCGCTCAAAAAAGTATCCGAACACCATGGTTGATTACAGAATTCAGAAAAAATATCTGGCAACTATTTTTTTTTTTAGAAATTAGTGATCTGGCAACCTTCGTGTCACGTGACATGAAGGTTGCCAGATCACTAATTTCTAAAAAAAAATTGTTGCCAGATATTTTTTCCTGAATTCTGTAATTAACCGTAGTGTTCGGATACTTTTTTTTTGAGCGACTGTATTCTGGTTAATGTTACGATTAGCATCACTTTGGAAGAAATAGGTAGTGGCTTTCGTAGTTCGCTTTTTGATGGAAATAGTGGCTTTTGCCCAGTGATAAGTAAACAACTAAAGTTGACGTTGTTATCAGTGCTCTTCTATGAATCCTGGGGCGGGGGTGGCTCAGTCGGTAGCGCGCCAGACTCGTAATCTGTAGTTCCCAGGTTCGAGTCTCAGCTGGGTCAGCGTTGAGATTTATCTCCGCAAAATTCCCTCTCCCTGCCCACGGTCAGTAGGGGACAACGATGGGCTTGGAAAACAGACGAACCAAGAATAGAATATAAATAAAGGTAGTGACATAAGAAATAAATAAGAAATTTCGCACTAGCTACTACCAAATAAATCCTTTGAATTATTTTGCCCTTAGTTGGCTGTTAAGCGATGCATCACGGCTTAACGTCCCATCCGACTGACGGCGGCCTTTCCAAGCTCATCGGTGTTCCCTACTGACCGTGGGCAGGGTGGGGAATTTTGCGGAGATAAATCTGAACGCTGATCCAGCTGGGACTCGAACCTGGGAACTACAGATTATATTATTTTACTCAAAGGAAGGTACGAATAAAAACCAAGTCTCACTATGGTAAATCAGTATTAATAACATTGTTAATTTATCTGATTATTAATTTAATTTGTGATCATTTCTGATAGCAAGATTCGATTGTTTCACCTCCAACAGTCACTTATGGTTATTACCCAATACTTTAAATAGCCAGGTCACAAGGACCCCAATAAGCGCAGAAACGGATGCAGGAAGATGACCCACTGGCCAGCTGTTAGGAGACAGATGCTAGCATCCCATCAAGGTTCTTTAAAGTGCACAAGGTATGGCTCTCATGCAAACGGAACCACGGCTTAGTGTCCCATTCGACCATCCGATTGCCACAGAGGTGTTACAGGAGCCTGTCGATTAAAAAACGCCACAAGCAGATCTGTGAGGAAGGCGAGACCTCTGGAGGAAGACAACAAAAAACATCCATGCCTCAACTGGGGCTCAAACCCTTAGGAGACAGATGCTAGCATCCCATCAAGGCCATCCAGCGTGTTCTTTAAAGTGCACAGGGTATGGCTCTCATGCAAACGGAACCACGGCTTAATGTCCCATTCGACCATCCGATTGCCACAGAGGTGTTACAGGAGCCTGTCGATTAAAAAACGCCACAAGCAGATCTGTGAGGAAGGCGAGACCTCAGGAGGAAGACAACAAAAAACATCCATGCCTCAACTGGGGCTCAAACCCAGGTCCCTTTGATCAATAACCAAGCACTCTAACCACTCCGCGCATTTTTGAAAGAAAAAAAAACCCACAACAAACACATATTAAGAGCGATAACAGCAACAATCCTTGTAAAAAACATCATAAATGTTTTTGAACAGCAAATGCTCACTTTGCGATAACAACATGAAATTGTAGAGCAAAGCCCTCCCCCCAACTGTTCCCTCCCCCCTCTAACCTAAAGGCTCGCATTATCTTATCAGCGTCGTTTTGTAAACATCCACAGAGCGTTAAATTTATTATCTCCACCCTGCAGTGAATGGTCAGGTCACGTGGAGCAACCCACTCGGCGTGCATCCCAAAACCAGCAGTGGTTGGTTATTGGGATAGACTTCGTCCTCCTGCATGGAGTGTGCAGGTGTCTGGTGATGAATTAGGCGGGGAAGAGGGTTGCAGAGAGGATGGGGGGGGGAGGGGATTGAAAGAGGCACGAACTCCCACCTGCGACTCCTACCTATACAACCACACACAAGCTCGATTGTTAGACATGAAACTGGTTTTATTAATCAAAGCGACGTTTACACTGTTTTAGCCTAGAGGCAGACGTTCTTTTCAGTAGCTCTGGGGAGCGTTTGTAAATTACGAAGCTTAACGATAAGGAGAAAGTAGGGGGAGGGGGAGGAAGAAGCCCATGAAAATAAAGTGCCGGCATTAAAATATTAAACTAAGATGCTAAGGATGATTATCCGTTTTGTGCATTCGCTAATAGAGCGTGTTGTCTGTTTTGTTTAGGAGGGTGACTCATTCTGGTGTTGTTGCACTGTGCAAGTCGTAATTAGAGCAATTGAACTGTAGGCCTAATTTATAGGGGTTTCGTTTCTTGGAAAAGAAAAAAGATGAAGATCGATAGCAATTAAATTGGCGAGATAATGCGGGTTGGGTTGTTTTATCTCTGAGCGGCACTTTTTTGCACACCATGGGGTAAATGGCCAGGTCACATGGACCCGAAGGCTCAGAGAAGATTGAGGGAGGGGACCCACTGGAACAGCTGTTGGGAGACAGATGGTAGCCTCCCGTCAAGGCCACCCTTTCTTCTTCTTTAACCTGCACAGGGTATGGCTCTCCCACACACGGCGCCACGGTTTAATGTCCCATCCGACGGACGGCGGGCTTTACCAAGCCCATCGGTGTCCCCTACTGACCGTGGGCTGGGTGGGGAATTTTGCGGAGATAAATCTCAACGCTGACCCAGCTGGGACTCGAACCTGTGAACTACAGATTACGAGCCTGGCGCGAGGTAATGCGGATCTTGATTGGAGGGAGTTTGGGCTCTTTATTTAATGTTTATATCTGAAAGTTTAGCGTTGATCAGTTCTTCATTGTCTATTTTTTTTTGTTTGAAAGCATAAACACAGAAAAATACGAAAGAATTCTGCAAGAAGGAGCGAAATTACGAACTCAATATTTTTTAAAAATATACTTTTTACGGGGATGGTATTGAAGGTCAATTAAAGATCTCAATCAAATCTAGACAAATGAAAACAGAGATCATCATTGATTTGCTAAGTTTTTAATCACATTGCTATTTAAAGAGTTTAAGAGTGATTAAATACTATTAAATCCAACTCAAACCCACACAACCGCAATATCCAGAAAATATCTATAAGATATCTATGACAGCACATGGATATCCATTTCACTTCTTAGATATCCTATGGATATTATCTGGATGTTGTGTGAGATCAAATCTATCTAAATCTGGATTTCCAACGATATTGGTTTGATGTTTAAAAGAGTTATTAAAAAGAAGTAACGTTCTGGAAGCTGAAATATTTAACAACCAGGTCACTCCTTCGCAAAAAGGGGACAGGGAGGGTGGCCAACACCTCTTGTAACAGAAAACTTTGTAGACCAAATTTATGACGTCAACCTAGTAGCTCTACCTCAGACATGTCAAACACGCGGCCCGCCGGGAACTGTTCTGCGGCCCGCCAAGATTCATAACCAATACGTTTATTTAACTTTTGACAACACTGGATTCTTGAATTAAAATTATAAGTACGTACACGGTACATGAATTAAATAAACGTATTTCAGAAAACATTTCCATTTATGTATAAGGGAAACTATTGCGCATAAATGTATATGTCGGAGCCCGATCGTAGAATTGCGACCAACTATTTTGTGCGAACAACTATTTTCCACTTTAAAAAATAATAAAACTGCGGAAAGATCAAGATTAACAGACAAGCATGTGCAAGCAATTTTAAAAATAACTACAGCTCAACAAATTCAACCAAATTTTGAAGATTTGGTTAATGAAAAACGTTGCCAAGTTTCTTCAAAAAAAGATGATATTATTTTATTTAAATAATGTTAAATTGAAAAAAAGAAACTTTCTTGCATATGTATTTTGTAATATGTTTATATTCTGTGTATTATTATTTTGTATGTATTGATTTGTTTATAATAAAGCTATGCTTCATCTTTATTTCTATTTGTTTTTTTTTTGTTTTGCGGCCCGCGATTTAATATATAATACTTAATATGACCCTCGGTGGTTAACGAGTTTGACATGCCTGCTCTACCATATAGACGCGTCTTATGCTTTTTATTCTAATATTACTACTGGTAGATTCTGTGCTAATCTCTATACTAATGTTTGTCTATAAAAATATTTTATTTAAAAGAAAATTTATTTGTATTAATTAGATTATTATATTTGATGATAAATGCGAATAATTTTCTTTCTAAATAAAATATATTTATAGATAAACATTAGTATAATGATTAGCGCAAGAGTCCACCAGTAATAACAGTAGAATTAAAAATATAAGAATTTTCTGTATAGTAGGATTACTAAGTGACATCAAAACTTTGGCACATTGGCCTTCTGTTATAGAGAGTGTTGGGTTGACTCAATCAGTAGCGCGCCAGGCTCCTATATCTGCAGTTCCTATGTTCGAGTCCCAACTACGTCTTGCCTTGAGACCCCCGCCCTCCCTGCATTCGGTAAGAAAAGGGGTAGCGATGCAAATTAATTTTTTTAAAAATCAGAGACATTGGAGTCCTTGGGCTGCCCATTTATCCCATTGGTTGAAAAAATTACTGCTGCTCAGTCCTAAAACAACCTAAACAAAATATCTCACACTTCAAATGATAAAAATGAAAACCCCAAAACTTGATGTAGCAAGAGTGCAACTTGTTCGAAATACTTTCTCCAGAGTTCACTTTGGAATTCAACGATCCCTAAAGGACAGCACCGGATTTCCAAAACTCCTTCATTCAGCCAATGGAAAAAAAAAAGATTGAAAGGAAATAAACAAAGAAAAATAGATTTTAGGCAAAATGAAAAAAGAAACAGTTTCGGAAAGCACCGAAGACGCTAAAACAGTTGTTGAAAGATAAAAATTCTCACGAGCGTGTGGGCTTGTCCCGTGAGAACATTGTTGAAACCTGAGCTTCAACTCCTCGTGGCTCTTTAATTAGTTAGCTTTCTGTAATTAGGTTCAAAGGAGCTCCATCTGGAAGGGGGGAACGAGTGACTAGAGGGCACTGAGGTGTGTTTGTTTTCCATTAGAGAGTCTTGTTTTTTTTGGTGTGTGCGGTCCTGGCAAGCATGCCTCTGGAAGGTATTGGTTGGGAACTCGGAAGTAGAGGCAGTTCCAACACAACTAGAAGAATAACATATCCCCTCTTACGAAGATGGGATGCTCATTTCAAAGAGAAGGAAGTTTTTAATTGCTCATCTTTAGCTCCTTCTAACAGTTAAAATTCGAACTACGCATATTTTAGAAAATGGAAATAATATTTCTTCATTAGTTAAGCAAATCAAAAAAATATTTTCATTTAGCCAATCATTTTAAGCAAATCAAAAAATATTTTCATTTAGATTTTAAAACGCAAACGTTGCACTTTATACCAATCCTTTGGGAATAAGATGACAAATTATTGCTCTCAGTTTAAACCGTTACATTCGTAACCGTTACACTCTATGAATTATTACCGTTACACTCTAAACCGTTACACTCCTAACACCGTACTTCGTAAACCGTTACACTCTATGAAAATTATTTTTAATATATTTTCTGCATAAATAAATCGTTTGCAATATTTGTTTTAAAGTTTTGCCATTTCGCATCATTTCCCTGCTGGGAAAATTTAGGGATAGTGAATCCATGAGAAAATTAAGAGGGCGTTAGTAAAACTATTAGGAGATTCGGGAAACGCCAATCGTGATACTTCATCAACACCTATCGAACGAGACCTTCTACTATGGCATATAAACTGACAGGCTCCTGTCAGACCTCTGTGGCAAGCAGCTGCTTGAAGGGGTATTTATTTTTATTATTTGTTAGAATTGGTGTGCAGTGGCCAGATGCAACAGATATAGCTCAGGACAGATATAAAAAATAAAAAATAAATACCCCCTCAAGCAGCTGCTTGCCACAGAGGTCTGACAGGAGCCTGTCAGTTTATATGCCACAGTAGGAGATCTGAGAGGATGGCAGGACCTCAGCAGAAAAACGACACACACATCCATAGCCGAAATCCGGGGCTCGAACCCAGGTCCCTTAGATCAGTAGCCCAGCGTGCTAACCACTCGGCCACGGGACGGCTAGGACAGATATGCTTGGAGAATTAAACTGCACGGTCTGGTTGGACCTCCGTAGCCCATGGCTGCTTGAGGATGATGACAATGAAAAAACAAGAATTATTTTTATCTCTAAAAACAAACATTTTTTATCTCTAATAACAAAATTTATTTTTATTTCTAAAAAACAAGAATTATTTTCCTCTAAAAGACAAGAATTATTTTTATCTGTAAAAATAAAAAAAAAGTTTTTATTTCTCTAAAAAAAAGCAAAAATTGCATTGTCTCTCTCTAAAAACAAAATAAAAATATCCCTAAAAACTAAATAATCATTTTTATCTTTAAAGGGGGTGGCTCGTCAGGCTCGTAATCTGTAGTTCCCAGGTTCGAGTCCCAGCTGGGTCAGCGTTGAGATTTATCTCCGCAAAATTCCCCGCCCTGCCCACGGTCAGTAGGGGACACCGATGGGCTTGTAAAGGCCGCCGTCCGTCGGAAGGGACGTTAAGCTGTGGCCCCGTGTGCGAGAGAGCCATACCCTGTGCACGTTAAAGAACACGCTGGATGGCCTTGACGGGAGGCTACCATCTGTCTCCCAACAGCTGTTCCAGTGGGTCCCCTCCCCCAACCTTCTCTGAGCCTTCGGGGTCCATGTGACCTGGCCATTTAGCCCATTGTGTGCAAAAAAGTGCCGCTCAGAGGTAAAACAACCTAACCCTATCTTTAAAGGGACCAAAATGTTTTTTTTTTATCTATAAAACAATTATTTTTATCGCTAAGACACAAAAGGTTAAATATTTGCACAGCGACACAAAGCGAACACATTAGCTCGCTTTTTCGTAGAAGAATAGCAAGACGAATCTTACCTTTATGCATCTCTTCTTATCAGTTATTTCTTATCTGATAACGAGCAGGAAACTCATGAAATCTGTCTGGTATTCTACTTAGAATTTTTAGTGGAACAGACAGAATGTATATAAGGTTATATATATATAGCTGATGTAGATTTATTTCTTATTTTTAAGTTGTTTTCCAGTCTGGTCTTTTTTGCTTTCCACAAAACTATTTTAAAAACAATCATTTTAATTTAAACAGAAAAAAAAATTAATGCTTTGAACCAAGCATATAAAACTAGGGCCATTGTGCAATTAAAATTTCTTAAAACAAGTTCATTCATAACTGCAATCTCCCATTATTTATTTATTATTTAATTATGCGATGAACATTTAAAAGTGAAACTTACAGACAATGCAAAATTATTTATCATGTTAATACGCAATTTTGTTGATAAATGAATGTGTTTTATTGAGAAACTTAGAAATAATGCAACACAATTACATGTATCGCATATGGTTGGCTAGTTTCGCCTCTGAGCGGCACTTTTTTTGCACACAATTGGCTAAATGGCTAGGTCACAAGAACCTCGAAGGCGGGGGAAGGGAACCCACTGAGCAGCTGTCAAGAGACAGATGGTAGCCTTCCGTTAGAGACATCCAGCTTGTTGTTTAACATTCGAAGGTATGATGGTTATTCTGCCAACAGGGACACGGCTTTTTGTCCTCATCCGACGGACGGATTCGTGTCACGTGACACGGAAGGTTGCCAGATCACTCATTTCTAAAAAAATATCGTTGCCAGATATTTTTTCTGAATTCTGTAATCAATTATAGTGTTCGGATACTTTTTTGAGCGACTGTACCAATGAATGAGGCACCGGTTAGGTAGATGCACAGGATGTATCACCCTCAGCTCAATCACAGGGCAACTCCAGCCCACAGAAAACCATCTTCTCTTCGCCAGAACTACTCGCATCTCCCACGCCTGAAGTAGTGGTGCAAATTATCGATGTATCGGTAATTTTTTACTCTCGACGACAATCGATAGATCTATCGACGAGAAAACTGCCATTTTGTTGATCGCAGGTTTAGGAAAGAGACGAAGCCTGTCTTGTTGGAGTATGTTAGATTTTTGAAACGTAAAATCAATCAAGTAATATTTTTATTATAAATAAATAAATACTCCCTCAAGCAGCTGCTTGCTACAGATAGTAAATAAATAAAGTCCAAACGTCTCAGTTTTTACCAGCTGTCCCGGGGTCACGGAGAATAAAAAGTTTTGAGGATGTCCAAATGGTTGGGTTGTTTTACCTCTGAGCGGCACTTTTTTGCACACCATGAGCTAAATGGCCAGGTCACAAGGACCCCGAAGGCTCAGAGAAGGTTGGGAGAGGAGACTCACTGAAATAGCTGTTGGGAGACAGATGGTAGCCTCTCGTTAAGGCCATCCAGCGTGTTCTTTAACGTGCGCAGGGTATGGCTCTCCCGCACACGGCTTAACGTCCCATTCGATGGACGGCGGCCTTTCCAAACCCATCGGTGTCCTCTATTGATAGTGAGCAGGGCGGGGAGTTTTGCGGAGATAAATCTGAACGCTGATATAGATGGATTACATCAGGAGCATATTCAGAGGGAGTCTGAAGCAATCTCAAATATTGGGAGACTATAAATTGGAAAATCATAAAACTATTCACAGGCGCAATTGGGTTGTTTTACCTCTGAGCGGTGATGCCCTTTTTTGCACACAATGGGCTAAATGGCCAGATCACAAGGGCCCAGAGAATGTTGCAGGAGGGGCTCCACTGTACAGCTGTTAGGAGACAGATGGTAGCTCCCGTTAAGGCCATCCAGCGTGTTCTTTAACATGCGGAGATTATATGGCTCTCCTGCAGGCATACACCCTTCATCATCTTCTGGACCACTTTGTAAGCGGATCTAGGCTACCCACTATCATCTGGTCCATGACTCTTCTGCAGGAATACATCATCATCTTCTGGACCACTTTGTAAGCGGATCTGGGCTACCCACTATCATCTGGTCCATGACTCTTCTGCAGGCATACATCCTTCATCATCCTCTGGACCACTTTGTAAGCGGATCTAGGCTACCCACTATCATCTGGTCCATGACTCTTCTGCAGGCATACATCCTTCATCATCTTCTGGACCACTTTGTAAGCGTGTCTAGGCCACCCACTATCATCTGGTCCATGACTCTTCTGCAGGCATACATCCTTCATCATCTTCTGGACCACTTTGTAAGCGTGTCTAGGCTACCGACTCTCATCTGGTCCATGACTCTTCTGCAGGCATACATCCTTCATCATCTTCTGGACCACTTTGTAAGCGTGTCTAGGCCACCCACTATCATCTGGTCCATGACTCTTCTGCAGGCATACATCCTTCATCATCTTCTGGACCACTTTGTAAGCGGATCTAGGCTACCCACTATCACATGCATACATCCTTCATCATCTTCTGGACCACTTTGTAAACGTGTCTAGGCTACCCACTATCATCTGGTCCATGACGCTTCTGCAGGCATGCATCCTTCATCAGCTTCTGGACCATTTTGTAAGCGGATCTAGGTTACCCACTATCATCTGGTCCATGACTCTTCTGCAGGCATACATCCTTCATCATCTTCTGGACCACTTTGTAAGCGGATCTAGGCTACCCACTATCATCTGGTCCATGACTCTTCTGCAGGCATACATCCTTCATCATCTTCTGGACCACTTTGTAAGCGTGTCTAGGCTACCCACTCTCATCTGGTCCATGACTCTTCTGCAGGCATACATCCTTCATCATCTTCTGGACCACTTTGTAAGCGGATCTAGGCTATCCACTATCATCTGGTCCATGACTCTTCTGCAGGCATACATCCTTCATCATCTTCTGGACCATTTTGTAAGCGGATCTAGGCTACCCACTATCATCTGGTCCATGACTCTTCTGCAGGCATACATCCTTCATCATCTTCTGGACCACTTTGTAAGCGGATCTAGGCTACCCGCTATCATCTGGTCCATGACTCTTCTGCAGACGGAGCCAGAACTTAACGTCCCATTCAAACGGCGGATGTCTTTCCAAGGCCATCTTTTCCATCAATATGGCTAACTTTCCCTTCTTCTTCCTCCTTCTCCTCTTCATTCTCCGTTCCCTTCTTGACAGACTGCATTGATAATTTCGTCATCATTCAGAGTTTCATTTTCCAACTGTTCATCACCTTTTAACCAATTTTCAATGTCATCTTCTTCAAGTGTGTCACATCCAGGCAGCAGTTTAAAGTCATTAAGCAGCGAAATATTGTCATTATCCGTCATATCTTCGGCAGACGCAGGCTCATTCGATACGTTCGTGTTGTCGTCTTTGGTACTTTCCACACAGTTTTCAACTTCGGGCCAAAGTTTTCTCCATTTTCTCCATACTTACCGAGGAGAGGGCGGGGAGTTTTACGGAGAAAAATCTCAACATTGACCCAGGTGGACTCTTACCATGGAACTGGAGATTACGACTGCCCCCAGACACCCCTGCCCCCAGCTGGGTCAGCGTTGAGATTTATCTCCGAAAAATTCTCCGCCCTGCCCACGGTCAGTAGGGGACACCGATGGGCTTGGAAAGGCCGCCGTCCGTCGGATGGGACGTGAAGCCGTGGCCCCGTGTGTGGGAGAGCCATACCCTGTGCACGTTAAAGAACATGCTAGATGGCCTTGACGGGAGGCTACCATCTGTCTCCCAACAGCTGTTCCAGTGGGTCCCCTACCCCAACCTTCTCTGAGCCTTCGGGGTCCATGTGACCTGGCCATTTTAGCCCATGGTGTGCAAAAAAGTGGCGCTCAGAGGTAAAACAACCCAACCTCCCAACCAGGAAAGACCAATAGGCAGCTCTCAATATAAATGTCTTCACTGGCACACTTTACCACTTGAATAGGTGTTTGTGTTGGGTTACCTTCTGAGCGGCACTTTTTTGCAGAGAAGGTTGGGGGGAGGGGACCCACTGGTACAGCTGTTAGGAGACAGATGGTAGCCTCCCGTCAAGGCCATCCAGCGTGTTCTTTAACGTGCACAGGGAACTCTACCACCTGAATAAGAAGATTCGAGATGAAATTTTATAACATTTGTTTAAATTTATTCCGCTTTCCGAAATTTTGGCAATTTACCGTATTTTTTAATTTGGCATAACAAAAAATTTATATTTATAAGTTGGCAACATCAAAAAAACATTACCATTACATTCTCCCTTTAATGCAATCCAATTCTGTTAAAGTCCCCGTTTGTTTACAAGGCCATAAAAACTAAAACAGTTTATTTAACAAACACGTGTTTGCGTGCGGCATCCGATATTTTCCGAAGATCGATCCTATTCTCGCCATTTCCCGTACAATCTCTCGTCTCTCTCTTTATATCATGACAGCAGCAACTTTTCATTCAATTAACTCACGTGCTATCAGGATTTGTGAGGGTGAGTTACTGTCCCGGATTTGAGATTCAGGTATCGACTATTGCATCGATCTGACGTACACGTACCCACCCTCACTTCGTACTTCCTACCCCTCCCCATCCCAACATACTCCCAGGGTTTGTGGGATAGGTTTCCCCATAGCACGTGGCAGGTCGCGAGAACATCCTGTCCCCCCAGATAGCGGGATTTGCTATAATCGCCCGCCAAACAGTACTTGCGCCATAATCGCCCTCTGCTTCCGGAGAATGAAATCAATAACTGGCACATAAAGCGATTTTAACACTGTTCTGGATGCTTTGTCTGTATTTTGCACAGGGGTCAGGTATTACTGCCTCCCTCACTCTCTATCCTGCGCCTCCATCCCCCCTTCCTCCTCCTCCTACCTTTTATCCACCTTGCCATCCTCATCTCCCTCTCTTCACGCGTGCATCCACCAGTGTCTCTCTCGCTGTGTGCATCCCGTCCATATGGCAGCGGTGGTGGTGTGCCACGAATTCACTCGGTTACGTCTTGCTGCTCGTGAAGAATCCTCGTACCGAAGAGGGGAGAGGGGGAGGGTTAATTGGTAACAATGATTCAGTCAGAGATTGGAGAAGGGGGGGGGGGATGAAGAAGGATGTTGATAAAAATTGAATAGTGGGTTATTTCTTAAGGTTAATATTCTGATATTCTGTTTTTTTTTTCTCCTTTAAAGTTTTGCACACTTATGAATTTTGAATTAAGTTGTTGGATTTTTTACCTCTCAGTTACGCTTTTTTCGAAAGCAATGAGTTAGGTGGCTAGGTCACAAAGACCCCAGGAGCTCAGAGTTGGTTAGAGGATTCACTGGACAGCTGTTAGGTGATGGATGATAACCAGGTAAAGACCATCCAGCGTGTTCTCTAACGTGCACAGAGTACGACTCTCTTAAATACGGTTGGTTTACCTCTGAGCAGCACTTTTTTGCACACCATGGACTAAATGGCCAGGTCACAAAGACCTCGAAGGCTCAGAGAAAGTTGGGGGAGAGGACCCACTGGAACAGCTGTTGAGAGACAGATGGTAGCCTCCCGTCAAGGCCATCCAGCGTGTTCTTTAACGTGCACAGTGATGGCTCTCCCGCACACGGGCCACGGCTTAACGTCCTATCCGACGAACGGCGGCTTTTCCAAGCCCATCGGTATCATCTGCTGACCGTGGGCAGGGCGGGGAGTTTTGCGGAGATAAATATCAACGCTGACCCAGCTGGGACTCGAACCTGGGAACTGCAGATTGCGAGCCTGGCACGCTACCGACTGAGCCACCCCCGCCCCCTTAAATACGAAACCAAGGCTTTACGTTCCATCCGATGGACGGCTGCCTTTTTCTCACTGAAGACAAGATGGGGGGGGGAAATAAATCTCAACGCATGCGCAGTTGGGATTCGAATATGAGAACTGCATATTATGAGCCTAGCGTATTACCGATTGATTGCGTGACCTAGACCCTTTGAAACCATTCTATTTCGATACTCATTATCTTTCTAGGTAATCTTTACAATTGCTGTAGGGGTCTTGGACACGTAGAAATCTCTGATGCGAAATTTAGATGTAATTAGGAAACATCTAAATTCCGATCTGCATTCCGCGAATTTCTAAACAGGACGAGAAAGTGAACTTTTTAAGCGTTTTTGGAAAGGAAGAAATGACATTTTATTAATTTGGAAAATGATCCGAAAAACATACATACCATATAAAAAATAAATAAATAAATAAATACCCCCTCAAGCAGCTGCTTGCCATAGAGGTCTGACAGGAGCCTGTCAGTTTATAATGCCATAGTAGAAGGTCTGAGAGGATGGAGGTCCTCGGCAGAAAAACGACACACACATCCATGCCTAATCCGGGGCTCGAACCCAGGTCCCTTAGATCAGTAGCCAAGCGTGCTAACCACTCGGTCACGGGATGGCTGCATACCATATATAGTGTAGAAAAGGCAAATTTTATTTACGAAATCGAGGAAAAATCATATTTTAGATATTTTAAAGTATAGAAAATAATATTTTAGCAATTAAAAAGTGGTCGAAAAGCCAAGTTTCGTGTAGTAGTAGAAAGAAAAAGTAAAAAGAAAAAGTAGAAGAAGGAAAAACATTTTTGTGAGTTTCTATAGCAGAAGAAAAACACGCGCGACTCAAGGTGTTAGAACATATTTGACATATTTTGAGATGTTTCGGCAGTTTTTGTCATATAGGAATTTATCTTTTCTTACCGAAGGTGACGGTGGAAATTTAAATTCGAATTCTCCCTCGCCGAGGTTAAAAGCTAAAGTCTGAATTCGAGTCCTCTCTCACTTAGGTTAAAAGCGAAAGTCTAAACTCGAGGATTCCTCTCTGGCCAAGGTTAAAAGCGAAAGTCTAAACTCGAGGAGTCCTCTCTGGCCTCTTCTTTGATACTTTCAGAAGAAATTACTTTCACAAAACTGAATTAAATCTTTCGGACCTTCGGTTACTCGAATCTCTACTAAACGTTGCAGTCTATTGCCCTTAGGAAAGAGGAACAAGAACTGGTATTAGCTTTGCGCTCTCGTTTTATCTCCTCAGCAGTATGGACCTCCTAAATATAGCTCGACGACAGGACCTTTCTCTTAAATCATCCCTTGCAGTGTAGTCTTTATTCTGGTAATGATAGGTTAAAATAGCATTACGGCGGGGAAGCCCAATGCTCAATATGAGGGAGTCAGTCTCTCAGATTCCATTTGCTACAAGATTTAGATAGAGAAGATTAGAAGTATCGATTGGGAGGAAGAAATCTGGCGAAGTGAAGAGAACGAGAGAAAAGTTAACCGAAATTGGAAAGGAAAATACTCCTCCTCTTCTTCAGATGCAACAGAGGTATCGTTTCACTCAACGTAGGTATCATAGAGGCGAAGTGCAGGTTCAAATTGGATTTTTTTTTTTTTTTGGGGGGGGGGGGAGGGGAATCGTTCGTAATGCGAGCGGCTCGTAATCTACAGTTCCGAGGTTCGATTCTCACCTGTATCTGGGTTGAGAACGGTGCATTGTTTCTAAAAACCGCAGTCCGTCGAATGGGAAATTAATCTGCGCTCCCATACAGAAGAGATATATCCTATGCACTTTAAAGGACACGATGGAGGGCGTTGATCTGACTACCATCTGTCTCCTAACAGCTGTGCAATGGGTACAGTCGCTCAAAAAAATATCCGAACACTACGCTTGATTACAGAATTCATAAAAAATATCTGGCAACGATTTTTTTTAGAAATTAGTGACACGCTCCAGTTTGCTGTGAACGGTAACTGCACACGCTCAATATTTCCGTGAGTGAGCAGACACGATCTAGTATCAAAATAATATGACCACCTACAGTCGCTCAAAAAAGTATCGGAACACTATGGCTGATTACAGAATTCAGAAAAAATATCTGGCAACGATTTTTTTGGAAATTAGTGATCTGGCAACCTTCCTGTCACGTGACACGAAGGTTGCCATATATTGAAAAGTAACTGATTTGACTTGGGCTATTTTACCCCCTTTTGCACACAATGGGCTAAATGGCCAGGTCAGAAGGAACCCTAGACTCAGAGATGGTTCCGAAGGGAGATCCAGACAGCTGTTAGGAGACAGATGGTAGTCAGATCAGCAACATCCAGCGTATTTTGTAATTTACACTTTGTATGGCTGGCTTTCTTGCAAACTAAAGCACGGCTTAACGTCCCATCCGACGGACGGTTTCCTTTCCAATTGATGCGCGTTGAGATTGCGAGGGTTCGAAGAGATAAATCTCAACGCTGATCAACTAAAAAGCGGGCTTTTCAGTTGATCAGCGTTGATTTAAAGGGAACAACAATGGGAGGCCGACTCAGCCTAGGAACATTGAGTCGGCCTCCCATTGTTGTCCCCTTTAAATGAAGAACATGGGACCTGCAGATTAGGATCCCATATTTTATTATTAAAATGTTAGACACTTTTAATATCTAAACATAAACCAATATTTCATTTGAATGTTCTCATCTGAACACATCTCTGCAAATGAAACCTATCTCCGCAAAATTCCCCGCCCTGCTCACGTTCAGTAGAGGACACCGATAGGCTTGGAAAGGCTGCCGTCCGTCGGATGGAACGTTAAGCCGTGGCCCTGTGTGCAGGACAGCCATACCCTGTGCACGTTAAAGAACACGCTGGATGGCCTTGACGGGAGGCTACCATCTGTTTCCCAACAGCTGTTCCAGTGGGTCCCCTCCCCCAACCTTCTCCGAGCCTTCGGGGTTCTTGTGACCTGGCCATTTAGCCCATGGTGTGCAAAAAAGTGGCGCTCAGAAGTAAAACAACCCAACCAACCTTAAAGAACACGCTGGATGGCCTTGACGGGAAGCTACCATCTGTTTCCCAACACCTGTTCTAGTGGGTCCCCTCCCCCAACCTTCTCCGAGCCTTCGGGGTTCTTGTGACCTGGTCATTTAGCCCATGGTGTGCAAAAAAGTGGCGCTCAGAGGTAAAACAACCCAACCAACCTTAAAGAACACGCTGGATGGCCTTGACGGGAAGCTACCATCTGTTTCCCAACACCTGTTCCAGTGGGTCCCCTCCCCCAACCTTCTCCGAGCCTTCGGGGTTCTTGTGTCCTGGCCATTTAGCCCATGGTGTGCAAAAAAGTGCCGCTCAGAGGTAAAACAACCCAACCCAGTCTAATAAACCACAGTTCGCCACCATGAGTATAACAAAAACCGAATATAATTGCTTGCAGGGCCGCACATAATGACTTCGCGGGCCTCTTGTGGCCATCGGGAAAGAGTTTCAGACCCACGTTATAAACTATAGTAAAATTATAACTTAAAGAAGAGCGCTTATGTTTCAAATTTGAAACTGGAGTATTTTTCAAAACTCAACATGCATTTTTAAAAAACTGGTAGATCAGAACCTACATCTGCATAGATAAAAATTCGAGTAGAAGACCAAGTGATCGGCCTGAGCCAGAACGAATCAGAACGCCCTTCCAGCATATAATTCTTTTCTTCTCTTTCAGTGGTCTTTAAAAACTTTACGAAAATTTATGTAAGATAAAGATAAAAAATGAATTACCACTCAAGCAGCTGATTACTACAGTGGTATGCCGGCAAACTGTCAGAACAATATGCCATAGGGTTGGGTTGGGTTGTTTTACCTCTGAGCGGCACTTTTTTGCACACCATGGGCTAATTGGCCAGGTCACATGGACCCCGAAGGCTCAGAGAAGGTTGGGGGAGGGGACCCACTGGAATAGCTGTTGGGAGACAGATGGTAGCCTCCCGTCAAGGCCATCCAGCGTGTTCTTTAATGTGCACAGGGTATGGCTCTCCCACACACGGGGCCACGGCTTAACGTTCCGTCCGACGGGCGGCGGCTTTTCCAAGCCCATTGGTGTCCCCTACTGACCGTGGGCAGGGCGGGGAATTTTGCGGAGATAAATCTTAACACTGACCCAGCTGGGACTCGAACCTGGGAACTACAGATTACGAGCCTGGCGCGCTACCGACTGAGCCACCCCCGCCCCCAATATGCCATAGAGAAGTTCTATCAAGAATGCGAGACCTCAGCAGAAAGACAAGAAACGAAACATCCATGCCTTCTGGGGATCGAACCTGGGTCTCTTTCATCAATAGCCAAGTACTCTAACAACAATATTTTTCAGTTTCCTTTTTGCTTACTAACATTCTGAAAGAAAGATCCAGCCCCAAAACACATTGGGCTTCTATTAATTAAGGAAAATCCCTCTGTTAAGTCAGTGGGAAGCTGACGTCAAAGCTCTATAACTTCTAAAATAAAGTATTTTGTTTCGAAAAATTGATTGCAGATAAAGATCTCAATCCAATAAATCAATATGTCGATTTTCAACAATATTCGTTCAGTATTTAATGAATTATGGAAGTTTGAATTTTTAGAGATAGCAATGCCAGCCACAAAATTTGACTTCAGAAATTAATTAAAACTTAGTAATAAGTATTGTATCAAACTGTTTAATAAAATAAGTTTGTATTTTAGAACTTTGTGTAAAGAATTCTTTCACTTGTCTTCAGTTTCATTAGACTGGCATTGCTGTTAAATATTCAAACTTCCATAACTCATTAAATACTGAACGAATATTGTTGAAAATCGAGTTAGTGATTTATTTGATTGAGATCTTTATCTGCAATCACATTTTTCAAGACAAAAAAACATATTTTAGAAGTTATAGAGCTTTGACGTTAGCTTCCCACTTACTTAACATAGGGATTTTTCATTCTTCCCATTGACTTAACATATGGATTTTTCATTCTTCCCATTGACTTAACATATGGATTTTTCATTCTTCCCATTGACTTAACATAGGAATTTTTCATTCTTCCCATTGACTTAACATAGGGATTTTTCATTCTTCCCATTGACTTAACATAGGGATTTTTCATTCTTCCCAATGACCTAACAAAGGGATTTTCATTCTTCCCATTGACCTAACATAGGAATTTTTCATTCTTCCCATTGACCTAACATAGGGATTTTTCATTCTTCCCATTGACCTAACATAGGGATTTTTCATTCTTCCCATTGACCTAACATAGGGATTTTTCATTCTTCCCATTGACTTAACACATGGATTTTTCATTCTTCCCATTGACTTAACATATGGATTTTTCATTCTTCCCATTGACTTAACATAGGAATTTTTCATTCTTCCCATTGACTTAACATAGGGATTTTTCATTCTTCCCATTGACTTAACATAGGGATTTTTCATTCTTCCCAATGACCTAACAAAGGGATTTTCATTCTTCGCATTGACTTAACATAGGGATTTTTCATTCTTCCCAATGACCTAACAAAGGGATTTTCATTCTTCCCATTGACCTAACATAGGAATTTTTCATTCTTCCCATTGACCTAACATAGGGATTTTTCATTCTTCCCATTGACCTAACATAGGGATTTTTCATTCTTCCCATTGACCTAACATAGGGATTTTTCATTCTTCCCATTGACTTAACATAGGGATTTTTCATTCTTCCCATTGACCTAACACAGGGATTTTCATTTTTCCCATTGACTTAACATAGGGATTTTTCATTCTTCCCATTGACTTAACGTAGGGATTTTTCATTCTTCGCATTGACTTAACGTAGGGATTTTTCATTCTTCGCATTGACTTAACGTAGGGATTTTTCATTCTTCCCAATGACCTAACAAAGGGATTTTCCATTCTTCGCATTGACTTAACATAGGGATTTTTCATTCTTCCCATTGACTTAACATAGGGATTTTTCATTCTTCGCATTGACTTAACGTAGGGATTTTTCATTCTTCGCATTGACTTAACATAGGGATTTTTCATTCTTCGCATTGACTTAACATAGGGATTTTCATTCTTCCCAATGACCTAACAAAGGGATTTTCCATTTTTCGCATTGACTTTAACATAGGGATTTTTCATTCTTCCCATTGACTTAACATAGGGATTTTTCATTCTTCGCATTGACTTAACGTAGGGATTTTTCATTCTTCGCATTGACTTAACGTAGGGATTTTTCATTCTTCGCATTGACTTAACGTAGGGATTTTTCATTCTTCGCATTGACTTAACGTAGGGATTTTTCATTCTTCGCATTGACTTAACGTAGGGATTTTTCATTCTTCGCATTGACTTAACGTAGGGATTTTTCATTCTTCGCATTGACTTAACGTAGGGATTTTTCATTCTTCGCATTGACTTAACGTAGGGATTTTTCATTCTTCGCATTGACTTAACGTAGGGATTTTTCATTCTTCGCATTGACTTAACATAGGGATTTTTCATTCTTCCCAATGACCTAACAAAGGGATTTTCCATTCTTCCCAATGACCTAACAAAGGGATTTTTCATTCTTCCCATTGACCTAACATAGGGATTTTTCATTCTTCCCATTGACCTAACATAGGGATTTTTCCTTAATTTTCGGATATTTTCTCCAGCTGCGAGGCAAAAAAATAGTAGCTCGGATTCGTCGCGTGAGAGCGCAAAAACATCTTTGATGCAAGAGTTCATTTCAACTCAACAAGTAGGAACTAAGATGCGTGTGGAGACATTCTAAAAATAGAACGAGCGGATGTGAATAAGAAGAATATGCTCTTGAGGACAGAGATTGTGTGCAGAGATTATTGACTGTGCCGCCACTATAACGGCAACTGGTAATCATTACTAATTATTTATTCTTCTCAGAGAAGTACTGCACTTGTTTATACCTTTGCCATGGCAAAAAAAAAGAAGGTTAGATTTCCATGTTGTGTCATTGAAAAAACAAAGTCGAAGCTGAATAATTTCTAAAGTCAGATTTTTCAGAAATAATTCGGCTAAAAATTCAAATCAATCCAAATCTCGATTTTCGACAATAGTCAGTTACTGTGTTGGGTTGTTTTACCTCTGAGTGGCCTATTTTTATCGCTTAATGGCCAGGTCACACGGACCCCAAAAGTTTCGAAAGAGTTCAAGAAGGAGATTAATTGGACAGCTATTAGGAGACGGGTGAAGGTCTCCTGTCAAGGTCATCCAGCGTGCTCTTTGACATGTCCAAAGGTACGGTTCTACTGCACACGAGACCACGGCTCTAAGTGCCATTTGACGGACGGCTTCCCTTTTTCCACCTAGGGCAGGCCAAGTATTAGTGGAGATAATTCTCAATGTTAGAAGAAGTTGGGACTCGAACATTGGAAAGACAGATTACGAGTTGGGTTGGGTTGTTTTACCTCTGAGCGGCACTTTTTTGCACACAATGGGCCAGGTCACATGGACCCCGAAGGCTCAGAGAAGGTTGGGGGATGGGACCCACTGGAATAGCTGTTGGGAGACAGATGGTAGCCTCCCGTCAAGGCCATCTAGCATGTTCTTTAACGTGCACAAGGTATGGCTCTCCCGCACACGGGGCCACGGCTTAACGTCCCACCCGACGGACGGCGGCATTTACAAGCCCATCGGTGTCCCCTACTGAGCGTGGGCAGGGCGGGGAATTTTGCGGAGATAAATCTCAACGCTGACCCAGCTCGGACTCGAACCTGGGAACTACAGATTACGAGCATCACGCGCTACCGACTGAGCCACCCCCGCCCCCCAGATTACGAGACTGGTGCGTTTACGGACGGATTCTCCCTCTCCCCCCGCCCCAATATTCGTTCAGTAGTTAAGGGATTATTGAAGTTTAAATGCGAATTTAATAACAGCAATGTCAGTCATAAGAATTTACCTCAATTAAAATTAAAATAAGTGTATTTCGAACTATTTGAGGTGGTTACTCAGTCGGTAACGCGCCATGTCCGTAATCTGCAGGTTCTAAGTTCGAGTCCCAGCTGGCCCAGCATTGAGATTTATGTCCTCAAAACTTTCCACCCTGCTTCGATCTGTAGGGAACATCGATGGGCTTGGAAAGGCTGCCGTCCATCGGATGGGACATTAAGCCGTGGCCCTGTGTGCGGAGAGACATACCGTGTGCGTTAAAGAACACGCTGGATGACCTTGACGCGAGGCTACTGTGTGTTTCCTAAGAGCTGTTCCAGTGGGTCCTCTTCCCCCAACGTTTTCTGGGCCCTCGGGGTCCTTGTGACGTGGCCGTT
Organism: Ryuthela nishihirai; assembly: GCA_038380435.1. Lineage (NCBI taxonomy): Eukaryota > Metazoa > Arthropoda > Arachnida > Araneae > Heptathelidae > Ryuthela > Ryuthela nishihirai. The sequence continues at coordinate 30,878,390 of JAWZYU010000013.1, forward strand.
TAGTCCATGGTGTTGTTTGGGTTGTTTTATCTCTGAGCGACACTTTTTTGCACACCATGGGCTAAATGGCCAGGTCACATGGACCCCGAAGGCTCAGAGAAGGTTGGGGGAGAGGACCCACTGGAACAGCTGTTGGGAGACAGATGGTAGCCTCCCGTCAAGGCCATCCAGCGTGTTCTTTAACGTGCACAGGGTATGGCTCTCCCGCACACGGGGCCACGGCTTAACGTCCCATCCGACAGACGGCGGCCTTTCCAAGCCCATCGGTGTCCCCTACTGACCGTGGGCAGGGCGGGGAATTTTGCGGAGATAAATCTCAACGCTGACCCACCTGGGACTCGAACCTGGGAACTACAGATTACGAGCCTGGCGCGCTACCAACTGAGCCACCCCCGCCCCCACCTGATTTCGTGTTCTCCATTCTACGATAAAGTTTGGTTTGGTTTACTTCTGAGCGGCACTTTTTTTCACACAATGGGCTAAATGGCTAGGTCACAAGGACCCCGAATGCTCAGAGGAGGTTGGGGGAGGGGACCCACTGGAATGGATGTTGGGAGACAGATGGTGGCCTCCCGTCAAGGCCATCCAACGTGTTCTTTAAAATGCACATGGCATGGCTCTCCCGAACATGAGGTCACAGCATAACGTCCCATCCGACGGACGGCGGCCTTTCCAAACCCATCGGTGTCCCCTACTCTACGATAAAGTTTTTAAAGTAAACTGTATTTGTTTGGATTGGATTGTTTTACCTCTGAGCGGCACTTTTTTTGCACACCATGGGCTAAATGGCCAGGTCACATGGACCCCGAAGGCTCAGAGAAGGTTGAGGGAGGGGACCCACTGGAATAGCTGTTGGGAGACAGATGGTAGCCTCCCGTCAAGGCCATCCAGCGTGTTCTTTAACGTGCACAGGGTATGGCTCTCCCGCACACGGACCCACAGCTTAACTTCCCATCCGACGGACGGCGGCCTTTCCAAGCCCATCGGTGTCCCCTACTGACCGTGGGCAGGGCGGGGAATTTTGCGGAGATAAATCTCAACGCTGACCCAGCTGGAATAGTCCATGATGTGCAAAAATGTGCCGCTCAGAGGCAAAACAACCCAACCCAATTCAAACTATGCAATTTATAAAAAGTGTTACTTAACAAGTTTTATTTTACATTTCTATAAATAATCATTTCACTATTCCCAAGTCTTTCAAAACATCATCACGAGTAACATTAATCCTCTTAAATATAGCAGCTTTCATAACTCTTTGAACATTTACTGAATGTTGTATTGAAAATAAAGGTTTAGACAGAATTGATGTAACTGTCGAATTCAACTACAAATGCAGTTTACTTTAAAAACCTTATCGTAGAGTAGGGGACACCGATGGGTTTGGAAAGGCCGCCGTCCGTCGGATGGGACGTTAAGCCGTGGCCTCATGTCCGGGAGAGCCATGCCATGTGCATTTTAAAGAACACGTTGGATGGCCTTGACGGGAGGCCACCATCTGTCTCCCAACATCCATTCCAGTGGGTCCCCTCCCCCAACCTTCTCTGAGCATTCGGGGTCCTTGTGACCTTGCCATTTATCCCATTGTGTGAAAAAAAGTGCCGCTCAGAAGTAAACCAAACCAAACCTTATCGTAGAATGGAGAACACTAAATCAGGTGGGCTCAGTCGGTAGCGCGCCAGGCTCGTAATCTGCAGTTCCCAGGTTCGAGTCCCAGCTGGGTCAGCGTTGAGATTTATCTCCGCAAAATTTCCCCGCCCTGCCCACGGTCAGTAGGGGACACCGATGGGCTGGGAAAGACCGCCGTCCGTCGGATGGGACGTTAAGCCGTGGCCTCGTGTGCGGGAGAGCCATACCCTGTGCACGTTAAAGAACATGCTAGATGGCCTTGACGGGAGGCTACCATCTGTCTCCCAACAGCTATTCCAGTGGGTCCCCTCCCCCAACCTTCTCTGAGCCTTCGGGGTCCATGTGACCTGGCCATTTAGCCCATGGTGTGCAAAAAAAGTGCCGCTCAGAGGTAAAACAATCCAATCCAAACAAATACAGTTTACTTTAAAAACCTTATCGTAGAGTAGGGGACACCGATGGGTTTGGAAAGGCCGCCGTCCGTCGGATGGGACGTTATGCCGTGACCTCATGTTCGGGAGAGCCATGCCATGTGCATTTTAAAGAACACGTTGGATGGCCTTGACGGGAGGCCACCATCTGTCTCCCAACATCCATTCCAGTGGGTCCCCTCCCCCAACCTTCTCTGAGCATTCGGGGTCCTTGTGACCTAGCCATTTAGCCCATTGTGTGAAAAAAAAGTGCCGCTCAGAAGTAAACCAAACCAAACCTTATCGTAGAATGGAGAACACGAAATCAGGTGGGGGCGGGGATGGCTCAGTTGGTAGCGCGCCAGGCTCGTAATCTGTAGTTCCTAGGTTCGAGTCCCAGGTGGGTCAGCGTTGAGATTTATCTCCGCAAAATTCCCCGCCCTGCCCACGGTCAGTAGAGGACACCGATGGGTTTGGAAAGGCCGCCGTCCGTCGGATGGGACGTTAAGCCGTGGCCCCGTGTGCGGGAGAACCATACCCTGTGCACGTTAAAGAACACGCTGGATGGCCTTGACGGGAGACAACCATCTCTCGTCACGGATGCACGTTAAAGAACACGCTGGATGGCCTTGACGGGAGGCAACCATCTCTCGTCTTCCAACCGCTGTTCCAGTGGGTCCCCTCCCCCAACCTTCTCTGAGCCTTCGGGGTCCATTTGACGTGGTCATTTAGCCCATGGTGTGCAAAAAAGTGCCGCTCTGAGGTAAAACAATCCAATCCAACTAAATCAGGCATACATCTGGCATTACATGGAGGAATGGTCACACGCTATTTTTTCCCCCAGGTAGTGTTAGAAAAAAATCCCTAAAAAAAATCAAACTATCCCACAACGCCCAAAACAGAAAGGTTAATACTCATAATAGAAGCATTTATTTTTTTCCTATCATCCACCTGGTTACCAAGGACTCTGCTTGAGTGATGCAGCAGGCGAATGTATTAAAACGCTTAGAGGAATAAAAGTAGATCTTGATGATGATAAAACGGTCGTACGTCCTGCTGATACTAACAAAATTAAAAGAGCAGGGAATGTTAAGTTGGGAGAAATGATGTCCAAGGATGATCACAATAAAGGAGATATTATCCGAAGCCTCCCTTTTATAACGATGACGGTAGGGATGTTGTAAATAGAGATTAGCGATCTTTTGGGATGGCTTGTGCTGATAAATTGCTTGGATAAATCTAATCTCTGCCAATGTCGCTCGACGAGTTTGGCGGGGTGTCATGAGGACGGATAAGGAATTAAGTAGCGATCATGGGGCGAGTTATGTGTGTTGGGAGGCAGAGGATATATGCAAATGGGGATGCAAGAAGCGCGTTGCGATGCAGTTAATTGAAATGAGTAATAGGATCGGTTCCTTAATAAATATATTGCTAAGGTGTCTTGAACAATTTGCAATGAAGAAAAAGTTTTACATGTAGACACGAAGTACAAATCACTACTGTGATGGAGATGTAGTTTGATAGATTAATATACACTTCCCTTCTAGGGGCGGGGGTGGCTCAGTCGGTAGCGCGCCAGGCTCGTAATCTGTAGTTCCCAGGTTCGAGTCCCAGCTGAGTCAGCGTTGAGATTTATTTCCGCAAAATTCCCCGCCCTGCCCACGGTCAGTAGGGGACACCGATGGGCTTGGAAAGGCCGCCGTCCATCGGATGGGACGTTAAGCCGTGGCTCCGTGTGCGGGAGAGCCATACCCTGTGCACGTTAAAGAACACGCTGGATGGCCTTGACAGGAGGCACCATCTGTCTCCCAACAGCTGTTCCAGTGGGTCCCCTCCCCCAACCTTCTCTGAGCTTTCGGGGTCCATGTGACCTGGCCATTTAGCCCATGGTGTGCAAAAAAGTGCCGCTCAGAGGTAAAACAACCCAACCCGTCAGATGAAACGTTAAGCCGTGGCCCCGTGTGTGGAAGAGTCATACCCTGTGCACGTTAAAGAACACGCTGGACCTTGACGGGAGTCTACCATCTGCCTCCCAATAGCTGTTCTAGTGGGTCACCTCCCCCAACCTTCTCTGAGCTTTCGGGGTCCATGTGACCTGGTCATTTAGCCCATGGTGTGCAAAAAAAGTACCTCTCAGAGGTAAAGCAACCCAACCCAAAAATCCCGTAGCTTTCTCTGATCCCTTGGAGTCCTTGTGACCAGCTCATTTAGCCCATTGTGTGCAAAATAACCAACCCAACCTTCATATCAAAGTGAAGGATTTTGGCGTTTTATTTCTTTTGCGAGCACCATGACGGATGGATTTCTTTATCATTGTAACTTCTTCTTTGGTATTCTTCCTGCCGTCGACGATTCATCTGGGTACCACACTAATAAACTGCAGAAACTAATGATTACTTTAAGCAGAAATAAAAATCGTAAATGCCTGCCATTCGTCAGTATTAAGTTCAAGTCTCTCACAATTCGAACTATTCCGTGAACCCCTACCAATACTTGTTCGGATGTTAACTGCCACTTGATGCCTTTCCTTAGCTGGGCAGTCTAATCCTCTCATCCTCCGCACTCGAAATATTTTCCATTCCTCTTCCTCCTCCTCCAAATAATGTCAGAAACCACGAGATCCACCTCAGGTTTTGTTCCTAAGTAATGACTCAGAGACAGTGATGCTTCTGCCACATCATCAAATGAGCTGGAGTAGCAGCCAGCAAAGTACCGAGGCTCTGAACCAAAAGTATAAGTATACGCTGATGATATGATCGGCAGAGGAGAGTGAACTGATGCACGCGCAGAGTGATGTAGGAAGCGCAGTCAGGGAGGGAAGATCAGGAGCAGGATGCACTGAGAGAGATGGGGAGCACGTGAGGGTGGGGGGGGTAGGGGTGTAATCAATAAGGCATGATGTAAAGAGAAAGTTGGAGGATTAGTCATAATGATGTTGTTGTAGTGAGAGTTGTTTTCGATGAGAGCTTAGTCTCCTCTTAGTCGACGCTTAAAAGTTCCCCCATTTAACTTCTACTTGGCCTCGAGGTATAGTTTCGTTTTTCGTGAATTTTGAGCGTGCCCTTTGGACTGTTGTGGTGAGATAAAAGTTTCATGAGTTTCGCTCGATGCTGTTGTACAGCGCATGGTCACTTAATGGGTGACATTAGTATGATGAAGAAGGGTTGGGTTGTTTTACCTCTGAGCGGCACTTTTTTGCACACATGGGTTAAATGGCCAGGTCACATCGACCCCGAAGGCTCAGAGAAGGTTGGGGGAGGGGACCCACTGGAACAGCTATTGGGAGACAGATGGTAGCCTCCCGTCAAGGTCATCCAGCGTGTTCTTTAACGTGCGCAGGGTATGGCTCTCCCGCACACGGGGCCACGGCTTAACGTCCCATCCGACAGACGGCGACCTTTCCAAGCCCATCGGTGTCTCCTACTGACCGTGGGCAGGGCGGGGAATTTTGCGGAGATAAATCTCAACGCTGACCCAGCTGGGACTCGAGCCTGGGAACTACAGATTAATAGCCTGGCGCTCTACCGACTGAGCCATCCCCGCCTTGGGAATAATGAAAGTCAACTATTACCAGTTCTGAATACGTCGAATGTCTGATTACAGGATTTCTTATATGAACGAAAATCACAATATTTTCATCGCAATATTATTACACAATCCAGATGCTTAGGAAGAATTTTTTTACTTCTGAACGGCACTTTTTTTATTTGCACACAATAAGCTAATGGCCGAGTGGAAGGTAGCCAAACGCTCAGAGAAGGTTGGGAGAACCCACTGGACACTTTCGAAGGGAGACTTCCATCAATGGGCTTGGAAAAGCCGTCGTCCGTCGGATGAGACGTTAAGCCGTGACACCGTGTGCAGGAGAGCCATTTCAGAAACCTTTCAGGCTGTTAAGATGCATATGGAAGCCTCCTTTCAAAACTATCCAGCGTGTTTTTTAACATGCATATGGTATGGCTCTCATGCATAGGGAGTCTCGGCTTAACGTCCCATCCAACGGACGACGGCTTGTCCAAGCCCATCGATGTCCCCATTTGCCCCGAGGACAGAGTAAGAGTTTAGCGGAGATAAATATCAACGTTGGCAAAGTTGGGACTCAAACCTGGGAACCTGCAGATTACGATCCAGAAGCGCTACCGACTGAGCCAACCCCACAAAATTGTTATATAACATCAAGTAGTCCTTTATGTATTTAAAGTGTGTTTAATTGGTGGTGGTGGAGAAAACGGATTCCTGAACACCTCCCATACCAAAATAGAGAAGACCTGTGAGAGTTCCTCCAAGATTAAGTTTTGTTCCGTAGCTTAAGGGGACACTAATGATTTTGGAACGACCGCCGTTCGTCGGATGGGACATTAAGCCGTGACCCGGTGTACAGGACAACCATACCTTATGTACGTTAAAGAACACGCTGGATGACTTTAACGGAAAACTTCCATCTGTTTCTTAACAGCTGTCCAGTGGATCCCGTTCTGCAACTTTTTCTGAGTCCTTGGGTCCTTGTAACCTGGTCATTTAGCTTATTCTGGCAAAATGAGTTGGGTTGGGTTGTTTTACCTCTGAGCGGCACTCTTTTGCCCACCATGGGCTAAATGGCCAGGTCACATGGACCCCGAAGGCTCAGAGAAGGTTGGGGCAGGGGACCCACTGGAACAGCTGTTGGGAGATGATGGTAGCCTCCCGTCAAGGCCATCCAGCGTGTTCTTTAACGTGCACAGGGTATGGCTCTCCCGCACACGGGGCCACGGCTTAACGTCCCATCCGACGGACGGCGGCCTTTCCAAGCCCATCGGTGTCCCCTACTGACCGTGGGCAGGGCGAGGAATTTTTGCGGAGAGAAATCTCAACGCTGACCCAGCGGGAACTCGAACCTGGGAACTACAGATTAGCAAAATGAGTGCCACTCAGAAGTAAAACAATCTAATCTTCAGCTTAGCACGCTAATCTCCCCGCCCTTGGGAAAAAATCAGTATTTTTCGGAAAAAAAAAATAGGAGGATAAAAAGAACATTTTTTTAGCATCGTAACAGAAAAAAAATGCAGGAACACGAGAAACACACATCTCCGTAAAAAAAGAAACCATCCGAAATCCAATATGTGGCAAACACAAACTTCAAAACAAACATTGCCGATCCAGAGCTTTAGTTTATTTTCAAAGCGAAGAGAGACGCGTTTTTCGGAAGAAGAAGAAAAAAAGAGAGGACAAAAAAAAAAAGACTATGCAGGAAATGACAGCAAAGCAAAATATGTCCATTGAATGAGGTAGAAACACGTTTTACCTCGTACCTACTATACCGCGTCTTTTAGCAGCCCGTTTGTCATGAGTTTCTGTGGTCAACAATAAGGGGATGGTGACAGCACTTTAGTTCCACACTAGCGAAAGATTCTTATCGTCGCTTATGCCGAACAGAAGACACTAGTCCCTTACTCTGCGAAGACGCTCCAATGTAGCGGAACGAACAAAATAGACACGAAATAAGGTCTAGGAGAAATCTGATCCCCTCTTTCTAGGTTTTCCTCCCTCCACTTTTCTTTCAAACCTCCTCTTGTAGCTTTTGAAGAGAACTGGGCTTCTTTTTCGTTTTCTTCCCAACAATAAGGCATCGTGTTTCCTGCGCTCTTACTACAGTCATCACCCCTCCCCACGACCCCCGCATCTACGTCTCAGCATTCCCAATTCCTTTTTGATGTACTCCCAAGAACTCTACGACAAAGTAGCCATACACCAGAAGAAGAAAAGCAAAAAAAAAAAGTTGGATTACGGCTCTCAAGATGTTGTTCCTTTTACATTGACGGAGCTTTCAACATCTGACAAGGATCATTGGTCGTTGAAAAGACATATAAATAGAAAGGTAAGAACTGGAAAGTGAAAAAAAAAAGGCAGAAAAAAAAATCAGTAGCCACTGTTGTCAATAGTTTACATCATAGAAGGCTCTTTTCTCAAGTGTGCGGTCATGGTGGACGAATTCGACATAGTTCAGGAGTAGGTGAGAACCAGGTAAAATATCCCCCCCCATATATACACTGTATTATCCCATGTGTTGCACTCCCCCAACCTCTCGAACTCGTCCAAACTCCAGTTCTTCCCCACCTAAAAACCCACGCCCCTCTCCCCCCTACTAGTTTCCGGAACGGGACGCCTGCTAACGCCAACCAACCATTGAACGAGTGAGAGAACCACGGCAGGTGAGGCTCGTCTCACGACCAGAATGATGAGGTAGGGGAACTGTAGAGCGGGAGAGGGGGGGGGGGGAGTGAGAGGTGAGCTTCCCCTACAACCACAGGAGCGTCCCCCCTTACGAGAGTAGGAGGGGCCATGAGTAAGCGTCGAACAAAAGGGAACAAAGTGAGCATCGACCGACCGACAAAAGAACCCACTTACAAGCATTGAAACACAACCAAAGAGAGGCTAGACGGTTATGGTTATATAGTCTTAGAAGCTCTCGATTGTAGTGAGTCGGAAAAAGGAATTGCATGTTCGGCTTGAACGACTTGACGGACGCTTTCTGCTGCTTTCCGTCATCACGATGTACGGTCACGTGGAGGTCAGAGGCAACGCATGATGGGATAGAGAGATAGGAGAGGGTGTCCTCTTCCATCCCGTTTCAGGTCCTCCCCTTCCTCTCTCTGCTGTCCCTCTTTTCCCACATCATAAACTCTGTCTTTCCTTCCTTTCTGCCCTATTCCTGGTTTACCAGATGGCGATGTTTGAACAGTGGCGGCAGTTGATGATGTTTGCTTCAGCTGCATTTGGTGTGGAGGCCACGAGCCAACAGGCTTTGGTTTGAAGAGACAAAAGGATCCTTAAATGTTATGCTCTTTAAATCGCTCTCTACGTGAAGGACTTATTCGAATTGCGTTTTCTGTTCGTGGAAATGATCATTTCGAGAAGAACATGAGAAGTGGGTGGGGGGGGGGGGGGATCAAATAGATTTTTGGAAGGTATTGAATGCTGCACAAAGCTGTAGGAAACAGTACAGTCGCTCAAAAAAGTATCCGAACGCTAAGATTGATTACAGAATTCAGAAAAAATATCTGGAGCGTGTACAGCAACTGTACACGCTCCAGTTACCGTTCACAGCAAACTGGAGCGTGTGCAGTTACTGCACACGCTCCAGTTTGCTCTGAACTGCAAATGGCCTAGCAAATTGAGCAAAATGGCCTAGTCACAAGAATCCCAAGAGCTCAGAGAAAGTTAGTGGAAGTGGACCATTTGCACAGCTATTAGGGGACAGATGGTAGCCTAGCTATTGTGGTTCTTGGTACCTGGTCCTTTATCTGCAAAAAAAAAATAGCTGCTTAGAGATGAAATAATCCAAGCCAAAATATCCAACAGAATTCAGATCTTCTTTTATATCAGTCATATCCCTAATTCACGAGAAATAAAAGTTTTTTACATATTTATCCGAAGTGAACAAAAAACTGTAATAAAAAACTGTGTATAAAATTAAAACTCCAAGGTTTCCTTCATACACTTCTGGTTATAAATAAAAAATAAATAAATACCCCCTCAAGCAGCTGCTTGCCACAGAAGTCTGACAGGAGCCTGTCAGTTTATATGCCATAGTAGAAGGTCTGAGAGGATGGCAGGACCTCAGCAGAAAAACGACACATACATCCATGCCTTACCCGGGGCTCGAACCCAGAGTCCCGTAGATCAGTAGCCAAGCGCGCTAACCACTCGGCCACGGGATGGACCTTCTGGTAATAGGCAACTAAAAATTGATTTTTTTATCTTCATCATAACATACCTTCACCTTGTTTGTATCTAAATCTTTTTTTTTTCCCCGGTCTTCTTTTCCGGCTTTTTCCCAGCTCCCTCCTCCACGAGCCACTTCTCCATCTTCTTCTCTTCACCAACCATCAAAATTCCATCCCAGATCCTAAACGATGCTTTCAGGTATCGTCCTGCCACTGTAGATAATCAATAACCCGTTCCTCAAAATGTTCCTCTTCCATTTCCACCTAATGCTTAAGTGCAAGCGAAGAAGTATATCAAGTCGCAGATGAACTGGATATTTCAGAGAAATAAAAGTAAATAAATAACAAGAAATCGTTCATTCTCTTTCAGAGAGAAATACTTCCATTTTTTTCTTTGCAAACGTCTTCCAAGACAACGAATCAGAAATCTAACCGTTCTCGATGTCTTGTGTAGCATCTATACCTTGTATCTATTTCTATCCGTCTTGTATCTATTTCCTCTCGTCTCTGTCGGTTATTGATGGAATGAGAGTGAGTTTAAGAAGAGGATCGGCAGATGGAACAAGCCATCATTTCATGAAACTCGCTGTTTTTTTGTGTGTAGTGCAGTATTCTGTTTTTGGGATATCAGAAGCAGTGATGGGATGTTAGCACGATAGGTTGAAATGAAGAAAAAAAATGTTGAATTCTGCTTTTTTAGTAAACTTTTTCAAATAATTGTTTTCGATTTTTTTTAGCGAATTTTAAAAGATGGTAAAATTGTCTTCTTTTTTTTTCTATTGCTTTAATCAACGATGTTTCGTATCCAATTAAGACTACATTTGCACAAATGGCTAAATCACTAGATTTTTGTGGGGCGGGGGTGGCTCAGTCGGTAGCGCGCCAGGCTCGTAATCTGTAGTTCCCAGGTTCGAGTCCCAGCTGGTCAGCGTTGAGATTTATCTCCGCAAAATTCCCCGCCCTGCCAACGGTCAGTAGGGGAAACCGATGGGCTTGGAAAGGCCGCCGTCCGTCGGATGAGACGTTAAGCCGTGTCTCCGTGTGCGGGAGATCCATACCCTGTGCACGTTAAAGAACACGCTGGATGGCCTTGACGGGAGGCTACCATCTGTCTCCCAACAGCTGTTCTAATGGGTCTCCTCCCCCAACCTTCTCTGAGCCTTCGGGGTCCATGTGACCTGGCCATTTAGCCCATGGTATGCAAAAAAGTGCCGCTCAGAAGTGAAACAACCCAACTAGATTTTTGTAAAGTAAATACGACTTAATACATTTTCACTTTGCAAATAAAGATCTTCTAAAAGCTTTTATCTAAGCAAATAATGATCGACTGAAGCTTTATATGGGCATATGATGACAAGTTAAAAGCTTTATTCTTGTTAAATGATGATTAGCTAATGTTTCATGTGAACAAATGATGACTTAAATTTTCTTTTGCTCAAATGACGATTCTTTAAAAGTTTCATCTGAGCAAATAACAATCCGCTAAATTCGTCAATCTTGTTAAAAGATCATCAGCTAAAGTCAAAGAGGTTTGTGATGTTTTTACCACTGAGAGACACTTTTTTCTATACAATGGTCTAAATGACCAAGTCACAAGGATCCCGATGACTCAGAGAAGGATGGGGGAAGTGGACCCACTGAACAGCTGTAAGGAGACAGATGGTAGACGTGCATAGAGTGGGGCGGGAGTGGCTCAGTCGGTAGCGCGCCAGGCTCGAGTCCCAGCTGGGACAGCGTTGAGATTTATCTCCGCAAAATTCCCCGCCCTGCCCATGGTCAGTAGGGGACACCGATGGGCTTGGAAAGGCCGCCGTCCGTCGGATGGGACGTTAAGCCGTGGCCCCGTGTGCGTGAGAGACATACCCTGTGCACGTTAAAGAACACGCTGGACGGCCTTGACGGGGGGCTACCCATCTGTCTCCCAACAGCTGTTCCAGTGGGTCCCCTCCCCCAACCTTCTCTGAGCCTTCGGGGTCCATGTGACCTGGCCATTTAGCCCATGGTGTGCAAAAAAGTGCCGCTCAGAGGTAAAACAACTCAACCCGTGCATAGAGTATGGTTCTCCCGCACACAGTGCCATGGTTTAACGTCACATCTGACGGACGGCTCTCTCTTCAAGTCAACCGACCAATGAAAGAGCGTGCTGTCTGACGGGAAAAGTCCCCAACTGCAAAAATAAATGTCCAATGCACTAAGTAGTGGACGACACGCTGTTTATTTACATCCACACATAAATATATACAGATGGGAATGTGCTCACTTCGCAGGATGGAATGGCTTTATCGATGATCCTTGCAGATTTTCTCCAATTCGCTTAACTTAACCTAAATGCTGCTTTGCTTGCATTCAGTTAACCCTTTCACGACTAAGGGAAACATTTTTCCCATTTTAAAATTGGTGATTGTCGTATTTAATTATAACCTTATCTGCATTTTTTATATAGAATGTCAAAATAGAACGTATGCCGAACGCAATTACGTAAACGGGAACGTTTAGAAAACAAAAACAGAACTGTCAGGACGCATAATATATGTACTATGTGCAATGTCCATCTTTGCCTCACTCCCAAAAGAAATTGCTTCGCAGAATATCATAATTAGCACATCATTTTGTATAGTAATTTTATTTCATAATTTTGTATTATTTTAGTTAACATTTTGTTCTAATAAACCAATAAATAAAAGACATTGCATAATAAGCCTAACTATAATTTGTGTTACCTTTATAGTCCTTTGGGAAAAATATTTCCCATAAAATTCCAAAAAAACTACACATTGTTATGTATTTTTCTTATGATTTTTATTTATTTTACGTCTAAACAAACTAAAATAAACAGTTACATACTAATATTTACTCTTAGAAATCTTATATTCCTGAAAGGGTTAATGAGGTGGAATATTTGATTTTTTTGCTTAATTTTACTATTATACTTTTGTTTCTAATTTTACTCCCTTAAAAGCTCTGGGTAGCAGCAGAAGTGTTTACTAAACGCCCAGAGGTGAGTAGTATATATATATTTATAAATAAACAGGTCATTTAAGTAATTACCAGTTCGTCTTTTAAATTGGAATTAGTCAACAAGAAGTGTTTCAACTGTTGGTTGGGAAAACGAACTGATAGCAAAAAAGTAAATATCATCGCTTAAAAATAAATAAAAACAAGTTTGCATGTCTTTAAATATAATTATATTCTGTAAATTGCGATACAAACTCAATAGTAATTTTGCGTGTTGATAAGTTAGAATATATCAATGCTTATTATTCTATTAAACTTTATAATGTTTAAGAGTTTAAATATAAATTTTGATGCGCTTCAAGTAGTAGTTTAACTAAGACTTAACTATCCCCTATCATTAAATACCATTTCTGAAAACTCCTCGAGCATAAGGTACTTTTTTCGAAATCTCCCCCAAGCATTGTCTCTTTTCTAAAACTTCCTCGAACATCAAGTCCCTTTTTAAAACCTCCCTAAATAACGAGTCTCCTTTTAAACCTCGTTGAACATTAAGTACTTTTCTTGAAACCTCCCCCATACATCAGATCCTTTTCTAAAACCTCCTTGGACATCAGGTATCTTTTGAAACATCACCCAAACAGATATCAAGTCCCCCCCACTTTTTTTTGTTAAACCTCCCCAAACATCAAGGCCCCCCTTTTTTGTTAAACACACCAAACATCAAGTTCTTTCTTTTTGTTAAACCTCCCCAAAACATCAAATACTTTTTGTTTTTTGTTAAACCTCCCCAAACATCGTCCCTTTTTTTTTGGTTAAATCTCCTCAAACATCAAGCCCCCATTTTTTTTTTGTTAAACATACAAAACATCAAGTTCTTTCTTTTTGTTAAATCTCCCCAAACATCAAATCCTTTTTCTTTTTTGTTAAACCTCCCCAAACATCAAGCCCCCATTTTTTTTTTGTTAAACATACAAAACATCAAGTTCTTTCTTTTTGTTAAACCTCCCCAAACATCAAATCCTTTTTCTTTTTTGTTAAACCTCCCCAAACATCAAGTCCCTTTTTTGGTTAAACCTCCCCAAACATCAAGTCCCTTTTTTGGTTAAACCTCCCCAAACATCAAGTCCCCCCCCCCCTTTTTTTTGTTAAACCTCTCCAAACATCAAGCCCCCCATTTTTTTGTTAAACATACAAAACACCAAGTCCTTTCCTTTTGTTAAACCTCCCCAAACATAAAATCCTTTTTCCCTTTTGTTAAACCTCCCCAAACATCAAGTCTTTTTTTGAAACCTCCTTAACATCAAGTCTCTTTTTCAAACCTCCTTCAATATCAAGTGTCCTTTTTGAAACCTACCCTTGATATGAAGTATATTTTTTTAAACCTCCCCCAAAAATGTACCCCCCTCCCTCCTCCCCCCACCCACCCCATCATGAATATCTACTCCGCTGCTTTTCATAGGAAATTGCAGTAAATTTTTCCTAAAATCAACTAATTGAGGAGGATTTATATACAATAATATTGATATAAGATTGATTTTGATCCATCTTCATTTTGTACCCTACTTCGAACTAAACCTTTGGTTAATAGATGCGGTTCAAAATCTTCTGCCTAACCACTGTACATAAAGACAACGAAAATATAAACACCTAGAGCTACGAGGTTGTTTTATGAGGTTATCAATGCAATATTCTTAGGTAAGGTTAACTAAGGGGTAAGAGTGGATATAAGATGGAGGGAAATACGTTTCCAAGTCAATAAATCTAGCTCCTCCTTATGAAGCCTCCACAGAATGATCATTAAAGGGCTTTTATGGTCGCACGTTTAGATCCCATAACCTTATAATGGTCAGCCTTAATCGCTCGTAGAGTTTTGGTTTAGGTAATAATCTCAGAAATCGATTAAGTGCCGAAAAGAGAGGTTAAAGTAATCCATTTTTTCCTTCAACCTGTTAGTATTTTTCTAGTTTACGATCAGAAGGAGGACGGGAGAAATAAAAAAGTAAAATAATTATTATTTCTTTCATTAAAGTACACGAAGTGGTGACACATAGCTGTACAGTCGCTCAAAAAAGTATCCGAACACTATGGTTGATTACAGAATTCAGAAAAAATATTTGGCAACGATTTTTTTTAGAAATTAGTGATCTGGCAACCTTCGTGTCACGTGATTACAGAATTCAGGAAAAATATCTGGAGCATGTACAGCAACTGTACACGCTCCAGTTTGCTGTGTACGGTAACTGCACACGCTCAATATTTCCGTGAGTGAGCCACACGATCTAGTATCAAAATAATATGACCACCTACAGTCGCTCAAAAAAGTATCCGAACACTACGGTTGACTGCAAAAAAGTATCCGAACACTACGGTTGACTACACTACGGTTAATTAGTGATCTGGCAACCTTCGTGTCACGTGACACTAATTTCTAAAAAAATCTTTGCCGGATATTTTTTCTGAATTCTGTAATCAACCGTAGTGTTCGGATACTTTTTTGAGCGATTGTACCTGGGGCGGGGTGAAGTGGACGAGGGGATCGCTCAGTCGGTAGCGCACCAGGCTCGTAATCTACAGTTCCCAGGTTCGCGTTCCATCCTCCCCAGCATTGAAATTTATCTCATCAAAATCCCCGCTCTCGATCAGTAGGGGACATAGATGACCTTGGAAAGGCCTCCGTTGCTCGGAAGAGAGGTGAAGCCGTGGTTCCGTGTGCGGGAGATCCATACACTGGATGGCATTGACGGGAGGCTACCATCTGTCTCCTAATAGACTTCCAGCGGGTCTTCTCTGAGCCCTTGAGGTCCTTGCGGTTGGGTTGTTTTACCTCTGAGCGGCACTTTTTTGCACACCATGGGCTAAATGGCCAGGTCACATGGACCCCGAAGACTCAGAGAAGGTTGGGGAGGGGACCAACTGAAACAACTGTTGGGAGACAGATGGTAGCCTCCCGTCAAGGCCATCCAGCGTGTTGTTTAACGTGTACAGGGTATGGCTCTCCCGCACACGGGGCCACGGCTTAACGTCCCATCCGACGGACGGCGGTCTTTCCAAGCCCGTCGGTGTCCCCTACTGACCGTGGGCAGGGCGGGGAATTTTGCGGAGATAAATCTCAACTCTCAGCTGTCAACGCTGACCCAGCTGGGACTCGAACCTGGGAACTACAGATTACGAGCCTGGCGCGCTACCGACTGAGCCACCCCCGCCCCGAGTCCTTGTGACTTGTCCATTAAGTCCATTGTGTATCTCATAGGTAACCCAACCAAAAATCGGAGCTATATGACTTCTAAAATATGCATTTAATGGAAAATGTAAAGATTAAGATTATAATCAATTCTATTAAAAACTAACACTTTTAGAGATTATTGATAAAGTTCATCGCTGATGCCCAATAACAAACTCTAAACAAAATATAGTTGAGAAACAAAAGTGAGATTTGATGAGAGCTTTAATTTTATATGAGGGGATTTAGAGATGAGACCGTGTCTGGGATCATTAGCTCAGGAAGACAGGTGCTATTCCATTTTAAAATCCCAGTTTCGTTTCCTAATTGCGAAAAAAAAAACAAGAAACAAATTTAAAAATCAGTTATGATTCCGATTTTTTAAACAGCATTTCGTAATTAAAATTAATAAATATTATTTAAATTTTTGATTATTCTTTCAAATTATTATCTCATTAATAAATCTCCAACAGCGTTTATAATGACTTTATTGGAAAATTTTCAGTTCCTGTGAATTGTTTCTAGAAGTTGTTCTACTGACATCTGACATTTTAGTTTTGTCTTTAAATAATAATAATTTGTTTTGCTGGTTTACCTCTGAGCGGCACTTTTTTGCACACCATGAGCTAAATGGCCAGGTCACATTCACCCCGAAGGCTCAGAGAAGGTTGGAGGAGGGGGCCCACTGGAACAGTTGTTGGGAGACAGATGGTAGCCTCCCGTCAAGGCCATCCAGCGTGTTCTTTAACGTTGGGTTGTTTTACCTCTGAGCGGCACTTTTTTGCACACCATGGGCTAAATGGCCAGGTCACAAGGACTCCGAAGGCTCAGAGAAGGTTGGGGGAAGGGACCCACTGGAACAGCTGTTAGAAGGCAGATGGTAGCCTCCCGTCAAGGCCATCCAGCGTGTTCTTTAACGTGCACAGGGTATGGCTCTCCCACACACGGAGCCACGTCTTAACGTCCCATCCGACGGACGGCGTCCTTTCCAAGCCCATCGGTGTCCCCTACTGACCGTGGGCAGGGAGGGGAGTTTTGCGGAGATAAATCTCAACGCTGACCCAGCTGGGACTCGAAACCTGGGGACTACAGATTACGAGCTTGGGAGCGTAAGATTTTTAGTTGCATTGATGTTAATGCATTGATGCTTATCAGAGAGCAATTTCTGCTTCCATCTCAGAACAATGCTCTTTCACAGAGCTATTGTTTTTGAATTTAGTCGTTGTGCGTAAGAGTTTATTATTATTAATCGAGTCCCATATGTAAAATTTATACTTGAGCACACCAACAGCTGCCTTTTAGGTAGAAAAAATTCCGACAGATGTTGTGTAATGTAAATTAGGATTTGGGGGAAGTGTTCAGAGAGTACTTCAAGGATCCAGGTGAAAAAGAGAAGTTGAGGGGTGAGAGGGCCGGATGTATTCTTTATGTATTATACACTATGTCGCCGAAAGTATTAGAACACGTCCACGTCATGTGAATCGAATATCACATTTAAAATTCCCCAACTTTAAAAATAAACTTTTTACTGAGGGGAAAAAAAATCACTGGACAAAATAAAATAAAATAAATAAATATCCCCTCAAGCAGCTGCTTGCCACAGAGGTCTGACAGGAGCCTGTCAGTTTATTAGGGTAATTATTCTTTCAGTTTTCGTCAATTTTGAGTTGGGTTGGGTTGTTTTACCTCTGAGCGGCACTTTTTTGCACACCATGGGCTAAATGGCCAGGTCACATGGACCCCGAAGGCTCAGAGAAGGTTGGGGGAAGGCTCAGAGAAAGTAGGGGTCCCACTGGAACAGCTGTTGGGAGACAGATGGTAGTCTCCCGTCAAGGCCATCCAGCGTGTTCTTTAACGTGCACAGGGTATGGCTCTCCCGCACACGGGGCCACGGCTTTACGTCCCATCCGACAGACGGCGGCCTTCCCAAGCCCATCGGTGTCCCGTACTGACCGTGGGCAGGGCGGGGAATTTTGCGGAGATAAATCTCAACGCTGACCCAGCTGGGACTCGAACCTGGGAACTACAGACTACGAGCCTGGCGCGCTACCGACTGAGCCACCCCCAGCCCCCGTCAATTTTGAAGAAGGAAAGGTGTTTTCAAAGGAGTGAAACTGAGGGTCTGCTATTAAATGTTTAAGCTTTAATAATTTTAAATATCAGAGGAATACTTTTTGAAAAATCGAGATTTAGAGACAGCGTGACTGAGTTTTTCATTTTATCTCTGGTGACATGGTTTCTTAAGAAGCTTAGTTTTAAAGTTAGCAAGCTGTGAATGGAACTGTTCATTCAAATGGCATTGATTTTTTCGAATACTTGCGGCAAAATTATTTATATATGCAAACTACTACAGTAGTTAGCATAAAGATGCAATTGCAACCATAATCTATGATGTGTTATTTGATAAGTGAAAATATGAAACAGCCTTTCATTTAACGACGAGATTCTAGCTCTTACAGAAAATTTTCAAGAGGGTTTTTGTATTTCAGCTTTTTCCACGAAGCGTGTCAGTAGAATCGTTTTTTTTTTCTTGCACAACTTCATGTTGATTAATATCAAAAGCAATAAAATAAAATAAATACCCCCTCAAGCAGCTGCTTGCCACAGAGGTCTGATAGGAGCCTGTCAGTTTATATGCCAGAGTAGAAGGTCTGAGAGGATGGCAGGACCTCAGCAGAAAAACGACACAAACAGCCATGCCTTAACCCGGGGCTCGAACCAAGGTCCCTTAGATCAATAGCCAAGTGCGCTAACCACTCGACCATGGGACGGCTAAAATAAATACCCCCTCAAGCAGCTGCTTGCCACAGAGGTCTGACAGGAGCCTGTCAGTTTATATGCCAGAGTAGAAGGTCTGAGAGGATGGCAGGACCTCAGCAGAAAAACGACACAAACAGCCATGCCTTAACCCGGGGCTCGAACCCAGGTCCCTTAGATCAGTAGCCAAGCGGGCTAACCACTCGGCCATGGGACGGCTAAATAAATACCCCCTCAAGCAGCTGCTTGCCACAGAGTCTGACAGGAGCATGTCAGTTTATATGCCAGAGTAGAAGGTCTGAGAGGATGGCAGGACCTCAGCAGAAAAACGACACAAACAGCCATGCCTTAACCCGGGGCTCGAACCCAGGTCCCTTAGATCAATAGGCAAGCGCGCTAACCACTAGGCCATGGGACGGCTAAATAAATACCCCCTCAAGCAGCTGCTTGCCACAGAGGTCTGACAGGAGCATGTCAGTTTATATGCCAGAGTAGAAGGTCTGAGAGGATGGCAGGACCTCAGCAGAAAAACGACACAAACAGCCATGCCTTACCCGGGGTTGTAATTTCATTATCCAATTTTGCACTGGCGCTTCATTGTTCATTTTTGCGCTGTTAATTTATTGATAATTTATGCAATGGAGTTTCACTGAGCATTTTTTTTTTGCGCTGGAGCTTCATTGTTCAGTTTTGCAGTGTCGCTTCATTTTTCATTTACACTGTTGTTTCATTGTCGATTTTGCACTGGCGCATATTTTCCGGTTTTTTATTTTGCACTGGAGCTTCATTCTGATCACAGCATTGTTTTGCACTGGAGCTTCATTCTGATCACAGCATTGTTTTGCACTGGAGCTTCATTCTGATCACAGCATTGTTTTGCACTGGAGCTTCATTCTGATCACAGCATTGTTTTGCACTAGAGCTTCATTGTTCGTTTTTTGTACTCGAGCTTCATTGTTCGTTTTTTTTTTTGTACTGGATGTTCATCGTTCTTTTTTTTAACACTGGAGCTTCATTGTTCCTTTTTTTTGCGCTGGAGCTTCATGTTGATAACTATCAAAGGTACACTGAAAATAAAAAAGAATTTGTTTGGCAGAATTGGGTATGTCCGAATTTTTGAAAAAGGTATCTCCTACAGAAAAGACGAAGATAACCTAGAAGCTCTATTAAACTTGTCCTGGTTTCTCATATTAATACCTATATAGACCATTCCCTACTGTGTCCTCTACTGACCGTGGGCAGGGCGGGGAATTTTGCGGAGATAAATCTCAACGCTGACCCAGCTGGGACTCGAACCTGGGAACTACAGATTACGAGCCTGGTGCGCTACCGACTGAGCCACCCCGGCCCATTCATCTTCAGTCAGATGTTTCCAGTTACAGAGCCTCGAATTTAATTCGCCATTAACATATAACGAGGATGTGTCGGTTTCTCTGTCCATTGCTTGTAACAACTTGGGCACAACTCAGGTTCATTTGAATATTTCAGGAGTCTCATCGTTACAGGATATCTCCTATGATACTTTACTACTGAACTGTCTGTAAGTATTCTAAAATTTTACTCTTTATTGTATATACTTACTTACACTATATTGTAAGCAACAAAGCTTAGGGGCGGGGGTGGCTCAGTCGGTAGGGCGCCAGACTCGTAATCTGTAGTTCCCAGGTTCGAGTCCCAGCTGGGTCAGCGTTGAGATTTATCTCCGCAAAATTCTCCGCCCTGCCCACGGTCAGTAGGGGACACCGATGGGCTTGAAAAGGCCGCCGTCCGTCGGATGGGACGTTAAGCCGTGGCCCCGTGTGCTGGAGAGCCATACCCTGTGCACGTTAAAGAACACGCTGAATGGCCTTGACAGAAAGCTACCATCTGTCTCCCAACAACTATTTCAGTGGGTCCCCTCCTCTAACCTTCTCTGAGCCTTCGGGGTCCTTGTGACCTGGCCATTTAGCACATGGTGTGCAAAAAACTGCCGCTCAGAGGTAAAACAACCCAACGTTAAAGAACACGCTGGATGGCCTTGACGAGAGGCTACCATCTGTCTACCAACAGCTGTTCCAGTGGGTCCCCTCCCCTAACCTTTTCTGAGCCTTCGGGGTCCATGTGACCTGGCCATTTCGCCCATGGTGTGCAAAAAAGTGCCGCTCAGGGGTAAAACAAAGCTTACTGCATCGGAAATGTGGTATGGTGGCGAGAATGCGTCGTTTCACAAGGGGGTGAAACGCTTTGCAAATATGCGGTTTACAGTTAGAGTGTCGTTAAAAAATGCCAGATAATCGAATGTTTATTCTATTTACTAAACTACTACATTTAACGAGAGAAACTGACATCTGTCGGCATTGCTATTTTGTTGAAAAAGCGGATCATAATCTCGTTCAAATGATCTCACTCCTACTATTCTAGAAAGAAAAAATGCAATACAACGACACAAGATTAATAGCCACCAAATACCTGAAGAAGTCACTGCTGAAGTCACTAAAAATTTGCAACAAGTTACAGCGTTAGAATAACAAATTCATGATGCCCATTATTTTCCTATTATTGCTTTAAAGTTTACATTGAATCTATTTTTGATAGTCAATTTTCTGATGATCTTTATCTCCCTGAACATGCTCTCCAATAAAAGATTTTTTTTTCTTAATCATTCCATGTGCTCTTTCGTATAGTTCGGATTGAGAAGAATTCGGAAAAAAGCCCCAATTTTTGAGCAGAACAGAACACAGAGGATTGGGTTGTTTACCTCTGAGCGGGACTTTTTTGCACACCATATGCTAAATGGCCAGGTCACATGGACCCCGAAGGCTCAGAGAAGGTTGGGGGAGAGGACCCACTGGAACAGCTGTTGGGACACAGATGGTAGTCTCCGTCAAGGCCATCCAGCGTGTTCTTTAACGTGCACAGGGCATGGCTCTTCCGCACACGGGGCACGGCTTAACGTCCCATCCGACGGACGGCGGCCTTTCCAAGCCCATCGGTGTCCCCTACTGACCGTGGGCAGGGCGGGGAATTTTGCGGAGATAAATCTCAACGCTGACCAAGCTGGGACTCGAACCTGGGAACTACAGATTACAAGCCTGGCACGCTACCGACTGAGCCACCCCCCGCCCCAACACAGAGGAAGATGTTAGGATAACTAAGAGACGAGTTGAGAGAAAAAGTGGAATTTCTCAACTGAAAAATTGAGTTCTCTTGATAACATCCACTTAAACCAGTTCTGTAATGCCTGGCAGATATATCTTGTAGTCATCAACTGACAGTTCCTATAGACATCCTTGACAAACAGCTGCTTGATCAGTAATTTATTCATTTGTTTATCAACTTTGTTGAAGGTCATGAGTGGGAACTGTAGGAGCAGAGGTAGATGTTGGAAAGGGATGAGAAAAAGCGATCAAAATGACGTGGACATGTGAGTGCGATGAATCATTGACGATGGGTAAAGAGAATATGGAAATGGGAACTCGCTGGAAGATGGAGAAGAGTAAAATTAAGGAAGAGATGGAAAGATAAGGTGGAGGAAGTGATGAGGAAAAATTGATTCGAGAGGATGATTAAGTGGATTATAAAAGGAGGAAAGAAAGGCTGTGTGTGTGCAGGCAATCGTAAAGTCGAGAAAAGGTCAGGAAAAATGAGTGTGGCAGAGGTTTAACATAATTTTTTGTTTTGTTATCTATTTTGATGCTTTCGTTGTTTTACCTGTGATCGACACTTTTTTGCACATAGTGGGCTAAATGGCCAAGTCACAAAGACCCCAGAGGCTCAGAGAATGTTCTGGGAAGGAAAAATGAGTGTGGCAGAGATTTAACATAATTTTTTGTTTTGTTATCTATTTTGATGCTTTCGTTGTTTTACCTGTGATCGACACTTTTTTGCACATAGTGGGCTAAATGGCCAAGTCACAAAGACCCCAGAGGCTCAGAGAATGTTCTGGGAAGGAAAAATGAGTGTGGCAGAGATTTAACATAATTTTTTGTTTTGTTATCTATTTTGATGCTTTCGTTGTTTTACCTGTGATCGACACTTTTTTGCACATAGTGGGCTAAATGGCCAAGTCACAAAGACCCCAGAGGCTCAGAGAATGTTCTGGGAAGGAAAAATGAGTGTGGCAGAGATTTAACATAATTTTTTGTTTTGTTATCTATTTTGATGCTTTCGTTGTTTTACCTGTGATCGACACTTTTTTGCACAGAGTGGGCTAAATGGATAAGTCACAAAGACCCCAGAGGCTCAGAGAATGTTCTGGGAAGGGGACCCACTGGATAGCTGTTAAGAGACATGGTAGCCTCTCATCAAGGCTATCCAGCTTGTTTAAGGTGCAGAGAATATGGCTCTCCTGCACATAGGGCCACGGTTTAACGTTCTAGTCTATGGACGGTGGCCTTTTCAAGCCCTTCGGTGTTCTCTTTCTGATCGAGAGGCGGCGGAATAAACCTCAATGCTGGTACGGCTGGAGCTCTAATCTGGGAACTGTAGATCGCGAGCCTTGAGCACTATCTGCTGAGGTCAGCCTGCCTCTATATAATAAAGGTATTTCCTTGAATAAAATTACCTTTGGGAAAAAATTTCTTTGGTAACTAGTGATGTCCACAATATACCAGTTCCCAAAGAGGATTAAATGATTGTCTTTCGATGTCAGGTATTCGCTAACCTTAATTGATTTATCATGATTGCTCGTTAAAAAAAACATGTGTTGTTACAAAACGAGTCACTATTCAGTTTTCTTTAAAACTCGATGATTTTTTTTGTAAAATTTTAGCCCCGGATTAGGCATGGATGTGTGTGTCGTTTTTCTGCTTAGGGCCTGCCATCCTCTCAGATCTCCTACTGTGGCATATAAACTGACAGGCTCTTGTCAGACCTCCGTGGCAAGCAGCTGCTTGAGGGGGTATTTATTTTATATTTTATTTATAGATCAACGAATTACCACCACATGACAGAAAACTACTTTAAAAGCTGACATTTAACATTACGGCAAAATTTGAAAATCTCCTGATTTACGTTGTTATTCTCTAAATTATGAATTATAGGATATCTAAATAGTAAGTAATAATAGCAATAAAAATTAATTATTTCTCCATTGACTACTAATCTAAGGGACCTAGGTTCGAACCCCAGGTAAGGCATGGATGTTTGTGTTTGTTTTTCTGCTGAGGTCCAGCCATCTTCACAGATCTTCTACTATTGCATATAAACTGACAGGCTCCTGTCAGACCTCTGTGGCAAGCAGCTGCTTGAGGGGGTTATTTATTTTTATTTTATTTATGTAACAGATCCAAAAGAATAATTGCGGGGTAGTTGTGGTGCCAAAAGGATTACGATCCCACCCCCCCTCTAAGAGTACGGTGACTAGTCGTCCCCGTTTTCCGGGATAGTCCTTGGATGAAAAGCTCTGTTTCCAACCAATAAATGACCCCGAAAGTGTCTGCAGAAATTTCGTTTAGATATCTTTTTAAATTTCAAATTAACTGTGCAGCATGACAAGACCTTTTATTAAGAGAATAGTAGTGGCAACACTGTTATAAAAGATTTCGGTCGGCAATGCAAGTGAGTGAAAAACTGAGGCTAGAATTAAAAAATGAAAATCGTGAGCTCTTAAACTACATTGAGAAGACGTCTCCGTGAAGAAGCGACTTCTGATTAATTTCATTTATTTAATTTTCCAAAGTCCCAGATCACTTTTTCTTCGAATCTGGTCGTCCTTTTTAAAGTTTTAATAATCGGAAAGGAGGAAAAAAAAAAGTTTCAAGTAAACATTGCACGTAGTTTGGAAGAATATTTTTAAAAAGTAGTTTTGATCTAGGGTAAAAATATATACTGGAACGGCATTCTGGTCTATTTTTGAATCAGTCCAGTAGGTTGTTATTTTCCCACCTCCTACTGCCAAGTTTTTTTCTAGATATCTAACTAGAGCAGACCTGGGTAAATTACGTCCCCTCTGGTCACGTGTGGCCCGCCATCTTTTCTTGTGCTCCTCGCGAGCTATAGATGACAAATAAGTTAAATTTGTAAAAGGGGAAAAAAAAAGAACGTATAGAACCTTTTATGCTTCACGTACCCCCTGGAAATGTGTATGTAACTGGCGTACCCCTTGTATAGATAGATAAAACTATAGTTATAGTATAACAATGGGAATAAAATAAAACATATCTATCAGTGGTTCTCAACCTTTTATGCTTCACGTACCCCCTGGAAATGTGTATGTATATGGCGTCCCCCTTGTATAGATAGATAAAACTATAGCTATAGTATAACAATGGGAATAAAATAAAACATATATATCAGTGGTTCTCAACCTTTTATGCTTCACGTACCCCCTGGAAATGTGTATGTAACTGGCGTACCCCTTGTATAGATAGATAAAACTATAGTTATAGTATAACAATGGGAATAAAATAAAACATATATATCAGTGATTCTCAACCTTTTATGCTTCACGTACCCCCTGGAAATGTGAATGTAACTGGCGTAACCCTTGTATAGATAGATAAAACTATAGTTATAGTATAAGAATGGGAATAAAATAATACATATATATCAGTAGTTCTCAACCTCTTATGCTTCACGTACCCCCTGGAAATGTGTATGTTACTGGCGTACCCCTTGTATAGATAGATAATACTATAGTTATAGTATAACAATGGGAATAAAATAAAACATATATATCAGTAGTTCTCAACCTCTTATGCTTCACGTACCCCCTGGAAATGTGTATGTAACTGGCGTAACCCTTGTATAGATAGATAAAACTATAGTTATAGAGTATAACAATGGGAATAAAATATATATATCAGTGGTTCTCAACCTTTTATGCTTCACGTACCCCCTGGAAATGTGAATGTAACTGGCGTAACCCTTGTATAGATAGATAAAACTATAGTTATAGTATAAGAATGGGAATAAAATAAAACATATATATCAGTAGTTCTCAACCTCTTACGCTTCACGTACCCCCTGGAAATGTGTATGTAACTGGCGTACCCCTTGTATAGATAGATAATACTATAGTTATAGTATAACAATGGGAATAAAATAAAACATATATATCAGTAGTTCTCAACCTCTTATGCTTCACGTACCCCCTGGAAATGTGTATGTAACTGGCGTAACCCTTGTATAGATAGATAAAACTATAGTTATAGTATAACAATGGGAATAAAATAAAACATATATATCAGTAGTTCTCAACCTTTTATGCTTCACGTACCCCCTGGAAATGTGTATGTAACTGGCGTACCCCTTGTATAGATAGATAAAACTATAGTTATAGTATAACAATGGGAATAAAATAAAACATATATATCAGTGATTCTCAACCTTTTATGCTTCACGTACCCCCTGGAAATGTGAATGTAACTGGCGTAACCCTTGTATAGATAGATAAAACTATAGTTATAGTATAAGAATGGGAATAAAATAATACATATATATCAGTAGTTCTCAACCTCTTATGCTTCACGTACCCCCTGGAAATGTGTATGTAACTGGCGTACCCCTTGTATAGATAGATAAAACTATAGTTATAGTATAACAATGGGAATAAAATAAAACATATATATCAGTGATTCTCAACCTTTTATGCTTCACGTACCCCCTGGAAATGTGAATGTAACTGGCGTAACCCTTGTATAGATAGATAAAACTATAGTTATAGTATAACAATGGGAATAAAATAAAACATATATATCAGTAGTTCTCAACCTCTTATGCTTCACGTACCCCCTGGAAATGTGTATGTAACTGGCGTACCCCTTGTATAGATAGATAAAACTATAGTTATAGTATAACAATGGGAATAAAATAAAACATATATATCAGTGATTCTCAACCTTTTATGCTTCACGTACCCCCTGGAAATGTGAATGTAACTGGCGTAACCCTTGTATAGATAGATAAAACTATAGTTATAGTATAAGAATGGGAATAAAATAATACATATATATCAGTAGTTCTCAACCTCTTATGCTTCACGTACCCCCTGGAAATGTGTATGTAACTGGCGTACCCCTTGTATAGATAGATAAAACTATAGTTATAGTATAACAATGGGAATAAAATAAAACATATATATCAGTGATTCTCAACCTTTTATGCTTCACGTACCCCCTGGAAATGTGAATGTAACTGGCGTAACCCTTGTATAGATAGATAAAACTATAGTTATAGTATAAGAATGGGAATAAAATAATACATATATATCAGTAGTTCTCAACCTCTTATGCTTCACGTACCCCCTGGAAATGTGTATGTAACTGGCGTACCCCTTGTATAGATAGATAAAACTATAGTTATAGTATAACAATGGGAATAAAATAAAACATATCTATCAGTGGTTCTCAACCTTTTATGCTTCACGTACCCCCTGGAAATGTGAATGTAACTGGCGTAACCCTTGTATAGATAGATAAAACTATAGTTATAGTATAACAATGGGAATAAAATAAAACATATATATCAGTAGTTCTCAACCTCTTATGCTTCACGTACCCCCTGGAAATGTGTATGTAACTGGCGTACCCCTTGTATAGATAGATAAAACTATAGTTATAGTATAACAATGGGAATAAAATAAAACATATATATCAGTGATTCTCAACCTTTTATGCTTCACGTACCCCCTGGAAATGTGAATGTAACTGGCGTAACCCTTGTATAGATAGATAAAACTATAGTTATAGTATAAGAATGGGAATAAAATAATACATATATATCAGTAGTTCTCAACCTCTTATGCTTCACGTACCCCCTGGAAATGTGTATGTTACTGGCGTACCCCTTGTATAGATAGATAATACTATAGTTATAGTATAACAATGGGAATAAAATAAAACATATATATCAGTAGTTCTCAACCTCTTATGCTTCACGTACCCCCTGGAAATGTGTATGTAACTGGCGTAACCCTTGTATAGATAGATAAAACTATAGTTATAGAGTATAACAATGGGAATAAAATATATATATCAGTGGTTCTCAACCTTTTATGCTTCACGTACCCCCTGGAAATGTGAATGTAACTGGCGTAACCCTTGTATAGATAGATAAAACTATAGTTATAGTATAAGAATGGGAATAAAATAAAACATATATATCAGTAGTTCTCAACCTCTTACGCTTCACGTACCCCCTGGAAATGTGTATGTAACTGGCGTACCCCTGGTATAGATAGATAAAACTATAGTTATAGTATAACAATGGGAATAAAATAAAACATATATATCGGTGGTTCTCAACCTTTTATGCTTCACGTACCCTCTGGAAATGTGTATGTAACTGGCGTACCCCTGGTATAGATAGATAAAACTATAGTTATAGTATAAGAATGGGAATAAAATAAAACATATATATCAGTAGTTCTCAACCTCTTATGCTTCACGTACCCCCTGGAAATGTGTATGTAATTGGCGTACCCCTTGTATAGATAGATAAAACTATAGTTATAGTATAAGAATGGGTTGGGTTGGGTTGTTTTACCTCTGAGCGGCACTTTTTTGCACACCATGGGCTAAATGGCCAGGTCACATGGACCCCGAAGGCTCAGAGAAGGTTGGGGGAGGGGACCCACTGGAACAGCTGTTGGGAGACAGATGGTAGCCTCCCGTCAAGGCCATCCAGCGTGTTCTTTAACGTGCACAGGGTATGGCTCTCCCGCACACGGGGCCACGGCTTAACGTCCCATCCGACGGACGGCGGCCTTTCCAAGCCCATCGGTGTCCCCTACTGACCGTGGGCAGGGCGGGGAATTTTGCGGAGATAAATCTCAACGCTGACCCAGCTGGGACTCGAACCTGGGAACTACAGATTACGAGCCTGGCGCGCTACCGACTGAGCCACCCCCGCCCCTATAAGAATGGGAATAAAATAAAACATATATATCAGTGGTTCTCAACCTTTTATGCTTCACGTACCCCCTGGAAATGTGAATGTAAGTGGCGTACCCCTTGTATAGATAGATAAAACTATAGTTATAGTATAACAATGGGAATAAAATAAAACATATATATCAGTAGTTCTCAACCTCTTATGCTTCACGTACCCCCTGGAAATGTGTATGTAACTGGCGTACCCCTGGTATAGATAGATAAAACTATAGTTATAGTATAACAATGGGAATAAAATAAAACATATATATCAGTGGTTCTCAACCTTTTATGCTTCACGTACCCCCTGGAAATGTGAATGTAACTGGCGTAACCCTTGTATAGATAGATAAAACTATAGTTATAGTATAAGAATGGGAATAAAATAAAACATATATATCAGTAGTTCTCAACCTCTTACGCTTCACGTACCCCCTGGAAATGTGTATGTAACTGGCGTACCCCTTGTATAGATAGATAATACTATAGTTATAGTATAACAATGGGAATAAAATAAAACATATATATCAGTAGTTCTCAACCTCTTATGCTTCACGTACCCCCTGGAAATGTGTATGTAACTGGCGTACCCCTTGTATAGATAGATAATACTATAGTTATAGTATAACAATGGGAATAAAATAAAACATATATATCAGTGGTTCTCAACCTTTTATGCTTCACGTACCCCCTGGAAATGTGAATGTAAGTGGCGTACCCCTTGTATAGATAGATAAAACTATAGTTATAGTATAACAATGGGAATAAAGTAAAACTTATATATCAGTAGTTCTCAACCTCTTATGCTTCACGTACCCCCTGGAAATGTGTATGTAACTGGCGTACCCCTTGTATAGATAGATAAAACTATAGTTATAGTATAACAATGGGAATAAAATAAAACATATATATCAGTAGTTCTCAACCTTTTATGCTTCACGTACCCCCTGGAAATGTGAATGTAAGTGGCGTACCCCTTGTATAGATAGATAAAACTATAGTTATAGTATAACAATGGGAATAAAATAAAACATATATATCAGTAGTTCTCAACCTCTTATGCTTCACGTACCCCCTGGAAATGTGTATGTAATTGGCGTACCCCTTGTATAGATAGATAATACTATAGTTATAGTATAACAATGGGAATAAAATAAAACATATATATCAGTAGTTCTCAACCTCTTATGCTTCACGTACCCCCTGGAAATGTGTATGTAACTGGCGTACCCCTTGTATAGATAGATAAAACTATAGTTATAGAGTATAACAATGGGAATAAAATAAAACATATATATCAGTGGTTCTCAACCTTTTATGCTTCACGTACCCCCTGGAAATGTGAATGTAAGTGGCGTACCCCTTGTATAGATAGATAAAACTATAGTTATATTGTAACAATGGGAATAAAATAAAACATATATATCGGTGGTTCTCAACCTTTTATGCTTCACGTACCCTCTGGAAATGTGTATGTAACTGGCGTACCCCTGGTATAGATAGATAAAACTATAGTTATAGTATAACAATGGGAATAAAATAAAACATATATATCAGTGGTTCTCAACCTTTTATGCTTCACGTACCCCCTGGAAATGTGTATGTAACTGGCGTACCCCTTATATAGACAGATAAAACTATAGTTATAGTATAACAATGGGAATAAAAGAAAACATATATATCAGTAGTTCTCAACCTCTTATGCTTCACGTACCCCCCCCCTGGAAATGTGTATGTAACTGGCGTACCCCTGGTATAGATAGATAAAACTATAGTTATAGTATAACAATGGGAATAAAATAAAACATATATATCAGTGGTTCTCAACCTTTTATGCTTCACGTACCCCCTGGAAATGTGTATGTAACTGGCGTACCCCTTATATAGACAGATAAAACTATAGTTATAGTATAACAATGGGAATAAAAGAAAACATATATATCAGTAGTTCTCAACCTCTTATGCTTCACGTACCCCCCCCCTGGAAATGTGTATGTAACTGGCGTACCCCTGGTATAGATAGATAAAACTATAGTTATAGTATAACAATGGGAATAAAATAAAACATATATATCAGTGGTTCTCAACCTTTTATGCTTCACGTACCCCCTGGAAATGTGTATGTAACTGGCGTACCCCTTATATAGACAGATAAAACTATAGTTATAGTATAACAATGGGAATAAAATAAAACATATATATCAGTGGTTCTCAACCTTTTATGCTTCACGTACCCCCTGGAAATGTGAATGTAATTGGCGTACCCCTTGTATAGATAAATAAAACTAGTTATAGTATAACAATGGTTATTTTTACTTTGTTTCTAAATCTAGCGACTTTTGAGCTCCCAAGGCGTACCCCACGTTGAGAACCCCTAGTCTAGAGGACAATAAATCCAAACTTTCGGTGAAGCGAATTCTCAGAAATAATTAGTTTTAGAAACATTATGTTGCTTACGTTTCATTCTAGATTTTTTTTTTGCATTGTTTATACATACGTTATTGATTATATATTTCTTTGGCGGCACGTCATTCTATTTCTGGTCTTTATGCGACTTTTCATCTGAAAGATTTATCCAGGCCTGCCCTAGAGCAAAAGGGTTGGGTTGTTTTACCTCTGAGCGGCACTTTTTTGCACACCATGGGCTAAAATAATCAGGTCACATGGACCCCGAAGGCTCAGAGAAGGTTGCGGAAGGGGACCCACTGGAACAGCTGTTGGGAGACAGATGGTAGCCTCCCGTCAAGGCCATCCAGCGTGTTCTTTAACGTGCACAGGGTATGGCTCTCCTACACACGGGACCACGGCTTAACGTCCCATACGACGGGCGGCGTCCTTTTCAAACCCATCGGTGTCCTCTACTGACCGTGGACAGGGCGGGGAAATTTTGCGGAGATAAATCTCAACGCTGACCCAACTGGGACTCGAACCTGGGAACTACAGATTACGAGCCTGGCGCGCTACCGACTGAGCTACTCCCGCCCCTAGAGCAAAAGCTCTTTACTATTTTTATAACATCAGAGTTAATTTATATACTAAGAGATATAATACTTCGTAAGTTTAATCATCGATAATACTACTTTAATTAGTAAGTTTATTGATCTATAAAAAAAATCATTTTTATTACACTTCGTGTATAGGAGCAAAGTACAAAATGAGATTTTTTTTTATTTTTATTTCGTATCAGGCACGAAATTAGATAATATTTTCGAGAAGGGGAAGGGATGAGATAGTGAAATTTTCAGGAATGAGGGGGGGGGGCTGAAAACAAAATAAATGCTGATGGAAGAAAATATAATTCTATATAGGTATATGGTTACTTTTGCTGTAGTTTACAGGAATATGTAATTGAGTAAAAATGTGTTAAAGACAAGCTAATATGCTCAAAATACTGATTCTAATTTTTTTGTATTTTTCTAGAATTTTGAGGATGGGTAGGAACGAAACTCTTCACCTTCCCCACTTTCTAATAAGTGTCAGTTTTACATTTTTTTCCTTATCTAACGTTATTCTTAAAGTATAATGCATCCAATGTCTTTGAAGTTGGATGTCTTTGTCAAATGTCTTTGAAGTTCTACTCGTGTATTTTACTAGTTAACTTACATTTAAAACCCGGGCTCGAGCAAAGTCTCTGATGAAAAGCCCCCCCCCCCCCCTTTTCTGTGAAATGTAAAAACAGTTCTTGTTGCCTGTGAGACACAGTTGAATGGGTTCCTTTCAACTCTTGATTTGGTTTATTGAAATTCACAAAAAGTAAGTTGAAGTTTCATATATAATTATAAGCAACCAAACTTGGCTACTGATCTACGGGACCTGGGTTCGAGCCCCGGGTAAGGCATGGATGTTCGTGTTATTTTCTGGTGAGGTCCTGCCATCCTCTCAGATCTTCGACTATGGCATATAAACTGACAGGCTCCTGTCAGACCTCTGTGGCAAGCAGCTGCTTGAGGGGGTATTTATTATTATTATTTTAAACCCGAAAATGGGTTATTAAGGTCCCAAGGAATTACAATGCAACAAATTTGAAAAATAAAAATATCTATTAAAAGAAATATTGTACTAGCCACGCACTTCATATTAGTATCTGAAGTATGGGGTTAGGGTTTTGAAGAGATTAAGGAAGATTAAAATACTAATATTGGTATAAAAAAATAATAAGAATAAGTATCGCCTCAAGCAGCTACTTGCCACAGAGGTCTGACATCAGCCTGTCAGTTTATATACCTTAGTAGAAGATCTATGAGGATGGCAGGACCTCAGCAGAAAAACCATACAAACATCCATGCCTTACCCGCGGCTCGAACCCAGGTCCCTTAGATCAGTAGACGAGCACGCTAACCACTTGGCCACGGGACGGAAAAGTGTTTTCATTTTGTGAAATCAGATCAAAATAAAAATTTAGGAGTACAGATAATTTTAATTTAATAACAGTTTTTAAAGACAAAATTATCTAGACATTTGGGCCATTTTGAGAGATGCACGGTCCTATAGGATTGGGTTGTTTTACCTCTGAGCGACACTTTTTTGCACACCATGGGCTAAATAGCCAGGTCACATGGACCCCGAAGGCTCAGAGAAGGTTGGGGGAGGGGACCCACTGGAACAGCTGTTGGGAGACAGATGGTAGCCTCCCGTCAAGGCCATCCAGCGTGTTCTTTAACGTGCACAGGGTATGACTCTCCCGTACACGGGGCCACGGCTTAACGTCCCATCCGACGGACGGCGGCCATTCCAAGCCCATCGGTGTCCACTTCTGACCGTGGGCTGGGCGGGGAATTTTGCGGAGATAAATCTCAACGCTGACTCAGCTGGGACTCGAACCTGGGAACTGCAGATTACGAGCCTGGCGCGCTACCGACTGAGCCACCCCCGCCCCACGGTCCTATAGAAAACCACAAGAACTGTTGAACTACATTTCACAGCTATCATTTATTTCATGTTATTATCACGCAATAAATAAAGGCATATAAATAAAAATTGTTCGATGTTTATTTTTCAGAATTTTTTGCAACTCTTGGAACGGTTGGTGCATTATACTGTATATAATAAATTTCAGTGAAATGACGTTAAAAAAAAAATTTTTTTTTTAAATATATTCTTATTCCTTTGGTCTTGGATAAAAGACATTCATATGAAAGTTGTTTTTTTTTTCCTCTATAAAAAAAAAAGTCTAAAAAAAAGGAGTCAACGAAATACAAGCAACACGTTTTTCTTACGTTTTGAACTAGTGCACTTACCATCTTCCGCAGCATCAGAGAAGGTCCATAACGAAACAGCCAGAGAAAAAACGCACACGAAATTCACCACATTCTTGGCCATGTCTTTAGTTTCCTTTCGTCGAGGTCACAATTAGTATCCAGTTTCCGAACGGCCCACACGCACACAAGCGAGCTTGGGAACGAACAACAAATTCTTGTTATTTACCCTCTCATCGGAGTCTGCTGACGACGAGTCGTCGTTGAACAAACATCTGAAGACGTCGCCGACGGATCGATGGAGTCGAAACAGATCGAAAAAAATCCACACACATTAGAAATCACTCTAACAGTCATCAGCATTGCTAAGTTGTTGCCAACTTGGAAACCGCCCATTACGAACAAGGCATGGCTAAGTGAATCACCGTTATTTCTTCTCTCTTTCCAAACAAAAGTACAGTACCTTTTTTTTTTCTTTGAAAGCTGCGTGAAGTTAAGATAGAAACATCTGTAGGTTTGGATCACTCTCTTTGGCTACGAAGGAGGTGGACTTACTGTCAGCGAAGAGGTGAGGGAAGTTGACAAAATAACTTTGTTTTACGTTTCGGCGTCCTTTCCATTTTACGCGAGGCAACGCTAGAGCTTGAAGGAGCGTTCGCTTCGACGTCTGGCTCTATGGCTTGCACACAGCACACTGCACCGCACCACACGTGGGAAAGAGCCGTGCTCTTCCTCAGGCGCTTGGAGCGGTGTCGCCAGACTGCGGGCCTCCCTCTGTAGGCATCCCAACAATCATCCTGCTCTCTCCCCTCTAAAGATTCTCGCTCCCCCCCCCCTCTTTGCTCTTTCTGGGCCAGAGGAAGACAGGGGGCTGGATTGAGGGGGGGGGGAGCACAGTGAAGGGGAGGACCTTTCCTGGGCGGCCACTATAACTCTGTCTCTTGTACCAAGATAAGACAACACTGAGTTTTGTAAATTTGTAAAAGACCGATTCGTGTTTTGCTGTTAAAGAAATGGATGGAATGACGTTAAGAGAGGTTTCATTCCAAATCGTAATCACGAAGATTCCGTTTTTGATAATAATCAGAATATTTAGATAAATTTGTTCCTTTCGCTGTTCGTAATGATTTGGGGAGTTCGTGTTAAAAAGACTGAAGTGATGACAATTACTGAAAAAAAGCGAGAAAAATACATTAAGCTGACGAATAAATCAAAGCAAATTGGAAATTCTAATTACTAAGGATGGAAAAATTTTTAGTGAAAGAAAATAAAGAGGAAAACCGAAATCATTAAAAATAGCTTTCAGCAAGATGACTGGATATCTTAGCAAATAGAAAGATTAACGTGGAAGATAAAATAAGAATTTTTGAAATGTTTTACACG
This sequence comes from Ryuthela nishihirai, assembly GCA_038380435.1. Lineage (NCBI taxonomy): Eukaryota > Metazoa > Arthropoda > Arachnida > Araneae > Heptathelidae > Ryuthela > Ryuthela nishihirai. The sequence goes on from JAWZYU010000013.1 coordinate 30,913,490, forward strand.
CTGAGGTTCCGCCTTCTTTGGGGCGGGGGTGGCTCAGTCGGTAGCGCGCCAGGCTCGTAATTTGTAGTTCCAAGGTTCGAGTCCCAGCGGGTCAGCGTTGAGATTTATCTGCGCAAAAAATCCCTGCTCTCTGTCAGTAGGGGACACCGATGGGCTTGGAAAGGCTGCCGTCCGACGGATGGGACTTTAAGCCATGGTCCCCTGTGCGGGAGAGCCATACCCTGTGCACGTTAAAGAACACGCTGGATGGCCTTGAGGGACGGCTACCATCTGTCTCCCAACCTGCTGTTCCAGTGAGTCCCCTCCCCCAACCTTCTCTCAGCCTTCGAGGTCCATGTGACCTGCCCATGGTGTGCAAAAATGTACCGCTCAGAGGTAAAACAACTCAATCCAAATCCGCCTTCTGCCAGGGCGTGTAAACTGACTCTGAACTTTGTGTCAAGCAGCTGCTTGAGGGGATTTTTATATTTACACGCTTTAGTTGGACCTAAAGCAAAACAATGGGGAGGAGAATATAGACAAAGGATAAATGTAATTTGAGAAGGACGTTGAGGAAAACTTGGAAGCGCATATATACACAGTCGTATCAGAATAATATGACCACCTACCATAGTATATGTATGGTAGGTGGTCACATTATTCTGATACGACTGTGTATATTGGTAGCAAAATATCCAGAACATATTGGCATTATGTATGTACAGTACATATGTAAAAACACAATTGTAAGAAAGCTAATATGAATTTACTATTTAATCGTTTTATGCTCAGATTTTGCTGATAATACAAAATATAACATAAATATATGCACAATAAAAATATATCATATCATAACATATTTAAATGTATTTTAATATATAAGCCAGTATATATCCGGTACTAATGACCATCGAAAATGAAGTACTTAATAATAATAAAAAAATACCCCCTCAAGCAGCTGCTTGCCACAGAGGTCTGACAGGAGCCTGTCAGCGTTGGCAGGTAGAGGGGGGGGGGGGGAAGGATATTATCCCAGGATTTGCATGTATATCCGTCCCGTGGCCGAGTGGTTAGCGCGCTTGGCTACTGATCTAAGGGACCTGGGTTCGAGCTCCAGGTAAGGCATGGATGTATGTGTCGTTTTTCTGTTGAGGTCCTGCCATCCTCACAGACCTTCTACTCTGGCATATAAACTGAGAGGCTCCTGTCAGACCTCTGTGGCAAGCAGCTGCTTGAGGGGGTATTTTTTTTATTCATATTTTAATTGAGATAATAAATTTATATGCAATTAGACAGATTAGGGGATTCCACACACTGACCCATGGTTTAACGTCCCATCCGACGGACGTAAAACTTTTCTAAGCATAATGATGTTCCCTTTCTTACCGTGGGAGAGGGTTAGCACAGATCACTCTCAAAACAGCCACAGTTAGAACTCGAACCTGGGAACCGTAGATAACGAGCTTGGACAGCTTCCAGGGGCGGGGATGGCTCAGTCGGTAGCGCGCCAGGCTCGTAATCTGTAGTTCCCAGGTTCGAGTCCCAGCTGGGTCAGCGTTGAGATTTATCTCCGCAAAATTCCCCGCCCTGCCCACGGTCAGTAGGGGACACCGATGGGCTTGGAAAGACCGCCGTCCGTCGGATGGGACGTTAAGCCGTGGCCCCGTGTGCGGGAGAGCCATACCTTGTGCACGTTAAAGAACACGCTGGATGGCCTTGACAGAAGGCTACCATCTGTCTCCCAACAACTATTTCAGTGGGTCCCCTCCTCCAACCTTCTCTGAGCCTTCGGGGTCCTTGTGACCTGGCCATTTAGCCCATGGTGTGCAAAAAAGTGCCGCTCAGAGGTAAAACAACCCAACCCTTGGACAGCTTCCGACTGAACCTCTGCCCACGCCCTTTTTATGAAAATAAACCCTCCTCATAAAGACAAATATTGCCTACAATCATTAAGCCTAGGCGCTGTACACATTCACGTGTCTAGTTTATATCATAAGTGTTTGATGGTTCCTCACTATCCATCCTCTTTTCTTCAGAACCTCGGTATCAGCTTACGCGCCAAAAATCTAAACAATTCGCAAAGGAGAAAGAATAAATATATATTCTTGAATGCCAACACTTGCTTCATGAAAGCGTTGATGCTATCTAATGACATTCCTTCAGTTCCTAGTGTGAAGTGCTCCTCCATATGACTAAGTTAATTGCTCTAGATGTTTCAAGATATAGATGGAATATTATCTCGTAATCCAAAAGAGGAAACTTGAACCAGTATTTTCAAGTGTTCATTTTTTTTTATGACAAGATGAAAGGATAAAACTTGGCTGGAATAAGTGATTTTTAAGTTTGTTTCTCTTTTCAGTCTTTTTAGGATTACTAAGGAGAGCGTGAAATGTGAAGCAATAAACATTGGAATACTCAGGTACAGTCGCTCAAAAGAGTATCCGAACACTATGGTTGATGACAGAATTCAGAAAAAATATCTGGCAACGATTTTTTTTTAGAAATTAGTGACACGCTCAATATTTCCGTGAGTGAGCCCACACGATCTAGTATCAAAATAATATAACCACCTACAGTAGCTCAAAAAGGTATCCGAACACCATGGTTGATTACAGAATTCAGGAAAAATATCTGGCAACGATTTTTTTTAGAAATTAGTGATCTGGCATCCTTCGTGTCACGTAATTACAGAATTCAGGAAAAATATCTGGAGCGTGTGCAGTTACTACACACGCTCCAGTTTGCTGTGAACGGTAATTGCACACGCTCAATATTTCCGTGAGTGAGCCCACACGATCTAGTATCAAAATAATATAACCACCTACAGTCGCTCAAAAAAGTATCCGAACACCATGGTTGATTACAGAATTTAGGAAAAATATCTGGCAACGATTTTTTTTAGAAATTAGTGATCTGGCAACCTTCGTGTCACGTAATTACAGAATTCAGGAAAAATATCTGGAGCGTGTGCAGTTACTACACACGCTCCAGTTTGCTGTGAACGGTAACTGCACACGCTCAATATTTCCGTGAGTGAGCCCACACGATCTAGTATCAAAATAATATGACCACCTACAGTCGCTCAAAAAAGTATCCGAACACCATGGTTGATTACAGAATTTAGGAAAAATATCTGGCAACGATTTTTTTTAGAAATTAGTGATCTGGCATCCTTCGTGTCACGTAATTGCAGAATTCAGGAAAAATATCTGGAGCGTGTGCAGTAACTGCACACGCTCCAGTTTGCTGTGAACGATAACTGCACACGCTCAATATTTCCGTGAGTGAGCCCACACGATCTAGTATCAAAATAATATGACCACCTACAGTCGCTCAAAAAATTATCCGAACAATATGGTTGATTACAGAATTCAGAAAAAAATCGTTGCCAGATATTTTTTCTGAATTCTGTAATCAACCATAGTGTTCGGATAATTTTTTGAGCTACTGTACATTATGTTCCACGGATTGGAATGCATGGGAATGGAGAGCCATATTCAAAACTACCTAACTTTGAAAATAAACTTTTTTACAAAAACTTGTCGCTAGAAACAAATTGAATTATCATTCGGATCACTCTAAATATCCAATCTGAATATTTCTTCAATTTAACCTTTTCAATTCCATAAGATTATATTTGTCCCAATAGAATTTTTAAAATTCTATTGGAACATATTATCTCACCAAAAAACACTAGTGAGGCATATTATCCTTAAAAAAAAGTGGGTCATATTACTCCCCTCTTAACAAATAAAAAAAAAATGGAAAAAAAATTATAAGTGAGACATATCTCAGTAAATAATACCAATGAGACACATTACCCCGCCGGAAACACCACTAGGATATATTATTACATCAAAAATATCAGCGGAACATATTATTCCACCAAAAAACTAAGTGGGACATATTATCCACAAAAATACCAGTGGGACACATTTTCTCACCAAAAATGCCAGTGGACATATTATCCACCAAAAATACAGTGGGACATATTCCCCCTCCCTCCAAAAATACCAGTGGGACATATTCCCCCTCCCTCCAAAAATACCAGTGGGACATATTTTCGCACCAAAAGATACAATTGGGATATATTTTCCCACAAAAAATACCAGTGGAACATTATCACACCAAAAAATACCAGTGAGATATATTATCCCACCAAAAAAATACCAGTGGGGCATATTATCCCACCAAAAGATACTGGTGGGACATATTCCACCAAAAGATACCACTGGAATATATCGCAAACAAAAATTTGAAACCTAAAAGTTGAGAAATCTGATCATTTGGAAATTTACTTTCTATATACCATTATAGTTGTAAATACATCCATAAAACATTTTTCAAATCAAAATTCCAAAGTGGGACTGAAAAGGAGTTGCTGAAGTCGGAACTTTTAACAGCAGACGACGATATTGCAATAGTCCTAATCATTTTTTTTTTTCCAAATTGATAAAAACTGAAAGAATAATGATACAGTCACTCAAAAAAATATCCAATCACTATGGTTGATTATAAAATTCAGAAAAAATATCTGGCAACGATTTTTTCAGAAATTAGTGATCTGGCAACCTTCGTGTCACACACTTGCTGCACGGTAGCGCCCCAGGCTCGCTACCGTGCAGCAAGTGTGTGACACGAAGGTTGCCAGATCACTAATTTCTGAAAAAACCGTTGCCAGATATTTTTGCAAGTGGCAACATGCTACCGTGCAACACGTGCTGCAACAAGTCTGGCAACCTTCGTGTCACGTGACACGAAGATTGCCAGATCACTAATTTCTAAAAAAAAAAAATCGTTGCCAGATATTTTTGGGGCGGTGTGGCTCAGTCGGTAGCGCGCCAGGCTCGTAATCTGTAGTTCCCAGGTTCGAGTCCCAGCTGGGTCAGCGTTGAGATTTATCTCCGCAAAATTCCCCGCCCTGCCCACGGTCAGTAGGGGACACCGATGAGCTTGGAAAGGCCGCCGTCCGTCGGATGGGACGTTAAGCCGTGGCCCCGTGTGCGGGAGAGCCATACCCTGTGCACGTTAAAGAACACGCTGGATGGCCTTGACGGGAGGCTACCATCTGTCTCCCAACAGCTGTTCCAGTGGGTCCCCTCCCCCAACCTTCTCTGAGCCTTCGGGGTCCTTGTGACCTGGCCATTTAGCCCATGGTGTGCAAAAAAAGTGCTGCTCAGAGGTAAAACAGACCGAACCGTTGTTCAGAGTGCAGGAGAGCCATACCTTATGCACGTTATAGAACAGGCTGGATTGCCTTGACGGGAGGCTACCCTCTGCCTCCTTCTCCTAGCAGGCTGTTCATTGGGATCCCTTCCATCAACCTTCTTGGAGTTCTTGTGATCTGATTATTTAGTTCGTCATAGGCAAAAAAAGTGACAGTCAGAGGTAGAAAATGCGGAAACAATCGAATGTAAAAAAGGAAAAGCATAGCCATATAATTTACTTCACATTTAATCCAAGCTCCAGTCATTTTTGGGATTAGTAAAAATGTTTCAAATCAAATTAAATTTCGATTTACAACATATAAAGTTTTGCATGTTACAGTCCCCTCACCTGGAAAAACTGGTGGCAAAGTGAATTTATGATGAATATTTTCATCATTTTTCTTTAGTTTTCGGAACCGTATCATTTGTTTTTATTAATCAATACCAAAAAAAAAAATTTTTTTTACGTTATTTTTCATGATAACTTTCCCCCTTCGTTTTTGGGAAATCTGTAGTAGTAGTATTACGTTACAGTATACGCATGATTGCTCCACTGGTCTCCATAAATTAAGGTTGGGTTGGGTTGTTTTACCTCTGAGCGGCACTTTTTTGCACACCATGGGCTAAATGGCCAGGTCACATGGACCCCGAAGACTCAGAGAAGGGTGGGGAAGAGGACCCACTGGAACAACTGTTGGGAGACAGATGGTAGTCTCCCGTCAAGGCCATCCAGCGTGTTCTTTAACGTGCACAGGGTGTTTTTCTCCCGTACAAGGGTCACGGCTTAACGTCCCATCCGATGGACGGCGGCCTTTCCAAGCCCATCGGTGTCCCCTACTGACCGTGGGCAGGGTGGGGAATTTTTTGCGGAGATAAATCTCAACGCTGACCCAGCTGGGACTCGAACCTGGGAACTACAGATTACGTATTCGTTCAGTATTTAATGAGTTATGGAAGTTTGAATATTTAACAACAGCAATGCCAGTCTCAAGAAACTTATGCAAAACTGAAGAATAGTACAAGAATTCTTTACACAAAGTTTTAAAATACAAACTTATTTTATTAAACACTTTGATACAATGCTTATTACTAAGTTTTAATTAACTTCTGAAGTCATTTTTTGTGGCTGGCATTGTTACCGCTAAATATTCAAACTTCCATAACTCATTAAATACTGAACGGATATTGTTGAAAATCGAGATAAAGATCTCAATCAAATAAATCAATATCTGCAATCACATTTTTCAAAGCAAAAAACTTATTTTAGAAGTTATAGAACTTCGACGTTAGCTTCCCACTGACTTAACATACGGATTTTCCTTAATTTATGGAAACCAGTGCGCTTATTAATGAGGATCCTACCCAAATATTTGTATCTGGAAACATTGATTCCCCCCCACCCCTGAAACCACTCTTCCCTCCCCTCCCCCCATCGGTGAAAAAATTCCAGACGATTTCTATGCTTATAAGAGCACGAACTCTGAATCTTAAAATCATCTAGGGGCGGGGGTGGCTCAGTCGGTAGCGCGCCAGGCTCGTAATCTGTAGTTCCCAGGTTCGAGTCCCAGCTGGGTCAGCGTTGAGATTTATCTCCGCAAAATTCCCCGCCCTGCCCACGGTCAGTAGGGGACACCGATGGGCTTGGAAAGGCCGCCGTCCGTCGGATGGGACGTTAAGCTGTGGCCCCGTGTGCGGGAGAGCCATACCCTGTGCACGTTAAAGAACACGCTGGATGGCCTTGACGGGAGGCTACCATCTGTCTTCTAACAGCTGTTCCAGTGGGTCCCCTCCCCAACCTTCTCTGAGCCTTCGGGGTCCATGTGACCTGGCCATTTAGCCCGTGGTGTGCAAAAAAGTGCCGCTCAGAGGTAAAACAACCCAACCCTGTGCACGTTAAAGAACACACTGGATGGCCTTGACGGGAGGCTACCATCTGTCTCCCAACAGCTGTTCCAGTGGGTCCCCTCCCCCAACCTTCTCTGAGCCTTCGGGGTCCATGTGACCTGGCCATTTAGCCCGTGGTGTGCAAAAAAGTGCCGCTCAGAGGTAAAACAACCCAACCCGACGATTCCTATTCTTATAATAGCGCTGAATCTTAAAAACATCTCATTTCTGAAGACCCTGCCAAACCTTTGCAAGTAGCCTTAAATTCCTTCTATTTCTCAGAGCTTAAGATTTTACTACTTAATTCCTTTAATCGATGCTATTCAAAACCGCAGCAATAAAAGCAACTTAGGAGCTGCCACATTGGTAAACATTATCGCCCAGAATCAAGAGTGCATAGAAGACTAGTCTCTCGCAAAAGCCATACCAACAAATAAGAGAAACACATCCACCCCAGGCAGACATAAATATGAGTCTGGCCCTCCCCCTAGACTCGCCATGTGGTCAAGGCAACGGAAGAGAAGCTGCCATTACCTCACTATGTGTGTATATCTCTCAGTTCGTTGGCTGAGAGCATTCATCCCAGTTTTAGTGTTCTGTTGAAGTATGCAGATACTCCGTCCCCTAGTGCACTGCAGAGGACTGCATCCAGTCTCTAATGAGCCATTTTTACGCAGCGGAGGGCCGGAAATTAATGCATGACTGCTGGACGGTGGGTGATTCAAGAGGTTGTAAAAAAGTCAAAAGGTGCCGCCAGCACTAAAACGAAGGCAAAGATGGAGAGGGAGACTAAGTTACCGTCTCTGGCGCATTGCTCGCAAACACGTGGACGATGATTTCACTGGCCATTGGGAGAGTAAACACGAAATGCTGTTGGTTTCAGATTACGTTGCTTGCTTTATGGTTTGTAGGCGAAAAATTGTCGTTTAATGAATCTCTAGTGCTTGTGCAGGGGACTCAGTAGCGTATTTTGCGACACTTGCGTGTTAAGTGAATAAGGGTTGGGTTGGGTTGTTTTACCTCTGAGCGGCACTTTTTTGCACACCATGGGCTAAATGGCCAGGTCACATGGACCACGTAGGCTCAGAGAAGGTTGGGGGAGGGGACCCACTGGAACAGCTGTTGGGAGACAGATGGTAGCCTTCCGTCAAGGCCATCCAGCGTGTTCTTTAACGTGCACAGGATATGGCTCTCCCATACACGGGGCCACGGCTTAACGTCCCATCCGACGGACGGTGGCTATCCAATCCCATCGGTGTCCCCTACTGACCGTGGGCAAGGCGGGGAATTTTGCGGAGATAAATCTCAACGCTGACCCAGCTGGGACTCGAACCTGGGAACTACAGATTACGAGCCTGGCGCGCTACCGACTGAGCCACCCCTGCCCCAGGACTTATAAGAAACGCATGTCTGCCGTTTGCTCGCTCTCCCGGAATTGCGCCTATTATTTAACATTTTAGAATAGTCTAAAAGGTTTGGATGGGCGTTGTTTACTTGACGATTACGCAGAAACTCGCCTTAAAAAATATATTTATTTCAAAATTTAAAAATGTTTTTTATTACTACTTTGAAAAAATCCACCCTCTTTATTTTAAACAGCTGCTTGCAATAGAAGTCTGACAGAGTTTATATGCTATAAAGGAGATCTGAGAGGAAGGCGATACCTCAGCAGAAAAGCAATAGAAACATCTGAACCGGGACTCGAACCCAGATCCTTTTCAGTAGCCAAGCACGCTAACCACTCGTCCACGGGACGGCGTTTACACTTTTTTTTTTCACTCGTTTCACAAAAATAAAGGTCTCTTCTCCCGACATACTCTGAGCCTTTGAGGTCCTTGCGACCTAGCCATTTAGCCTATTGTGTTAAAAAAGTGCTGATTAGAGGTAAAACAACTCATCCCAAATAGCGCTAACTTCATGGGTAAAAATCTTGCCGAACGCATTATTGATTAACATCACCACAACATTCTTCGCACAATGCCCAGTACTTGAGTACTGACACGGAAGTAGCGAAAGCATCCTCTCTCTTCCAATGATCCCTCAACTGGCCTCCGAAACTTTCGGGTGAGGTAGGGAAGGATAGAAAGAAGAGAGAGAGGCGGACGCTGCGCCGAAGACAAACTGTAACGCCCTTCGTACGTTGCAAAGCAAACTCGAGAAGGCTGTTTGGGTGAGGGTCTTCCGACTGGTTAAAGTTGGAGTATGCGAAGAAGGGCGAGGGATGAGGGGAAGCTGAGAGAACGAGAGGCAGAATACGAGGAGGAAGGTAAAGAGAGATGGGTGGGTGGGTTTGGAAGCTGGAGAATTGGCGGGAAGAAAGAGAGCAAAGGCAAGTTCGTTGCTACATCAGAGAGAGAATTTGAGATCAAAGTGATGCTTGGCGTCGTCGGTATGGCTGGAGACCCCCTCACCTCTCCCCCGACAAGCACGTGCACATAAACTCCTACTCTGGGTCTGACACAGACGGTGTCAGCTTTCAACGATGCGGGGGATCATCAGACGCATAGCTGGTCGACCCCCACTTCCTTTCCATGCAATTCCCTCACTCATCGGGTCCCTTTTAAAAGCAATTTCTTCTCTCTTTCGCATGTTGTCTCTATTCTTTTATCCGTGCTCATTAGTTCACCCCCTCTCCTCCCAGCCCCTCTCCTCCCACCCCCTACCACCACAATCTCTCTAGAAATCGTTGTGATGGAAAGTTCGTAGTAAATTCACTGGTAAAATCGGAGTTTGGTTAGTTTAATCTGTAGCCCACCAAGCCATGGGTTGGGTTGTTTTACCTCTGAGCGGCACTTTTGCACACCATGGGCTAAATGGCCAGGTCACATGGACCCCGAAGGCTCAGAGAAGGTTGTGGGAGGGGACCCACTGGAACAGCTGTTGGGAGACAGATGGTAGCCTCCCGTCAAGGCCATCCAGCGTGTTCTTTAACGTGTACAGGGTATGGCTCTCTCCCGCACACGGGGCCACGGCTTAACCTCCCATCCGACGGACGGCGGCCTTTCCAAGCCCATCGGTGTCCCCTATTGACCGTGGGCAGGGCGGGGAATTTTGCGGAGATAAATCTCAACGCTGACCCAGCTGGGACTCGAACCTGGGAACTACAGATTACGAGCCTGGCGCGCTACCGACTGAGCCACCCCCGCCCCATTAACCTCAAGGTAAACTTGGCCAGGCTCATAATGTGAAGTGAATATTAATTACCATACTCTTCAAACGAATCCGTGCGTTTATTATCCAGTGAAGGGACTTCATCTGAAACTAAATTGTCAACACATTTTCTGGCTCAGATTCTGGTGTTTCCTCAAAAGTTGAATTTAAGGCAGTATTATGACTATAACTTCTGTAAAAGTAGTAAATAAAATATTTATTTACAAATCGCAAAAACTGTTGGACCTAGACATCAAATATATACAGGTATTTATCGATTTAAGTACGCGTTTTTTAAGATTTTTTCCAAAAAGTTTTACTAAAAGTTTTACATGCTATAGCAAATCAGTCCTTTCAAAAGGGGATTACCTGTATTATTATTTGTTTAACACTCTGAAATTTGGCAAGGGTTTAGAGTTCATTTTGCGAAGTGTCCGACGACATAATAATAATATTATCTGTAGTTAATTTACGTTTTAACTCCAGTTTTGAAGTGTTATCCTTCAGCTAATGGGCGGCGGTGGCTCAGCCGGTAGCGCGGCAGGCTTGTAATCTGTAGTTCCCAGGTTCGAGTCCCAGCTGGGTCAGCGTTGAGATTTATCTCCGCAAAATTCCCCGCCTTGCCCACGGTCAGTAGGAGACACCGATATGCTTGGAAAGGCCGCCGTCCGTCGGATGGGACGTTAAGTCGTGGCCCCGTGTGCTGGAGAGCCATACCTTGTGCACGTTAAAGAACACGCTGGATGGCCTTGACGGGAGGCTACCATCTGTCTCCCAACAGCTGTTCCAGTGGGTCCCCTCCCCCAACCTTCTCTGAGCCTTTGGGGTCCATGTGACCTGGCCATTTAGCCCATGGTGTGCAAAAAAGTGCCGCTCAGAGGTAAAACAACCCAACCCTTCAGCTAATAAAACTTTAAAGTTAAGATTTTAAAAGCAAAATATGATTAAGATATTAACAGAGTGCTAGGGTGTTGAGACCCAACCGTTAAAATGTTAACCAAGTGCATGAGCTCCTTCCAAACATACACACACTCTTCTCAATTACACGGCCAAACTGCAGTTAACAGCGTCTTGTCCCAAATTTCGTCAGCGGCCTTAAAAGAATTTTTTCACACCTCTCTGGTTCAAGGCTTAAACGTTGTTAATTACTTCTTCGGGAAGTATATGGAGCTCAGAGAATAACAGTTTTCTGGGAGTGAAGAAAAATAAGGAAAGTCAAGTGTCCATCGAGCCAACTTTCGCTTCCTCGGGTTTTCCAGGTGCCCCTGAGCTCAGATTGACTGCGGATGATATTCCTCTCGTATCTGCGAACTCTTAACTCTCTCTCCGCCCGATGCGGACGGAAGAACAGGGCCTCTCGCGCGCAACATCCCTCGTTTGCTCCACGTGCTCTTAATGTAATTATCCTAATTGGTCCCTTGCACACGGAAGAGGCTGCACCAAACTGAGGCAAATGGTTCCTTTAATTACAAAGATGTAATACACCGGAGGATGAGGAGCACACCGGTAGCTTAGAGAGGAGGAAGATGGAGAGCGAATAGGGAGGATGAACGCATCCTGATACGGATCTCTATTGTGACTATTGACAATTCTATTCCAGCTTCGAAAGGGAATTATTACGTACGTGTCAGTAAAGTTATCGAGATTCCGCGGAGTAGAAAGCCACTGCCTTGTTCTGGGGTATAAGTAATTGTAGAACAATTTCTGCTTTTTTTTTATGGAAGGGATAATATTAAACATTTTTTAATTCGTATTATCTTCCCACTCGGTTTCTTTTTTTCTTCTTTTTTTTTCTCTTTCAGAAAATGGTGACGGTTTCGAATTTTAGAGCACAGAAGCGAGAATAGTTAGATGCAGAGACATAACGATAGCAAGTCATTGCATTGAGGACACACTTTCTGTAGGCCGTTGTAAGACTTCAGCGACAAACCACTGCTTGAGAGGATTTGTTTTTAAAATTTAACTCAAGAATTCTTTTAAAAATTTTGCGCATTTGAGCAGTTTTATGAAATAAATAAAATTTTATATCTGATTAATTTCTAAAACAGTGAAATGAAACTTTGCATCTATATACCATATATATTTTTATTTATTTTTTCTGTGGGGCTCTGAAACTGAAATTACAGTCGCTCAAAAAAATATCCGAATACTATGGTTGATTACAGAATTCAGTAAAAAATATCTGGCAACGATTTTTTTTTAGAAATTAGTGATCTGGCAACCTTCGTGTCACGTGACACGAAGGTTGCCACGAAGGTTGAAGGTTTCTGTGAGTGAGCCCACACGATCCAGGTCACAAAGACCTGGATCGTGTGGTCACAAAGACCTGGATCGTGAGCCCACACGATCCAGGTCACAAAGACCTGGATCGTGTGGGCTCACTCACGGAAATATTGAGCGTGTGCAGTTACCGTTCACAGCAAACTGGAGCGTGTGCAGTAACTGCACACGCTCCAGTTTGCTGTGAACGGTAACTGGAGCGTGTACAGTTGCTGTGCACGCTCCAGATATTTTTCCTGAATTCTGTAATCACGTGACACGAAGGTTGCCAGATCACTAATTTCTAAAAAAATCGTTGTCAGATATTTTTTCTGAATTTTGTAATCAACCATAGTGTTCGGATACTTTTTTGAGCGACTGTAGGTGGTCATATTATTTTGATAGTAGATCGTGTGGGCTCACTCACGGAAATATTGAGCGTGTGCAGTTACCGTTGACAGCAAATTGGAGCGTGTGCAGTAACTGCACACGTCCAGTTTGCTGTGAACGGTAACTGGAGCGTGTACAGTTGCTGTACACGCTCTAGATATTTTTCCTGAATTCTGTAATCACGTGACACGAAGGTTGCCAGATCACTAATTTCTAAAAAAAAAATCGTTGCCAGATATTTTTTCTGGATTCTGTAATCAATCGTAGTGTTCGGATACTTTTTTGAGCGGCTGTACCAAAAAAAAAATTCGAAATGATGAATGATACCATTCAAGAGTTATTGCAAAACTAATAACTAAACAAACATTTCTACGAAAATAAGGGACGGCTTAACGGAATACCTCTTAATTCACAGTCAATAAATAATAATAAAAAAAAAACTTTTAAGCTATTAACAATCGGAAAGACCGAATTCAAAACGACGAAGCTCTTAGAAATATCATTAGTATAAGATTTAAGATAAAGTCTGATATTTGCGTTCGCTTCACAATCCCCTCCTTTTATCTCTTCGCCTCCTTTCCCCTCCCCAGTAAATAAAACTCCTCGACTGCTCGGTTTCCCTCACGCAATCCCAAAATGTCACACAAGAAGACGCAGCCATGCGCATTACATAGACAGCTCCCTCTTTGTGTCTACGTTCCCTTACTTGTGTGCTCGCGCTTGTGTGTGTTTGGAGCCAATTAAAAGAGCGGAGCAAGCCCATTCCTCAGTCGGCAACTAATGGCCACTCAGGCAAGGGTAAAAGCCGAGCCATTTCCTCTTGATGAATGGCAAGCGTGTGGTGTGCCTTGGCCATCCAGAACCAACTTCTGTTCCCCTTCCTGGCCATGTTGTTGTTGCTCGTTTGTCGACCAGCAACAACTACTAGTCTGTCACTCGTTAGGCTTAATCTTTAACTCTTCGCTGTTTTATTTACTGACATGGAAATGTGTCCGTTAGCATCTTTGCCTTTCGACGTTAAAATGAATGTTTCTAACTGTTTCAAATGAGGTGATTCAATATCTGGGGGAATTTTTCGTTTATAACCATTCATTTGTTTGACGTACGAAGTCTGTTTTTATGTACCTAGATCGTTGTATGTTTAGACTGAATTTGAACGTCTCTATTGTGAATGGTGTTACAATGGAGATGAGTTCTGGATGGGAATTTAGAGGTTGACCGCAGCCATCTTGACGCACCGGGACAGCACAACAGTAAACAAAAATAGTTAAAAATTGGGTTGTTTTACCTCTGAGCGGCACTTTTTTGCACACCATGGGCTAAATGGCCAGGCCACAAGGACCCCGAAGGCTCAGAGAAGGTTGGGGGAGGGGACCCACTGGAACAGCTGTTGGGAGATAGATGGTAGCCTCCCGTCAAGACCATCCAGCGTGTTCTTTAACGTGCACAGGGTATGGCTCTCCTGCACACGGAGCCACGGCTTAACGTCCCATCCGACGGACGGCGGCCTTTCCAAGCCCATCGGTGTCCCCTACTGACCGTGGGCAGGGCGGGGAGCTTTGCGGAGATAAATCTCAACGCTGACCCAGCTAGGACTCGAACCTGGGAACTACAGATTACGAGCCTGGCGTGCTACCGACTGAGCCACCCCCGCCCCATAGTTAAAAATGTGAAGTGAAATATGGGTAAAGGATTAGTGATTTAATTTATTTTTTGTAGAAAAAAACAAAATTCTTTTGTTAAGATTTAATTCAAACAGTTATGAAAATTCCAAAAATAATTACCAAATTTTTAAAATAAATAACTTCCAATTTTATTTTAAGCGATATAATTATGAAATAAAAATGCTTATAAACTGAATGAACAAATAATAACATGTTGCTCCACTTATTTCCATCCCAACAGTATCCAGAAGTCTTGGTAAAGACTAAATGAGATGCTGAAAGTACGGAGGTGGGTATTGCCGCTCATTAAGCGAGGATCGCCTGTCGTAGAGCATCCACAGTTGCCGATGGGGTTTGACGGGCTCGAACAGATCTTTCCAATTCGTTCCACAAATGCTCAATGGGGTTGAGGTCCGGCGATTGAGTGTGGTAAACTCACTGAAATGCTCCTGGAGCTAATTGGTCGCCACTCGGGAAGTATGCGGTGTGGCGTTTTCCTCTTGAAAGATGGCGTCATGATGGAATCGTTACGAACGAGTGTAGATGGTTGGCGAGGATATTCACATACTTTGTGCTGGTGACGGAGGTCTCAACGGGTACGAGAGGCCCCAAGGAAGCTCATTTAAATGCACCACAAACTATTACACCGCCCGGGGCGGGGGTGGCTCAGTCGGTAGCGCGCCAGGCTCGTAATCTGTAGTTCCCAGGTTCGAGTCTCAGCTGGGTCAGCGTTAGAGATTTATCTCTGCAAAATTCCCCGCCCTGCCCATGGTCAGTAGGGGACACCGATGGGCTTGGAAAGGCCGCCGTCCGTCGGATGGGACGTTAAGCCGTGGTCCTGTGTGCGGGAGAGCTATACCCTGTGCACGTTAAAGAACACGCTGGATGACCTTGACGGGAGGCTACCATCTGTCTCCCAACAGCTGTTCCAGTGGGTCCCCTCCCCCAACCTTCTCTGAGCTTTCGGGGTCCTTGTGTCCTGGCCAGTTAGCCCATGGTGTGCAAAAAAGTGCCGCTCAGAGGTAAAATCAATCCAATCCAATATTACACCGCCTCCACCTGCCTGTATGACCCCAACTTGGCAAGCTGGGTCCATCGCTTCGTGTAGTTTACGCCATACCTGCACCCTCGCATCAGTGTGATAGAGTTGAAACCGTTATTCATCAGAAGAGATGACGTGCTTCCAGTCCTCTGCCCTCCAGTTGCGATAGGCCTTTGCAAACTGCAGCCTAATTTTTCAGTGCCTTGCAGTTAATAAAGGGACATGATATGGACATCGACTGCCATAGCCTATTTTTTTCCACGGTACGATGAATAGTATTTGTGCATAGGTTTGTGGACATGCCCTCATTCAATTCCAACGTTATGTGCTCCATGGTAGCCGTGCGATTCCTTGTAACGATGTGGGATAGTCTGCAATCACCTCGAGAATCAATTGAACGTTTACGTCCACATTTCTCCTGCTGGGTTGAGGTTTTGCCGTATTTCATATAGTCTTGGTATACACGTGCGATGGTCTGACGTAAAAATTCCAACATTTCATCAGTTGCAGTGATTGAACAACTGGCCTTCCTTGCATCTACTATCTGGCCACGATCAAACTCAGTTACGTCGCTGCCTTTAACCGTGATTACTTCTCCGTGACTGATTTCCAATACGTAGAGACCTGCTCTATTTATAGGCAATGCCAGTTTCAGCATCCCACTGACTGGACGTGATACTTTTGCTTTGCATATTGTTATCGGGATGTATATAATAATTTGTTCATTCAGTACACATATATATATATATTCAGTTGGGTTAGGTTGTTTTACCTCTCAGCGGCACTTTTTTGCACACCATAGGCTAAATGGCCAGGTCACATGGACCCCGAAGGTTTAGAGAAGGTTGGGGGAGGGGACGCACTGGAACAGCTGTTGGGAGACAGATGGTAGCCTCCCGTCAAGGCCATCCAGCGTGTTCTTTAACGTGCACAGGGTATGGCTCTCCCGCACACGGGACCACGGCTTAACGTCCCATCCGACGGACGGCGGCCTTTCCAAGCCCATCGGTGTCCCCTACTGACCGTGAGCAGGGCGGGGAATTTTGCGGAAATAAATCTCAACGCTGACCCAGCTGGGACTCGAACCTGGGAACTACAGATTACGAGCCTGGCGCGCTACCGACTGAGCCATCCCCGCCCCTCTGGCTCGTGGAGAGGGGGTAAAAATTTCTGGCAAAAAAATTCCGAAATTTCCCACCCTGTTTATTGCTGTGACTACTAGGAACAATTATTCTTTCTTTTTTTTTTGCAATAATTTTTCTTGCATTAATTTAATACAGACTTTTTACAATTTATGTGAGTGGTTAGCGCGCTTGGCTACTGATCTAAGGGACCTGGGTTCGAGCTCCGGATAAGGCATGGATGTATGTGTCGTTTTTCTGCTGAGGTCCTGCCATCCTCTCAGACCTTCTACTGTGGTATATAAACTGACAAGCTCCTGTCAGACCTCTGTGGCAAGCAGCTGCTTGAGGGGGTATTCATTTATTTTTTTATTTATTATTTGTATATTATTTAAATGATACTTTTTATGCTTTATTTAATTTTTCCTTCCACCTATTTTTTAATTCCACATTGGAGAAAGAAAATATGACGAAAACAACTATGACATTTATAATTATATTTTAGTTAGTTAAAATTCTATTTAATCAAAATAATTTTGGGAAGGCGTCCGCAGAACGAGCGAGATATTTTAGGGGGTCCTAGAAGCAAGCGATTCTCGAGTAACAACAATGTAAACATTAAAGGCGATTCACTTAATGTGAGAAATGAGAAATATAGAAACAAAAAAAAGATCAACGGCCGAATAGTGCTCATTAATTTTATTTACTAAATGTTGATTAAAATGATTGAAATCAGAATTAAATAATTATTTATCTAATGTATATTTATTTCATTAAATGCTTTGAAATTAATAATTCAGTTCAGGTTATTCAACAACACATACATATCTGTATTGCATCTGATATTACATTTCTTAATTGTATTTAAATTTCATAATGTTCTTAAAAACAACAAGAGAGAAACAGAATATTCTAAACACTAACCTTACAAATATTACCACTCTACAAATATACTGGTTCGTGGGATGAAATACCTTAAATTAAAAACTAGAATGCGATCGTAATATTTATGAAAATAATAATATCATTTAAGTTTTATTTAGCTTCTGTGATAGATTCTTAACTGGATTATATATACCCCCTCAAGCAGCTGTTTGCCACAGAGGTCTGACAGGAGCCTGTCAGTTTATAAGCCATAGTAGAAGGTCTGTGAGGATGGCAGGACCTCAGCAGAAAAACAACACACACACCCATGCCTTACCCGGGACTCGAACCCGGGTCCCTTAGATCAGTAGCCAAGCGCACTACTGTTGTTAAATATTCGAACTTCCATAACTCTTTAAATACCGAACAAACAGCTTTGAAAATCAAGATTAAGATAAATTTGCTTGAGTATCTTTAATTTATCCTCAGTCACATTTTCCCATAAAAAGCTTACTTAAGAAGTTACAGATTGGATTTGGATTGTTTTACCTCTGAGCGGCACTTTTTTGCACACCATGGGCTAAATGGCCAGGCCACAAGGACCCCGAAGGCTCAGAGAATGTTGGAGGAGGGGACCCACTGGAACAGCTGTTGCGAGACAAATGGTAGCCTCCCGTCAAGGCCATCCAGCGTGTTCTTTAACGTGCACAGAGTATGGCTCTCCCGCATCCGACGGACGGCGGCCTTTCCAAGCCCATCGGTGTCCCCTACTGACCGTGGGCAGGGCGGGGAGTTTTGCGGAGATAAATCTCAACGCTGACCCAGCTGGGACTCGAACCTGGGAACTACAGATTACGAGTCTGGCGCGCTACCGACTGAGCCACCCCCGCCCCAAGAAGTTACAGAGTTTCAAAATTGAACTAGTTTCTCATTGGTTCAGTGTTTCCCTAGACTTTGGCAGAGATTCCAACAAGGACAGAGCTGATCCAGATGATTCAGTAGTGACATCGACGAGCAACAACCCCAAGGGAGGACCGCTTTCTGGTACGGCGATATCCGCTACCACTATACGTCAAAGTCTTCACGAAATGTGCCATATGCTAGGAAGCCAGTGGTGTGCATGCCCCTGACCCAACGTCACAGAAGGAGCAGCCTAAACTTGTATAAACATCATGCCAACCGAACCCAGGAGCAATGGTAGTCCGTGCTTTTCAGGATGAATCCAGATTCGTCCTACAGAGTAACTTGCGGTGTCAGATGATATGGGGGAAAGCAGGAACACCTGTCATGCCACAGATATCCGTGAATGCGATACCAACAATTGTGGGACTGTCATGGTTTGGGAACCAGGCTCGTAATCTGTAGTTCCCAGGTTCGAGTCCCAGCTGGGTCAGCGTTGAGATTTATCTCTGCAAAATTTCCCGCCCTGCCCACGGTCAGTAGGGGATACCGATGGGCTTGGAAAGGCAGCCGTCCGTCGGATGGGACGTTAAGCCGTGGTACCGTGTGCGGGAGAGTAATACCCTGTGCACGTTAAAGAACACGCTGGATGGCCTTGACGGGAGGTTACCATCTGTTTCCCAACAGCTGTTCCAGTGGGTCCCCTCCCCCAACCTTCTCTGAGCCTTCGGGGTCCACGTGACCTGGCCATTTAGCCCACTGTGTGCAAAAAAGTGCCGCTCAGAGGTAAAACAACCCAACCCAACCCGTCATGGTTTGGGAAAGGATATCTTTAGGCAGCTGCATAGATCTGTACGTGCTCCGTCAGGCTGCGTTACTGGTCGCAGGTACTGGGATGGACTCTTGGAATCCTTTGTGGGACCACATACTGGTGCAATAGCTGATTCCTTCCTTCCACAGAATGATAATGCCCTCCTGCAGCGTTGTCGCCTTGTCGATTGATTACCATTAACCGTATGAAGTGGCCAGGCATGGTTTGCGTAAGGATATATGATCTTTCGGGAGATGGGTTGCTCCCCTGAATTCAGCTCCTGGAAGCCTCCTCGAGTTTTGATGTGTTTTAGAGGAGCAATGAAAATTACTAACCACAGCGCCACTGATCAGCCTTATCAACAGCATGAGACATCGCTGCCAGGCCTGCATATAGAAGTAAAGCTTGATAAAAAGTAGCATATGAAAGTAAAGATAAAAGCTGACCACACGCTATATTGAACCATTTGGGCTATCTCAGTTGTTCTTCAACATTTTTACCATGTGTCTGTATTCCTATATAATTTTGGGAATTAAAAGCGTTACTCCGTTTTCCTACTGTTATTCTTACTCACAATGAACTACTTGAACATTTAAATTAATATCCAAAATTATCTGTACTTTGGCTTTTCTGTAACCCCTTGTATGGGTTGGATTGTTTTACCTCTGAGCGGCACTTTTTTTTGCACACCATGGGCTAAATGGTCAGGTCACATGAACCCGAAGGCTCAGAGAAGGTTGGGGGAGGGGACCCACTGGAACAGCTGTTGGGAGACAGATGGTAGCCTCCCGTCAAGGCCATCCGGCGTGTTCTTTAACGTGCACAGGGTATGGCTCTCCCGCACACGGGGCGACGGCTTAACGTCCCATCCGACGGACGGCGGCCTTTCCAAGCCCATCGGTGTCCCCTACTGACCGTGGGCAGGGCGGGGAATTTTGCGGAGATAAATCTCCGCAAAATCAGTAGTTCCCAGGTTCGAGTCCCAGCTGGGACTCGAACCTGGGAACTACAGATTACGAGCCTGGCGCGCTACCGACTGAGCACCCTCCCCCCCCCCCCCCCCGCCTTGTATGGAATAAATTTTTATTATTATTATACACCTATCTTCCGATTCGCAGTCAGTATATACAACGGGTCTTTGAGAAAAGCTGGATTTTCAGATTGTTCCTTAATTTATGATTTAGGTCCATTCACAGTTAAAACTACCTTAGTATAACTACCTTTCCCTCAACTCTTCCAGGACTCTCATTTTTCTTCATACCGAGTTAGAAAGCTGAAGAAGAAAGATAACCAAGAGATATTTATTAATGATCGCAGAATATTTACAAAGGAATATTGTAATTAGAGAATTTTGCGTGATGATAATGCGATTTTAGATTTTAAATTAAGTTTTGCGAAAAAAAAAAGCAACTTAATTCATCTGTTTTAATATAAACTGCAGGTTTAATCAAACCAAATAATCATGCCCCATTTTAAAGCCCTTAATTTGCCACTTTCCCTTCTAAAAAAAATTGACCTGTTTTCTTCCTTGCTTTGTTTAAAAGACCGCTTCAGGCAATCCTCATTAGTGTCAGTGTTGAAAGTCTAAGCTAGAAAGCCAGAGGGGGCGATGTCCAGCCAAGAGACGAATTATGCAATTTGCAGGGGGTAAAGCAGTAAAAGAGGAGACAGCCAACGAGAGGCACTTACATTTGGGCTGTAAAGAAAGCTACAGCGGAGGGATATATCCAGGCGGACGGGGGAAAGCGAGGGGCAAAATCCAGTTGTTGCTGGAGGAGTTTGCGACCCATCCTCATAAACTACCGCTATGGGGTAAGTAATTGGGATACGTGAACGTCTGGAAGGCAATGAAGTCGACACTCACATAAAAACAGAGAGATGAAAATTAATTTCAACCATCCAAAGATGGGTTCCTGAGACAAATATTTTTCGAATTTATGATCCATCTGTTCTAGGAGAAGACTAACAAAACAAACTATTGTTTTCTTTGACCCTTCCTGAAGTCTTCTTGACTTTAAGTTATGGATTGTTTGTGATATAAATGTGCCACGAGTTTCTCTTAGAGTTTCTTTGATGACAGTCAACCTTTCGATCATAGGTTTGCTGCAAGAATAGTGGAAGCGTTATTAGAAATGGGTGCGATTCCCATTTCCGTGCTGTTTGATACCGAATTGCATTTTCAAGCGTCCGAGTGGTTAGAGCGTTTAAAATGAATAAATGCCTGATGAACAGCTGCTTGCTACACAGGTCTGACAGGAGCCTGTTAGTTTATAATTCATTGTAGAAGATCTGTGAGGAAGGCGAGCCCACAGCAGAAAGACAACACAAGCATGAATGCTTTACCCTGGGGCTCGAACCCAGGTCCCTTTGATCAGTAGCCAAGCCCGCTAACCACTAGGTCACGAGCATTTAGTTGCCCATAAAAGGGACTTTTAAAATATCGAAGGAATACAGGGTAAGGCTCTGTTGGTAACACTCCAGAATCGCAAAATCTGCAGTTCCCAGTTTTTTCACCAAATCATCTTGTAAATGAAACCGGTCATTTGATTTGACGTTAAGAGGTGGAACCATATACAGGATAGGGTTGGGTTGTTTTTTCCTCTGAATGGCAGCTTTTTGTGCAAAATGATCTAAATGGCTAGGTCACAAAGACCCCAGTAGGGGGCACTAATGGGATTGAGAAGTCCGCCATCCGTCGGATGGCCATGGCCAGTGTTCGGGAGAGCCATTCTTTGTGCACGTTAAAGAACACATTGGATGGCCTTAACGAGAAACTACCATCTGTCTCTTGTTTAGTGGGTCCACCTTCCCTCCTTTGAGTCTTCTGGGTCCTTGTGACCTGAACATTTAGTCCATTGTGTGCAAAAAAGAGCCGTTTAGAGGTAAAATAACCGTAGAAGAAAACAACAACGACAACAAAAAAAAAAGCTCCCAAGGGATTAGAGAAGAATGGCATCCACTGGAGAGGAGACAGATGATAATCTCCAGTCAAGATCATCCAGTCTTCTTTATCATCACAGAGTATGGCGCTCCTGCACAAGGAGCCACGGTTAAACATCCCATCCGACGACTCGGTGCCTTTCCAAGAATTTTCCCAAGAAATTTTCAAGACGAATGGGTGCCTTTCCAAGAGTTTTTCCAAGAAATTTTCAAGACGAATGGGTGCCTTTCCAAGAATTTTTCCAAGAAATTTCCAACATGAATGGGTGCCTTTCCAAGAGTTTTTCCAAGAAATTTTCAAGACGAATGGGTGCCTTTCCAAGAGTTTTTCCAAGAAATTTTCAAGACGAATGTGTGCCTTTCCAAGAGTTTTTCCAAGAAATTTCCAACATGAATGGGTGCCTTTCCAAGAGTTTTTCCAAGAAATTTTCAAGAAGAATGGGTGCCTTTCCAAGAATTTTTCCAAGAAATTTTCAAGAAGAATGGGTGCCTTTCCAAGAATTTTTCGAAGAAATTTTCAAGACGAATGGGTGCCTTTCCAAGAGTTTTTCCAAGAAATTTTCAAGACGAATGGGTGCCTTTCCAAGAATTTTTCCAAGAAATTTCCAGCATGAATGGGTGCCTTTCCAAGAGTTTTTCCAAGAAATTTTCAAGACGAATGGGTGCCTTTCCAAGAGTTTTTCCAAGAAATTTTCAAGACGAATGGGTGCCTTTCCAAGAATTTTTCCAAGAAATTTCCAGCATGAATGGGTGCCTTTCCAAGAGTTTTTCCAAGAAATTCTCAAGAAGAATGGGTGCCTTTCCAAGAGTTTTTCCAAGAAATTTTCAAGACGAATGGGTGCCTTTCCAAGAATTTTTCCAAGAAATTTCCAACATGAATGGGTGCCTTTCCAAGAGTTTTTCCAAGAAATTTCCAACATGAATGGGTGCCTTTCCAAGAGTATTTCCAAGAAATTTTCAAGACGAATGGGTGCCTTTCCAAGAATTTTTCCAAGAAATTTCCAGCATGAATGGGTGCCTTTCCAAGAGTTTTTCCAAGAAATTTTCAAGAAGAATGGGTGCCTTTCCAAGAGTTTTTCCAAGAAATTTTCAAGAAGAATGGGTGCCTTTCCAAGAGTTTTTCCAAGAAATTTTCAAGACGAATGGGTGCCTTTCCAAGAATTTTTCCAAGAAATTTCCAACATGAATGGGTGCCTTTCCAAGAGTTTTTCCAAGAAATTTTCAAGAAGAATGGGTGCCTTTCCAAGAGTTTTTCCAAGAAATTTTCAAGACGAATGGGTGCCTTTCCAAGAATTTTTCCAAGAAATTTCCAACATGAATGGGTGCCTTTCCAAGAGTTTTTCCAAGAAATTTCCAACATGAATGGGTGCCTTTCCAAGAGTATTTCCAAGAAATTTTCAAGACGAATGGGTGCCTTTCCAAGAATTTTTCCAAGAAATTTCCAGCATGAATGGGTGCCTTTCCAAGAGTTTTTCCAAGAAATTTTCAAGAAGAATGGGTGCCTTTCCAAGAGTTTTTCCAAGAAATTTTCAAGACGAATGGGTGCCTTTCCAAGAATTTTTCCAAGAAATTTCCAACATGAATGGGTGCCTTTCCAAGAGTTTTTCCAAGAAATTTTCAAGACGAATGGGTGCCTTTCCAAGAGTATTTCCAAGAAATTTTCAAGACGAATGGGTGCCTTTCCAAGAGTTTTTCCAAGAAATTTTCAAGACGAATGGGTGCCTTTCCAAGAATTTTTCCAAGAAATTTCCAGCATGAATGGGTGCCTTTCCAAGAGTTTTTCCAAGAAATTTTCAAGAAGAATGGGTGCCTTTCCAAGAGTTTTTCCAAGAAATTTTCAAGACGAATGGGTGCCTTTCCAAGAATTTTTCCAAGAAATTTCCAACATGAATGGGTGCCTTTCCAAGAGTTTTTCCAAGAAATTTCCAACATGAATGGGTGCCTTTCCAAGAGTATTTCCAAGAAATTTTCAAGACGAATGGGTGCCTTTCCAAGAATTTTTCCAAGAAATTTCCAGCATGAATGGGTGCCTTTCCAAGAGTTTTTCCAAGAAATTTTCAAGAAGAATGGGTGCCTTTCCAAGAGTTTTTCCAAGAAATTTTCAAGACGAATGGGTGCCTTTCCAAGAATTTTTCCAAGAAATTTCCAACATGAATGGGTGCCTTTCCAAGAGTTTTTCCAAGAAATTTCCAACATGAATGGGTGCCTTTCCAAGAGTATTTCCAAGAAATTTTCAAGACGAATGGGTGCCTTTCCAAGAATTTTTCCAAGAAATTTCCAGCATGAATGGGTGCCTTTCCAAGAGTTTTTCCAAGAAATTTTCAAGAAGAATGGGTGCCTTTCCAAGAGTTTTTCCAAGAAATTTTCAAGACGAATGGGTGCCTTTCCAAGAATTTTTCCAAGAAATTTCCAACATGAATGGGTGCCTTTCCAAGAGTTTTTCCAAGAAATTTTCAAGACGAATGGGTGCCTTTCCAAGAGTATTTCCAAGAAATTTTCAAGACGAATGGGTGCCTTTCCAAGAGTTTTTCCAAGAAATTTTCAAGACGAATGGGTGCCTTTCCAAGAATTTTTCCAAGAAATTTCCAGCATGAATGGGTGCCTTTCCAAGAGTTTTTCCAAGAAATTTTCAAGAAGAATGGGTGCCTTTCCAAGAGTTTTTCCAAGAAATTTTCAAGACGAATGGGTGCCTTTCCAAGAATTTTTCCAAGAAATTTCCAACATGAATGGGTGCCTTTCCAAGAGTTTTTCCAAGAAATTTCCAACATGAATGGGTGCCTTTCCAAGAGTATTTCCAAGAAATTTTCAAGACGAATGGGTGCCTTTCCAAGAGTTTTTCCAAGAAATTTCCAACATGAATGGGTGCCTTTCCAAGAGTATTTCCAAGAAATTTTCAAGACGAATGGGTGCCTTTCCAAGAATTTTTCCAAGAAATTTCCAGCATGAATGGGTGCCTTTCCAAGAGTTTTTCCAAGAAATTTTCAAGAAGAATGGGTGCCTTTCCAAGAGTTTTTCCAAGAAATTTTCAAGACGAATGGGTGCCTTTCCAAGAATTTTTCCAAGAAATTTCCAACATGAATGGGTGCCTTTCCAAGAGTTTTTCCAAGAAATTTTCAAGACGAATGGGTGCCTTTCCAAGAGTATTTCCAAGAAATTTTCAAGACGAATGGGTGCCTTTCCAAGAGTTTTTCCAAGAAATTTTCAAGACGAATGGGTGCCTTTCCAAGAATTTTTCCAAGAAATTTCCAGCATGAATGGGTGCCTTTCCAAGAGTTTTTCCAAGAAATTTTCAAGAAGAATGGGTGCCTTTCCAAGAGTTTTTCCAAGAAATTTTCAAGACGAATGGGTGCCTTTCCAAGAATTTTTCCAAGAAATTTCCAACATGAATGGGTGCCTTTCCAAGAGTTTTTCCAGGAAATTTCCAACATGAATGGGTGCCTTTCCAAGAGTATTTCCAAGAAATTTTCAAGACGAATGGGTGCCTTTCCAAGAGTTTTTCCAAGAAATTTCCAACATGAATGGGTGCCTTTCCAAGAGTATTTCCAAGAAATTTTCAAGACGAATGGGTGCCTTTCCAAGAATTTTTCCAAGAAATTTCCAGCATGAATGGGTGCCTTTCCAAGAGTTTTTCCAAGAAATTTTCAAGAAGAATGGGTGCCTTTCCAAGAGTTTTTCCAAGAAATTTTCAAGACGAATGGGTGCCTTTCCAAGAATTTTTCCAAGAAATTTCCAGCATGAATGGGTGCCTTTCCAAGAGTTTTTCCAAGAAATTTTCAAGAAGAATGGGTGCCTTTCCAAGAGTTTTTCCAAGAAATTTTCAAGACGAATGGGTGCCTTTCCAAGAATTTTTCCAAGAAATTTCCAGCATGAATGGGTGCCTTTCCAAGAGTTTTTCCAAGAAATTTTCAAGAAGAATGGGTGCCTTTCCAAGAGTTTTTCCAAGAAATTTTCAAGACGAATGGGTGCCTTTCCAAGAATTTTTCCAAGAAATTTCCAACATGAATGGGTGCCTTTCCAAGAGTTTTTCCAAGAAATTTTCAAGACGAATGGGTGCCTTTCCAAGAGTATTTCCAAGAAATTTTCAAGACGAATGGGTGCCTTTCCAAGAGTTTTTCCAAGAAATTTTCAAGACGAATGGGTGCCTTTCCAAGAATTTTTCCAAGAAATTTCCAGCATGAATGGGTGCCTTTCCAAGAGTTTTTCCAAGAAATTTTCAAGAAGAATGGGTGCCTTTCCAAGAGTTTTTCCAAGAAATTTTCAAGACGAATGGGTGCCTTTCCAAGAATTTTTCCAAGAAATTTCCAACATGAATGGGTGCCTTTCCAAGAGTTTTTCCAAGAAATTTCCAACATGAATGGGTGCCTTTCCAAGAGTATTTCCAAGAAATTTTCAAGACGAATGGGTGCCTTTCCAAGAGTTTTTCCAAGAAATTTCCAACATGAATGGGTGCCTTTCCAAGAGTATTTCCAAGAAATTTTCAAGACGAATGGGTGCCTTTCCAAGAATTTTTCCAAGAAATTTCCAGCATGAATGGGTGCCTTTCCAAGAGTTTTTCCAAGAAATTTTCAAGAAGAATGGGTGCCTTTCCAAGAGTTTTTCCAAGAAATTTTCAAGACGAATGGGTGCCTTTCCAAGAATTTTTCCAAGAAATTTCCAACATGAATGGGTGCCTTTCCAAGAGTTTTTCCAAGAAATTTTCAAGACGAATGGGTGCCTTTCCAAGAGTATTTCCAAGAAATTTTCAAGACGAATGGGTGCCTTTCCAAGAGTTTTTCCAAGAAATTTTCAAGACGAATGGGTGCCTTTCCAAGAATTTTTCCAAGAAATTTCCAGCATGAATGGGTGCCTTTCCAAGAGTTTTTCCAAGAAATTTTCAAGAAGAATGGGTGCCTTTCCAAGAGTTTTTCCAAGAAATTTTCAAGACGAATGGGTGCCTTTCCAAGAATTTTTCCAAGAAATTTCCAACATGAATGGGTGCCTTTCCAAGAGTTTTTCCAAGAAATTTCCAACATGAATGGGTGCCTTTCCAAGAGTATTTCCAAGAAATTTTCAAGACGAATGGGTGCCTTTCCAAGAATTTTTCCAAGAAATTTCCAGCATGAATGGGTGCCTTTCCAAGAGTTTTTCCAAGAAATTTTCAAGAAGAATGGGTGCCTTTCCAAGAGTTTTTCCAAGAAATTTTCAAGACGAATGGGTGCCTTTCCAAGAATTTTTCCAAGAAATTTCCAACATGAATGGGTGCCTTTCCAAGAGTTTTTCCAAGAAATTTCCAACATGAATGGGTGCCTTTCCAAGAGTATTTCCAAGAAATTTTCAAGACGAATGGGTGCCTTTCCAAGAATTTTTCCAAGAAATTTCCAGCATGAATGGGTGCCTTTCCAAGAGTTTTTCCAAGAAATTTTCAAGAAGAATGGGTGCCTTTCCAAGAGTTTTTCCAAGAAATTTTCAAGACGAATGGGTGCCTTTCCAAGAATTTTTCCAAGAAATTTCCAACATGAATGGGTGCCTTTCCAAGAGTTTTTCCAAGAAATTTTCAAGACGAATGGGTGCCTTTCCAAGAGTATTTCCAAGAAATTTTCAAGACGAATGGGTGCCTTTCCAAGAGTTTTTCCAAGAAATTTCCAAGATGAATGGGTGCCTTTCCAAGAGTTTTTCCAAGAAACTTCCAAGACGAATGGGTGCCTTTCCAAGAGTTTTCCAAGAAATTTCCAAGACGAATGGGTGCCTTTCCAAGAGTTTTTCCAAGAAACTTCCAAGACGAATGGGTGCCTTTCCAAGAGTTTTCCAAGAAATTTCCAAGACGAATGGGTGTCTTTCCAAGAGTTTTCCAAGAAATTTCCAAGACGAATGGGTGCCTTTCCAAGAGTTTTCCAAGAAATTTTCAAGACGAAACGGTGCCTTTCCAAGAGTTTTCCCAAGAAATTTCCGAAACGAATGTGTGCCTTTCCTATGTCATCGAAGACAGAATGAAAGAGGAAAATGTTCAACACAGGCACACCTAGTAAGATCAGATTACGAGCCGTGCACGATGTCTGCTGAGGAAACCCTTTTTAGGAACATTCCATGAATGAGAAATGTTCCAAAAAAAGCGGTAACTGAATGAAAGGTTTTGCCCCTTAGGGATAAACCATTTCTAAAAGAGAATTTCACAACCTTTAACATTTATTGTTAATATGTCTACTCTGTCGCCTGAATATAAATATGTGAAAGTCACTCTTTTGTTCGCAGGTCAGTCTTATGTTATTCAATTAGACACTTTCTCACCCTGTTTCGTATTTTCAGCAACGCCCCGACTCTAATGCGTTACAAACAGCGACACCCATAAACGTCTTGTTTTGATTTTATAATCTCTCGTCGTTCTTATTTCCGCACCCAGTCAGGTTGCCATTCGAGACACGAGATATTTTTAACTGTTGATTTGACGTCATCCATTTGGTTCGGGTTTATTGGAATCTTCCGTAGGTTCCGAATGTTATGAAATATTGGTTCCTCTCTTGGTTAAATTTGGTTATGGAACTGAATAGAAAAGCTGCGACTCTTTTATCTTTTTAAAACTAGATTGATCTGGTGATTTCTGTTTTTGAAGTCTATTTTGGTGCAGAAAGGAAAGCAACATAGGATACTAGTATTGGACCACTTCTTTCTCACCGAGGGCAGAACGGGAATTGTGGAAAAAATCCTCAATGCAGATACAATTTGCTCTGCATACATGGCTCAACCTACATATGCTAAGGCTCTACATACATGGATAATTATACAGAAGCCATAGAGCGCCAGGCTCGTAATCTGTAGTTCCCAGGTTCGAGTCCCAGCTGGTTCAGCGTTGAGATTTATCTCCGCAAAACTCCCCGCCCTACCCACGATCAGTAGGGGATACCGATGGGCTTGGAAAGGCAGCCGTCCGTCGGATGGGACGTTAAGCCGTGGCCCCATGTGCGGGATAGCCATACCCTGTACACGTTAAAGAACACGCTGGATGGCCTCGACGGGAGGCTACCATCTGTCTCCCAACAGCTGTTCCATTGGGTCCCTTCCCCCAACCTTCTCTGAGCCTTCGGGGTCCTTGTGACCTGGCCATTTAACCCATGGTGTGCAAAAAAGTGCCGCTCAGATGTAAAACAACCCAACCCAACAACAGAAGCCATAGACTAACGAGATGCAACCAGACAGTAGATTAATTCTCCAATTATATCTATCCTGAATAACTGCTACTATGTTTAGCCACTAAGGGTTGCGTTGTTTACCTCTGAGCGGTACTTTTTTGCACACCATGGGCTAAATGGCCAGGTCACATAGACCCCGAAGGCTCAGAGAAGGTTGGGAGAGGGGACCCATTGGAACAGCTGTTGGGAGACAGATGGTAGTCTCCCGTCAAGGCCATCCAGCGTGTTCTTTAACGTGCACAGGATATGGCTCTCCCACACACGGACCACGGCTTAACGTCCCATCCGACGGTCGGCTGCCTTTCCAAGCCCATCGGTGTCCCCTATTGACCGTGGGCAAGGCGGGGAATTTTGCGGAGATAAATCTCAACGCTGACCCAGCTGGGACTCGAACCTGGGAACTATAGATTACGAGCCTGGCGCGCTACCGACTGAGCCACCCCCGCCCAATTTGCCACTAAAGACCAATTCCAATTAAATCTCTACTTTAAGTCTTCGCCGTTTCCTCAAGCTCTTAACACACTCTTCGTAGCTCTATTCATTATTCTGCAATCATGCACATAACACCAGGATCAAACCAACGCATTCTCTCCCTGTGCAAAATGTTCCTGAAAGACTGTCTCCTTTCTTTAACCTCACCATTCTCTAAATAATCAAACCATCGAATACTCAAAAATGCACCCTGAATCAAAACCATACTTCTCAAAACAATCCTTTACTCACGCACATAAAGTTAATTATAATTTTCCACACCACAAGCGAAAAGAAAATACAATATCGCCGTCGTACGCAAAAGTCCTTACACTTAGGGATAAAACTGAACAAAAGAAACAGACAGAGACTTTATATCCTCAGAGCATTACCTTTCATCTCATCTGAACTTTTTTTTTTCCGTTTGGAAGCCTTGCAACGTCAGATTACAAACAACGTGTTGTGGTCACACCTCGTGATTCTTGGTTGAGCTGGAGGAGGCTGCGCTTAAAGGAAACGAACCTTTCCATCCCCTCCCCTCCCCCCTTCTACACCTTCCCCATCGCTATGCATCCTTCTACACACACTCCCTCTATTCAGTAGTAAGGCTTCGTCGAACGTCTTGGGTTTCAGAAAAAGCGCCCGTCTTTGTAAACCCAATTACGATTGCCGGATTTTGTTGCGAAGTTTTCCTTACGCTCAGCTCTTTTTTTCGGTTACGGTTAGAAACACAGTGGAAGTTAAGAAGAGGTTCTTTACTTTCCCCACTTTTTTTTTTTGTAAAATCGTAAATTCTCGCAATAAAAAATGTTGTTTATATCTTTTGATGAACAGCTTTTTTTTAAATATTTCGTTGTTACTTTTTTGTTTCTAAATAGAATCCTGTTTAGAAAAAAAAAATTAAAAATTGGGAGAGAAGTTACTGGATTGAATTGGAACGGAAAAGAACGCAGTTCCCATATACACTATCAAAAAATTATTATAATTAATTGAAGTGCTCTCTGCAAATTCCCACTATATCCTCGATGAAAAGACATAAAGCGATGAGTTTGGAAATGCCGCCGTCCATCAGATATTCCTACCTGCAGAACAGTCATACCCTATGAACATGGGGCGGGGGTGGCTCAGTCGGTAGCGCGCCAGGCTCGTAATCTGTAGTTCACAGGTTCGAGTCCCAGCTGGGTCAGCGTTGAGATTTATCTCCGCAAAATTCCCTGCCCTGCCCACGGTCAGTAGGGGACACTGACGGGCTTGGAAAGGCCGCCGTCCGTCGGATGGGACGTTAAGCCGTGGCCCTGTGTGTGGAAGAGCCATACCCTGTGCACGTTAAAGAACACACTGTATGGCCTTGACTGGAGGCTACCATCTATCTCCTAACAGCTGTTCCAGTGGGTCCCCTCCCCCAACCTTCTCTGAGCCTTCGGGGTCCATGTGACCTGGCCATTTAGCCCATGGTGTGCAAAAAAAGTGCCGCTCAGAGGTAAAACAACCCAACCCAACTCGATGAAAAGGTATACAGCGATGGGTTTGGAAATGCCGCCGTCCATCAGATATTCCTACCTGCAGAACAGTCATACCCTATGAACATTAATTGTTATATATTAAAGATTCCATGACTTTGACGTAGGGTGGAATTCATCTCTTAACAGCTGTGAAGTGTATCCTTTTTGCTAACTGAGACTCTGAGCTTTTGGGGTCCTTTGTGACTCCCAACTAACCATTATGTGCAAAAGGAAAAAGTGTCCTTGTAAGCGAAAGAACTAACCAACTTTCTTGGAACTAAAAAGGCGCGACACTCGGTCGAGCGATGCACAACAACCAATAAACAATTTGAAAACAAATATTTTAAAAACTTTGTCTTCAGCAATGTCTTACTTCATACCATACATCAATTTTTCTCAAAGGACTTCTAGTTGAGGAGCGGTTGATAAAAGCAGAAGAGAAATCCAAGGGACTCGAAATTATGCTATTTACATAAATAAATCACATTGCACGAGGTCAATTGCTGAGCGACCCAAAAAAGTTTGCTCAATTCAATAACTTCGATGCATTTACCGTGCGGCCAACAAGGCCAGATAAGATCACTCAGTCTTCCCAGAACTTCTGACGCCACGGGAAAGTAGGAAGACAGAACGAGCGAACAAACGAGGACTCTTGTGCGCATGTGTTCTCCTCTCCCCTCCACCCCAACTTTTCAACGATCGGCAGATAATTATATTTGGCTGACTTTCGCTCTCTTTTTGCTTTCTACTCTCCACTTCCCAGAAAATAAAAGAGATTACTTACTTGGAAATCAATGGACGAAGGACTTCAATGGCTCCTTTTTAAAGTTTCGTCAGGGGGCCGTTTCCGCCGCCGATTTTATCTGGGAAAGAATTTGGACTCAGATGAGATGTTCGTTAAAGATAAGAGGCGGGAATTGGCTCAGTCGGTAGAGCGACAGGCTCGTAATCTGCAGTTTCCAGGTTCGAGTCCGGAGAGGGGGTGGCTCAGTCGGTAGCGCTCCAGGCTCGTAATCTGTAGTTCCCAGGTTCGAGTCCCAGCTGGGTCAGCGTTGAGATTTATATCCGCAAAATTCCCCGCTCTGCCCACGGTCAGTAAGGGACACCGATGGGCTTGGAAAGGCCGCCGTCCGTCGGATGGGACGTTAAGCCGTGGCCCCGTGTGCGGGAGAGCCATACCCTGTGCATGTTAAAGAACACGCTGGATGGCCTTGACGGGAGGCTACTATCTGTCTCCCAATAGCTGTTCCAGTGGGTTCCCTCCCCCAACCTTCTCTGAGTCTTCGGGGTCCCTGTGACCTGGCCATTTAGCCCATGGTGTGCAAAAAAGTGCCGCTCAGAGGTAAAACAACTCAACCCAGGTTCGAGTCCCAACTACGCTTGGGTTGAGATTTATTTCGGGTAACTATTTTTCTGCCCTCGGGGATACTCCTGGGCTCGGAAAGGCTGCAGTCCACTGAACCGCGGTCCAGTACGCAGTAGAGCCATACCTTGTGCACTTAAAATACATGCTGGATGGCCTTGACAGGAGATTCCCATCTGTCTCCTAACAGTGTGTCTTCTTCTCCTACCTTCTGCGAGCCTTTGGGGTCTTTGTGAACTTCTCATTTAGCCCATTGTGTGCAAAAATGCCACTCAGAGGTGACACAACCTAATCCGTTTAATTGAGAAAAAAAATGTGCAAATGATTCGGTTTAGGAATGAGAATGAAGGCAAGATCGAAAAGCATTCACCTTTCGTTTCAAAATATAATGTCCGAATTTTAACGAATATTAATAAAAAGAGAAAAGTTCCAAATGCGCCTCTTATCTACAGGTAATTGGACAGTAAAATGGAAACAATTTCATGTTATCTCAGTAGAAAATCAAATTCAGATCTCAAAAACTTCTTCAATATGATTTTTAATGCAAAATACATCTCAAGATAAATTAAAGCTCTCGATCAAATCTAAATCTCGATTTTGAACAATATTTTTTCAAATGGTTATTTATGAGCGCTTGAATATTTAACAGGCTTCAGAAAAATTGACCCCATAATTCAATTTAAACAAGAGATAAGTTGGGTTGTTTTACCTCTGAGCGGCACTTTTTTGCACACCGTGGGCTAAATGGCCAGGTCACAAGGACCCCGAAGGCTCAGAGAAGGTTGGGGGAGGGGACCCACTGGAACAGTGTTGGGAGACAGATGGTAGCCTCCCGTCAAGGCCATCCAGCGTGTTCTTTAACGTGCACAGGGTATGTCTCTCCCGCACACGGGGCCACGGCTTAACATCTCATCCGACGGACGGCGAACTTTGCCAAGCCCATCGGTGTCCCCTACTGACCGTGGGCAAGGCGGGGAATTTTGCGGAGATAAATCTCAACGCTGACCCAGCTGGGTTGGGTTGTTTTACCTCTGAGCGGCACTTTTTTGCACACAATGGGCTAAATGGCCAGGTCACATGGACCCCCAAGGCTCAGAGAAGGTTGGGGGAGGGACCCACTGGAACAGCTGTTGGGAGACAGATGGTAAAGACAGAGACTTGTGCAAACGTGGAATTTTTCGAAAGTACTCTTTTCTGGCGGAAGGAGTGGAATGCGACCCTAGGTTCCATTGCAAAAATTGTGCGTCTTGATGTGTACTATAACACCTTTTTTGTTACGTGACACGAAGGTTGCCAGATATTTTTTCTGAATTCTGTAATCAAGCATAGTGTTCGGATACTTTTTTGAGCGACTGTAGGTGGTCATATTATTTTGATACTAGATCGTGTGGGCTCACTCACGGAAATACTGAGCGTGTGCAGTTACCGTTCACAGCAAACTGGAGCGTGTGCAGTAACTGCACACGCTCCAGTTTGCTGTGAACGGTAACTGGAGCGTGTACAGTTGCTGTACACGCTCCAGATATTTTTCCTGAATTCTGTAATCACGTGACACGAAGGTTGCCAGATCACTAATTTCTAAAAAAAATCGTTACCAGATATTTTTTCTGAATTCTGTAATCAACCGTAGTGTTCGGATACTTTTTTGAGCGATTGTACAGTCTATATTTCGTCTCTACAGAGAAAAGAAAAAAAAAACAATCTGAAGGATGCGAAATTGGTTTAGAAGAATCAAAAACTTGACCTATATCTTTCTTCATCGTATCGTGGTGAAGACGATAAGCTCTGTCATCCAAAATACGCCACCCAATTTGTCCCCTGACTTCTATTCACAACTTTTATCGTTATCAGCGATTCTCTTTTTCTTGTGGTTTGACATCGTTCCTCGTGTCATTTTTAATCCTGTCACTCTGTTCCATCCTAAGTCGATGCTTCCTTGTTTCGTTTCTTTCCCCAAATCCCAGAGTTGCTGTTCAAAATCATTTTCTCTAATCTATCATTGGGAATTCGGGTCACATGTTTCAACCGCCCAGAATCTCCTCCTCTTTTCCGCCACAATGACGACGTCACTTTAGCATAACCGCCAACCGACTTCGTCGCTTTCTTTTGCGAAAGGGAACTCAGTTTCCGATCCCCCCTCTTCTATCAAGTTAGAAAAAAATATAGTCGAGTCATTTACAACCTCCTCCTCGAGAACGGATTGGACTTCATTTCTGGAACAGACCCAGAACTGTAGTGAGGTGATGAGAGAGCAGGGAGGGAGGGAGGGGTGAGGGCAGGGAGGGAGGGAAGTGTCGAAGGAGACGTAATTTCATCACTTACTGACAGCTTCCTAATGAGGAGAAGAAGAAGCAGGAAAAACGAACTCTTGAAGTCCTCTTGTCGATGATCCTCTCCGTTGATCAATGCATCGAAATTCGTCTGTATCTGTGTCGCGTGGCTAATGGCGCCATTAAACCCACTGGCGACACGTGCGTAATGGATGAAAGGGATGAGGAGGGAGGGGAAAAGGAGGAAGAGGAGGAGCAATGGGGATAGGAATGGAGAGTCGGTCTGTGGATGTCTGTGAAGATGCTACCATTCATCGAGGAGAAGTGTGGTTTGATTCTGTTAAGGATTGGGTGTCGTTCCACTTCTAGTTCGTCCCAAATCTTTTAATGTAATGACATCACTCGTCAATGGAAAGAAAAGCCTCCTCCTGTGTTTCTGGAGTGGTTTATTTTATTGGAAATTCCCCTCGTCTTTCCGTTGGGTTGGGTTGTTTTACCTCTGAGCGGCACTTTTTTGCACACCATGGGCTAAATAGCCAGGTCACATGGACCCCGACGGCTCAGAGAAGGTTGGGGGAGGGGACCCACTGGAACAGCTGTTGGGAGACAGATGGTAGCCTCCTGTCAAGGCCATCCAACGTGTTCTTTAACGTGCACAGGGTATGGCTCTCCCGCACACGGGGCCACGGCTTAACGTCTCATCCGACGGACGGCGGCCTTTCCAAGCCCATCGGTGTCCCCTACTGACCGTGGGCAGGGCGGGGAAATAATCCTCTTTGCCAATTTGCAGCTATGCATAAGAGTAACATGGCCAAACCAACGCAGTCTATCTCTGCACAAAAGGTTTCTCAAAGGAGGTTGATGACTCCTTCTTCTAACCGCATCAATACTTAAAAAGTCAAACCACATAATGCCGAAATACCGCGTAAGCATCTAGAATCAAAGGTATCAAATTTCTTGTTATCCTGCTTACAAACGATCCATGTTTCGCTACCATAACTATCCTTAGAAAGAACCAAATTATTATATAGCCTAGTTTTAGTCTTTAGGTGTACGCGCCTATTTTTCCACACTCTCTATAGATTCTTCAAAGTTACAGTGGCAATCCCTATTTTCATACAATAATACAAAAAAAATTTTTTTTCATTCGATCAATTTTAAACATAAATATTATATACATGCATTAAAATCACATTTATTTCGTAATACGTATGCTTGCATAATATGAAAAGAGAGGCATTACTGACTAGGGGAAGGTCCTGATTGTGTGGATCGTCAGAACCGACTGGATCACCTTCAGCCGTCTTTGGATCAGTTCAAGTCTTTTCAGATTTCTTTTTAAAATAAGAAAGGAGGGTTGTTTTCCTACAAACAATAGGACGTGATTGCCTACCCTATCCATTCTTCTAATAACTTCCATCTTTTCTTCTAACGTTACGAACAGTGTGGCCAAAGTCTTCACGGAAAGGGGGAGATCTAGGATGCGCTGAGCAGACAATGTCAAACAGAACCTTGCTAGAATTAGTCTACGGTGGCCAAATGCAGCGGCTGTAGCTCAGTTGGGTTGGGTTGTTTTACCTCTGAGCGGCACTTTTTTGCACACAATGGGCTAAATAGCCAGGTCACATGGACCCCGAAGGCTCACAGAAGGTTGGGGACGCACTAGAACAGTTGTTGGGAGACAGATGGTAGCCTCCCGTCAAGGCCATCCAGCGTGTTCTTTAACGTGCACAGGGTATGGCTCTCCCGCACACGGGACCACGGCTTAACGTCCCATCCGACGAGCGGCGGCTTTTCCAAGCCCATCGGTGTCCCCTACTGACCGTGGGCAGGGCGGGGAATTTTGCGGAGATAAATCTCAACGCTGACCCAGCTGGGACTCGAACCTGGGAACTACATATTACGAGCCTGGCGCGCTACCGACTAAGCCACCCCCGCCCCCTTAAGGCGGGTAGAGTCCCCCAGCACCGCACGTCTGCCCAGTAACGTTTTTTGGTGGCGGCAGCGCGGAGGAGAATTTTCCAGAATTTTTGAGGCAGACTAAGGAAATTGCTAGATTTTTAAACCTGCGGATATTAACCGTCATAAATCAAGGGCCTACTGTATTTGCATATTTATGCAAATGATGGTGCTCATTATAAAGTAATTTTATAAAGCAAAATTCCAGTTTTCGATTAGGAACATGTTTCAGGTATTTCCGAACACAAGAAAGTTATATTTCTTTCGATGTGCATCGTCCTTTGGAAGACTAGCATCTAAAATACTCAAGTATTGATGCTCTACATTTCGTCAAATTTCCATAGGGACTAAGGGTATAAGGGGCGGGGGTGGCTCAGTCGGTAGCGCGCCAGGCTCGTAATCTGTAGTTCCCAGGTTCGAGTCCCAGCTGGGTCAGCGTTGAGATTTATCTCCGCAAAATTCCCCGCCTTTGCCCACGGTCAGTAGGGGACCCCGATGGGCTTGAAAAGGCCGCCGTCCGTCGGATGGGACGTTAAGCCGTGGGCCTGTGTGCGGGAGAGTCATACCCTGTGCACGTTAAAGAACACGCTGGATGGCCTTGACGGGAGGCTACCATCTGTCTCCCAACAGCTGTTCCAGTGGGTCCCCTCCCCCAACCTTCTCTGAGCCTTCGGGGTCCATGTGACCTGGCCATTTAGCCCATGGTGTGCAAAAAAGTGCCGCTCAGAGGTAAAACAACCCAACTGTGAAATATTGAAATAAACGCTTCTAAAAAACTTCCAGCGAGACAGAAATTGTTTAGTTTGGCGACCAAATCTAAGCAACCTATTTCAGTGACTAATCTTTAATTTGTTCCAATACCATAATCAACGGAATTGACAGGATTGGTTTGTCCTCTGACTACAAAAGGAACCACTGATAAATGATTGGGAAACCCATTTTCACCAACCCATTTTCCAGACCAACCCATTTTCGTGGTTACTTTTTCCAAGACGAGGTAGAAACTCGATTAATAATTGCTTTCTAAGGAGAAGCTTCAGTAATCGAGAACCGGAAGGGTCCCGCCCATGGCATCTGGTGTGCACACCACCGCACTTCCGGTAGTTGCTCAGCTCCTTTTCTTTGAGCCTTTCGTTGCTTCAGAGCGCGCTCGCACTACCACTATTCCTCTCATCACTGAGAGGCTACGACAAGTTCTGATGGTGAGAAAACACAGAATTCGTTAGACGACAGATGAAAGCCACTTCAACATTTATATTTTTATGCAGATTTTCTCGCTTTTGCTTATATTGCTTTACACCAGTTACCGGAAGTTGTGATTAATACTGATGATACCCCCAAATGTATACTAGACGAATGGATAGATGTTTACCGAATAGCTGTTTAGGTTGTTGGGTTGTTTTACCTCTGAGCGGCACTTTTTTGCACACCATGGGCTAAATGGCCTGGTCACATGGACCCCGAAGGCTCAGAGAAGGTTGGGAGAGGGGACCCATTGGAACAGCTGTTGGGAGACAGATGGTAGTCTCCCGTCAAGGCCATCCAGCGTGTTCTTTAACGTGCACAGGGCTCCCGCACACGGGGCCATGGCTTAACGTCCCATCCGACGGACGGCGGCCTTTCCAAGCCCATCGGTGTCCCCTACTGACCGTGGCCAGGGCGGAGAATTTTGCGGAGATAAATCTCAACGCTGACCCAGCTGGGAACTAGTTGTTTTTGGGTTGTTTTACCTCTGAGCGGCACTTTTTTGCACACCATGGGCTAAATGGCCTGGTCACATGGACCCCGAAGGCTCAGAGAAGGTTGGGGGAGGGGACCCACTGGAATAGCTGTTGGGAGACAGATGGTAGACTCCCGTCAAGGCCATCCAGCGTGTTCTTTAGCGTGCACAGGGTATGGCTCTCCCGCACACGGGGCCACGGCTTAACGTCCCATCCGACGGACGGCGGCCTTTCCAAGCCCATCGGTGTCCCCTACTGACCGTGGGCAGGGCGGGGAATTTTTGCGGAGATAAATCTCAACGCTGACCCAGCTGGGACTCGAACCTGGGTTGGGTTGGGTTGTTTTACCTCTGAGCGGCACTTTTTTGCACACCATGGGCTAAATGGCCAGGTCACATGGACCCCGAAGTCTCAGAGAAGGTTTGGGGAGGGGACCCACTGGAACAGCTGTTGGGAGACAGATGGTAGCCTCCCGTCAAGGCCATCCAGCGTGTTCTTTAACGTGCACAGGGTATGGCTCTCCCGCACACGGGGCCACGGCTTAACGTCCCATCCGACGGACGGCGGCCTTTCCAAGCCCATCGGTGTCCCCTACTGACCGTGGGCAGAGCGGGGAATTTTTGCGGAGATAAATCTCAACGCTAACCCAGCTGGGACTCGAACCTGGGAACTACAGATTACGAGCCTGGCGGGCTACCGACTGAGCCACCCCCGCCCTATTTTGGCATTGAGGAGCATTCCTTTCAATGAAATCAAAAACATTTTCAGCAATATTATATAAATTTTTCGCAGACTGTTCATCACAGGAATAGTCAACTAATTCAAAAGTGGCTTTTAAAATACACTCCCAATCATTTGCATTGCTAAATCTAAGCGGCAAATTATAATTGCTTATCTTACTAATTTTTACACTTTCTAAATATGCTGTTATTTGTAGATCTTTATCTATAACTACTGATAACGAAACAACAGGATGAGGTCGCATAATTATTTTTAAAAACATTACCTTCTTATCCTTGTTAACAATAGTCCACAGATGATGAAAATCACAATTTTTCAAGCAGTTCATTAGCTCACCCAATGAAGCATAATTGTACCTTTTTTTCATATGCTTGCTTAGTAGCTATGCTTTCAGCTATAGCAGTTTCAATTTGTTTTCTAATCTGTCCTTTTTTTGGGAGGGATTTTCACGATGGGATTTTGAAGAAGTAAAATATTCTGGGCATCCTGGAAACTTACAGGGTTGGGTTGTTTTACCTCTGAGAGGCACTTTTTTGCACACCATAGGCTAAATGGCCAGGTCACATGGACCCCGAAGGCTTAGAGAAGGTTGGGGGAGGGGACACACTGGAACAGCTGTTGGGAGACAGATGGTCAGTCAAGGCCATCCAGCGTGTTCTTTAACGTGCACAGGGTATGGCTCTCCCGCACACGGGGCCACGGTTTAATGTCCCATCCGACGGACGTCGGCCTTTCCAAGCCCATCGGTGTGCCCTACTGACCGTGGGCAGGGCGTGGAATAAAATAATCATTAGAGGTTAAATGTTTAGGGTGTGAAATGACTCTTCGACTAAGCAGTTAATCCCTGTGGAATCTTACAGGGTACGGCACTATCATGAAGTCTTGGCTGCAGCAAATTCACAGTTATCTTTTCACCAGTATTCTGATCATAATGCTCAGATGTTCTGCGGATGTCTTTTGCATCAAAATGGATTTCACAAACCTAAAAGTAATATAAACTCTCAAAACTTTGCCAAATAATTTAAATTATGTATAGAACATTAATCATCCAAAAGAAGTTGAGTTAAAAAAATGAATCTTACTTCTCAACATTCAAATATAATCAAATAAATATGTATTGTGAATGTGGCATCTTAATGTGAATGAGAATTTAATAAAACATACTAAATCACCATTTCAAACAACTGTCTCTGTTGTAAGGTGTCTCTCCTACAGTGGCAGAGTGGTTAACGCGCTTGGCTACTGATCTACGGGACCTGGGTTCGAGCCCCGGGTCAAGGCATGGTTGTATGTGTTGTTTTTCTGCTGAGGTCCTGCCATCCTCTCAGACCTTCTACTTTGGCATATAAACTGACAGGTTCCTGTCAGACCTCTGTGGCAAGCAGCTGCTTGAGGGGGTATTTATTTATTTTATGAAATTATAGAACAATGATTCTCAACTGGTATGTTCCTTCCAAGACCCAGTGTGTCATGAAAATATATGAAAAACAATAATACTGCCTAATAACATAGCAACGTTATGGTAAGTGGACTATATCACAAGCATGTCACAGTAAATAAATTATTTCAGAAGTGACACCAAGTTAAAAGGTTTGAAAACCCTGTTAAAGAATCATGGTTTTATTTCTGTGAAGTTTCTAAAAGAGGAGGCATGAATCCTTATTTTGTAACCTAAACACGGGCCTGTTTTTTTTTAAAATAAAGCGAATAAAAATTAATCGATTAATTTACATATCCTGCTTCAGGTCTAAAGATGAAATGATTAATAACTCGATTTTATTGCCTCGGACAACAAAATTTTAAAGCAATAATGAGGAAGACGGTTTTTAAAAAAAACTTTTTGAAGTACTTTAAACGAAAAGAAAAATATATTCTCTACTTTGTAATATTCCTATGCATAACGAATATCCAAATCGCTGATTAGATTTGAAACTAGCGCCGCCATTTTTTCGTGTAGAGAACAATATTTTAATTACAGTTTGCAATGTTTTATAAACACACATGTCGTGGTTCATGTGCGAGAAAGCCATACCCTGTGCTCGTTAAAGAATACACTAAATGGCCTTTACGAGAGACCACCATCTGTCTCCTAACAACTGTCCAGGGGTCTTCTCCCCACAACCTTCTCTGAGCCCTTTGATCCTTGTGTTCATTCAGCCTATTGTGCGCAAAAAAGTGCCACTCAGAGGTAAAACAACACAACAAAAATCTCTCCTAACTTCCTCCATATCTTCGGTGAAAAAAGGGACACCGATGGGCTTGGAAAGGCCGCCATCCGTCGGATGAGACATCAAGCCGTGACTCTGTTAGCAAGAAGTTTTGTACGTTAATGAACACGATGAATGATGGCCTTGACGGGAGACTTCCATCTGTCTCCTAAAAAGCTGTCTAGTGGGTCCCTTCCCCGTAAACTTCTCTAAGCCCTTGGGGTTCGTGTGATCTGGCATCTAGCCCATCATTGTATGCAAAAAAAGAAGTGTCGCTCTGATTCAAAACAACCCAAACTTTCTTCATAAGAGATTCAAATTGAATTTGGCTGAAAGTCTTGACATGAACCATTTTCAATACCAAACAGTCAGTCCTTAAAGAGGAGCACCATTCCAGTACAAAGAAACGTTCCATCAAGCGCGTTTTGTGTTAACAGCGAAACCTTGTCAAGTCTTCTGCGTAAGCGAGCACATAACATGCATGAGTCAATCCCTTGCAGAGTCATCTAAAAGAAAAACAGCAAAAGATCCAAGTAGTGGTGAAGAGCAGAACTCGAGCATACACTTAGTAGCCGCCTGCTCCTTCCTCTTCGTAGAGATTTCCAAGAGGCTCTGCTTCCCATAATTACAGACCACAGCCATCCTTCAACGTCAGGGGATATCGGCGGCAGCACTCGTTGGCTGAACGCTGATTAAACCCAATTAAATAAAATAAAGACGGGGGGGAGAAAGCTCAGAGACAAGTTCAAATCGTCAGGGAGGACGAAAGGAACATACGAGAGTCGGAAACATCAAGACAGAGAAAGAAAAAAAAAATACCTCCCATAAAAACAATTTTTTACCCTACAATTCATCTTCCCAAGGGCGATTCCAAAACCCCACTTTTGCTCTTGCAGTGCCAGAGGAGATGCGATCTATGCGATCTTTCCCCACTGTCGGTCTCGTCCAGAGAATCCCCTTTTCCTTTCTCAGTTAATAACGGTGGTTAAGGGGCTATGTTAACCCGTCGTAAATTCCCCCTCCCCCTTTTCCCTCTGCTTGAACACTGTTATTTAGTCCGGGACAGTGAACGCCGTCGTTGGGTGAACGGATTTATAATGATGGAGTTAACTTTGCGCGTTCCCCGTAGAAGGGCATCAGTTAATAATGGCTGACACCATCAGAACTCGCAGAAATCCAACGCTTCATTCACCACTGCCACCCACTTTACAAAGAGACCATATTTTTCATTCCCTTCGTGGAGGGCTTCTGAACCCTCCCAGGGATGAAGGAAGAACATCTGAATTTAAATGATTGAATTTTTATTAAGTTTTTTTGAATTATTCTGGTTTCAAAATCAATTGCAATTTGATCGTTCTTTGAGCTAAAAAAAAACGGTGTATGAAATATAATTTAAAAGAAGAACTTAATTTTTGAACAGTTGAAACCGAGTGGTTAGCACGCTTGGCCAATGATCTAAGGGACCTGGGTTCGAGCCCCGGATCAAGGCATGGACGTTTGTATTGTTTTTCTGCTGAGGTCCTGCCATCCTGGGGCGGGGGTGGCTCAGTCGGTAGCGCGCCAGGCTCGTAATCTGTAGTTCCCAGGTTCGAGTCCCAGCTGGGTCAGCGTTGAGATTTATCTCCGCAAAATTCCTCGCACGATCAGTAGGGGACACCGATGGGCTTGGAAAGGCCGCCGTCCGTCGAATGGGACGTTAAGCCGTGGCCCCGTGTGCGGGAGAGTCATACCCTGTGCACGTTAAAGAACACGCTGGATGGCCTTGACGGGGACTACCATCTGTCTCCCAACAGCTGTTCCAGTGGGTCTCCTCCCCCAACCTTCTCTGAGCCTTCGGGGTCCATGTGACCTGGCCATTTAGCCCATGGTGTGCAAAAAAGTGCCGCTCAGAGGTAAAACAACCCAAATCCTGCCTTCATCTCAGACCTTCTGCTTTGGCATATAAACTGACAGGCTCCTGTCAGACTACTGTGGCAAGCAGCTGCTTGAGGGGGTATTTTTTTTTGAAACAATATTTCATCCTAAAACTTCAGTTTTCCAAAAATAAATGATGATTAAAAATAAAAAAAAACGAATGGGCGCGAGGCTTCCATACGTCGCTGCAAGGGGTTAAGAACTCTTAGAGAATGAAAGAGGTTGGAATATTTGTAAAGAGTAACTTCATCAAAGAAGTACATGGTTCCTTTTGTAAAATTTTAATAGCAGGAACGAAGTCTAAAAAGAAAAAGAGCAAGCTTATGCATTATATGGATGGTGGGGTTTCGGTAAGCACTATCCACAAATGAACAGGAAAAAAAATGTATATATAAGACAAGACCCACTAGTTCCGCCAAAAGGCACTACCAGTATAGGGAAATGCCATTTTCGCCACTAACTACGATTGGGGGGCAAGACAGTACCATATAGGGACAGCTCATCTCCGACTACCTAATGGCGAACAGTCCTATAAAGGAAAGCTCATCGATCGGTCAAAACCGTAATTTAATCTACGCCCCGGTTAGCCACAAACAAGGATATGTAGATCCAAGTTGACTGGGCTCCCGGGGTGGGAACTCTTAGTTGGACCCAGATTTTGAATATGGGGCCCTTGCCTACTAGAGGGACCAAGTCGTTCAGCAGGGCCCCTAACGACTCCCCTGAGTCTCTGGGATGGAGGTCTTAGAATGCCAACCGGGCTCCAAATCTGTCAGCAGATCCTTCGACCTCAAAATGGTCTTAGCTCTGTCCAACCGGGGCCCAAACCGGTTAGTAGAGCCTTCGACCGCACTGGGCCACAAGCCCCCCACCACCACCACGTCAAGGTGGTCCCCTATCGGGGGGGGGGGGGGGGGGCACAAATGTACACCTCTCTTGTGTTGCGATCTTATGCAACCACGGCAATTCCCGATTCCGCCTTACGACACTACCAGTTATGAAAAGCCGTGCTTATCTGGAGCCGGGGGTAAGAGTGCGCCGTATAGACGCACTTTAACCCCGACCTCACATGGCAGCAGTCATATAAAAAGGAAAGCTAACCACCGGAACAACCGGTTAGCCATGAACAAGGATATATAGATCCAAGTTCGCTCGGCTCCCGGGGTGGAGACTCTTAGTAAGGCCCAGACTTTGGTGAGGGCTCGACCTACTGGGGGACAAATCTTTTCAGAAGAGCCCTCGAACTACTCACCCAGAGCACCTGAGAGGTGA
Source organism: Ryuthela nishihirai (assembly GCA_038380435.1). Lineage (NCBI taxonomy): Eukaryota > Metazoa > Arthropoda > Arachnida > Araneae > Heptathelidae > Ryuthela > Ryuthela nishihirai. The sequence continues at coordinate 30,958,284 of JAWZYU010000013.1, forward strand.
AGTCTCGGACACCTCCACCGCCCAACCGGTCAACACGGAACCAGTCAGCGGCATCGTCGACCTCTGTTGGTCTTGGCTATGTCCAACCTGTACGCCAATCCGGTCGGCACAGCCTTCGACCTGGTTGCTGGACCCTAGCCCCCCCCCCCCCCCCCGCACCACCACGTCAAGGTGGTCCCCTTTGGGAGGAGGGCACAAATGTACAAGGGGCATCACACCGAACGTTGTGTAGCTGTACATTCCCCCATTGAAACTGTTTCGCGGCCGTCCATCAGACAAGATAGCGCACCGCCTCATTTCTCAAGAGAGTTTACGGAAATTTTTAGTGCAACATTTTGTAACAGATGGATTGGCAGGGGTGATAAAATTCTATGACCACTGAGGAGCCATTGATCTTTTTCTTGTAGGGTTTTGTAAAGAATTACGTTTACCTGGACATAATACGGGACCTGAATCATTTGAATCGTTGCCAGATATTTTTTCTGAATTCTGTAATCAACCATAGTGTTCGGATACTTTTTTGAGCGACTGTAGGTGGTCATATTATTTTGATACTAGATCGTGTGGGCTCACTCACGGAAATATTGAGCGTTTGCAGTTACCATTCACAGCAAACTGGAGCGTGTGCAGTAACTGCACACGCTCCAGTTTGCTGCGAACGGTAACTGGAGCGTGTACAGTTGCTGTACACGCTCCAGATATTTTTCCTGAATTCTGTAATCACGTGACACGAAGGTTGCCAGATCCTTAATTTCTAAAAAAAATCGTTGCCAGATATTTTTTCTGAATTCTGTAATCGACCATAGTGTTCGGATACTTTTTTGAGCGACTGTACATTCCCCCAACTCAAATAGTTTCACAGGCGGCCGCCAGAACAAGACGGTACACCGCCACATTTCTCAATGTTTTCTGACAGATCAATTGGCAGAGGTGATCCATTTCTATGACCATCAAAGAGGGATTTGACACACTTTGATTTTTTTTATTGTGGGATTTCGTGAAAGAATTACGTTTACCTGGACATAATACGGGACCTGAATCATTTGAAAGCCATAATAAGAGAAAGCAATTGAACAAATAACAAGAGACATGCTGCAGCGTGTATGGCAAGAAGTGGAATGCCGATTGGACATAAAGCAGGGTCACGATATTCGCTAATTTTGTTCAAAACTATTTTGAGGTATGCTTTCATTTAAAATATTATTTTCTTCAATATATGTATTATCTTCCAATCTATTGGTTTGGTCCATTTCTTAGGATGCTTAGTTACTGATAAAAAGGGACCTGGGTTCGAGCTGCGGGTAAGGCACAGATGTTGGTGTTGTCTTTCTGGAGAGGGGAGACCTCAGCAGAAGGACAACACAAACATTTCGTCCTCACAGACCTTCTCTATGGCGTATTAAACTGAAAGGGGATTGTTTTACCTCTGGGTTGGGTTGTTTTACCTCTGAGCGGCACTTTTTTGCACACCATGGGCTAAATGGCCAGGTCACATGGACCCCGAAGGCTCAGAGAAGGTTGGGGGAGGGGACCCACTGGAACAGCTGTTGGGAGACAGATGGTAGCCTCCCGTCAAGGCCATCCAGCGTGTTCTTTAACGTGCACAGGGTATGTCTCTCCCGCACACGGAGCCACGGCTTAACGTCCCATCCGACGGACGGCGGCCTTTCCAAGCCCATCGGTGTACCCTACTGACCGTGGGCAGGGCGGGGGATTTTGCGGAGATAAATCTCAACGCTGACCCAGCTGGGACTCGAACCTAGGAACTACAGATTACGAGCCTGGCGCGCTACTGACTGAGCCATCCCCGCCCCATATTACCTCTGAGTTGCGCTTTTTTTTTCACACAGTGGGCTTAATGGCAAGGTCACAAAGACCCCGAGAGTTCAGAGAAGTTGGGGGAAGGGAATATAATAGGATCTCTTCAAGGTCATCCATCCTGTGTGTTCTTTAATACACGCAGGATATGGTCTTCCCCACACGGAGCCATGCTTTACGTCTCATCCGACGAACGGCGGCCTTTCCAAACCCATCGGTGTTCCCTACTGACAGTGGGGAAGGCGGGGAGTTTAGCGGAGATAAATCTCAACACTCGCTCACCTGGGACTCGAACCTGGAAACTGAAGATTACGTGCTTGGCGCGTTACCGAGTGAGCCATTACTGCCCCAGTAATGGAAAACGTGTTTCTACATAAGGAGAAATTTTCACAAAAACTATGAGAATAATTTTTTCGTGCATTCCGATTAAATCTTGTGACTTTGTTTCCTCAACCACCCGCCACTTGTTTGGCGGGTGGTTGACGAAACAGAGAGAGAAAAATTATTGATATCCTTCTAAAACTATGATGCCAAACTGTGTCGGGGCGGGGGTGGCTCAGTCGGTAGCGCGTCAGGCTCGTAATCTGCATTTCCTAGATTCGAGTCCCAGCTGGGTCAGTGTTGAGACTTATCTCCGCAAAACGTCCTGCCCACGGTCAGTAGAGGACACCGATGGGCCTGGAAATACCACCGTCCGTCGTATGGGACGCTAAGTCGTGGCCCCGTGTGCGGGAGATCCATACCCTATTCACGTTAAAGAACACAATGGACGGTCTTGACGAGAGGCTACCATCTGTCTCCCAACAGCTGTTCCAGTCGGTCCCCTCCCACAACCATCTCTGAGCCTTGGGGGTCCTTGTGACCTGGCCATTTAGCGCATTGTGTGCAAAAAAAAAGTGCCTCTCAGAGGTTGGGTTGGGTTGTTTTACCTCTGAGCGGCACTTTTTTGCACACCATGGGCTAAATGGCCAGGTCACATGGACCCCGAAGGCTCAGAGAAGGTTGGGGGAGGGGACCCACTGGAACAGCTGTTGGCAGACAGATGGTAGCCTCCCCGTCAAGGCCATCCAGCGTGTTCTTTAACGTGCACAGGGTATGACTCTCCCGCACACGAGGCCACGGCTTAACGTCCCATCCGACGGACAGCGGCCTTTCCAAGCCCATCAGTGTCCCCTACTGACCGTGGGCAGGGCGGGGAATTTTGCGGAGATAAATCTCAACGCTGACCCACCTGGGACTCGAACCTGGGAACTACAGATTACGAGCCTGACGCGCTACCGACTAAGCCATTCCCAGCCCCCCGCTCAGAGGTAAAACAACCCAAATTTTGTCAAAATAATACTGCTTGTACAGCTTGAAATAGAATCGTTTACTAAGTAATAAGAACTGATCACTCTTTTCAATCTCCCTTAAAATGCTCCACTTCTTTAACATCATAACACTTGATTCGCCCTCAAGAAACTACATAATTGCTTCTAAAATATGACGTATCGTAATTACTAGCCCATCAACTAAATAATAAATCTCCTTGGGATGTATCATCGCAATTGCTGCTGCTCCTTAGAAAAGCGCGAGAGATAAAGAAAGAAAAAAAAAAACCAAAGAGACAGAAAAACGCCATCGGTAGCTTAAACTTGTAAAAGTGGCCAAATACCGCACATTTCCTCTTCCTTTGATAATAACTCTGCCCTGTTATTGTCGACAAAAATCCTGCTTTTAAGCCTAGGGCACCTTTCAGCAAAGAAGCCACCGCCAAAAAACAAGATTACTCCCAATCTTTGTACTCTTTCTTAAACGCGAATGCCGCTAAATCAAGAAAGCAGCTTACTCGCTCATAAAAAAGAGAGATAAAAAAAGATCATTCCTTGTTATACGAAAACCACCTCCGTTTCACAATTGCTTTACAACTCATCCATAACATCACCCTCCCGCGTTGCTTCTAAAACGTTTTCTTCTTCTTTTACTATCTTCCGATTTTTCTTCACATCCCTGAGGGTGGGGGGACAATTATAGTGATTATCGGAACTCACTTATTTGCACGTGGTCGGAACTATCCGGAATACTACCGAGCGAATACGACGAGTGCCCGGAACGGGTCTATTGCCTTCGGGCTACCGGATTGATGCTATCGGTTTTGGGGAAGTTGGTAGGGGGGGGGGAGTTCACACTGGTGGCAGAAGGCCAAGGTGAGGTGGAGCGAGGGAGGGGTCGGTACAACATGAAGGGGGGGGGGGGGTGGAGAGATGATGCGGAGAGGGGGGCGGGAAAGGAGAAGATAAAGATTGACGGAAACGGTGCTGCCAGATCACCATAATCACGGTCATCAACGACGGCAGAGAAGAGAAGAGAAGATGGCTCCATGGTTACTGGAAAAGATGAGCGGTAATGGGTGCAGAAGGTGCAGACGGTGATTCATGTGTCTCGTGATGACCCCTAGCACTCGCATCAGTCATCAGGGATGCGGTAAGTGGCCATAGATTTGCGGAGTGCGAGCGAATGTTTGATTCGCCCCAAATGATACTAGGAGGAGAAATGGGATAACTCGTGTTCACCGAATGAGGCAGATATAGTGTCCGATGGTTGGTTTATTAAATTTTGTTTATCTCGTGTGCGATTGGTGGGATTTGATTTGGGTTGTTTGGCATTTGAGTGGTATAGTCGCTCAAAAAAGTATCCGAACACTATGGTTGATTGCAGAATTCAGAAAAAATATCTGGCAACGATTTTTTTTTTAGAAATTAGTGATCTGGCAACCTACGTGTTACGTGTTGCAGAAATCAGGAAAAAATATCTGGAGCGTGTACAGCAACTATACACGCTCCAGTTACCGTTCACAACAAACTGGAGCGTGTGCAGTTACTGCACACGCTCCAGTTTGCTGTGAACGGTAACTGCACACGCTCAATATTTCCGTGAGTGAGCCCACACGATCCAGGTCTTTGTGAGCTCACACGATCCAATGTGCTGTGAACATTAACCGCAACCGCTCCAGTTTGCTGTGAACGGTAACTGCACACGCTCAATATTCATTGCATTATATATTCATACGCATTATATATATATATTAAAAAAATATCCGAACACTATGATTGATTACAGAATTCAGAAAAAATATCTGGCAAAGATTTTTTTTTTAGAAATTAGTGATCGTGTCACGTGACACGAAGGTTGCCAGATCACTAATTTCTAAAAAAAAATCGTTGCCAGATATTTTTTTCTGAATTCTGTAATCAACCATAATGTTCGGATATTTTTTTGAGCGACTGTACTACTCCATTCACTAGGTAGACGACAGAGCACCATGAGAAGTTTCGGACACTTTTAGAGGGATCATTCCCGACCCACGGCAGCTAGGAACCCGATCTGTTATCCCAAAAGGGATAGAACTAAGGGGGACCATCTCACCATATTTGGGACCGATCGCTCAAGTAGCCGCGAAACCACAGGGAAAACGACAATTCCTACCATCGATGACTCTTACATGTTCGCCCGCCCTTAATTACCGCTATTACATAATATGATGATGTTTATTTTTTTTTCTCCTCCTTTTCTGTTATTAGCATCTCAAGTGTGGGGAGGGGTTCAAATCAAAAGGTGGGGGGGAGTAGTTGGGTTGTTTTACCTCTGAGCGTCACCATGGGCTAAATAGCCAGGTCACATGGACCCCGAAGGCTCAGAGAAGGTTGGGGAATGGGACCCACTGGAACAACTGTTGGGAGACAGATGGTAGCCTCCCGTCAAGGCCATCCAGCGTGTTCTTTAACGTGCACAGGGTATGGCTCTCCCGCACACGGGGCCACGGCTTAACGTCCCATCCGACGGGCAGCAGCCTTTCCACGTCCATCGGTGTCCCCTACTGGAAAACGCGAAAGTGTCCGCCATCGGTGTCCCCTACTACAAAACGTCCTACCGTAGGCAGGATGTTTGGCGGAGATAAGTCTCAACACTGACCCAGCTGGGACTCGAACCTGGGAACTACAGATTACGAGCCTGGCGCGCTACCGACTGAGCCACCCCCGTCCCCCCTACTCAAAGAATAACCTAGTTATATTTCTCGCTGTAAAGGCAGTAATCTTTTCCTACACCCCACCTAAATAATCTCATTGTTCACTTCATTTAAAAAATAGCAATACTGGTGCATATCCACCACTTAAAAAGAGAAATCTTATTACTTCTTGAACTTCATAGAGAGGAAGTTTGTCACACACCCCATGTAAAAAAAAAAAGGCGTCTTTTGTTTGAGTTAAAACAGATAAAATTCGACCCATCCCACGCTAAAACAAATTTCACGAAAATTTAGATGTGCTCGGGTGGCAGTCGGCAGCTCGCCGTGTTCGTAATCTGTAGTTCCGAGGTTCGAATCCCTCCAGGTTCAGCGTTAAGATTCATCTCTGCAAAATTCACCTCCCTGCTTTCGGTCAGTACGGGGTACTCATGAGTTTGAAAAGGCCGCCGTCTGTCGGATGAGACTTTAAGCCGTGGCCTTCTGTGCGGGAGATCCATGTAATGTGCACGTTAAAGAACATGCTGGATGGCCTTCATGGGAGGCTACCACGTGTCTCATAATAGCTGACCAGTGGGTCCCCTCCCCCAAACCTCCTCTGAGCCTCGGGATCCCTGTGATCTGGACATTTAGACAGTTATCTGTAAAAAAAAGTGCCGCTCAGAGGAAAAACAACCCTTTTGAAAGAATTCTAGAGCCGACACATTCTCCCATGCTCAAGAAAATCTTAGCTCAGAGATTTGATTTTCAGTCTACATTTCGTTAGGTCATTTTAAATTGGGTTGGGTTGTTTTACCTCTGAGCGGCACTTTTTTCCACACCATAGGCTAAATGGCCAGGTCACATGGACCCCGAAGGCTCAGAGAAGTTTGGGGGAAGGGACCCGCTGGAACAGCTGTTGGGAGACAGATGGTAGCCTCCCGTCAAGGCCATCCAGCTGTTCTTTAACGTGCACAGAATATGGCTCTCCCACACACGGGGCCACGGCTTAACGTCCCATCCGACGGACGGCGGCCTTTCCAAGCCCATCGGTGTCCCCTACTGACCGTGGGCAGGGCGGGGAATTTTGCGGAGATAAATCTCAACGCTGACCCAACTGGGACTCGAACCTGGGAACTACAGATTACGAGCCTGGCGCGCTACCGACTGAGCCACCCCCGCCCCATTTTAAATGTAATTGAAGCTCTTTCGATGAGATTCAAATAGAAGCCCTAGACTGGAAATCTTTTAAATTGGGAAGAGAATGAATGTGTCATTAATACATTGCCCTGACAAAATATAACAGAATTTCCATGTTATGTCTGGGGCGGGGGTGGCTCAGTCGGTAGCGCGCCAGGCTCGTAATCTGTAGTTCCCAGGTTCGAGTCCCAGCTGGGTAAGCGTTGAGATTTATCTCCACAAAATTCCCCCGCCCTGCCCACTGTCAGTAGGAGACACCGATGGGCTTGGAAAGGCCGCCGTCCGTCGGATGGGACATTAAGCCGTGGCCCCGTGTGCGGGAGAGCCATACCCTGTGCACGTTAAAGAACACGCTGGATGGCCTTGACGGGAGGCTACCATCTGTCTCCTAACAGCTGTTCCAGTGGGTCCCCTCCCCCAACCTTCTCTGAGCCTTCGGGGTCAATGTGACTAGGTCATTTAGCCCATGGTGTGCAAAAAAGTGCCGCTCAGAGGTAAAACAACCCAACCCATGCTATGTCAATGGGAATCTAACTCTGAAACCTCAATTTCTAAAATATGCATTTTACGAAAAGTATCACTTAAGAGAAATTAAAGATCATAATCAAATCTATTTAAATCTCGATTTTCAGCAACATTCGTTCTGTTTAAAGAGTTAAGGAAGATGGAATATTTCAAATAGTAATGAGTCATAAGAAGTTACCACAAAAATTAAATCTGAAATAACAATTTTTGCATCAAATCATTTAACAAAATTAACATGCATTTTAGATATTTTCGCACGTAATAATTATTTCAATATTACACGACAATTATGAATTTTTTTTATAAAACAGGATAATTCATTCTTAAATATCTCATCGTCTTTAATTTTTAAATACTAGACGAATATTATTAAAAATCGAGATTTAAATAGATTTGATTATGATCTTTAATTTATCTTCAGTCAAATTTTTCCATTAAACGCATTTTTAAAAAGTTACAGAGCTTCGTAGTTAGATTTTTATATGTCGACATACAAAGAAAGTCCCGAATATTTTAATCGGGCGGTAAAATTACGGCAGTATACATACATAGACTTTTTAACAGCCTCTAAAACTTAAGCTTTGTAAAATATATGCCTTTTTTCAAAGGAATGTACTTTTACAAATTTTATAGCGGGTGAGAATTGAATTACCTCTGAGCGGCACTTTTTTGCACACCATGGGCCAGGTCACATGGATCCCGAAGTCTCAGAGAAGGTTGGGGGAGGGGACCCACTGGAATAGCTGTTAGGAGACAGATGGTAGCCTCCCGTCAAAGCCATCCAGCGTGTTCTTTAACGTGCACAGGGTATGGCTCTCTCGTACACGGGACCACGGCCTAACGTCCAATCCGACGGACGGCGGTCTTTTGGGTTGGGTTGTTTTACCTCTGAGAGGCATTTTTTGCACACCATGGGCTAAATGGCCAGGTCACATGGATCCCGAAGTCTCAGAGAAGGTTGGGGGAGGGGACCCACTGGAATAGCTGTTAGGAGACAGATGGTAGCCTCCCGTCAAAGCCATCCAGCGTGTTCTTTAACGTGCACAGGGTATGGCTCTCTCGTACACGGGACCACGGCCTAACGTCCAATCCGACGGACGGCGGTCTTTTGGGTTGGGTTGTTTTACCTCTGAGAGGCACTTTTTTGCACACCATGGGCTAAATGGCCAGGTCACATGGATCCCGAAGTCTCAGAGAAGGTTGGGGGAGGGGACCCACTGGAATAGCTGTTAGGAGACAGATGGTAGCCTCCCGTCAAAGCCATCCAGCGTGTTCTTTAACGTGCACAGGGTATGGCTCTCTCGTACACGGGACCACGGCCTAACGTCCAATTCGACGGACGGCGGTCTTTTGGGTTGGGTTGTTTTACCTCTGAGAGGCACTTTTTTGCACACCATGGGCTAAATGGCCAGGTCACATGGACCCCGAAGGCTCAGAGAAGGTTGGGGGAGGGGACCCACTGGAACAGCTATTGGGAGACAGATGGTAGCCTCTCGTCAAAGCCATCCAGCGTTTTCTTTAACGTGCACAGGGTATGGCTCTCCCGCACACGGCGCCACGGCTTAACGTCCCATCCGACGGACGGTGGCCTTTCCAAACCCATCGGTGTCCCCTACTGACCGTGGGAAGGGAGAGGAATTTTGCGGAGATAAATCTCAACGCTGACCCAGCTGGGACTCGAACCTGGGAACTACAGATTACGAGCCTGGCGCGCTACCGACTGAGCCACCCCCGCCCCCCGCGTGAGAAAGTGGGAAAAATAACAGGAAATTGCACAGAGGAAATGAGAGATGTTGCTGGGCAGCAGAAACTGTTGCAGAATGCTTTTTGGGTTGTCACTGAATAACTAAAGATGAAAATAGAGATAAAATGGATGAGAGCTGACGCGACAAGCATTTATTTTCACGTTTAATCAATCAGACTGTGACAGATGTTATCGAACCATCTCTGATATCCTTTTTTAAGAAGGGAACCAATGATTACTCTGAGTCAAGCAGTTTTGATTTAATGCTATGCGATGATGAATCGATTGGCTGGTATCTCGAAATCTAGAGGCCAAAGATTACATGAACTGCATATTAGCATTAAAGAAACATCTCAATTCAGGGTTCATGAAATAAGATGCGGTCAGTTGATTCATTGGATGAATATTTTAAATCCGTCGAAAAATTTTAGAAAAATTATTTTTTATTTTAGATGATGCTACGAAGCAAGGTGGAATTTCTCTAATATTATTTGGGGGCGGGGGTGGCTCAGTCGGTAGCGTGCCAGGCTCGTAATCTGTAGTTCCCAGGTTCGAGTCCCAGCTGGGTCAGCGTTGAGATTTATCTCCGCAAAATTCCGCGCCCTGCACACGGTCAATAGGGGACACCGATGGGCTTGGAAAGACCGCCGTCCGTCGGATGGGACGTTAAGCCGTGGCCCCGTGTGCGGGAGAGCCATACCTTGTGCACGTTAAAGAACACGCTGGATGGCCTTGACGGGAGGCTACCATCTGTCTCCCAACAGCTGTTCCAGTGGGTCCCCTCCCCCAACCTTCTCTGAGCCTTCGGGGTCCTTGTGACCTGGCCATTTAGCCCATGGTGTGCAAAAAAGTGCCGCTCAGAGGTAAAACAACCCAACAACCCTCTAATATTATTTTTAAGATTCTGGCGATGTGATAACAGAAGTTATTCATACGTCTATTTTCTTATTTTTCGAGCAATCATTGTTAAAGGCTTTCTGCTTTAAAACAAATAATTAAGATTTGTTTTTTTAAACCCTCGTCCCCACCTTATTCAGAATGCGAGTAAGGGTAAAAGAGACAAAAGTTATTAAATTTATTCATATTTTATGCATTTTTCAAAAATTAAAAAAAAACCGTAAAGCCGTGGGGAAATGTTATAATGCATTCCCCCCGTTTTCACATATTTTTCAGCTGAATTTCTTGCGGTCCTCCCCTCGATTTGTTCCTAAATCGGAGCCTGCCTAAGGGGGTATTTATTTATATCCCCACAAACACATATCAACATACATAACCTCAAACAAAAAACACCCTACCCCCAAATGCGAAATGCAAAAAAAAAAAGTCCAGTAAAATCAAGACGTTCTTTAAATAAAAAATTCCTTTCAAAAGTATAATCACCGAAGAAATGAAAAAAAAAAAATTAAAAAAAAACGTTTAAATTCTTCTACTTTCCTGTTTTAATTCATTAAATGGGGCGGGGTGGCTCAGTCGGTAGCGCGCCATGCTCGTAATCTGTAGTTCCCAGGTTCGAGTCCCAGCTGGGTCAGCGTTGAGATTTATCTCCGCAAAATTACCCGCTCTGCCCACGGTCAGTAGGGGACACCGATGGGCTTGGAAAGGCCGCCGTCCGTCGGATGGGACGTTAAGCAGTGGCCCCGTGTGCAGGAGAGCCATACGCTGTGCACGTTAAAGAACACGCTGGATGTCCTTGACGGAAGGCTACCATCTGTCTCCGAACAGCTCTTCCAGTGGGTCCCCTCCCCCAACCTTCTCTGAGCCTTCGGGGTCCATGTGACCTGGCCATTTAGCACCATGGTGTGCAAAAAAGTGCCGCTCAGAGGTAAAACAACCCAACCCATATCAACATACATAACCTCAAACAAAAAACGCCCTACTCACAAATGCGAAATGACATAAAAAAGTCCAGTAAAATCAAGACGTTCTTTAAATAAAAAATTCCTTTCAAAAGTATAATAGCCAAAGAAATGAAGAAAAAAAATTAAAAAAAAAACGTTTAAATTCTTCTACTTTCCTGTTTTCCTCTCTGTTTCATCAAAATCGACCAGCGCCTTAGGGTCCTTGTGACCTGTCTATTTATCTTCTTGCAGGCAAAAAAAATAACATTGAAGAGCGAAAAAAAGTGAAACGAAGCCCACTGACAATAACTCGCAGAAGACACGAGGAAAAAAATAACATAAAAAAAAAAAACCGTAAAAAACAAGTAATAAACTCAACGAACTAAAACGAAGAGGAAACTTCTCCATCTGGTTCCAATTTCTAATTAAAACGATGTGGAAAAAAAAAAAAGCTGGTATCGGTGACTTTTATCTCGATTCCATCATCAGGGCAGAGACTTGGTCGCCGATCTCTCGCTTTCTCCACCACGCCCTCCCATTTCCCGTGTCGTAAGAGGAAGGGATGAACTGATGACTCGAAATCCACACGTGTCGTAAGAGGCAAGGATGAACTGATGACTCGAAATCCACCAGTTGCACTCAATGAAAAGCAAACTGACACTTGAAAAATTGATGGTGACACTTTAGATGCTGGCAGTTGTAGCTGTCAACAAGGAGCCGCATCGAAATCCCCAGGAGAGGTGAGCAGTGTGGGATACAGAGGAGGTCACTTGGGGAGGAGGAGGAGGAGGAGGAGGCTGAGGGAAGGAATGAACGAGAAAATTGATGCGGAGGAAGATGGAGAGAAAGAGACGGGGAGCCTAAGTTGATTACATAGTAGTAGACGCTACATTTTGTTCAGAGGATCATTTAGTGCTATTTTTAGTGCTGAATTATTGAGATGGGGGGGGGAGGGAGGATTTTTTGTTACTAATGAATTGTACTATTATAAATACTCTTGACTCCCCATAAGGTGGTATATGATCAGTATAGATGTGGTGTACGGGGAAGGGAACCCACTGAGCTGTTAGGAAACAGATGGAAACTTCTCGTCAAGGCCATCCAGCGTGTTCTTTAATGTGCACAGTTTCTGGCTTTCCTCTATACGGAGCCACTGTTTTATATCCCACCTGATAGACGACGACCTTTGCAAGCAAATCGGTGTTCCCTTTCTGACCGAGGGGAGGGGGTGGGGGGGGGGGAGCCATACCCTGTGCACGTTAAAGAACACGCTGGATGGCCTTGACGGGAGGCTACCATCTGTCTCCCAACAGCTGTTCCAGTGGGTCCCCTCCCTCCAACCTTCTCTGAGCCTTCGGGGTCCATGTGACCTGGCCATTTAGCCCATGGTGTGCAAAAAGTGCCGCTCAGAGGTAAAACAACCCAACCCATATCAACATACATAACCTAAAACAAAAAACACCCTACTCACAAATGCGAAATGCCAAAAAATCGTTTTGTTCAGAGGATCATTTAGTGCTATTTTTAGTGCTGATTTATTGAGGTGGGGGGGGGGGGGGGGGTGAGGGAGGATTTTTTGTTACTAATGAATTGTACTATTATAAATACTCTTGACTCCCCATAATTTAGCACTAAAAAAGTTCAAAAATTAGCATATTTTTGAACTTGTGAATGATTTTAAATTGGTAACAACAATATTATACTCAAAGAAAGGTGGTATATGATCAGAGAGAAATTTCAACGTTGTCACAATTTAGACTCGAGCCTGGTTACTGCTGATTACGTGCAAAGTTCGCTACCGACTGAGCCAATTCTCCCTCTCCCCAACTTTCAGACAAATTAAACATTTTTTTTTATTTTCAATAATTTAAATAGCTAATATGTAACCTATCTTTCGAAGTTTTGTAGACAACTTTTTGTCTACAAAACGTCGAAAAACTTTTTGTCAAGTTTTGTCCAATCCAATTGATGAGAATGAAATGAAATAGCGTTTGGTAGTTTTACCTCTGAGCAGCCCGAAGGCTCAGAGAAGATTAGGGGAGGGGACCGACTGGAACAGCTGTTGGCAGACAGATGGTAGCCTCCCGTCAAGGCCATCCAGCGTGTTCTTTAACGTGCACAGGGTATGGCTCTCCCGCACACGGAGTCACGGCTTAACGTCCTATCCGACGGACGGCGGCCTTTCCAAGCCCATCGGTGTTCCCTACTGACTGTAGGCAGGGCGGGGAATTTTGCGGAGATAAATCTCAACACTAACTCAGCTGGGACTCGAACCTGAAAACTACAGATTACGAGTCTGGAGCGCTACCGACTGAGCCACCCCCGCCCCAAAGAAATAGCACGACAGTGAGTTTGTGGGATGATTAGAAACGTTTCCTTGAAAATTTTAGAAATAAACAATAAGTACCACACTAAACGTTACACATTCTGTAATAATTTATAAAGGTTTTACCTAAATTGAAACCCACAGTTTTGATAGCCACTTTTTAAAAGTACGTTAAAAAATGGCGCTTGTGTAAGGACAGATTCATTTATAATCTACTTTTCATAACAAAGTTTTTGAAAGTTTAGTGAAAAAAATAAAAACCTTTGGTTTTTATTTCTTCTGAGGTCTCACCTTCCTCACGGATCTGAGAGCGGGGTGGCTCAGTCGGTAACGCGCCAGGCTTGTAATCTGTAGTTCCCAGGTTCGAGTCCCAGGTCAGCGTTGAGATTTATCTCCGCAAAATTCACCGCCCTGCCCACGGTCAGTAGGGGACACCGATGGGCTTGGAAAGGCCGCCGTCCGTCGGATGGGACATTAAGCCGTGGCCCCGTGTGCGGGAGATCCATACCGTGCGTACGTTAAAGAACACTCTGGATGGCCTTGACGGGAGGCTCCCATCTGTCTCCCAATAGCTGTTCCAGCGGATCCCCTCCCCAACCTTCTCTGAGCCTTCTGGGCCCTTATGACCTGGCCATTTAGCACATGATATGAGAAAAGTGCCGCTCAGAGGTAAAACAACCCAACCTCACGGATCTCTTCTATGGCGCATTACACTAAAAGTTCTTCTCAGACTTCTATGACGAGTAGCTGCTTGAGGGCGTATTATATTTTTGTTCCGGTATTGATTAATCCGCTTAAACAATCTCTTTCCTACTAATCTAGTTAATCATAATGCTTTCTTCTCAAAGATGAAGGATGTCTCCGTTCATCAGCGTGTTAGACTCGTAATCTTCACGTTCGGGTGCCAACGTTCAGCTTTATCTCCGCATCCACCACTCTGTCCTGGATGGGAGAGAGTACAATCGCTCAAAAAAGTATCCGAACACTATGGTCGATTACAGAATTGAGGAAAAAATATCTGGCAACGATTTTTTTTTAAAAATTAGTGATCTGGCAACCTTCGTGTAAACACTATGATTGGTTACAGAATTCAGAAAAAATATCTGGAGCGTGTACAGCAACTGTACACGCTCCAGTTACCGTTCACAGCAAACTGGAGCGGTTGCGGTTAATGTTCACAGCACATTGGATCGTGTGAGCTCACAAAGACCTGGATCGTGTGGGCTCACTCACGGAAATATTGAGCGTGTGCAGTTACCGTTCACAGCAAACTGGAGCGGTTTCGGTTAATGTTCACAGCACATTGGATCGTGTGAGCTCACAAAGACCTGGATCGTGTGGGCTCACTCACGGAAATATTGAGCGTGTGCAGTTACCGTTCACAGCAAACTGGAGCGTGTGCAGTAACTGCACACGCTCCAGTTTGCTGTGAACGGTAACTGGAGCGTGTACAGTTGCTGTACACGCTCCAGATATTTTTCCTAAATTCTGTAATCACGTGACACGAAGGTTGCCAGATCACTAATTTCTAAAAAAAAAATCGCTGCCAGATATTTTTTCTCAATTCTGTAATCGACCATAGTGTTCGGATACTTTTTTGAGCGACTGTACACCGTTGATCTTGGGAGGTCCGTGGTAGGTTAAACCGTGGTTCCGTGTGCAGAGACTGCTGCTCTATGAACATTAAAGAACACATTAAATGATCTTGACGATAGAATTCCACCTGTCTTCTAATGGATGTTAAGAGGATTTACTTACCCAACCTTCTCTGAGTTTTTGAGGTCCTCGTAACCTCATTATTTTGGACACAAATGTGCAGCTCAGAAGTAAACCAACTGTACTTCATTCATTAAAAAATTCTTCTGTTTTTATTTGCAGTAAGATGAGACATTTTCAATTGATATAATTTTCAATATCAGATATGTTTATAAATTTCAGATATTGAAACATGTCAGATGCTTCTACACATTAAGAAAACTTTTGTTTTTAAATAAAACAATTCTTGAACCAATTTTATTTTCCATTTATATTAATCACTTTTTGGCATACCTTCCAACGATCGATGAGCTTGAATGGAATATATTTTTTACCACCGACTCTGATAGACGATTAACATATATTTTCCCCATTTAGTTGGGGAGGGGGTGGCTCAGTCGGTAGTGCGCCAGGCTCGTAATCTGCAGTTCCCAGGTTCGAGTCCCAGCTGGTTCAGCGTTGAGGTTTATCTCCGCAAAATTCCCCGCCCTGCCCACGGTCAGTAGGGGACACCGATGGGCTTGGATAAGGCCGCCGTCCGTCGGATGGGAGTAAGCCGTGGCACCGTGTACGAGAGACCCATACCCTGTGCATGTTAAAGAGCACGCTGTATGGCCTTGGCGGGAGGATACCATCTGTCTCCGAACAGCTGTTCCAGTGGGTCACCTTCTCCAACCTTCTCTGAGCCTTCGGGGTCCATGTGACCTAGCTACTTAGCCCATGGTGTGCAAAAAAAGTGCCGTTCAGAGGTAAAACAACCCAACCCCATTTAGTTCACAGTGAGCAAAAAAAAATGTTCTCCGAGATTTGGACTACCCAAACCATTGAACTCTGCACCTTGCTCCTACCAGATAAAAAGAAGTAAGCGTTGTATTGTTTTACCCTAAATGGCACTTTTTTGCACACAATGGGCTAAATGTCCAGATCATAAGGACCCCGAAGGTTCAGAGAAGGTTGGTAGGGAGGGTTGAGATAGGTTGTTTTACCTCTGAGCGACACTTTTTTTGCACACCATGGGCTAAATGGCCAGGTCACAAGGACCCGAGGGCTCAGAAAAAGTTGGGGGAGGGGACTCACTGGAACAGCTGTTGGGAGACAGGTTGTAGCTCCTGTCAAAGCCATCCAGTGTGTTCTTCAATGTGCACAGGGTATGACTCTCTCCCACACACGGAACCACGACTTAACGTCCCATCCGACGGGCGGCAGCCTTTCCAAGTTTATTGGTGAACCCCTACTGGTGGGCAGGGCGGGGAGTTTTGCGGAGATAAATCTCAGCGCTGAGCCAGCTGGGACTCGAACCTGGGAACTGCAGATTACGAGCCTGTTGCACAACCGATTAAGTCAAACTGCGATTAAGTAAAAAAAAAATGGATTACATTCCCTGTGGAGCAATAGAAAATCAGTAACAATAAAACAAAGAAATGTCTAAGATCTGAAGAAGTAAAAAAAAAGAAAACTTCATCATTCGATTTACAATTTATAGAGGGGAGGGGGTGGCTCAGTCGGTAGCGCGCCAGGCTCGTAATCTGTAGTTCCCAGGTTCGAGTCCCAGCTGGGTCAGCGTTGAGATTTATCTCACAAAATTCCCCACCCTGCCCACGGTCAGTAGGGGACACCGATGGGCTTGGAAAGACCGCCGTCCGTCGGATGGGACGTTAAGCCGTGGCCCCGTGTGCGGGAGAGCCATACCCTGTGCACATTAAAGAACACGCTGGATGGCTTTGACGGGAGACTACCATCTGTCTCCCAACAGCTGTTCCAATGGGTCCCCTCCCCCAACCTTCTCTGAGCCTTCGGGGTCCATGTGACCTGGCCATTTAGCCCATGGTGTGCAAAAAAAGTACAGCTCAGAGGTAAAACAACCCAACCCAACAATTTATGGAAAACTTGCAAAGCTCACAGTGGAAATGTACCCAACTTAAAACATCGGAATCATCCGAGCCACTTCGAGAATTCGCGCCAAAACCCTTCTGCCGTCCGTTCCCACGTGAATGTGCGTGAGCATTGTTACGAGGGAATGTCAACACCTTATCTGAATCATCGCTTTCACGGGAAATCACTCGAGTTGTGCCTCTCGTTCGAGCCAGAACAAGGGAACAAACACACAAAGTCTGGCGCACCCTTTTTTCTTTCCGAGTTCAGATGACATTTTCTGAGAAACTCATTTCCACTTCTTATCGTCTTCTGCCACTTTCTCCCTCTCCAGAAGGTGGCGCCCTTCTCCCAATATTAGAGACAGAATTTTCTGTTGCCAGATGAACTTATCTCTGCTCTAGATCCCCGGTCTCTGTCGGCACAAGAGCGGTCCAACTGAAACAAGTCATTCTCCAAACTGAGATGCGATGTTCTGATTAGTGGCCCTTGCAAAAGTGAGGGGTTCTGTTCATTTATGGGGTCTTTGCTCCGTTCACCCCACAGCGTCTGTTACTCAGTGTCATTAGATGCAAGCCCTCTTACTGCCTTATCCGCCCAGCAATGAACTCTTCTGTTGGAGAAATATGTGGGAGGAACGACGAAGTTTGGAAGGCTCATCTGGGTGTCTCAAGTCACTATGTTCCGTTGGGTGTTGCAATACCTCTGAGCAGTGCTTTTTTTTTTCACATAATGGGCTAAATGGACAGGTCAGAAAGACCCCAATGGCTCAGAGGTTTGGGGAAGGGGACCCACTGTATAGCTGTTAAGAGAGATGGAAGTTCCCTTCTAGGATATCCAGGGGGCGGGGTGGCTCAGTCGGTAGCGCGCTAGGCTGGTAATCTGTAGTTTCCAGGTTCGAGTCCCAGCTGGGTCAGCGTTGAGATTTGTCTCCGCAAAATTCCCCGCCCTTCCCACGGTCAGTAGAGGACACCGATGGACTTGGAAAGGCCGCCGTCCGTCGGATGGGGCGTTAAGCTGTGACCCCGTGTGCGGGAGAGCCATACCCTGTGCACGTTAAAGAACACGCTGGATGGCCTTGACGGGAGGCTACCATCTGTCTTCTAACAGCTGTTCCAGTGGGTCCCCTCCCCCAACCTTCTCTGAGCCTCCGGGATCCATGTGACCTGACCATTTAGCCCATGGTGTGCAAAAAAGTGCCGCTCAGAGGTAAAACAACCCAACCCTAGGATATCCAGAGTGTTCTTTAACATGCACAGGATATGGCTCTCCCGCACACGGGGCCACATGGTGCCACGGCTGAATGTCCTATCGATAAAAGAGGCTCTTCCCAAGCCCATCGTTACCCATTTTCTGATTGAAGGTACAGAGAGCGTTTTGCCAGAAAAATTCTCAATGCAAGAATATTTGAAACCTGGGTTGGGTCGTTTGATATCTGCGCGGTACTTTTTTCTCACGCGATGGGTTAAATGACCAAATCACAAGAACCCCAAATACTCAAGGGAAGGTTGGGGAAGGGTACCCACTGGACAGCTATTACGAGATAGATAGAAACCTCCCGTCAAGGCCATCCAGCGTGTTCTTTAACCGTGCAGAAGGTATTATCTTTATTTTTCTCACTCTACGGAGCCACGTTTATCGTTTCATCAGACGGACGGCGACTTTTCTATGCTCGTTGGTGTTCTCTACTGACCAGGGCAGTCTGAGGGTTTTGCGCAGATAAATCTTAATGCTGACGTAGGTAGAACTCGAACCTGGGAACTTCAGATAACGAGCTAAACATGTTGGATTGTTTTACCTCTGAGAGGCACTTTTTTGCACACCATGGGTTAAATGGCCAGGTCACAAGGACCCCGAAGGCTCAGAGAAGGTTGGGGGAGAGGACCCACTGGACCAGCTATTGGGAGACAGATGGTAGCCTCCCGTCAAGGCCATCCAGCGTGTTCTTTAACGTGCACAGGGTATGACTCTCCCGCACACGGAGCCACGGCTTAACGTCCCATCCGATGGACGGCGACCTTTCCAAGCCCACAGGGTATGGCTCTCCCGCACACGGAGCCACGGCTTAACGTCCCAGGTCATAAGGACCCCGAAGGCTCAGAGAAGGTTGGGGGAGAGGACCCACTGGAACAGCTGTTGGGAGACAGATGGTAGCCTCCCGTCAAGGCCATCCAGCGTGTAATTTAACGTGCACAGGGTATGACTCTCCCGCACACGGAGCCACGGCTTAACGTCCCATCCGATGGACGGCGACCTTTCCAAGCCCATCGGTGTCCCCTACTGACCGTGGGCAGGTCGGGGAGTTTTGCGGAGATAAATCTCAACGCTGACCCAGTTGGGACTCGAATCTGGGAACTACAGATTACGAGCTTGGCGCGCTACCGACTGAGCCACCCCCGCCTCAACTAGACACGATGGAGATTCGAAAGTAGGAACATAGGTAAAAAATAACAAAATCCCTTTAGGAATTAAACTTTTTTTAGAACAATAATGGCAGCCTCGTAAAACTTCAGAGAAAACTTCAAATCTCATTTTGAAACTGAAATGGAAATTCTTCGCTGAGTGCTCAATGTTGTTTACTGAAAGTCAACAGGATTGCTCGATACATCGACGAAGGGCTTAAAGCACCTTTTACTCTCTCTAAACAAAATCACATCAAGAAAGCTGCCAACTGGAACTACCTTCATTATTAATTTAGTAAAAGGTTCGCATTTAAAGTAACGAAATACTTTTAAAAAAAACAAGGCTCAACATGAAAAGAGAGTGACTAGATAAAGTTAGGCTGTTCCCGTAGGTTCACAATATGCGATGCAAACGGTTAAAATTTTACGTGTTTCTATTTTCATTATATCCATGCGTGTAAGTATTGCAGCAAAATTAATAATATAACTTTCAATCTTAGGAATAGTCGCTTGTCTCTGTAAGAAGTAGGGACGGGGGTGGCTCAATCGGTAGCGCGCCAGGCTCGTAATCTGTAGTTCCCAGGTTCGAGTCCCAGCTGGGTCAGCATTGAGATTTATCTCCGCAAAATTCCCCGCCCTGCCCACGGTCAGTAGGGGACACCGACGGGCTTGGAAAGACCGCCGTCCGTCGGATGGGACGTTAAGCCGTGGCCCCGTGTGCGGGAGAGCCATACCCTGTGCACGTTAAAGAATACGCTGGATGGCCTTGACGGGAGGCTACCATCTGTCTCCCAACAGCTGTTCCAGTGGGTCCCCTCCCCCAACTTTCTCTGAGCCTTCGGGGTCCATGTGACCTGGCCATTTAGCCCATGGTGTGCAAAAAAGGGCCGCTCAGAGGTAAAACAACCCAACCCAATTCTCTTTAGAGATTGAATTAGTAAAAAGGATGGAATTAAGTTTTGTATAAGAAAAGAACTCTCTGGCTTGTGAGGGCATCCTTCGCTTTAAAGGTTAAACAAGTTTTTCTGTAAGATGGAAATCAAATTTAATATTTTTGACGTCACCATGAACAGAAAAATTTGCTTCGACTTTTTTGATCCACACTTTATTAAACAAAAGTATTGATACTTACAAGGAATTTTCCTAATTTTAAGAATAAGTTTATATGGGAAACTGTCTTTGTCGCAAAGAAGTTGAAGATTTCATCTGAATATAAATTTCGATTCCGGACAATATTTGTTTCATTTTGAGAGAGTTATTAAAGCTGACGCATTTAACTTCAGAAACTTCTGGTGTTCGTGGATACTTTTCGTCCAGATTAATGAAAAGTGAAAGAATTATCACGCAAGCTTGTAAAATTACTTCTACTTTAGTGACCGATTTCTTATAAGTTATTATTCGCGCTTTAATTAAATTTTGAAGTGAATTCTTATGACTAGAAACAGTGTTGTCAAATGTTTCAGATTCCATAACTCTTTAAATACTAATGGAATATTGCTGAAATCAAGATTTTTAACAAATTTGAGATCTTCAGTTTCCTTAAAGAAATAAACGAATATTGTGAAAATCTAGAATTGAATAAATTTCAGCTCATCAGTTTCCTTCCAATAACATATTCCCGTAAAGTTTTTTTTTTTTTCAAAGTTAAGGTGTTTTTAAAGCGGTTATCCATTTACATAGCATAATTTGGTCCCAATACTCTTATCCGCGAGTTGTAGGAGGGGGGGGGGGGGGGGGGGGGGGTGGGGCTCAGTCGGTAGCGTGCCAGGATCGTAATCTGTAGTTCCCAGGTTCGAGTCCCAGCTGGTTCAGCGTTGAGATTTATCTCGCAGAATTCCCCGCCCTGCACATGGTCAGTAGGGGACACCGATGAGCTTGGAAAGGCCGCCGTCCGTCGGATGGGACGTTAAGCCGTGGCTCCGAGTGCGGGAGAGCCATACCCTGTGCACGTTAAAGAACACGCTGGATGGCCTTGACGGGAAGCTATCATCTGTCTCCCAACAGCTGTTCCAGTGGATCCCCTCCCCCAACCTTCTCTGAGCCTTCGGGGTCCATGTGACCTGGCCATTTAGCCCATTGTGTGCAAAAAAAGTGCAGCTCGGGGTAATACTTGCCGTCCCGTGGCCGAGTGGTTAGCACGCTTGGCTACTGATCTAAGGGACCTGGGTTCGATCCCCGGATTTAGGCATGGATGTGTGTGTCGTTTTTCTGCTGAGGTCCTGCCATCCTCTCAGATCTCCTACTGTGGCATATAAACTGACAGGCTCCTGTCAGACCTCTGTGGCAACCCCTGCCCCCAGCTGGGTCAGCGTTGAGATTTATCTCCGCAAAATTCCCCGCCCTGCCCACGGTCAGTAGGGGACACCGATGAGTTTGGAAAGGCCGCCGTCCGTCGGATGGGACGTTAAGCCGTGGCGCCGAGTGCGGGAGAGCCATACCCTGTGCACGTTAAAGAACACGATGTATGGCCTTGACGGGAAGCTATATCTGTCTCCCAACAGTTGTTCCAGTGGGTCCCCTCCCCCAACCTTCTCTGAGCCTTCCGGGTACTGTGACCTGGCCATTTAGCCCATGGTGTGCAAAAAAGTGCGGCTCAGATGTAAAACAACCCAACCCAATACTCTTGGTGAATGTTTCTCAAAGCGTGTTCCGCGGAGCCCTGGGACTACCCGAGACACCTTCAGGGGCTCCTCGAGCACATATTGAGAATCGTGACTTATTGAATAGTTATTTGTTTTCATTTCGACAGAACTAGGGTCATGATTGCAATATCCGCATATTACAGATGTCGTTAGGTTGGGTTGTTTTACCTCTGAGCGGCACTTTTTTGCACACAATGGGCTAAATGGCCAGGTCACAAGGACCCCAAAGGCTCAGAGAAGGTTGGAGGAGGGGACACACTGGAACAGCTGTTGGGGGACAGATGGTAGCCCCCCGTCATGGGCCATCCAGCGTGTTCTTTAATGTGCACAGGGTATGGCTCTCCCGCACACGAGGCCACGGCTTAACGTCTCATACGATGGACAACGGCCTTTCCAAGCTCATCCGGTGTCCCTTACTGACCGTGGGAAGGGCGAAAAGTTTTGCGGAGATAAATCTCAACGCTGACCCAGCTGGGACTCGAACCTGGGAACTACAGATTACGAGCCTGGCGCGCTACCGACTGACCCCCCCCCCCCCCCCTCAATAGACATCTGTAAATATCTTCAGAATTAAACCTTTGTTATTGTTGTAACTTCTAGTTTGTCCTCTGCAATTCTTAAACGTCGAAAGACCAATATCAGAAGCGAACCAAAAGTATATTTCCTTACCTGCGGGGCGCCGTGGATAAATTAAATTCGACAACCCCCAGGAACTGACACTGACTGAATCACCCTTTTCCTGTATTCAGAATAGCCATATACTTTGCATGTTAAGGAACACGCTGGAGAATTCCAGTCTTAATCGAATGCTTCTATCCGTCTCCTAACAGCCTGCCTGTGGGGCGGGGATGACTCAGTCGGTAGCGCGCCAGGCTCGTAATCTGTAGTTCCCAGGTTCGAGTCCCAGCTGGGTCAGCGTTGAGATTTATCTCCGCAAAATTCCCCTCCCTGCCCACGGTCAGTAGGGGACACCGATGGGCTTGGAAAGGCCGCCGTCTGTCGGATGGGACGTTAAGACGTGGCCCCGTGTGCGGGAGAGCCATACCCTGTGCACGTTAAAGAACACGCTGGATGGCCTTGACTTGAGGCTACCATCTGTCTCCCAACAGCTATTCCAATGGGTCCCCTCCCCCAAACTTCTCTGAGCCTTAGGGGTCCATGTGACCTGGCCATTTAGCTCATGGTGTGCAAAAAAGTGCCGCTCAGAGGTAGGGCAACCCAAGCCTAATAGCCTGCCAGTGTATTTCTTTTCCCCAAACCTCTGTGTCTTTGGGGTTAATTGTGACCTGGTTATTTTGCCCATTTTATGCAAAAAACAGTGCCGCTAAAAAGTCACACAACACAGTACCCCACTTACTACTAGCGTGTTTCTGCTGCATATACTAATTTGCCAATTACTAAGATACATAAATCCCACGCTTGTATTAGATTCCAGTAATTTAAAGTAACTAGATCCACAAGTTGTTCTTTTTTAAACAAATAATGAGCTCGGCTTTTTCTACTTTCTGGGACATTGACCTTTGACCTCTGATCTTCGCTAAAGAACCCATCGTATTCACTCCTGTCAGTTGCAATAATCAAAAGGAAAAAGAGCATCCGTATTTTTGAGCCTGTCCTTTTGCTGTGTTTTGTGATGAGAAATATTTATTTGTGAGCATAATTATGTTTTATTGAAAGTTTGATTTTCAATTAACTAGAGAATTAGGGGAGGACTTTGAGAAGGAAATCCGTGAAATATTTTAATAACTTATATTAGTTACTATGAATACACCCTCAAGCATTGGGTGGCTCAGTTGGTAGCGCGCCAGGCTCATAATCTGTAGTTCCCAGGTTCGAGTCCCAGCTGGGTCAGCGTTGAGATTTATCTCCGCAAAATTCCTCTCCCTTCCCACAGTCAGTAGGGGACACCGATGGGCTTGGATAAGGCCGCCGTCCGTCGGATGGGAGGTTAAGCCGTGGCCACGTGTGCGGGAGAGCCATACCCTGTGCACGTTAAAGAACACGCTGGATGGCCTTAACGGGAGGCTACCATCTGTCTCCCAACAGCTGTTCCAGTGGGTCCCCTCCCCCAACCTTCTCTGAGCCTTCGGGGTCCATGTGACCTGGCCATTTAGCCCATGGTGTGCAAAAAAGTGCCGCTCAGAGGTAAAACAACCCAAGCCTGTAACCTGTCCCTGCCCTTGGTCAGTACGGGACACAGATGGGCTTGAAAAGGCCGCCGTCAATCGGATGGGACGTTAAGCAGTGGCCCCGTGTGCGTGAAAGAGCCATACCCTGAGCACGTAAAAGAACATACTGGATGGCCTTAACGGGAGGCAACCATCTGTCTCCCAACAGCTGTTCCAGTGGGTCCCCTCCCCCAACCTTCTCTGAGCCTTCGGGGTCCATGTGACCTGGCCATTTAGCCCATGGTGTGCAAAAAAGTGCCGCTCAGAGGTAAAGCAACCCAACCCATCGGTGTCTCCTCCTCCCCGAGGGATTAGAGCAGCAAGACCTCAGCCGAAGTACAGTTGGACTGGAATAGCTCCCGCCCACTTATTCAGAGTATTAATACTCTTGGGAACACCGAACTCAAGTTAAGCGTGGAGAGCAATCTTTCTCCTGAAACTTCTAACCGTCTGTTTGCCGTCTGTCCTTTCCATTTCCATCATCGGTATCATTATTCTTCATTAACCATCTGTTTCTTATCTACCCAAATTTTTACATATGTAACGAGAACCTCGGTTCCTCTGCAACGTTCTGGTCCCCAAATCTCTCACTCTGCATCCGCTCATTAAAAAAGGAACTCGAAGATATCAAAAGGGGGCAGAAGGCAGGAAAAAAAATAAAAAAAAATACCTAAATTGATTGGATCGCTGACAGTGATGAGCCACGCCGAGTTATTAATCTTAAAGACGACACCGTCAGTTTGTTAGGACAGATTTTTCTTTATTACTCTAATCCTTTAATTCACCCTAAAGGAATGGGGCATCTTTTCGGCGTGGCCTACCCATCACCAGTCCCTTACCCGACGGTGAAGATTTCAACACCCCCGGCTACTTAGAGTAGTGTCTTGGGTAACAGGCGTGGTTGAAGACTGCGACAGCTGCGTTGATTGGCAAGCAAGGACAGCAGGATGACTTGGCATGTAAACTCGATAACCCAGTTCCTAGGGAAATCTCGACTCCACAGCTGTGTTGGGGGAGAAAAAAAGATCCCCTCTTCAAGAATATCTTTCGTCTACACCTGCAACGAGGTATTAGTCATTATCACTTGTTGTTACAAAAAATATCCCTTAAGCAGCTGCTTGCCACGGAGGTCTAAATGGGGCGGGGGTGGCTCAGTCGGTAGCGCGCCAGGCTCGTAATCTGTAGTTCCCAGGTTCGAGTCCCAGCTGGGTCAGTGTTGAGATTTATCTCCGCAAAATTCCCCGCCCTGCCCACGGTCAGTAGGGGACACCGACGGGCTTGGAAATGCCGCCGTCTGTCGGATGGGACGTTAAGCCGTGGCTCCGTGTGTGGGAGAGCCATACCCTATGCACGTTAAAGAACACGTTGGATGGCCTTGACGGGAGGCTACCATCTGCCTTCTAATAGCTGTTCCAGTGGGTCCCCTCCCCCAACCTTCTCTGAGCCTTCGGGGTCCATGTGACCTGGCCATTTAGCCCATGGTGTGCAAAAAAAGTGGCGCTCAGAGGTAAAACAACCCAACCCAGAGGTCTAAACAGTAGCCTGTCAGTTTAATATGTCATTGGGAAGATCTTTGTGGAATCTAGAACTCATCAGAAAGACAGCACAAACAAGGGCTCGAACTCGGGTTCCTTTGATCAGTAGTCAAGCATGCTAACCACTCGGACATGGGATCGACCAAAAACGAAAAATTTAAAGGTTCTTTTTGAACCTAGAGAGTATTGTTACGATGGATGAACGTGCTACAATGAACTTGTGACGTTCGTCTTGATGCTCGCGTGAACTACAGCGTGAGAATTATGTCACAAACTACTTCGAACAAACTTAGCTTAAAAATAAAGAATAAGTTGTTGTATATGTTACCGCTAAAGTGCAGAAATCAGTTATTCTACAGATTATCTAGGTATTGTGCAGATTAACTAGGGTGATCCGTTAACGTGCGAAAAATTGTTTCATTTCTCAAATTACCTAGGTAATCTGCAAAGTACCTGGATAATCTGCACATTATCTACTAGGCACTCGTTAAAGTGAAAATAAGATCTTTGCTGGAACAACAGGAACTTTTCTGTACGTTTAAATTAATATAATGTTATTTATCTAGTGTCCAAGAGTAGAGTTGAAACCAGGGTCATCCCTCTGTCAACATGAATCAGTCGTCCGAATTGTAAAAAACGCCCCCAAAATGAGCAGGCCAAGTGAGAACGAATCAATTTAGTGATTCGTTATCAAGAATGAATCACTTTACCGATTCGTTCTCACTTGGCCTCCGCTCATCCGGGGCGTTTTTTATAATGCGGACGAGTGAATCACGTGACACGAAGATTCATATTCAAGAGATTCACCACTGTGAGAGAAACAAACTTTTGAACTTTAACGATACGGAAGCCGTTAATGTGCACATTACCTAGGTAAAATGCGGAAAACTCTTGATTCCGCACGTTAACGGAGCAAATCAGTTAATCTGCAGATTAGCTAGGTAATGTGCACATTAACGGCTTTCGAGCTTTAGCGGTAACATATACATACACACAAAATCCTTATGCAGCCATGCAGCTACGGAGGTCCAACCAGACTGAATAATTTTCCTCTCCAGACGTGTCTCTTTTGAGCTACAGCTGCTGTATTTGGCCACTCTAGGCCAATTCTAGCAAGGTCCTGTTTGACATTGTCTGTCCATCGCATCCTAGGTCTCCCCCTTTTTCTGATATCCTTAGGCACACTGTTCATAATCCTCTTTGCCAATATGCAGCTATGCATAATGGCCAAACCAACGCAGTCTCTCTCTGCACAATATGCTGCTCAGAGGAGGTTGATGACTCCTTCTAACCCCATCATTACTTACAAAGTTGAACCACCTAATGCCCAAGATACTGCGTAAGCATCTAGAATCAAAGGCATCAAGTTTCTTGTTATCCTGCTTACAAAGGGTCATTGTTTCGCTACCATAACTAACCTTAGAAAGAACCAAACTGTTATACAGCCTAATTTTTGTCTTTAGGTGTACACACCTATTTTTCCACACTTTCCAAGATTTTTAAAAGTTCCAGCTACAATCCCTATTCTTCTATTTTTCTCATGCCGCACATCACCAGTATCTGTTACGTAGCTCCCAAGATAATGAAACTGAGACATTTTCTCAAGAGTGCCGCCATTCAAAGCAAATGAAGCACCATCTGCCTGACCAATTTTCATCACTTTAATTTTTTCTCTGTTTATCACCAAACCTACTCTATTATCAATCTCATCAACAACCCTAATGAACGAATTCATCTCATCAACATCATTAGCCAACAGGGCCAAATCATCTGCATAATCTAATTCAGAAATTTTGAAATCTCTGGACCATTTAAGACCAAAATCTTTCCCTTGCAAAGAATTTCGCATTACATAATCAATAACCAAATAGAAAAGGAGACAAAATGCACCCTTAGCTTACTACCAAGATTTCATTACACTAACTAATTATAAGGTATGCCATATGATCTAACAATCAACCACAAATTATGTCGATCAACAGAGTCAAAAGTCTTTTTGAAATCTATAAAGTTAGTAACCACAGGTTTCTGGAACTCTAAATATTTCTCAAGAATCTACCTAAGTGAAAATATTTTATCAATACATCCCTTACCACTTACGAATCCACAGTGTTCATCACGCAATTTACTGTAAACCAGATTTATAATTCTATTAAGCACAATCATGCAAAGAACTTTACCTGGAACTAAAAAAAGTAAGTGAAAAAGAAAGTAAACTAATTCCCCTATAATTATCACAAGAATTGCGATCACCTTTTTTAAAAATTGGGACAATAATAACTCTAGTAAAATCCTTAGGAACAACACCTTTATCGTAAAAAATATTCAAAATTTCAGTCAGCCATGTGACAACACAAATGTTCCCATTTTTAAGCATTTCAGTGGTGATTTCGTCCACCCCTGAAGATTTATGCAGTTTTAATTTAGAAATAGCCAATGTGACTTCGGAATGTGATATAGGGCCATCATTAAAGCCAGTAATGCATCTATCCTTATTACAAACAATGGGGGTAGAAAAAATCACATTATTTAGAACTCTGAAATGCTCAGCCCACCTAGCCATCACAGAATCCTCACCTTCAACCACCTTGCCATGTTTATCCCTTAGTCCCTGTGTACGTGTCTGTTCCTTTTCGCATAAAACATTAATAATCTGGTACAACCCCCTGCTGTTGTGCTGTGTACATGCTTCCTCAGCTTTGTCAGCCAAGATATCAAGCCAAATATTCTTATCAGCTGTTAACTGATCCTTTACACTAGGAGTTCTCAACGTGTGGTACGCGTACCACATGTTGGGCTACGTATATGTTCACGTTGGGTACACGTTGGGTACACGTTGGGGTACGCGTACCACACGGTTGAGGTTTTGCACGGATGGGTTGTGCACGAATGAGAAACCACACGGATGGGTTTTGCACACAATAGGCTAAATGGCCAGGTCACAAGGACCCTTCGGGTCCTTGTGACCTGGCCATCCTTCGTGTCACGTGACACGAAGGTTGCCAGATCACTAATTTCTAAAAAAAATCGTTGCCAGATATTTTTCCTGAATTCTGCAATCAACCATAATGTTCGGATATTTTTTGAGCGACTGTACACTTATGTACAGAAAGGTGTTGTCTTTTTGCTTTGGGTTGTTTTAACTCTGAGACGCACTTTTTTTGCACACAATGGGCTAAATGGCCAGGTCATAAGGACCCCGAGACTCAGAGGAGGTTTTAGGGACGGGACCCACTGAACAGTTGTTAAGAGATAGATGGTAGGCTCCCGTCAAGGCCATCCAGCATGTTCTTTAACATACACAGGGTATGGCTCTCCCGCACAAGGGGGGGGGGCGGGGGGGCTCAGTCGGTAGCGCGCCAGACTCGTAATCTGTAGTTCCCAGGTTCGAGTCCCAGCTGGGTCAGCGTTGAGATTTATCTCCGCAAAATTCCCCGCCCTGCCCACGGTCAGTAGGGGACACCGATGGGCTTGGAAAGGCCGCCGTCCGTCGGATGGGACGTTAAGCCGTGACTCTGTTCGCAAGAAGTTGTGTACGTTAATGAACACGATGGATGATGCCCTTGACGGAGGATGAATTGAAGGCCTAACTCTATCAAATCCCCCCCCCCACACACACACACTACCACCACACTATGTTTTGTTGCACTGGAGTTAAAATTTTGCAGCTGTAACATCAGTAGCACTCCAGCTAGTGTCACAGAAAGAAGTACTGTTACCCAATATTTTAAAATGCTTAAGCTTGAATATCACGTGGTCATTAAATTTTTGACGAAAGAAGGCGAAAGCCCGGCAGAAATTAAACGACGTTTAGATGCTGTGTATGACGAATCTTTCCCATCATATTCGATGGTTAAAGAATGGGCTAAGCAGTTTTGCTTAGGGAGAGATTCGATTAAAGGTGAACCTCGTCAATGCAGACCTGCAGAAACACTCACTCCAGAAACAATTACGCTGTGCAAGAAGAGGTACTAAAGAATAGGCGATTGAAAACTAAAGAATTATCAGCAAGGTGTGGACTTTCAAAAACCATAGTGCTTCGAATTTTACACGACCGTCTTGGTATGAACAAATTGAGTGCAAGATGGTCCCAAAACTTTTGAGTGTTGTCCAAAAACGACGCATGGAATGCTATACTGAATTTTTAGCACTCTGTGATAAAATAAAAAATAAATACCCCCTCAAGCAGCTGCTTGCCACAGAGGTCTAACAGGAGCCTGTCAGTTTATATGCCACAGTAGGAGATCTGAGAGGATGGCAGGACCTCAGCAGAAAAACGACACACACATCCATGCCTAATTCCGGGGCTCGAACCCAGGTCCCTTAGATCAGTAGCCAAGCGTGCTAACCAAATTATATTATTTTAGAATTATAATTGCTAAATACTGTTTTTTGAACACGCGCTTAGTTTCCATCGGTTTAATTCATAACACTATGTCAGAGCAGCAACAGCCTTATTAGTTAAGTAGCAGCACACTTTCTTGGAAAGGCAGATTCAAAGCTGTCTAACTTTGAAAATAATCATAATCTTTATGTGACAAACTGTCTCTGGAGGCAAAATGTAGATCTCAGTCATCTAAATCTCGAATTTTTAAAAATATATATATTTTTTTGAAATATTTAAAGAGTAATAGAAGCTGGAACACTTAAACGGCAGGGGTGGCTCAGTCGGTAGTGCGTCAGGCTCGTAATCTGTAGTTCCCAGGTTCGAGTCCCAGCTGGGTCAGCGTTGAGATTTATCTCCACAAAAATTCCCTGCCCACGGTCAGTAGGGGACACCGATGGGCTTGGAAAGGCCGCCGTCCGTCGGATGGGACGTTAAGCCGTGGCCCGTGTGTGAGAGAGCCATACCCTGTGCACGTTAAAGAACACGGTGGATGGCCTTGACGGGAGACTACCATCTGTCTCCCAACAGCTGTTCCAGTGGGTCCCCAACCTTCTCTGAGCCTTCGGGGTCCATGTGACCTGGCCATTTAGCCCATGGTGTGCAAAAAAGTGTCGCTCAGAGGTAAAACAACCCAACCTTAAACGGCAGACACCGCTAAGTGTTCCAGCTTCTCACGAATATTTTCTTCAATTTTTTGGCGAATAATTCAGATTTTATTCAAATTTTATTCAAATTCAACTTTTAGTATTACATATTTAAGTCAGCTCACCACAAGAATTTAATTTAACTCGCCAGTAAATTAATAATGTTATAAATGCTTTGCTCATCACATTTTGTATATAACACAAAGACAAAGGTTTTTTGGTATATACAAAACTTGAAGAATGATTACTCAAACTTATAAAATCACATTTATTTCAGTAAACGATTTATTATAATATTCATCATTTGCTATTGAATGAGCTTTTGAGGTGAATTCTTATGAATAATAAGACTGCAAGTGAGATGTTTCAGCTTTCCATAATTATTCAAATGGTGGAACACCGCCCGCCAAAACGTTTGGGGAAAAAGAAAATGAATTTCTCCTCCGGCAGATTTCTGAAATGAAAAGTCTTCGTTCCTAATTTTTAATTGAGAAAACCACGACAGAGCGATGTCAAATCTTCTCCTGCATCAAAGCCATTCGAGTTTCTAAACCGGGGGCGGGGGCGGGGGTGGCTCAGTCGGTAGCGCGCGAGACTCGTAATCTGTAGTTTCCAGGTTCGAGTCCCAGCTGCGTCAGCGTTGAGATTTATCTCCGCAAAATTCCCTGTCCTGCCCACGGTCAGTAGGGGACACCGATGGGCTTGGAAAGACTGCCGTCCGTCGGATGGGAAGTTAAGCCGTGGCTCTGTGTTCGAGAGAGCCATACCCTGTGCATACACGTTAAAGAACACGCTGGATGGACTTGATGGGAGGCTACCATCTGTCTCCTAACAGCTGTCCCAGTGGGTTCCCTCACCCAACCTTCTCTGAGCCTTCGGGGTCCATGTGACCTGGCCATTTAGCCCATGGTGAGCAAAAAAATTGCCGCTCAGAGGTAAAACAACTCAAGCAAAGTTTCTAAACCGTCCCATCAGATAGAGGAACTTGATTCTTTAACGCTGATGGTGGTACAGAAGAAACCCGCTTTGCTTCAGAGATTTTTGATATTTTGGGCACATCTAAGGGGGGGTGGGAGAGAAGGACCATGCCCTCTCCCTTTTAGAATACTTTTGGATTGGATTGTTTTACCTCTGAGCGGCACTTTTTTGCACACCATGGGCTAAATGGCCAGGTCACATGGACCCCGAAGACTCAGAGAAGGTTGGGGGAGGGGACCCACTGGAACAGCTGTTGGGAGACAGATGGTAGCCTCCCGTCAAGGCCATCCAGCGTGTTCTTTAACGTGCACAGGGTATGTCTCTCCCGCACACGGGGCCACGGCTTAACGTCCCATCCGACGGACGGCGGCCTTTCCAAGCCCATCGGTGTCCCCTACTGACCGTGGGCAGGGCGGGGAATTTTGCGGAGATAAATCTCAACGTTGACCCAGCTGGGACTCGAACCTGGGAACTACAGATTACGAGCCTGGCGTGCTACTGACTGAGCCACCCACCGAAAAAAAAAACATAACAGTGCGCCAAATTGCAATGAGACGAAGCTGAAGGCGAAGTTTGGTGGTTCTATCTCTGACCGACCAGGAGGAGATGTCGAACAAACACACAGATATTCGAAAATAGGCAACAGATTATGCAAATATTGTTAATAGCCGAGATTTCGGAGTGACGAAGAAGGAAACAACTGAAAAAATAAGGGAGACAATGGGACTGCGCAGAAGACATTTCGAGAGTTCGCATAAATCATGGGTTGCCAACTTTTATGAACTTGTGATCGACATTCTTTTTGTTAATTTTCAGAACGATTGAATCTGAAGTTCCCAGGTTCGAATCCCATCTGTGCAAGCGTTGAGATTTATCTCCGATAAACTACCCACAAACCCAAGGTCAGAAAGGGGACACCGATGGGCTTAGAAAAGCCACCGTCCGTTAAGCCGTGGTCCCCGTGTGTCGTCAAGACATACTTTGTTCATGTTAAAGAACACGCATCCAGCGTGTTCTTTAACATGAACAAAGTATGTCATGAACAAAGTATGTCAAAGTATGTCTTTAACATGAACAAAGTATGTCCTGCCTTGACAGGAGGCTTCCATCTGTCTCCTAACAGTTGTCCAGTGGTACTTCTTCCCCAACCTTCAGAGTCCTTGTGACCTGGCCATTTAGTCTATTGTGTGGAAAAACTTGTCGCTCAGAGACAAAACAACCCAAGCTCTTATACATTATGGTAATTTTAACAGTGCATCGCCCCCCCCCCCCCCCCTTCCTTTTTGTGCACAACACGATGCAAAAAAAAAAGCTAATATGGTAATAAAATGCAAATCATTGGCCAAAAGAATCGTTATTTTTCATACTCTCACAGTACGCTAATTATTTTTTTATGAGTGGCAAAAAACTGGAGCAAAAAAGCCATTCCATTGCACCCAACACTGACTTATTAGACAGTGCGACTTTTTGCAAGCTGTATAAAGAACACGAACATACCACTTTGGGCCCCCACTAGTGTAGGCTTCTAATGAGGCTTTTGCGTGTTCCTGATGCCACTAGAAAGACGTGTTCGGTATTTAGCACCAGATCCGATGGCGTTCGTCGGAGGAAGCGATTTGGGTGGTCCAGGTCCTGACGCATCATTTTCAGTTTTGAGCTGCTCCCTCACAATCAATTTCCTATCTCAGTTTCCGGCCCAGTGAGTTGTTGTCAAGACTTATCTTTTAAACTCTTGAACAATAACAAATGGATAATATCGGATGCGAGACAAGCACACATGTCAATGAACTGTTCTGTTCCGCAGAATGTTGTCAATAAATGAGATTTTAAGGGATAATTTACCTACTTTTCCGGTTTCGGAGAGATAGGAGGGTATAGGCTCGTTAAAGTTCCCAGGTTCGAGTCCCAGCCGTGTCTGAGTTCAGATTTATGTACGCTAACTGAGAGAAAGGAGATATAGATAGGTTTCGTAGAGACACCATTCATCAGATGGGATGTTAAGCCATGATCCCATATGAGATAGTAACCTGTGCACGTTAAAGAACAAGCTGAACCGCCTTGACGGAAGGATACCATCTATCTTCTAACAGCTGTCCAGTGGGTCTCCTTCTATGAGCTCTTGATTCCCCGCCCTGCCCAGGATCAGTAGGGGACACCGATGGGCTTGGAAAGGCCGTCGTCCATCGGATGGGACGTTAAGCCGTGGTCCAGAGTGCGGGAGAGCCACACCCTGTGCACGTTAAAGAACACGCTGGATGGCCTTGATGGGAGGATACCATCTGTCTCCCAACAACTGTTCCAGTGGGCGCCCTCCCCAAACCTTCTGTTAGCCTTCGGGGTCCATGTGACCTGGCCATTTAGCCCATGGTGTGCAAAAAGTGCCGCTCAGAGGTAAAACAACCCATCCAACCCAACTCTTTGAGCTCTTGGGGTCCTTGTGACCTGGTCATTTTTTTAGGGGTGGCATATTGGCGAATAAATTAACGACCATTGCTGGTAGAAGATTAACTAGGATAGTACAACCTATTTTTCAAGTTAGTCGTCAATTCCTATTAAAAATGATTTTAATTTTCCCTTAATTATCATTAATAGCTTAAAGCGGACTTGGAAAAAGTGGCGGCAGATATGAAGTTTGCTCCGGGCGCTAAAATAGTTACCTCCGATCCTATATTTAGCCCCACTGTGTGCAAACAAAAAAGTGCCGCTAAGAGATAAAACAACTTTGCTCTACTTCCCAATGGTTGTTAAATAGGAACTCCTTCCTCATCTCTGAACTTTAGGGGTCCTTGTGACCTGGATAGGTTGTTTAGTAGGAACTCCTTCCTCATTTCTGAGCTTTAGGAGTCCTTCTGACCTGGATATTCAGCGCATTGTGGGCAAATAATGCACCGCTCAGAGATAAAACAACTCATACCAATCCTGTACTCTCTTTGAAAGCAGCGCTTTCTCCCCATCGCTGACAATGATCTTTTTCCTCCTTCTCTGACCAGCACTTGACAAACTGCGATCCTCAGACAGCATCCATTTCCTCCATCCGTTTCCTTCTGTGCTCCTTGATCTCCGTGTTCCGCGATGACCAATCTACGAGGAGATTACTTCACATTTTGGTGAAATATTTCTCCCAGAAGCCTCCCTCTCTTTTACATCTTTTTCTCTCTTCCCCTCCTCCTCTTCTTCCCCTCGCAACTTCAGCTATCGGTTCTTCCTCGTCAATCGCACGAGAGGGAGGGATGGAGAGGGGGGGGGGGAGCGATGATTCCCTTCGCCGATTTCTCTAACAGACAACTTATGCCCAAGATAAAAGAGCTCGCCCCCAGATGGAGCTGTACCAGAGTTTGTGGATGAACAAATAAAGCTATGGAGACATCAATATCGTAGAGATTGTCTGGATGGGAGGAGGAGAGATAGAGCCAGACACCGATGGTCCTAAATGTTCGGGACTGACTTAGAAAGCGGAAAGGATGAAACAATAACTGGTTATTATTTCGAAAGGAAGTAGAAAATGTCATATAATAATGATCGTAAAACATTACTCTTTCTCGCAATGCGTTTCTTCCTTCGTTGAAATGAAATGTTACATAAAAAAACTTCAGACCGTAATGAAGAATAAACGAAATTCTAAAAGATTCGAAAATTAATACACAGGGTATAACTGTTCCGTACACGGAATCACGGTTTAACGTCCTATCCGACGGACGGTGGTCTTTCCAAGGACAACTATGTCCCCTACTGACCGTGGGCAGAGAGTTTTACGGAGATAAATCTGAACGCTGGCCCAGCTGGGACTCGAACCAGGGAACTGCAGATTACGAGCCTGGATGGCCTTTCGACTGAGTCACCACCTCCCCCTACTAAGGAGTTAATCAACGATAAGTTGATACTTCATATTGATTAACTTAGTATTATAATTCATTGATATTGGTACGATTTATAATGAACCTGGACATTTAATACTATACAGTCGCTCAAAAAAGTATCCAAACACTATGGTTGATTACAGAATTCAGAAAAATATCCGGCAACGATTTTTTTTTAGAAATTAGTGATCTTCGTGTTACGTGACCCGAAGGTTGCCAGATCACTAATTTCTAAAAAAAATCGTTGCCAGATATTTTTTCTGAATTCTGTAACCAATCATAGCGTTCGGATGCTTTTTCGAGCGACTGTAGGTGGTCATATTATTTTGATACTAGATCGCGTGGGCTCACTCACGGAAATATTGAGCGTGTGCAGTTACCGTTCACAGCAAACTGGAGCGTGTGCAGTAACTGCACACGCTCCAGTTTGCTGTGAACTGGAGCGTGTACAGTTGCTGTAGACGCTCCAGATATTTTTCCTGATTTCTGTAATCACGTGACACGGAGGTTGGCAGATCACTAATTTCTAAGAAAACTTTGCCAGGTATTTTTCTGAATTCTGTAATCAACCATAGCGTTCGGCTACTTTTTTGAGCGACTGTACCTATTTCGAATATTTTTCATATCCTCTTTTCATCATTCTACCTTCTACCAAAATTATTCTTTGTTTCCCAACCACCACCAAAATTAAAACCGTTTTCGGCTCTGGTAGGATCCATTAACTATAGTCCAAACACTGAAAGGAACTTCTTTTCTCCCCTCCTCCTCCCCACCGTCAGCTTTCCTCTCTTCAACCTCCCTCTGGTCCCAGAGTAACTGAACCCATCCCCTTTCATCATGCCCAACTGACACAGGTGGAGCTTGCTGACATGGCAGGCATTGGCACGAGGTGAAAGGGCGGCAAACATACGGCTTCCACCTGGTGGGTAGCACACTGGACAAGGGAGTGCTATACAACCCGCTGTCAGGTGGCTGCCCGGCTGGTTGGTTGCGTCTCTCCTGCACGGAGCACCCTCCTGCGTTGACCCTAAGAGACCCCGTCTGGTCCATTTGGGTGACATGACTTCGTTGTAGCAAAAAAGATACAAGACGTTGTAACTGGGATGTCATATGAGGAAGCAAAGCTCTGTGTGAGGTCTTCTTGGGACTGATGAGACTCCCATGGAGCAAGCAAATCTAGAAGGGATGTAAGGCTCCTTTTACAAATATGATTGGATTGTTTTACCTCTGAGCGGCACTTTTTTGCACACCATGGGCTAAATGACCAGGCCACAAGGACCCCGAAGGCTCAGAGAAGGTTGGGGGAGGGGACCCACTGGAAGTATCGAATAATATAGCTGTTGTATCGAATAATATAGCACAGTATCGAATAATATAGCTGTTGGGAGACAGATGGTAGCCTCCCGTCAAGGCCATCCAGCATGTTCTTTAACGTGCACAGGGTATGGCTCTCCCGCACAAGGGGCCACGGCTTAACGTCGCATCCGACGGATGGCGGGTTTTCCAAGCCCATCGGTGTCCCCTACTGACCGTGGGCAGGGCGGGGAATTTTGCGGAGATAAATCTCAACTCTGACCTAGCTGGGACTCGAACCTGGGAACTACAGATTACGAGCCTGGCGCGCTACCGACTAAGCCACCCCCGCCCTTTACAAATCTGATAATTAAATAAGAATATTATATATTCACAGTATCGAAAAATATAGACCTATTGACATAAAAGTCAATATATTTCCATAATTGATAGTCGTCGTAATCATCGTTGTTGTAGAAATTGCTTTCTCCATTCCACAAACCGTGGTAACTTCCGCACTGCCATAGATGAAAAAGGGGACGCAATGGATGAT
This sequence comes from Ryuthela nishihirai, assembly GCA_038380435.1. Taxonomy (NCBI): domain Eukaryota; kingdom Metazoa; phylum Arthropoda; class Arachnida; order Araneae; family Heptathelidae; genus Ryuthela; species Ryuthela nishihirai. Next base: position 30,995,803 of record JAWZYU010000013.1, read on the forward strand.
CTTGGAAAGGACGACGGACGCCGTCCTTTCCATGATCCTTAATCCGCGGTTCCGTGTTTAGGATAGCCTTCTAACAGCTGTGCAGTGGGTACTCTGCCCTCAACCTTCTTTGAGCTTTTGGGGTCATTGTGGGCTGGCCATTTAGCCCCGTGTACAAAGAAAAGAGTGCCGCTCAGAAGTAAAACAAACAACCAGAGACACTTCCGTCTTCTAAAGTCATTTCAGTGGATCCCATTCTTGTATATCTGAACTTTTGTAATTTAGTCATTTAGATCAGGGGTTCTCAACGTGAGGTACGCCGTGAGAGCTCAAAAGTCGCTAGATCTAGTAACAAAGTCGCTAAGTTATCATTATTACACTATAACTATAGTTTTATCTGTCTATATAAGAGGTACGCCAGTTACATACACATTTCCAGGGGGTACGTGAAGCATAAAAGGTTGAGAACCACTGATATATATGTTTTCTTTTATTCCCATTGTTATACTATAACTATAGTTTTATCTATCTATACAAGGGGTACGCCAGTTACATACACATTTCCAGGGGGTACGTGAAGCATAAAAGGTTGAGAACCACTGATATATATGTTTTCTTTTATTCCCATTGTTATACTATAACTATAGTTTTATCTATCTATACAAGGGGTACGCCAGTTACATACACATTTCCAGGGGGTACGTGAAGCATAAAAGGTTGAGAACCACTGATATATATGTTTTCTTTTATTCCCATTGTTATACTATAACTATAGTTTTATCTATCTATACAAGGGGTACGCCAGTTACATACACATTTCCAGGGGGTACGTGAAGCATAAAAGGTTGAGAACCACTGATATATATGTTTTATTTTATTCCCATTGTTATACTATAACTATAGTTTTATCTATCTATACAAGGGGTACGCCAGTTACATACACATTTCCAGGGGGTACGTGAAGCATAAAAGGTTGAGAACCACTGATATATATGTTTTATTTTATTCCCATTGTTATACTATAACTATAGTTTTATCTATCTATACAAGGGGTACGCCAGTTACATACACATTTCCAGGGGGTACGTGAAGCATAAAAGGTTGAGAACCACTGATATATATGTTTTATTTTATTCCCATTGTTACACTATAACTATAGTTTTATCTATCTATACAAGGGGTACGCCAGTTACATACACATTTCCAGGGGGTACGTGAAGCATAAAAGGTTGAGAACCACTGATATATATGTTTTATTTTATTCCCATTGTTATACTATAACTATAGTTTTATCTATCTATACGAGGGGTACGCCAGTTACATACACATTTCCAGGGGGGTACGTGAAGCATAAAAGGTTGAGAACCACTGATATATATGTTTTATTTTATTCCCATTGTTATACTATAACTATAATTTTATCTATCTATACAATGGGTACCCCAGACCCCGAAGGACCCCGACATGGACCCCGAAGGCTCAGAGAAGGTTGGGGGAGGGGACCCACTGGAACAGCTGTTGGGAGACAGATGGTAGCCTCCCGTCAAGGCCATCCAGCGTGTTCTTTAACGTGCACAGGGTATGGCTCTCCCGCACACGGGGCCACGGCTTAACGTCCCATCCGACGGACGACGGCCTTTCCAAGCTCAGCGGTGTCCCCTACTGACCGTGGGCAGGGCGGGGAATTTTGCGGAGATAAATCTCAACGCTGGCAGCATCTGGGACTCGAACCTGGGAACTACAGATTACGAGCCTGGCGCGCTACCGACTGAGCCACCCCTACAAATACAGATAGTCCACAAACAGACATCAATACAAAAAAAATAATAAAAATACAAGAAAACGGAATCAGATACGCAAAATCATAAACACAAATACAGGAAAACAGACACACTTGCAGAAAATCGCATAAACAAGCACGAATACATAAAAACAGATGAAGAAAAAGAGACAAATACAGAAAACACACAGAAAAGCACAAATACAGAAAGAAAAACGCAATCACAAATACATAGAACATAGATACAAATAGAGAAAAACACATAAAACATATCGACAAACACAAGAAGCATATTTTACGTTAAGAGAAACGTTAACAAAGAATTTAAAAAATATGTTTTAACTATCAGTATTCTATTTCGGTAATAACATTTTTTAGCCGTCCCGTGGCCCAGTGGTTAAAGCGCTTGGCAATTGATATAAGGGACCTGGGTTCGAGCCCCGGGTAAGGCGCGGTTCGAGCCCCGGGTATGTGTGTGTCGCTTTTCTGCTGTGGTCCTGCCATCCTCTCAGAGCTTCTACTCTGGCATATAAACTGATAGGCTCCTGTCAGACCTCTGTTGCAAGCAGCTGCTTGAGGGGGTATTTTTTTTTGCACAGTTCTATCTGCATCATTTCTGAAACGACTACTAAATGTGAGTTTTCAAAAGGAATAATAAAAAAAGCGCCGGTAAGAAATGCAAAAAAAATACGATGAATTTGAAATAAAAACAAAAGCCATTTTCTACTTAATTACGGACTGGCCTTCGGGATGTTCTGTAGACCTCAAACCCTTCCTTTAAATATTTTCCATGCCCTATACACAGAGCAACACGAAAATGGTCAGAGTTCAAGGCTAAAGACCTGAAATTACGTGCTTTGGCTTGCGTCGTTCGTATGTGTGCCGCAAAGATTGTACAAGTACATCATTTGAAGCAATTTATGAGGAATTTAGAAAGCTATTAATTAAACTCTTTGCCTTATTACTTGGAGGTATTTGGACAACGCCCCAGTTGATGAAATAACAGTCGAGTAAAATAGCGTGACTCTGTGATTAAAATATTACAATAATGCTTATTTAATATCACGGATCGTGTGGGAAATTCATCAGAAGTAATGAGTACTTTTAAAAATATGACAGTAAGAAAGCCATTGTTAATTCATACCAGTTTTTATTTCCAGTAGATTGGATTGTTTTACCTATGAGCGGCACTTTATTGCACACAATGGGCTAAAGACCCAAGGGCCCCAAGGGCTCAGTGAAAATTAGGAAGAGGACTTTCTCACTGTACTCATTGTATTTAAAAGCATCCAATATTATGGAATGTCCTCTATAACAGGGGTTGCCAAACTCGGGGGGCGGGGGTTGCTCAGTCGGTAGCGCGCCAGGCTCGTAATCTGTAGTTCCTAGGTTCGAGTCCCCGCTGGGTCAGCGTTGAGATTTGTCTCCGCAAAATTCCCCGCCCTGCCCACGGTCAGTAGGGGACACCAATGGGCTTGGAAAGGCCACCGTCCGTCGGATGGGACGTTAAGCCGTGGCCCGTGTGCGGGAGAGCCATATCCTGTCCACGTTAAAGAACACGCTGGATGGCCTTGACGGGAGTCTACCATCTGTCTCCCAACAGCTGTTCCAGTGGGTCCCCTCCCCCAACCTTCTCTAAGCCTTCGGGGTCCATGTGACCTGGCCATTTAGCCCATGGTGTGCAAAAAAAGTGCCGCTCAGAGGTAAAACAACCCAACCCAGCCAAACTCGGGGAATGAGAAAAATTTCCAAAGTGGGAGTAGCATGTGAATTTTTTTTTTTTCGGGGTTTATTTTTAATTTCTGGATATGATGAATTATGAACCCCTGATTTATAAGAATGAACAAGTTTGTGACGAGTGAAAGTATTTTTGAAATATTCTCGAATTCAAGGTTTGAAATAAAAACCGAAGTGAAAGCAATTACAATGCTATTGTAAAATCTTATCGTTAGATTCAATTTTATTGCGGTGCAGAAAATGTTTAAAAGTGTTGAAACAGAAGAAATGAAAAAAAAAATCACACCCGCTACATAAGGAAAGGGTTGGGTTGTTTTACCTCATAGCGGCACTTTTTTGCGCACAATGGGTTAAATGGCCAGATCAAAGGAACCCGAAGGTTCAGAGGAGAAGATTGGGGAGGGGACCTAGTGGACAGCTGTTGGGACACAGATGTAGCCATTCAGCGTGTTCTTTAACGTGTACAGGGTATGGCTCTCCCGCACACGGACCACGGTTAACGTCCCATTCGACGGACGGCGTCCTTTCCAAGCCCATCGGTGTCCCCTATTGATCGTGGCCAGGGCGGAGAGTTTTGCGGAGATGAAGCTCAACGCTGGCTTAGCTGGGACTCGAACCTGGGAACTACAGATTACGAGCCTGGCGCGCTACCGACTGAGAAGCTACCCCCCCCCCCCCCACACACACACATAAGAAAAGCTTTCATTCTATAAAGCACTACTGGTCTTACAGTAGTAAAAAGAAAGGTTTCTGAAATCCCGAGTGGGGCGGGGGTTGTCCCAAACAGTGGTGTGCGAGGCTTATAATCTGATACTCCCGGGTTCGAGTCCCGCCTGTGTTGAGAATTTCCTCTGCTAATTCCTGTTCTGCCCTTGGCCAGAAAGGAGGAACACCGTTGGCTTGGAAAGTCCACCTTCCGTTTTGTTGGGAAGTTAAGCCGTTGGCTTGGAAGTCCACCTTCCGTTTTGTTGGGAAGTTAAGCCGTTGGCTTGGAAAGTCCACCTTCCGTTTTGTTGGGAAGTTAAGCCGTTGGCTTGGAAAGTCCACCTTCCGTTTTGTTGGGAAGTTAAGCCGTTGACTTGGAAAGTCCACCTTCCGTTTTGTTGGGAAGTTAAGCCGTTGGCTTGGAAAGTCCACCTTCCGTTTTGTTGGGAAGTTAAGCCGTTGGCTTAGAAAGTCCACCTTCCGTTTTGTTGGGAAGTTAAGCCGTTGACTTGGAAAGTCCACCTTCCGTTTTGTTGGGAAGTTAAGCCGTTGACTTGGAAAGTCCACCTTCCGTTTTGTTGGGAAGTTAAGCGTTAAGCTTCGTTGTGCAGAAGAGCCATACTGCCTGCATTAAAGGACACGCTGGATGGGCCTTGACGGGAGATTACGACCTGCCTCCTAACATCCGTCCAGTGGATCCCCTTCTCTAATCTTCTCTGAGTCCTCGAGGGTCCTTGTGACTTGGCCATTTAGCTCATTGTGCGCAAAAATTTCCGTCAAAGATAAAAATAACCCAAAATGATACCAAAAAGGCAATTTTCAAAAACGGTGTAAATAATCACTTTAAGAACTAATACTAAGCTGGGAATCTCCATTCGCCTAACATGGAGCTGAGAGTCAATTAAAGAGGACTTCCGAACCGAGCTTTGTCGGACTGAATCCGAACGGGCTCGGGCTCAAACTAAACCACTTCGGCCTGGGTTCATTCATAACTTGAACATAATTTACCTCATAATTGTGAAAATATAAGTATAAAAATAAATTGCGTAATTTCTTTTGGTCGTAATTTCAAACTTTTAATCAGTAATCACTAATTCAAAATGAACAGCATTCAGCCTTTGATTGTTTTTTTTTTTATTTTCGATATTCTCGCTCTCTCTTATATTAATGAATCTTTCTTAGCCTTTACAGTCGCTCAAAAAAATATCCGAACACTACGGTTGATTACAGAATTCAGAAAATATATCTGACAGCGATTTTTTTAGAAATTAGTGATCTGGCAACCTTCGTGTCACGTGATTACAGAATTCAGGAAAAATATCTGGAGCGTGTACAGCAACTGTACACGCTCCAGTTACCGTTCACAGCAAACTGGAGCGTGTGCAGTTACTGCACACGCTCAATATTTCCGTGAGTGAACCACACGATCTAGTATCAATATAATATGACCACCTACAGTTGCTCAAAAAAGTATCCGAACGCTATGATTGGTTGCAGAATTCAGAAAAAATATCTGGCAACGATTTATTTTAGAAATTAGTGATCTGGCAACCTTCGTGTTATCAAATATTTTTTCTGGATTCTTTAATTAACCATACTATTCGGATATTTTTTTTGAGCGAATGTACAACGACTTTACTCGAGAATTTTCGGTTTCTACGACTTACTTCTAGTATTTTTTCGCTCCAAATAACATTAAGATTTCAATTTAGTGTTCAAATTATTATATTAAAATTTATAAAAAATAATTCAATAAAAATCAAAGCCTATAAAAAATGAAAAATTAAAAAATAAATTTAGCGCAGACCCGTCCAACCCACCGAATCAATACACTGAATCTGAAATTTTTCTTCGAATTTTTTTGACCAAACATTTTTAGATATATAACTACACGATTTTGTCAATTTATATTACTCATTAAAAATGCATAGTTTTTTTCCCTTAAGATATTTTACTGATTTTTTTTTATAAATATGGTTTATTTTTCCAATTCGTCACTCAATAGGAATGTACGTTTTCGGTTTTAAGTAGAGAATTTTTTTTTCTGCGTCTCTTTTAAAATATAGCATTTTTCCTGGTTTGTATTGGATGCAGGAATGCTGTATATTTGTTTAACGATGTGTCAGAAAAATTATTTCTCCGTAACCGGGCTCAGCCTCTGAAATTCAAGCCGAAATCATCTCTACTTTCTACTAAAGGACCACTCAGTGAAGAGGAATCACTAAAAAAAAAACACACCATGAATTTCCAAACCGTATTCGATCTCTGTGGCAAGCAGCTGCTTGAGGGGTATTTTTTTTTTTTTTTTAATTCGATCCATTTTGCGGAATATACTTTAATTTATTTTCTACCCCACAGACCAAACTGACAAAATACTCTGGATATCACATACCCTGTTAAAGTACTAGATAATTTCCAATCGGAATCTCAGCTGGGTCAGCGTTGAGATTTATCTCCGCAAAACTCCCCGCCCTGCCGTGGTCCGTAGCGGACACCGATGGGCTTGGAAAGGCCGCCGTCCGTCGGCTGGGACGTTAAGCCGTGGTTCCGTGTGTGGGAGAGCTATACCCTGTTCACGTTAAAGAACCCTCTGGATGGCCTTGACGGGAGGCTAACATCTGTCTCCCAACAACTGTTCTAGTGGGTCCCCTCCCCCAACCTTCTCTGAGCCTTCGGGGTCCTTGTGACCTGGCCATTTAGCCCATGGTGTGCAAAAAAGTGCCGCTCAGAGGTAAAACAACCCAACCCAATAGGAATTAAGCTCTATAATTTTCCAAACATGCATTTAATGGAAAAAGGCGACTGAAGATAAATCAAAGATCTTAATCAAATATATTTAAATCTCGATTTTTTTTTTCAACAATACGAGTTCCGTATTTAAAGCGATATGAATTTGAAAAAATTAACAATCAATCAATTTGCTGTATAAAAATCGTTCTAAATATAATCTTATAAAAAAAATTGTTTAATATTGAATTAATCATTAAGTGAACTTCTAAAATGTATGGACCTGGGTTCGAGCCCCGGGTAAGGCATGGATGTGTGTGTTGTTTTTCTGCTGAGGTCCTGCCATCCTCACAGACCTTCTACTATCGCATATAAACTGACAGTCTCCTGTCAGACTTCTGTGACAAGCAGCTGCTTGAGGGGGTATATTTTTTTAACTGGTTTCAAACAATACTTATTATTTAAGTTCGAATTATTTTCTGAAAGTCTTACTTACTCATCACTGTTGTGAAATATTCTCTTTAATATTTCTCTTTAAACATTGAACTAATATTGTTGCAAAACGAGATTTAAATAGAATTGATTATGATCTTTATCTTCGGTCACATTTTCCCCATGAACTGCATATTTTAGATTCCCATTGACATAACACGGAGATTCTCTAAAGAAAAATTATTACGAATAGATACATTTTAAATACTACGAAGCTCTGAAAACATCGTTACCTATACCTCAATCAGCAAGAGGTGATGAGAAAGAAGAGTCCTGCCCCCCATCTGGGAGGAATAGATGGTGGTCTCCCCCTCTCAACTTCCTCCTACCCTACTACCGCAGCTGTGAAACCTGGTCTTGGATGGCCTATGCTTTAAGAAGTAAGTACGGACAGCAGAGATGGGGTATAGACAGAGCGAAAGAGGAAGAGCCAGTAAACGCGGGGAGGGAGAGAACGACCGAAACGGATGGCCGAACATCTAACAGTCCACGTGCACTGGAGGCGGTGATTTAGTCCCACGGAGGTTGCCCGTGCCCTCCAGTGACAAGTGATTGGCTGGCCACAGACGACCCCGCATTCCATGACAGGGCTAAACGTTGCCTTCTAGCCTCGTAACTCTGAACGAGCTCAGGACTCAGAAAGGTCCCGCCAGATTGATGGCGACAGTCCCCGAAATTACCGCACGATGCATGATGGGGAAGTTGGTTTGCTTCTTCTTTGCCTCTTCGTTCTATCTCTCCCTCTCTCTCATCACCGTTTACACGTGGCGACCCAAAGGTTTCGAATCGCCGGCTGCCCTTCTTCAGGCCGAAGTTACTTGTCACTGTGACCTTTCACCTAGCTAAGGAGTTTGCAAACTACAGCTGTCGAGGTGGTCCGGCAGCGTCCATTGGCATGTAGATTTTGGACCGTGGATGCATCATTCTTCACTGCTTCCTTATCCCAGCTTTCACTCCCCCCCAACCCCCTGTGCCTATTAGCGTTTGTGTGTTTTGGACCAGGTTATGTGCAGACATACAAGCCCGCCCCATCCGTCCATTTCCTCTACACCCCTCCAAACTTTCTACTACAGATGGTATCGCTTAAGAGTTACTTTCCCGTCCTATGGGCAGAGTCTGTAATTAGTGGCTGAGTTATGGCGAATACAGTGTCACACGTGGTCCAGTAAATTACGGGAAACGCTCATAAGGAATGTTGCCTTTCACCCACCCCCCTGGCTAAAAATGCTAATTTATGGAAGTACTTAAGAGTTTAAGTTGTGCTCTTTCTGAAAAGAACGCAAATGAAGTGGTTAATGCTAATCTTGTTTTTCGTGTCGTTAAGTACAGGATGCCAGTTAGTGTGTCACTAGAAGATACACTATGTTATCAAAGTGTTGGGACCCTGCCATGTGATGTGAATCGAAAATTTGAATGTAAACTCTTCACGGAAATGTTTCGCTGAAAGTTTAATTGAAGATCTCATTCAATTGAAGGTTTCTCTCTAAAATTGTTTGAAAAGCAATTTAAGGTCTCCTGGAATGCCGAGTTCCAACAACATTCGCTTTAATATTTACAGATTTATTGAGTTGGGTCATGTACACGCTGCTCAAATTATCTTGAACGTGACTTAAACGAAAAGGACCATTTTGCAAACTTGAAACATTGCATTTATCTTAATAATAAAGAGTTGAAGCACTTTTGAAATAAATTTTTATCAGGTCCGGATCTGGAAAAAAATAAGGGAAAGGGGGGAGGGGGGAACAAGAAATTCAATCGAGTTGGAAAAAGGTAAGGGGAGGGGTTGTTGGGTTGTTTTACCTCTGAGCGGCACTTTTTTGCACACCATGGGCTAAATGGCCAGGTCACATGGACCCCGAAGGCTCAGAGAAGGTTGGGGGAGGGGACCCACTGGAATAGCTGTTGGGAGACAGATGGTAGCCTCCCGTCAAGGCCATCCAGCGTGTTCTTTAACGTGCACAGGGTATGGCTCTAACACACACACGGGGCCACGGCTTAACGTCCCATCCGACGGACGGCGGCCTTTCCAAGCCCATCGTTGTCCCCTACTGACCGTGGGCAGGGCGGGGAATTTTTGCGGAAGGGGAGGGGGAAACAAACTCAGTAGAGTAGGAGCGGAAAGGAAAGAGCTACAGGCTCAACTGAGTCGGGGAAAAGTAAGGTAAGGACAACAAACTCAATTGAGTAGGAAAAGGTAAAGTATGAGACAACAAACTCAATTTTGTCTGAAAAACGTAAGGTAAGAGGCAACAAACCCAATTGAGTCGGAAAAAATAAGGTATGGGAAATAAACTCAATTGAGTCGGAGAAGGTAAAGGGCAACAAATTCAACTGAGTCGGGGAAAGTAAGGTATGGACAACAAGCTTAACTGAGTCGGGGAAAGTAAGGTATGGACAACAAGCTTAACTGAGTGGGAAAAATGTAAGATAGAAAAAACAAACTCAACTCAGTCGGGGAAAAATATCGAAAGGGCAACAAACTCAATTGAGTCGGAAAAAGTAAGGTAGGGGGCAACGAACTCAAATTAGACGAAAAAATAGAGCATGTGGTGGGGGGGGGGGAGTGAAAGAGACTGGATTTGAATTGCAGTATAACATTCTCGCTTGGCTACTGATCTAAGGGACCTGGGTTCGAATCCCGGCATAAGGTATGGTTGTGTGTGTTGTTTTTCTGCTGAGGGCCTGCCATCCTCTCAGACCTTCTACTATGGCATATAAACTGGCAGGCTCCTGTCAGACCTCTGTGGCAAGCAGCTGCTTGAGGGGGTATTTAATATTTTTATTTATTTATAACATTCTCCCCCTCCGTTTTAGAGATCTTTAAAAGATTTCTTTAAAAATGCATGAAATGTTTAACAATTTTTTTCTCTTCTATTATTACCCTTACTAGCATTCTCAAAGGAGGGGAGGGAGCTTGCTTCCGCCCCCCACCTCCCTAAATCCAGCCCTCAGAGGTAAAACAACCCAACTCTTCTTTTCATAATAAATCTGTATATCTGAAAATTTCATTGTTTATGTTTTATATTTCAAATCAATATTTTTAATTTCCTTGATTATAAAAATACACTGGTGCCCAAAAGTTAACTTAAAAACTCATTTTATATCATCAGTAACTAGCTTCGTAACACTATAATTTCTATATTAAGCCTCTTATGCAGTAGATGTAGCTCAGGATAGACTTGCTTGAAGAACTAAATTGCACGGTCTGGTTGGGCCTCCGTAGCCCATGGTTGCTTGAGGATATTGATGATGATGATGATTGTAAAATGTGTGATTACAAATTAACGGTCTCAAACTATCCAAATATAAAATTTGAGTAATATTGGTTAGATATTTAAAGGGTTATGGAAGTTTGGATTATAACAAGAGCAATGGCAGTCATAAAATTTCGCCTCAAAGTTAATTAAAACTTAAATAAATATTTTTTTGGGATGTTTAATAGAGTAAGTGTATGTTTTAGATGTTTGTGTCAGAAATTCTTTCAATGTTCTTCAATATTTTACGAATTTTAAAGCAATGCATTACTGATGTTAAATATTTCAACTTCCAAAAATCTTTAAATATTATCTATTACTGCTGAAAATCTAGATTTAAATAGATTGATTGCGATCTTTATTTTCAGTCACATAGTATCCTAAAGAGCTTGGTTTAAAAGTTACAGCGTTTCGTAGTTAATTTCCTATTCACATAAAATAGAGTTATAACTTTAAATTTTACGCACCCGTGTATGTAGTATGATCATTGGCAGCATGGGGGCGGTTAGAGTGGTTCATGCATAACTCAAGTTCTGGACCTTGGCACTTAGAAAAATCCTCATTTATCCCTTGCATGAGAAAGATTTTCCATCCCTGGCAGAGACCATAAATTGAAAGTAGCACGAGAAAGAGAAAAAAAAATATTGTATAAATAGGTTGGTTGTTTTACCTCTGAGCGGCACTTTTTGCACATCGTGGGCTAAATGGCCAGGTCACAAGGACCCCGAAGGCTCAGATAATGTTGGGGAAGGAACCCACTGGAACAGCTGTTGGGAGACAGATGGTAGCCACCCGTCAAGTCCATCCAACGTGTTCTTCAACGTGTGGGGCGGGGGTGTCTCAGTCGGTAGCGCGCCAGGCTCCTAATCTGTAGTTCCCAGGTTCGAGTCCCAGCTGGGTCAGCGTTGAGATTTATCTCCGCAAAATTCCTCGCCCTGCCCACGGTCAGTAGGGGACACCGATGGGCTTGGAAAGGCCGCCGTCCGTCGGATGGGACGTTAATACGTGGCCCCGTGTGCAGGAGAGAGCCATACCCTGTGCAACGTAAAGAACACGCTGGATGGCCTTGACGGGAGGCTACCATCTGTCTCCCAACAGCTGTTCCAGTGGATCCCCTCCCCCAACCTTCTCTGAGCCTTCGGGGTCCATGTGACCTGGCCATTTAGCCCATGGTGTGCAAAAAAGTGCCGCTCAGAGGTAAAACAACCCAAACAACCCAACTCTTCAACGTGCACACAGAGCCACGGCTTAACGTCCCATCCGACGGACAGCGGATTTTCCAAGCCCGTCGGTGTCCCCTACTGACCGTGGGCAGAGCGGGGAGTTTTGCGGAGATAAGTCTCAACGATGACCCAACTGAGACTCGAACCTGGGAAATGAAGATTACGAGCCTGGCGCGCTATCGACTGACCCCCCCCCCCCCCCCCCGCCCATAGTATAGATGTGCCTGAAAGCTATTGCTTTTGAGGTGAGCATTCTTCCTTCCCTAAGAAATTCACCATCCGTAAAAGATGAAACAAAACAATCGCCCAATTCCTTTTTTTTTCCCTTGCAAAGTCAACAGGACAAAGCTGTTTTCCTTCATCGCTAAAAGCTTCGTTTCTAAGAGATTGGCACTAATGGACGGAAAGAAAATACTTCCCTAAGAGAACCAAATGAAATAAAAGAAGTTCCGCTCCCTGATATTTCTTTTCTTTTCCACTGCTTTTCTTTTTTTTTTCTGTCGCCATCCTCGCACAAACCCTGTTCGGTACTATCGAATTATCACATTGCGAAGGGAGACGGGAGTCGGTCAGTCGGTACCGCGCCAGCTCCTAATCAACAGTTCCTGAATTCGAGTCTCATCTGGCCCAGCATGGAGATTTATCTCCGCAAAACTCCTCACCCTGCCCTCGGTCAGTAGGGGACACCGGTCCTCTTCATTCAACCTCCTCTGAGCTCCGGGGTTCTTATGACATGGCCATTTAGCCCACTGTGTGAAAAAAAGTGCAGCTCAGAGGTAAAACAACTCATACTACATTGTAAAAGGGGGCGGAGTGACTCAGTCGGTAGCGCGCCAGGCTCGTAATCTGCAATTCCCAGGTTCGAGTCCCAGCTGGGTCAGCGTTGAGATTTATCTCCGCAAAACTCCCCGCCCTGCCCACGGTCAGTAGGGGACACCGATGGACTTGGAAAGGCCGCCGTCCGTCGGATGGGACGTTAAGCCGTGGCGCCGTGTGCGGGAGAGCCATACCCTGTGCACGTTAAAGAACACGCTGGATGGCCTTGACGGGAGGCTACCATCTGTCTCCCAACAGCTGTTCCAGTGGGTCCCCTCCCCCAACCTTCTCTGAGCCTTCGGGGTCCATGTGACCTGGCCATTTAGCCCATGGTGTGCAAAAAAGTGCCGCTCAGAGGTAAAACAACCCAACCCTGTGCACGTTAAAGAATACGCTGGATGGCCTTGACGGGAGGCTACCACCTGTCTCCCAACAGCTGTTCCAGTGGGTCCCCTCCCCCAACCTTCTCTGAGCCTTCGGGGTCCATGTGACCTGGCCATTTAGCCCATGGTGTGCAAAAAAGTGCCGCTCAGAGGTAAAACAACCCAACCCAACAACATTGTAAAGGTTCTATAGCAGTTCCGTGAACTAGTGATTAGGGTGTTTGGCTACTGATCAAAGGGGCCTTCGACACCGACCTTTTGTGTGACATATTAAAATGACAGGCTCCTGTCAGACCTCTTTGGCAAACAGCTGCTTGAGGGTTTTTCAGCATATAAAAACTAATATATATTATTTATATACATATGTTTATTTTGATCAAATAGTTTAAAGCTTACTGTTACTTTAGTTATTAAATAAAATTTGTCATTTTTCTGTCTCTTTTTTTTTCTTCTGATCATTTCTTTCCTAGTGTGATTTACTTCTTGTCTTGAAAGGCACAAATAATCAATAAAATTTTATCTGATCACGAAGATAAAACTGTTTCTGTTCAAGTTTCATCCCTTGGTAGATAACAAAAAGAAAAGGGAGAAGGGAAAAAATAGGAAGAAATAAGAAAAGAAAAGGGAAGAAGAAGGAGATCGAGAAAAACTTGATCCAGATTCTGTCAGGAACAGAAGAGGAAATCTGAGGCCATCAGAAGTCCATTTCCGTCCACTTCCGCTCAGGAAAGAGAGCAAACAACTTCCTCTTGCCTCTGACTAGCAGGGAGGAAGATGGAGGATGCTCAGGATGAACAAATCTCTTTTGCTCGCATCAGATGCTGTTATTTCTGGAGAAGACAGGCAGAATTATGATAACCTCATCAGCAAGAAATGGGTTTAACAGCCAGTAATGGCGCAGACTATATTAGTCTGTTGGCAAGGTAAACAAAAATATCATTTCCATTTCCTCTATAAGAGAAAGGAAGTGATAAAAAAAATGTTACTCTGCAGTTTGATAGGAATCGATGATGATGATGCGGATCCAGTTTCAAAAGTGTCATCATTCGTAAATGAAAGGATTAAATGTCTGTATTTCTTCTGCCTATCGAGTTTAAGTTTCAGTCTTCTGCACTTTAAAATTTGTCACACGTAGTAGCCTACTTGAACGTCCAGTTGGGTTGTTTTACCTCTGAGCGGCACTTTTTTGCACACCATGGGCTAAATGGCCAGATCACATGGACCACGAAGGCTCAGAGAAGGTTGGGGGAGGGGACCCACTGGAACAGCTGTTGGGAGACAGATGGTAGCCTCCCGTCAAGGCCATCCAGCGTGTTCTTTAACGTGCACAGGATATGGCTCTCCCGCACACGGGGCCACGGCTTAACGTCCCATCCGACGGACGACGGCCTTTCCAAGCCCATCGGTGTTCCATACTGACCGTGGGGAGGGCGGGGAATTCTGCGGAGATTAATCTCAACGCTGACCCAGCTGGAACTCGAACCTGGGAACTACAGATTACGAGCCTGGCGCTCTACCGACTGAGCCACCCCCGCCCCGAACAAAAGGGTGGGAATAATTAAAGAAAGCAAGGGATTAAATAGCCGGAGAAAGAGAAATCTATTTTTTAACCATGATCCAACCCCACGTGTCCGATCAACATAACAGGTGTGCTAACCACTATACCACCTTCAGTTAACGTTTTCAATAGCAAATGTGACATATAGACTTTATATATTAATTGATTCGCTCGTGGCGCCATCTATGTTGGGACTCTGCTACTAAGTTTCGTCATATGATGGAATTTTATATTTGTCACTCACAATCATGGCATTAAATCAATAATTCAGTAACAAAATATAACAAGAGATGTCCTGTAGACATGGGACTCTTGAAATAACCGGAAAAATATATCTTTACCGTAAGTGGAATGCTATATTTTTTCAGTTAACTATTTCATGACATACTCTATTACAGAACAAGAACAATCTGGAAAAACTGAAGAAGGTCAAGAGTTGTTAGAAAAAAATTCCAAAGTAGTCTGGAACCCCTGAGGGGAACAAAAATGATTCTGTAGACCATGAGGCATCATGGACGACGCTATCGCACGTGCGACTGGTGCAATTGCACTCGGCCACATTTTTTTTAGGGACGGCATATTTGCACACAAACTAACGACCATATCTGCAGAAAGGTTTGTTGGAGCAAGTCCGACTTATTTCTAAACAGATGACACTTGGAGAAAGGGGGGCGGGGGTGGTTCAGTCGGTAGCGCGCCAGGCTCGTATTCTGCAGTTCCCAGGTTCGAGTCCCAGCTGGTCAGCGTTGAGATTTATCTTCGCAAAATTTCTCGCCCTGCCCACGGTCAGTAGGGGACACCGATGGGCTTGGAAAGGCCGCCGTCCGTCGGATGGGACGTTAAGCCGTGGTCCCGTGTACGGGAGAGTCATACCCTGTGCACGTTAAAGAACACGCTGGATGGCCTTGACGGGAGGCTACCATCTGTCTTCCAACAGCTGTTCCAGTGGGTCCCCTCCCCCAACCTTTTCTGAGCCTTCGGGGTCCATGTGACCTGGCCATTTAGCCCATGGTGTGCAAAAAAGTGCCGCTCAGAGGTAAAACAACTCAACGTTAAAGAACACGCTGGATGGCCTTGACGGGAGGCTACCATCTGTCTCCCAACAGCTGTTCCAGTGGGTCCCCTCCCCCAACCTTCTCTGAGCCTTCGGGGTCCATGTGACCTGGCCATTTAGCCCATGGTGTGCAAAAAAGTGCCGCTCAGAGGTAAAACAACCCAACAACTTGGAGAAAGGGGCGGAAGAGTCCAAGTTTGCTTCGGACGGCAAAATAGGTAGTGCCGGTCCTGCTAGGAGGAATATGCAAAATTTGAAAAGAGCGAAAGAGATGTGATGTAACTGAAGAGAACGAAAAAGAATTCAGTAAAATTGAAGGGAATAATGGCCAGAGAAAATTCTAAAGAACAAGATAAATTTGGAGGTGCAAGAAAGGTTAGAGAAAATGTCAAATTCGGCACGTCCTTCCCCCTATTTCATGCATATACATGGTTTTACATTTACTATTATTCTTGTATTTCTGAAAGCAGGCTATGAGCACCCACAATTCCTTCACCAGACGGTTGGCGCCAAACATCCCAAACGATGTGGGATCAACACAATAGGCATCCTGCTGACAAGACGCTAATGGTCAAGATAGGGGTCAGCTTAATGAGTGGAGGCTATCTGGGCCAATCAGAGCAGATTAAACTTCAATATATGTAGTCGTTAAGTGGTGAGTTATAGTCGAATGCTGGAGAGGAGAGGGGAAACCGAAAGAGAGAACGGTTCTGGGAAGGAAAGAACGAAGTCTTCCATGATCAGTGCGGGAAGAGTGTTTTGAGTTCGAAGGCAGCATGAGAGACTCAAGATGAAGAGGAAGGCTTTTGGGTTGGGTTGTTTTACCGCTGAGCGGCATTTTTTGCACACCATGGGCTAAATGGCCAGGTCACATGGACCAGGAAGGTTCAGAGAAGGTTGGGGGAGGGGACCCACTGGAACAGCTGTTGGGAGACAGATGGTAGCCTCCCGTCAAGGCCATCCAGCGTGTTCTTTAACGTGCACAGGGTATGGCTTTCTCGCACACGAGGCCACGGCTTAACGTCCCATCCGACGGACGGCGGCCTTTCCAAGCCCATCGGTGTCCCCTACTGACAGAGGTTGGGTTGGGTTGTTTTACCTCTGAGCGGCACTTTTTTGCACACCATGGGATGGGCTAAATGGCCAGGTCACAAGGACCCCGAAGGCTCAGAGAAGGTTGAGGGAGGGGACCCACTGGAACAGCTGTTGGGAGACAGATGGTAGCCTCCCGTCAAGGCCATCCAGCGTGTTCTTTAACGTGCATAGGGTATGGCTCTCCCGCACATGGGGCCACGGCTTAACGTCCCATCCGACGGACGGCGGCCTTTCCAAGCCCATCGGTGTTCACTATTGACCGTGGGCAGGGCGGGGAATTTTGCGGAGATAAATCTCAACGCTGACCCAGCTGGGACTCGAACCTGAAAGAAGAAAACAAGAAGAAATGGGGAATATCAAAAGTGACAAAGCAGCGGGAGAGCAGAAAGAGTGAGTTTGTGTGTTTCGTTGGCGATAATCTTGAACCGATGTGCAGATCATTTTCAGTTTTGGTTCCTATGAGTTTTATTACATAAGCAGTCGAAATTCCCATTCTTCTTTTCTGCTGAGATTGTCTGTCGTGTCATTACGTATTAATGACAGATTACTTTGGAAACGCCCAAAAATTATGCGGCTATTCTTTTTTTCGAGAAAAGTCTGTAATTAGCAGATTGGTTGATGACACAATAAAACACTCCAATGAACTCAAAATTAGGGTATTTACACTAAAATAAATTAATTTTGTGGAATCCTATTTGTCGGCGACCTCCTTTGCAGTGTTTTCGCCCTCTTCAGGAGGCGGAACATTTCTAAAAGCGATAAAAGTTTGGCAGAACAGTTCGTAATGTGATTAAAAAAATTGGCGAAACATTCATAAAAAAAGGGCATATATATTTGTATATAATCTTTATTTTCTGTATTTAATAGAAACAAAAGATTAGTCAAAAAATAGTTCTGTAGAAAAATAGATTTAACCAAATAAATATTTGGCATCATAGTCAAAAAAAAATATTTTATACCATTTTATAAAGAAAAATAAAGTGAGAATTTTAGAGTGACACTTGTGCCTGATTATGATAACATGTTGCATTTATATGGGGTTTAATTTTTGATAGTTACACACCTGGATCTTCTTCAATTGATAGAATCGTCTTCCACTTTCTTCTTTCTATTTCTGGGGAGAGGGTAGCCCGCCAGGTCGTCAATCGGTAGCACGCCAGGCTCGTAATCTGCAGTTCCCAGGTTCGAGTCCCAGCTGGGTCAGCGTTGACTTATTTCCGCAAAACTCCCCGCCCTGTCCACAGTCAGTAGGGAACACTGATGGGCTTGGAAAGACCGCCGTCCATCGGATGGGACGTTAAGCTGTGACCCCGTGTATGGGAGAGCCACACCCTGTGCACATTAAAGAACACGCTGGATGGCCTTGACGGGAGACTATCATCTGTTTCCCAACAGTTATTCCAGTGGATCCTCTCCCCAAACCTTCTCTGAGCCTTCGGGGTCCTTGTGACCTGGCCATTTAGCCCATGGTTTGTGTAAAAAAAAAGTGTCGCTCAGAGGTAAAACAACCCAAATCTTTCTTTTTCTTGCATTGCGGGAAAATCAGAATTCGCCTAAGTATGAAGTTTTAAATGCTAAAATGGTAAAGTCTAATTTTCATTGAACTTCGTTTAGGGTTAAACTTCCTTTGGACAATACCGCAGGATATCTGCAATTCAGTTGAACAGTAGTACTTCCCCACTATGGAGGTTGGGTTGGGTTGTTTTACCTCTGAGCGGCACTTTTTTGCACACCATGGGCTAAATGGCCAGGTCACATGGACCCCGAAGGCTCAGAGAAGGTTGGAGGAGGGGACCCACTGGAACAGCTGTTGGGAGACAGATGGTAGCCTCCCGTCAAGGCCATCCAGCGTGTTCTTTAACGTCCACAGGGTTTGGCTCTCCCGCACACCGGGCCACGGCTTAACGTCCCATCCGACGGACGGCGTCCTTTCCAAGCCCATCGGTGTCCCCTACTGACCGTGGGCAGGGCGGGGAATTTTGCGGAGATAAATCTCAACGCTGACCCAGCTGGGACTCGAACCTGGGAACTACAGATTACGAGCCTGGCGCGCTACCGACTGAGCCACCCCGCCCCCCACTATGGAGGAGAAAAGAGCTAGCCGCGATGGGATCATTAGCCAAGCTTGCGACAGGGTTCACCCACGACGGGAATATCAGGCCTTTAGCTCCCTCCTCAAAGCACAAATCAAAATGGAAAAAATCTAATTACCGTATTTTATGGCATAAAAAATGCGCTGGCTTATAAGACGCACCTCTATTTCAGCAAGGAATATTCAGGAAATAATCTTTTTTTAATGTATTTAATTTTTAGTTTAGAATAACTTGATTTTTAAAAATATCGGAAGCCCCCCACCCAAACCAAAAATATTGGGTGCACGCTTACTTGAAGAAAACGGTTGAAAACCACTGCCTGATCATTTCCAACTGATCAATATTTCCCTATTTCCGAATCCAGAGGGGCGGGGGTGGCTCAGTTGGTAGCGCGCCAGGCTCGTAATCTGTAGTTCCCAGGTTCGAGTCCCAGCTGGGTCAGCGTTGAGATTTATCTCCGCAAAATTCCCCGCCCTGTCCACGGTCAGTAGGGGACACCGATGGGCTTGGAAAATCCGCCGTCCGTCGGATGGGACGTTAAGACGTGGTCCCGTGTGCGGGAGAGCCATACCCTGTGCACGTTAAAGAACACGCTGGATGGCCTTGACGGGAGGCTACCATCTGTCTCCCAACAGCTGTTCCAGTGGGTCCCCTCCCCCAACCTTCTCTGAGCCTTCGGGGTCCATGTGACCTGGCCATTTAGCCCATGGTGTGCAAAAAAGTGCCGCTCAGAGGTAAAACAACCCGAATCCAGATTCAGCATGAACTTCTTCCTCCTGCCTTGATGTGGTCACCACCAAAATGACGCATACTTCCAAGCACGAGTCCCCCGTTTCAAACACTTCCCAAAGGCAGAGACATCGACAGCCAGAGACGAAAGTCAAGCGAAGGACACAAGTGTTGACACAGCATGGGGAAAGGCTAATTATACAGTCTAATAGCTGGGCGTGTTTGAAGAAGGCTCACTAATGGTAGATGGAGCTGTTGACTGAGTTAATTGGCCCTATATTTGTTAAAGTGACCGCTGCAGCCGTCCTTTCTGCAGTAGTTTCAAATTACCCTAGAGTAGTTTGCTGATAGTTTGTTAATGTGAACATTCCTGCGAGTTTGTTTTAACAAATGAACGATTTACAAACATTTCGAGTTAGTGAGTGTTGGTGGCGGGGTGAGTGTTAGTGAACTGCTCATGCAGTTCGTGTGTTCTTCGAATGATTCGTCGTTTGTTCGCCATATCGGTTTCCGGAAGTCCATTACAAACGCGCATGTGTCAATTTCTGTTTCATTCGTAGAGAGGACCGTTTGTGTTGCTTGCCTAATGTTACGCAAGAGTGACATTAGAGTACGAAATTAATGATATGAAGAGTGAAAGGGATGAAAGGAAAAGCCAAGAGGTTCTTAATGAACAGCAACTGTCTTGATTAGATTGTGTCGCTATTAGATATAATGTCTCTGAATCGGGATGCTGATACGGACATAAACGTAACTGACTCTAATTTAAAATAATTAAGGTTTACAAATAGCTCATTAATTAACAGAATATATTAGACTGTTCTTTAGTTTGTTGATAATAACGTAAGATTTTATTGTATAAATTAGCCGAAATATCCGTTCTTTGCTTATCTTGTCATTACGTATTTTTGAAATGCATACAGAGTCTAAATTTACGCACAGTTGAGTTGGGTTGTTTTACCTCTGAGCGGCACTTTTTTGCACACCATGAGCTGAATGGCCAGGTCACATGGACCCCGAAGGCTCAGAGAAGGTTGGGGGAGGGGACCCACTGGAACAGCTGTTGGGAGACAGATGGTAGCCTCCCGTCAAGGCCATCCAGCGTGTTCTTTAGCGTGCACAGGGTATGGCTCTCCCGCACACGGGGCCACGGCTTAACGTCCCATCCGACGGACGGCGGTCTTTCCAAGCCCATCGGTGTCCCCTACTGACCGTGGACAGGACGGGGAATTTTGCGGAGATAAATTATTCACGCAGATATATGGATGAAATGCAGAAACACTAAAGATGAATTATTGACAGAAAGAAGCAAGCATTTTACATGTTTTCACAAAGAAATCAACATTCATGCAAACCCGTAGATGAGCTATTGGAATAAGTCCAAAACAAATAAATAATTGAGTTGTTTCACCTCTGAGCAACACTATTTTTGTACACAGTGGGCTGAATCGTCAGGTCACAAGGACCCCGAGTGCTCAGAAAAGGTTGGGGGGTGGGGGGGGGGGGGAGGCCCACTGGACAGTTGTTGGGAGACAGATCGTTGCCTCCCGTCAAGGCCTACCTTCTCTGAGCCTTCAGGGTCCATGTGACCTGGCCATTTAACCCATGGTGTGCAAAATAGTGCCGCTCAGAGGTAAAACAACCCGTCAAGGCCATCTAGCGTGTTCTTTAACATGCACAGGGTGTGGCTCTCACGCACACGAGGCCACGGCTTAAAGTGTCATAAGGACAGCGGCCTTTCCAAGTCCATCGGTGTCCCTTGCTGACAGAGAGCAGTGCGGGGAATTTTGTGGAGATAAATCTCAACGATGGCCAAGCTGGGACTCGAACCTGGGAACTGCAGATTACGAGCATGGCGTGCTACCGACTGAGCCACCCCAGCCTCTAATAAATAAATAAAAATGCGAAATGGTCACACACAAACAAATTAAATACTTGCAAAGATATTCTCTAAAACTAAATGAAATGAAATTATTCAAAAGAGAAGCCAAAAAAGATATAATATTAACACAAACAAACAAAAATTGATGAGATATACACACAAACAAACAAAAATTGATGAGATATACACACAAACAAACAAAAATTGATGAGATATACACACAAACAAACAAAAATTGATGAGATATACACACAAACAAACAAAAATTGATGAGATATACACACAAACAAACAAAAATTGATGAGATATACACACAAACAAATCAGATCTTCACAAAGATGGAAATAAAAGAATTAATATTCATTTTTGCGGTAAAAAAATGCGCAAGTTTTTTTTTTAGAAAGCAAACAAACATATTAGTGAGAAGTGACAACAACAAAAAATAGCTATAATAAAGTGAAGAAGTAGCAACAGAATTTGAGTCGCACCGCAGCAATTCCATTTTTTTTTGCACAGAGTTAAACGTGTAAAAGAATAAAAGAATAGCCCTCCCCCTAAATTACAATTCTCGAGGCATAAGGGGCGGGGGTGGCTCAGTTGGTAGCGCGCCAGGCTCGTAATCTGTAGTTCCCAGGTTCGAGTCCCAGCTGGGTCAGCGTTGAGATTTATCTCCGCAAAATTCCCCGCCCTGCCCACGGTCAGTAGGGGACACCGATGGGCTTGGTAAAGCCGCCGTCCGTCGGATGGGACGTTAAGCCGTGGCCCCGTGTGCGGGAGAGCCATACCCTGTGCACGTTAAAGAACGCACTGGATGGCCTTGACGGGAGGCTACCATCTGTCTCCCAACAGCTGTTCCAGTGGGTCCCCTCCCCCAACCTTCTCTGAGCCTTCGGGGTCCATGTGACCTGGCCATTTAGCCCATTGTGTGCAAAAAAGTGCAGCTCAGAGGTAAAACAACCCAACAACAACTCGAGGCATAATTACGTTTATTCGAAAGATTATGACCCCCAAATTCCAATTTCTGGGCATAATCACGTTTGTTTACAGGAAACAAAGAGGGCCCCAAATTCCAATTTTCGGAAATAGTCACATTTATTTGTATGAACGAATAGGAACCCCAAATTCCTAGTTTTTGGGAATCATCATCATCATCCTCAAGCAGCCATGGGCTACGGAGGTCCAACCAGACCACGCAGTTTAATTCTCCAAGCATATCTGTCCTGAGCTACATCTACTGCATCCGGCCACTGCACACCAATTCTAACAAGGTCCTGTTTGACATTGTCTGCCCACCGCATCCTAGGTCTCCCCCTCTTTCAGTGGCCTCTAGGCACACTGTTCCTAACCCTATTCGCCAATCTATAATTATCCATACGGGCAACATGGCCAAACCAATGGAGTCTCTCCTGCACAATATGCTGCTTAAAGGAGGTTGCAAACTCCTTTGCCTAACCTCATCATTAGTTACAAAGTTAAACCACCTAATACCCAAGATACTGCGTAAGCATCTGGAATCAAAAGCATCTAGTTTCCTGTTATCTTGTTTACAAAGTGTCCAAGTTTCACTACCATAACTAACCCTAGAAAGAACCAAACTATTATACAGTCTAATTTTAGTCTTTAGGTGTATACGCCTATTTCTCCACACTCTCCATAGATTCTTAAAAGTCCCGGCAGCAATACCTATTCGTCTGTTAATCTCATGCCGCACATCACCATTATCTATTACATAGCCTATGGTGAAAAAAAAGGAACCTCAAAATAGGGCTTTGCGCAGAGCTCTGTGGACCATAAATCCATTTCTCTGTGGACCATATCTCCACTTCTTCATATAAATCTCCTTCATCAAATCCACTTTCTTAGAAGTGGATTTTTGTTTTGAAATTTACAATTTCAAAACGAAAAAATTTAAAATATAACAAACTTTGCGACAGATATCAGAATATTATAAGTATAAACTTTATTTTCTGATGTTTATATTTATATGCCAATTTTTTTTTTTAAAATCTACTTGTGACCAAAAGATCCAGTAAAATGACAACCCTTCATTACCACTTTCAAAATACAAAGAAAGCAAATTAATTTTCTATTCACAATCAGATTCCGTTTTAATGGAGTTAGTTATAAAAAAAAAATACCCCCTCAAGCAGCTGCTTGCCACAGAGGTCGGACAGGAACCTGTCAGTTTATATGCCACAGTAGAAGATCTGAGAGGATGGCAGGACCTCAGCAGAAAAAACGACACGAACATCCATGCCTTATCCGGGGCTCGAACCCAAGTCCCTTAGATCAGCGGTCAAGCGCGGTAACCACTCGGCCACGGGACGGCTTGGAGTCAGTTAAGAAGATGAAAAAAACAAAAAGTACATTTCGAAAGATTTTTTATATCTCACACTTCATTAAACAAACTAACCCCCTCTTTCCCGACAACTCTATCAAAGACAAAAGAAAAAGAAAATGTAACGACTACACGACCAGGGTCATAAACCGTTATCCCACCACCAGTCCTCGTGGTCATTTGTTTTAGGGATATAGCTCGTATTTCGTGCCGCTCGGTGGCGCTACTAGACAGTCTCAACAGCAGATGCTGTGCTGCAGGTCGTAAAACTGTTCGTGCTTCATTAGTTGCTAATACGCTCAAATGGGCACGCATCGCGGGATAATTAAAATTTGCTGTGAACTTTTGTGACATCTTAGTCTGCCGGAGCGGCCAGCGCTATTTCCTGGACTGACAACTTGTCAGAGACAGACCATAGACCTGACCACTACATCTGTCCCTGACGAATGGCATCGTACCAATGAAGACTTGAAGCGGCATGGCTCATTTATTTTGCTCCAACGAGAGAGTTCCGTAACTGCAGCAATTGTCGAAGCTCTCTCTCTATCCTCAATAAGACCAGAAAAGATTTTCCTTTGATGTCAACTCTATAGAAGACGCAGTGGATGAGAAAGAAATCTCATTAGCACCACTGGGAGTTGCAGTTTTCTAGTCAAAGCGATTTATTAAGTGCCTCTTTAAGTCTCTTTTGTTCTCATTTCTGTTAGGGAGAGTTGGCGGCACTTTGTGTGGTGGTTGGCTTCTATCTTTGCGAGAAGAGATTCTGTGAATCGATTTACAAGAAGAAGAGAATGAACGTGAATGACATAAAGAGTCGAAACAGTAATGAAGCCAATATACTTTTCAAGTGGTTGACGTTGTCAAATAGTGGCGATTAGGTATCTTGTAGAAGAAAGCTAAATGCAGAGAATTGTTAAAGTGTAATATCATTGACGTATCTGGTAAATTTTAGCTGATTTTTATCCCAGAGAATTTTTTTTTAGCAGAGAAAGGGGAGAAGTATAAGTTTAGTCTATCCCAGGATTGGATCTAAAAGAAAAAATTAAAGGGGGTGGGGTAGTGACCCAATCGATCCGGAAAAAGATAATGGTGGAGCGACTGGTTTCCATTGCAGTATAACATTCTTCTCTTCGTTCTGAAGGGTTTTTTTTTTTTTATGATTCTTGAAAAATGCATAAAATAGGCTTAAGTTTAATAACTTTTTAATTTTGGCTTCTATTACTCTTACTAGCATCAATCGGGGTGGGGAGGGGGGGCAGGCAAACATATCCCCTTGATAATGCTAAATAGGATTCTCTAGATCAGGCGGCGGCAACCTATGACCCGCGGGTCACCAAGTGACCCATTTAATAATTTCAAGTGACCCACTTGAGTTCCGCAAATAAAGTATAATATATATGGGTCACTTGAAATTATTAAATGGGTCACTTCGTGACCCGCGGGTCACCAAGTGACCCATTCAATAATTTCAAGTGACCTACTTGAGTTCTGCAAATAAAGTATAATTTATTTTTATATATTATACTTTATTTGCGGAACTCAAGTGGGTCACTTGGTGACCCGCGGGTCATAGGTTGCCGACGCCTGGTATAGATCCAGCCTTGGTCTATCCAATGAAGAGAATTTCCAATAGAAATATTTATTGGAATTGAATTTATCACATTTTGGTGCTAGGGCACCAAAATGTTTTTTGGCACATTTGGCATATTTTGGTGCACATTTTGGCACATTTTGGTGCACATTTGGGGCTAAATCTAATGGGGGGGGGAGATACGGGTTAAGTGTCATTCCCTACCCCTCTTGTAAAGTTTTAATAGTCAGAACGGAGGGGGAAAATAAAAAGTAAATACATACAGTCGCTCAAAAAAATATCCGGACACTATGGTTGATTACAGAATTCAGAAAAAATATCTGGCAACGTTTTTTTTTTAGAAATTAGCGATCTGGCAACCTTCGTGTCACGTGACACGAAGGTTGCCAGATATTTTTTCTGAATTCTGTAATCAACCATAGTGTTCGGATATTTTTTTGAGCGACTGTATGTATGGTCCCATGGACGTCGGTAAGATTTTTTTTCAGGTGAGGGATAAAAAATACAAACCACTGTTTCGAGATAGAAATATTTAGGTGGAGACGTTTATTAATGAGCCCATTTACGAATAAAGCAAGAGTACCGTACATCATACCTTAACACAACTAAAGATGCCCGTGAAAAAAAGAACTTTCTTTTTTCTGAAAATACATGTCAAAATGATTTTTCATATTACAAATAAAAATAAGCGACATGCTTCCGAAACAAAAGAAAACATAAAGAAAATCAAAATAACCATTCCTTAGCGAGAATTATTAATTTTTTTTTAGTAAACCTGATATTATTCAATATAAATTGATTTTTCGATCAGTTTTTCCGGGAAGATTGGGGGGGGGGGGGAATGTTGTCCCTACCACGTTTGCGTCAATATGAAAAGTCGGATCTGGGGGTGTCCATGCCTCCCCCCCCCTCACTAATGGAGGAGAAAAATCATTAAACACATGTATATTTCTCGCATAGCCGTCCCGTGGCCGAGTGGTTAGGCATGGATTAGGCATGGATGTGTGCGTCGTTTTTCTGCTGAGGTCCTGCCATCCTCTCATCTCTCCTACTGTGGCATATAAACTGACAGGCTCCTGTCAGACCTCTGTGGCAAGCAGCTGCTTGAGGGGGTATTTATTTTTTTATCATATTTCTCGCAGTTTTCAATCATTTCTTTAAAGACCAATGAAACATTGGGAGAAATTTTGTATTGGAATGGTGATCCAGTATCTTACCCGTCTCCCCCCCCCCTTTTTTTCCACCTTAGATACAACCCTGGTATATATTATACACATTATTTAAGAATTTTTTTCAAAGACCCTAGAATTGGAAAGGAACTTATTGCTGTCTTTGGCTTTGTGTTGTTGTTGTTTTACCTCTGAGCGGCACTTTTTTTGCACACCATGGGCTAAATGGCCAGGTCACATGGACCCCGAAGGCTCAGAGAGAAGGTTGGGGGAGGGGACCCACTGGAACAGCTATTGGGAGACAGATGGTAGCCTCCCGTCAAGGCCATCCAGCGTGTTCTTTAACGTGCACAGGGTATGGCTCTCCCGCACACGGGGCCACGGCTTAACGTCCCATCCGACGGACGGCGGTCTCTCAAGCCCATCGGTGTCCCCTACTGACCGTGGGCAGGGCGGGGAATTTTGCGGAGATAAATCTCAACGCTGACCCAGCTGGGACTCGAACCTGGGAACTACAGATTACGAGCCTGGCGCGCTACCGACTGAGCCATCCCCGCCCCCGGTTCTTTTTATACCTGAGTGCACTTCATTGGTAAAATAGAATTAATGACCAGATCACAAGAACCCCACGACTAATGGAATTCTTGTCGGAGTTCCGAGTCATGAACCAACTTTTGGTTCCATGACTCGGAACAGGGATGGGAGAAAGTCACCAATTGGACAGATGCCAAGTCTAGGCGGTACCTTTCTGTAAAATAGACACAAAACTCCTTTCTTAAAGCGCACAGGTCTCCTGCACACGTAGTCAAGACTTAACCTCCACCGCGCTGAAAGGTCAGCCATTACTATCTAACCAAGCGCAGAACGTACGAAGAAAAACCTAAATTCTGAAAGCCAAGAGTAAGCCTTCTTAAACAATACCCATTCTCTCACATATCACTCATAAAAGAAAATATATAGGGAAAAGTAAAAGAAATTTCGTTTCCATGAGGCCATATATATTCTCTTGACATCGGCATGTATGGAAATTGCAGCCGGGATTTTTACCGACATCATATTTGAATCTTGTCACGTAAGAATCATGCTTCATCTGCTATCTTTCACTTCTGAAATGCTTTCCACCTATCTCTCATTCGGGGAACGGAGTGGGTTTCTTCTTTATTTCTCAGTCTGCGACCATTACTGAAGAACCTTCCCAGTTGGACGTGACTTTAAAGGTAGCTCTGTAGTTTTTCTTTGTGTCCGTTAGAGGGCGCAGAATCGGTCGTCGCGACATTGTGTTAAGGTAAATCCCCCAGACATCACTACGAACGTGAGTGTTGGCTAGGATCGTGCTTGAGCTTGTGGTTTGGCTTTGGATGGTGGAGGTACGTCCTCTGAATAGGGACGTCAACATGGGAAGTATATTTCATGAGATTTGAACAGTGGAAGGCACAATACGTGTCGCCGAACCGGCTGCCTCTTTTCAGAGAATCTCAGGAAGTATATCGATTCGTCCAACACGGCGCAGATGTGATATTTTATGGACTTACTGGGATTTTTTTGTTTGGCTATGTATGCATATCATGACATAAATGTGGGCATTGTACTTTTAGAACGTTTGCGTTTTCGGTTTTTTTATTATCTTCTTTGAGTTTTATTTATATATATTATGTGGGTTTTATACTTTGGGCTTTTTTGGTTTAAAGTTAACAGATGTCGTAAAATCTGCAACGGGACACGCATTTGTTTGCCAGTATACAAGCACCGAAAACTTCAGTTTTGTTTCAACTAAGTGGGAGGGGGGGGATTCAGTCGGTAGCGAGACAGGCTCGTAATCTATAGTTCCCTGATTCGAGTTCCAGCAGGTCCAGCATTCAGATTTATCTCCGCAAAACTCCCCCGCCCTGACCACGGTCAGCAGGAGTCGCCGATGGGCTTGGAAAGGCCGCCGTCCGTCGGATGAGACGTTAAGCCGTGCAGCAGTGTGCGGAAGGGCCATACCCTGTGCACGTTAATGAACGCTGGATGGCCGCCCTGTCAGTAGGGGATACCGATAGGCTTGGAAAGGCAGCCGTCCGTCAGATGGGACGTTCGGCCGTGGCTCCGTGTAAGGGAGAGCTATATCCTGTGCACGTTAAAGAACACGCTGTATGGCCTTGACGGGAGGCTACCATCTGTCTTCCAACAGCTGTTCCAGTGGATCCTCTCCCCCCAACCTTCTCTAAACCCTCGGGGTTCATGTGACCTAGACATTTAGCCTAGTGTGTGCAATAAAAGTACCGCTTAGAGCTAAAACAACCAACAAAAAAAAAAATCTTTTAACGGATTTTGATGTTTATTTACTGCTAGCTGACTGGGGCGGGGTTGGCTCAGTCGGTAGCGCGCCAGGCTCGTAATCTGTAGTTCCCAGGTTCGAGTCCCAGCTGGGTCAGCGTTGAGATTTATCTCCGCAAAATTATCCACCCTGCCCACGGTCAGTAGGGGACACCGATGGGCTTTGAGAGACCGCCGTCCGTCGGATGGGACGTTAAGCCGTGGCCCCGTGTGCGGGAGAGACACACCCTGTGCACGTTAAAGAACACGCTGGATGGCCTTGACGGGAGGCTACCATCTGTCTCCCAACAGCTGTTCCAGTGTGTCCCCTCCCCCAACCTTCTCTGAGCCTTCGGGGTCCATGTGACCTGGTCATTTAGCCCATGGTGTGCAAAAAACGTGCTGCTCAGAGGTAAAACAACCCAAAACAACGACTGAGCCACCCCCGCCCCTCTCTCGTAGGAATAATAGGGTAAAAGACCCTCTTAGAACATCGACTTGAAATTCGGCATTGCAACTCGGGAGACAACCTGAAACAAATTTGAAATTCTGAAGGTCTCCCACGATTTCCCAATAAGTTATGTCTGCCATAGACACATTTTTATTATTGATGTAAAAAGGCATGTTTAGATATTAGGATTTTTCGAAAGGTATTTTGGGTGAAATTTCTTTTTATATTTTAGGCTGAGCTGATGATTTAAATAATGCTGTGGTCAGCGATCTAAGCTACTGGTGAAAGGGTTGGCCGCTCGTCCGTCGGATGGGACGTTAAGCCGTGGCCCCGTGTGCGGGAGAGCCATACCCTGTTCACGTTAAAGAACACGCTGGATGGTCTTGACGGGAGGCTACCATCTGTCTCCCAACAGCTGTTCCAATGGGTCCCTTCCCCCAACCTTCTCTGAGCCTTCGGGGTCCATGTGCCCTGGCCATTCTAGCCCATGATGTGCAAAAAAGTGCCGCTCAGAGGTAAAATAACACAAACACAATCGTTCCCATCTTAGCCCTAGGTGTCCTTATCGCCTTGTCGTTTAGCGCACTGTGGAGAAAAAATGCCTCTCAGAAGTAAAAAGTCTTAGTCCTTTAAATAAAAGAAATTTTAATGAAAATCCTTAAGAGTCATTTCCGCGAATTTCGCCATTTTGCAAATTTCTCTTAGAAATGCACTCCTAATTATTGGGTCCCAAGGTTCAAATTCTCCAGGCCACTAGTTGCTGTTGAGTTGTTTTAACTCTGAGCATCACTTTTTTTGTGCACAATTTACTAAATGACAAGGTTACTAGAACTGCAAAGGTTCAGAGTTGGTTGGTTGGTTGTTTTACCTCTGAGCGGCACTTTTTTGCACACCATGGGCTAAATGGCCAGGTCACAAGGACCCCGAAGGTTCAGAGAAGGTTGGGGGAGGGAACCCACTGGAACAGCTGTTGGGAGACAGATGGTAGCCTCCCGTCAAGGATATCCAGCGTGTTCTTTAACGTGCACAGGGTATGGCTCTCCCGCACACGGGGCCACGGCTTAACGTCCCATCCGACGGACGGCGGACTTTCCAAGCCCATCGGTGTCCCCTACTGACCGTGGGCAGGGCGGGGAATTTTGCGGAGATAAATCTCAACGCTGACCCAGCTGGGACTCGAACCTGGGAACTACAGATTACGAGCTTGGCGCGCTACCGACTGAGCCACCCCCGCCCCCACTAAGTCCTCTCTAAAATAAAAATAAATACCCCCTCAAGCATGTCCTTGCCATAGAGGTCTGACAGGAGCCTGTCATTTTATATGCCATAGTAGAAGGTCTGTGAGGATGTCAAGACCTCAACAGGAAAACAACACAAACATCCATGC
This sequence comes from Ryuthela nishihirai, assembly GCA_038380435.1. NCBI lineage: Eukaryota > Metazoa > Arthropoda > Arachnida > Araneae > Heptathelidae > Ryuthela > Ryuthela nishihirai. Next base: position 31,026,541 of record JAWZYU010000013.1, read on the forward strand.
CTTAAGCCGGGGCTCGAACCCAGGTCCCTTAGATCAGTAGCCAAGCGCGCTAACCACTCGACCATGGGACGGCTAAAATAAATACCCCCTCAAGCAGCTGCTTGCCGCAGAGGTCTGACAGGAGCCTGTCATTTTATAGCCATAGTAGAAGTCTGTGAGGATGTCAAGACCTCAACAGAAAAACGACACAAACATCCATCTGACCAAAGGGATCGGGGCTCGAACCCAGGTCCCTTTGGTCAGTAGCCAAGCGTGCTAATCACTTGGCCACGGGACGGCTTTATTGTGTATTAAACTGTCAGTCTCGTGTCAGACTTTATATATGACGTATTAAATTGGTAGCCTCCTGTTAGACCTGCCCTGTTGCGTATTAAACTGATAGGTCCTGTCAGAACTTCGCTATGGTATATTAAATTGACAGACATTTCTCAGACCTTTTTACAAGCAGTTCCTTGAAAGGTAATTTATTAATGTTTTAACTTTTTTATAGAACCCGCTAAATTACAAGATTCCAGACTGATTGTGGTCATTTGTAATAATATAATGATAATAACAAATAAATACCATAAGCATGGTTTAAAAATATGAGTAGTTTCTGTAATTCGCACTAAAAATTAAAAAAATATATATATTATAGTGTTTGGCAACAGAAAACAATTCACAAGAACATTTTCGTTGAAATCTGCTTAGTTTATTATGTAAAACTTTAATATCAAAAAAATTACTCTCATGTTAAAAAAAATCAATGAGAATTTTTAAGTAGGGTAAACCGATGTTTTATTGCTTCCCCCCCCCCCTCCACATACACCACCCTTCACACATTATTCGGTTACATTCTTAAATACTACATGCAAAATATACAGATGGTAAAAATGAATCGCAAAATCATGATAAAATGCATAACATGCCAAAAAAATGTTAAGTCTTGCTTACATTATTGATTGGGGGCGGGGGTGGCTCAGTCGGTAGCGCGCCAGGCTCGTAATCTGCAGTTCCCAGGTTCGAGTCCCAGCTGGTCAGCGTTGAGATTTATCTGCGCAAAACTCCCCGCCCCTGCCCACGGTCAGTAGGGGACACCGATGGGCTTGGAAAGGCCGCCCGTCTGTCGGATGGGACGTTAAGCCGTGGCCCCGTGTGCGAGAGAGCCATACCCTGTGCACGTTAAAGAACAGGCTGGATGGCCTTGACGGGAGACTACCATCTGTCTCCCAACAGCTGTTTCAGTGGGACCCCTCCTCAAACCTTCTCTGAGCCTTCGGGGTCCATGTGACCTGACCATTTAGCCCATGGTGTGCAAAAAGTGCCGCTCAGAGGTAAAACAACCCAACATTATTGATTAAAGTATGTAGGTGACACTGAACGCATATGTGGCTCCGTCTGATGGCGTTATTCGTTAACATTTCGTCTTACAGATGGCGGCATCGTTAAAATCAAGCACCAAGATAGAGATGAGACCTGTAATTCGGTTTCTAAATGACGAAGGAACAAAACCGACTGAAATTTATCGCAGAATGTTGCCTCATTATGGTGACGATGATGAGTCCAGGTGAAATCTACGAGTGGATGGATAAAGTCAAGAATTATATAGAAAGTGTTAAAGATGATCCTTTATCCGGGAAAGCTCATTGTGTCGTGATGCCACTAAACGTGGCAGTGGAGGATCTCGTGTGAGGGAACTGTCGCATTACCTTCGAAAAAATTGCGCTGCTTCTGAATATCAGTGCAAGTTCAGCATTTAACATTCGTCAGCGAGGAGTTATAGTTTTGGAAAGTGTGTGTTTGTCGGGTTACTCGGTATTTTAACACGTGATCTTAAAGAGCGACGAGTTCATGCGTGTTCTGCACTTCTTGCACTGAATGAGTGCGAAGGAGATGCCTTTCTTGATCACACAGTAACTGGGCGGGAAGGAGGTGTCTTCTTCGAGTGTACAGTAACCTGAGCTGGAAGGAGATGTCTTCTTAGTAACCTGAGCTGGAAGGAGATGTCTTCTTAGTAACCTGAGCTGGAATTAGATGCCTTCTTAGTAACCTAAGCTGGAAGGAGATGTCTTCTTAGTAACCTGAGCTGGAAGGAGATGTCTTCTTAGTAACCTGAGTTGGAAGGATATGTCATCTTAGTAACCTGAGCTGGAAGGAGATGTCTCCTTAGTAACCTGAGCTGGAAGGAGATGCCTTCTTATTAACCTGAGCTGGAAGGAGATGCCTTCTTATTAACCTGAGCTGGAAGGAGATGCCTTCTTATTAACCTGAGTTGGAAGGAGATGCCTTCTTAGTAACCTGAGTTGGAAGGAGATGCCTTCTTAGTAACCTGAGCTGGAAGGAGATGCCTTCTTAGTAATCTGAGCTGGAAGGAGATATCTTTTTAGTAACCTGAGCTGGATGGAGATGTCTTCTTAGTAACCTGAGCTGGAAGGAGACGCCTTCCTAGTAACTGAGCTGGAAGGAGATGTCTTCTTAGTAACCTGAGCTGGGAGGAGATGCATTCTTAGTAACCTGAGTTGGAAGGAGATGCCTTCTTATTAACCTGAGTTGGAAGGAGATGCCTTCTTAGTAACCTGAGTTGGAAGGAGATGCCTTCTTAGTAACCTGAGCTGGAAGGAGATGCCTTCTTAGTAATCTGAGCTGGAAGGAGATGCCTTCTTAGTAATCTGAGCTGGAAAGAGATGTCTAATTAGTAATCTGAGCTGGAAGGAGATGCCTTCTTAGTAACCTGAGCTGGAAGGAGATGCCTTCTTAGTAACCTGAGTTGGAAGGATATGTCTTCTTAGTAACCTGAGTTGGAAGGATATGTCTTCTTAGTAACCTGAGCTGGAAGGAGATGCCTTCTTAGTAACCTGAGCTGGAAGGAGATGCCTTCTTAGTAACATGAGTTGGAAGGATATGTCTTCTTAGTAACCTGAGCTGGAAGGAGATGCCTTCTTAGTAATCTGAGCTGGAAGGAGATGTCTTCTTAGTAACCTGAGCTGGGAGGAGATGCATTCTTAGTAACCTGAGTTGGAAGGAGATGCCTTCTTATTAACCTGAGTTGGAAGGAGATGCCTTCTTAGTAACCTGAGTTGGAAGGAGATGCCTTCTTAGTAACCTGAGCTGGAAGAACATGCCTTCTTAGTAATCTGAGCTGGAAGGAGATGCCTTCTTAGTAATCTGAGCTGGAAAGAGATGTCTAATTAGTAATCTGAGCTGGAAGGAGATGCCTTCTTAGTAACCTGAGTTGGAAGGATATGTCTTCTTAGTAACCTGAGTTGGAAGGATATGCCTTCTTAGTAACCTGAGCTGGAAGGAGATGCCTTCTTAGTAACATGAGTTGGAAGGATATGTCTTCTTATTAACCTGAGCTGGAAGGAGATGCCTTCTTAGTAACCTGAGTTGGAAGGAGATGCCTTCTTAGTAATCTGAGCTGGAAGGAGATGCCTTCTTAGTAATCTGAGCTGGAAAGAGATATCTTTTTAGTAACCTGAGCTGGATGGAAATGTCTTCTTAGTAACCTGAGCTGGAAGGAGATGCCTTCCTAGTAACTGAACTGGAAGGAGATGCGTTCTTAGTAACCTGAGTTGGAAGGAGATGCCTTCTTAGTAATCTGAGCTGGAAGGAGATGCCTTCTTAGTAATCTGAGCTGGAAAGAGATATCTTTTTAGTAACCTGAGCTGGATGGAAATGTCTTCTTAGTAACCTGAGCTGGAAGGAGATGCCTTCCTAGTAACTGAACTGGAAGGAGATGCGTTCTTAGTAACCTGAGCTGGAAGGAGATGCCTTCTTAGTAACCTGAGCTGGAAGGAGATGCCTTCTTAGTAACCTGAGTTGGAAGGATATGTCTTCTTAGTAACCTGAGCTGGAAGGAGATGTCTCCTTAGCAACCTGAGCTGGAAGGAGATGTCTTCTTAGTAACCTGAGCTGGGAGGAGATGCATTCTTAATAACCTGAGTTGGAAGGAACTCTGTCTTCTAAGAAGGCATCTCCTTCCAGCTCAGGTTACTAAGAAGCTCAGGTTACTCAGAACTCTGTTACTAAGAAGGTTACTTAGAACTCTTTTATTACTCAGAACTCTGTTACTAAGAAGGTTACTTAGAAGAAAGAAGATTTTTAGTAACTGAGCTGGAAGGAGATGCCTTCTTAGTAACCTGAGTTGGAAGGATATGTCTTCTTAGTAACCTGAGCTGGAAGGAGATGTCTCCTTAGTAACCTGAGCTGGAAGGATATGTCTTCTTAGTAACCTGAGCTGGGAGGAGATGCATTCTTAGTAACCTGAGTTGGAAGGAGATGCCTTCTTAGTAACCTGAGTTGGAAGGATATGTCTTCTTAGTAACCTGAGCTGGAAGGAGATGCCTTCTGAGTAACCTGAGCTGGAAGGAGATGCCTTCTTATTAACCTGAGCTGGAAGGAGATGCCTTCTTATTAACCTGAGCTGGAAGGAGATGCCTTCTTATTAACCTGAGTTGGAAGGAGATGCCTTCTTAGTAACCTGAGTTGGAAGGAAATGCCTTCTTAGTAACCTGAGCTGGAAGGAGATGCCTTCTTAGTAATCTGAGCTGGAAGGAGATATCTTTTTAGTAACCTGAGCTGGATGGAGATGTCTTCTTAGTAACCTGAGCTGGAAGGAGACGCCTTCCTAGTAACTGAGCTGGAAGGAGATGTCTTCTTAGTAACCTGAGCTGGGAGGAGATGCATTCTTAGTAACCTGAGTTGGAAGGAGATGCCTTCTTATTAACCTGAGTTGGAAGGAGATGCCTTCTTAGTAACCTGAGTTGGAAGGAGATGCCTTCTTAGTAACCTGAGCTGGAAGGAGATGCCTTCCTAGTAACTGAACTGGAAGGAGATGCGTTCTTAGTAACCTGAGCTGGAAGGAGATGCCTTCTTAGTAACCTGAGCTGGAAGGAGATGCCTTCTTAGTAACCTGAGTTGGAAGGATATGTCTTCTTAGTAACCTGAGCTGGAAGGATATGTCTTCTTAGTAACCTGAGCTGGAAGGAGATGTCTCCTTAGTAACCTGAGCTGGAAGGAGATGCCTTCTTAGTAACCTGAGCTGGAAGGAGATGCCTTCTTAGTAACATGAGTTGGAAGGATATGTCTTCTTAGTAACCTGAGCTGGAAGGAGATGCCTTCTTAGTAATCTGAGCTGGAAGGAGATGTCTTCTTAGTAATCTGAGCTGGAAGGAGATGCCTTCTTAGTAATCTGAGCTGGAAAGAGATATCTTTTTAGTAACCTGAGCTGGATGGAAATGTCTTCTTAGTAACCTGAGCTGGAAGGAGATGCCTTCCTAGTAACTGAACTGGAAGGAGATGCGTTCTTAGTAACCTGAGCTGGAAGGAGATGCCTTCTTAGTAACCTGAGCTGGAAGGAGATGCCTTCTTAGTAACCTGAGCTGGAAGGAGATGCCTTCTTAGTAACATGAGTTGGAAGGATATGTCTTCTTAGTAACCTGAGCTGGAAGGAGATGCCTTCTTAGTAATCTGAGCTGGAAGGAGATGTCTTCTTAGTAATCTGAGCTGGAAGGAGATGCCTTCTTAGTAATCTGAGCTGGAAAGAGATATCTTTTTAGTAACCTGAGCTGGATGGAAATGTCTTCTTAGTAACCTGAGCTGGAAGGAGATGCCTTCCTAGTAACTGAACTGGAAGGAGATGCGTTCTTAGTAACCTGAGCTGGAAGGAGATGCCTTCTTAGTAACCTGAGCTGGAAGGAGATGCCTTCTTAGTAACCTGAGTTGGAAGGATATGTCTTCTTAGTAACCTGAGCTGGAAGGAGATGTCTCCTTAGTAACCTGAGCTGGAAGGAGATGTCTTCTTAGTAACCTGAGCTGGGAGGAGATGCATTCTTAGTAACCTGAGTTGGAAGGAACTCTGTCTTCTAAGAAGGCATCTCCTTCCAGCTCAGGTTACTAAGAAGCTCAGGTTACTCAGAACTCTGTTACTAAGAAGGTTACTTAGAACTCTTTTATTACTCAGAACTCTGTTACTAAGAAGGTTACTTAGAAGAAAGAAGATTTTTAGTAACTGAGCTGGAAGGAGATGTCTCCTTAGTAACCTGAGCTGGAAGGAGATGTCTTCTTAGTAACCTGAGCTGGGAGGAGATGCATTCTTAGTAACCTGAGCTGGAAGGAGATGCCTTCTTAGTAACCTGAGTTGGAAGGATATGTCTTCTTAATAACCTGAGCTGGAAGGAGATGCCTTCTGAGTAACCTGAGCTGGAAGGAGATGCCTTCTTAATAACCTGAGCTGGAAGGAGATGTCTTCTTAGTAACCTGAGCTGGAAGGAGATGCCTTCTTAGTAACCTGAGCTGGAAGGAGATGCCTTCTTAGTAACCTGAGCTGGAAGGAAATTCCTTGTAGAGCGTATAGTAATGGGTGATGAATCCCGGTAGCGCTATTTCTTATCAGAAAGCAAACATGCGCTATACAAACTCACTTCGGCCGGAAAAAGTCAGGACTCAAGCATCAGCCGAAAACTTGTTACTCACTGTATTCTGAGATCATAAAGGAGTAATTGTGCAACACTATCTGGAGAGACGAGGAACCCTGACAAGTGCAAAGTATTGTGTTATGCTTCTGAATCATCTAAAGGCCAGCAATACGAAAGAAACGTCGAGGTTTATTATCCTCTGGTGTGTGCTAATAACATGACGATGCCCTACCCTTCTTACAGTGGAGTGAATACAGGAGATGAATTTTGTGTTGTTGCCTAACCCTCTGCCTTCTCCAGACTTAGCGCCAAGTGATTGCCATCTTTCTCGGCAACTGAGAGAGGCGCTAAGAGGACGTCACTTCTCGTAGATGAAGGGATCGTAACAGCGGAGCAAGAGTGGCTCCACCAGAAAACCTCTCTCGAGGAATCCAGTCATCATTGGAGGAACTAGATCGAATGTAATGGGTGCTACGTTGAAGAGAGAGTTTTTTTTCCTTTTCGTTTGGATTTGTTTCCTTGGTAACACTGGTGTACTGGTATCACATTGGTTTGCAGCTACACCGTAATTGCCAGGTCTGTGTGCTGTTAGCTCTAACTGAAGCAGGCTTTGGGTTGGGTTGTTTTACCTCTGAGCGGCACTTTTTTGCACACCATTCGCTAAATGGCCAGGTCACATGGACCCCAAAGGCTCAGAGAAGGCTGGGGGAGGGGACCCCTGGAACAGCTGTTGGGAGGGATAATAGCCTTCCGTCAAGGCCATCCAGCGTGTTCTTTAACGTGCACAGTGTAAGGCTCTCCCGCAAACGGGACCAGGGCTTAACGTCCCATCCGACGGACGGTGGCTTTCCAAGCCCATCGGTGTCCGCTACAGACGCGGCAGGGCGAAGAGTTTTGCGGAGATAAATCTCAACGCTGACCCAGCTGGGGACTCGAACCTGGGAACTACAGATTACGAGTCTGGCGCGCTACCGACTGAGCAATCCCCGCTCTAACTGAGGGAGTGGTAGGCATGGGCTCGGTCATGGTGGAGTATGTCCTTGTGTGAGATGGCCTGTACAAACTAGGAGTAGTTTATAAGACTCTTCGCTGTCCTATACGTCGAAAATCAAAAAATAGCTTTTACTTAACGTTTGCGATTTTCTTTTGAATAACCTTTGTATAAGTAACAGCAAATGCTTTTTTTTTTAATTCATTTCCGTTAAATCTAGGGCTCATAGTCTACATCTCATCATATGATTCTATCCTGTCTATCACTTATCTAGCAATAAGAAAATTGTAAGACTCAATAACAGAGGCAAAAAATTACCTGTATAAGAGGGTAAAATATTTTTTTGCTACAAAAAAAATTTCTTGTAGAAAAAATGTATCCTATTTAACTAGAGAAATTATTTCGAATGTGCAAAAAAAATATTTCTTGTAGAAAAAATGTATCCTATTTAATTAGAGAAATTATTTCGAATGTGTAGTATACATAGTCATCCCGTGGCCGAGTGGTTAGCACGCTTGGTTACAGATCTAAGGGATCTGGGTTCGAACCCCGGATTAGGCATGGATGTGTGTGTCGTTTTTCTGCTGAGGTCCTGCCATCCTCTCAGATCTCCTACTGTGGCATGTAAACTGACAGGCTCCTGTCAGACCTCTGTGGCAAGCAACTGCTTGAGGGGATATTTATTTTCATTATTCAGTATACATTATCTATTACAGCAGTAATATTTTAAATCACAGCACTTCATAGTGACGACTCTTTGAACACTATTATGCTGTAGATCAACATGAGTATAGAGGAAAATTATCTTCAGTCTGCTGGGATCTGAACCCACGACCTCTTGATGACATTAATTATAGCAAATTATTGGAAAAGGTCCCAAAAGTTGCAAAATTCTGAAACCTCGGAAAGCAGTAAAAAGAAACATAAAAGAACTATAATTTTTTTTCACTTTGTCATGATAAACATCGTGACACGAAGGTTGCCAGATCACTAATTTCTGAAAAAATCGTTTCCAGATATTTTTTCTGAATTCTGTAATCAACCATAGTGTTGGGATACTTTTTTGAGCGACTGTAGGTGGTCATATTATTTTGATACTAGATCGTGTGGGCTCACTCACGGAAATAGTAACTGAATTGAATAACACTGAACAGTAACTGCACACGCTGCAGTTTGCTGTGAACGGTAACTGAAGCGTGTACAGTTGCTGTACACGCTCCAGATATTTTCTGAATTCTGTAATCAACCATAGTGTTCGGATACTTTTTTGAGCGACTGTACTAGCCGAACGTACCCGGCTCTCCGGCGGTGTCACTTTTAATCAGTAGATTTTTATTTTCACTGCACTAAAGGTAAATTTTGTAAGTACCGCCCCCCCCCCCCCCCCCGACACTTTAGCACAGATTTTCAACCGGATGAAATTTGCCCGGTGTTGACTTGAATCGTTGTTGACGTCAGCTAGCTCTCTCATAGCCGTGGCTTTGTTTCTGCGTAAGCTCTTGAGATTTTTATTTCCGTTACCACAGATTTTGCTGCCCTGTGGCTCCCGTGATATTCGACCGCAAGTCGATCCAAATTTCCTGCACAGCGTCCCCATTGTGCCCCAGTGATTGGTTTAAAAATCAGGTTCCCACTTGGCCATTGGCTTCGCTTCTACACAAATTGTGACAGCTCGTATCTCAATTTTAATCTGCATATTTTGTTGTTTCCTGCACTAAAGGTTAGTTTTTTGAGAATTCTCCCCACCCCCCGACATTTTAATCACAGTTTGAACACGAAGAATTTCCTGGTGTTGCAAAGGCCATTGCTGACTCGGCGCGTGGTCTCACAGCCCGTGGCAAACGATCGAGATATTTATTTCGTCACATTTTAGCATTCTGTTATTCCCGACGTATTTCACCGAAAGACCCCAAATTTCGTAGGCGGGATCCCCTTACTTGACCCCATGTTTGATTAGAAAATCAAGTCCCTTGCTGCGATGGAACACCTCAATAATGCCTTTGGAAAATGGTGAATCTGGCAACGGCAGCAGATTTAAATGCTATTTTAACACTTTACTTTCCTAGTTAAGGAGCAGTAAATGGCAACAATAAATTTGACAGCGATTCTCGTTTCCCGTACGAATTTCATGGTGAATGTTTTTGCTTCTAGTAAGACCACCTTTTGGACTTTCTACCTGAAACTTGGCACTGCAGTCCGGACCACAACCTCAAACATTCTCTGAAAATTTGGAACGTGTACGTTGATTTCCCGACGAGTTATGGCTGTTACAGACACACACACAGAGAGACATCTTTTATTATATAGATAATTTCTATTATATCCATAGATGGCACCAAATTTCTGTGTACTAAAGATTGTCTGCAGTTTTTAGACATTGCAAGCGCACAGGCACCTCTTCCTGTTTTTTAAAACATTTATAACAAGTAATGTACTTTGGAATATGCACGAAATCGAAAGAGGTTAAAGCAATGCATGGATTTAACTCTCCAACCTTTCATTCCCCTCCCTCTCCCCAAAGGAAAAGTAGGGAAGTACATATATGATTACTAAGAACAACGAGTTAAATCTTAGATGAAAGTTACATTTACTCATGGGAAGTATGGAGGAAGGAGGGGAGACAACTTGACTAGCCCATGACACTCATGGGAAGTATCACGGAGGAAAGGAGGGGAGACAACTTGAGCTAGCCCATGACACTCTTGGGAAGTATCACGGAGGAAGGAGGGGAGACAAATTGAGCTAGCCCATGACACTCATGGGAAGTATCATGGAGGAAGGCGGGGAGACAACTTGAGCTAGCCCATGACACTCATGGGAAGTATCACGGAGGAAGGAGGGGAGACAACTTGAGCTAGCTCATGACACTCATGGGAAGTATCACGGAGGAAGGAGGGGAGACAACTTGAGCTAGCCCATGACACTCATGGGAAGTATCACGGAGGAAGGAGGGGAGACAACTTGAGCTGGCCCATGATACTCATGGGAAGTATCACGGAGGAAGGAGGGGAGACAACTTGAGCAGCCTATGACACTCATGGGAAGTATCACGGAGGAAGAAGGGGAGACAACTTGAGCTAGCCCATAACACTCATGGGAAGTATCACGGAGGAAGGAGGGGAGACAATTGACCTAGCCCATGACACTCATGGGAAGTATCACGGAGGAAGGAGGGGAGACAACTTGAGCCAGCCCATGACACTCATGGGAAGTATCACGGAGGAAGGAGGGGAGACAAATTGAGCTAGCCCATGACACTCATGGGAAGTATCACGGAGGAAGGAGGGGAGACAACTTGAGCTGGCCCATGATACTCATGGGAAGTATCACGGAGGAAGGAGGGGAGACAACTTGAGCTAGCCCATGACACTCATGGGAAGTATCACGGAGGAAGGAGGGGAGACAGCTTGAGCTAGCCCATAACACAAATGGGAAGTATCACGGAGGAAGGAGGGGAGACAACTTGAGCTAGCCCATGACACTCATGGGAAGTATCACGGAGGAAGGAGGGGGAGACAACTTGATCTAGCCCATGACACTCATGGGAAGTATCACGGAGGAAGGAGGAGGAGATAACTTGAGCTAGCCCATGATACTATATACCCCCCCCCCCCCCCCCCCAACCCCAGAGTTCACATGCAGGAGATTTAGCTGATTGTGTACACAAAAGTGCACGTTAGAAGTAAAACAGCCCAACCGTGCTTTAGAATTTTTTTTCAATTGGAGAACTATAACATATGCGTAGCGTTTTGCAGTCTAATCGCATTTTTTTGTTAATCAACTTTATTAATAAAATAAATTAATCTAAAGCAGCTGCTTGACACAGAGGAACCTGTCGGAGTATTATGCCGTACACGAGATCTGTGAGGTTGGCGAGACCTCACAAAAAGACATATATATAAAGAAATATTCATGTCTTTCCTTGGGCTCGAACCCAGGTCCCTTCGATGTGTAACTGAGCACGCTCATCCAGTCGGACACCGGATTGGGTTGTTTTACCTCTGAGCGGCACTTTTTTGCACACCATGGGCTAAATGGCCAGGTCACATGGACCCCGAAGGCTCAGAGAAGGTTGGGGGAGGGGACCCACTGGAACAGCTGTTGGGAGACAGATGGTAGCCCCCGTCAAGGCCATCCAGCGTGTTCTTTAACGTGCACAGGGTATGGCTCTCCCGCACACGGGGCCACGGCTTAACGTCCCATCCGACGGACGGCGGCCTTTCCAAGCCCATTAGTGTCCCCTACTGACCGTGGGCAGGGCGGGGAATTTTGCGGAGATAAATCTCAACGCTGACCCAGCTGGGACTCGAACCTGGGAACTACAGATTACGAGCCTGGCGCGCTACCGACTGAGCCACCCCCGCCCCTCGGACACCGGGACTCTTTCACTTAAATATGCCAATTGTAACAAAAAAAGTCTGGAAAACGGCCTGCTTTTAAACAAGAGAATTCGATTTTTTTTTAAATTTCTGACTTTATATCAAATCAAACGATGAGCTGTAATTACTTGCTCAGATAAATTTTTAATAATTGTTTCTATTAAGGTTAATTCAAATGAAAAGTGGACATAAAATAATTTCTAAATAAATTATCCCTCAAGCAGTTGTTTGCCACAGAAGTCTGACAGGAGCATGGCAACGTAATAGAGCATAGGGTTGGGTTGTTTTACCTCTGAGCGGCACTTTTTTGCACACCATGGGCTAAATGGCCAGGTCACATGGACCCCGAAGGCTCAGAGAAGGTTGGGGAAGGGGACCCACTAAAACAGCTGTTGGGAGACAGATGGTAGCCTCCCGTCAAGGCCATCCAGCGTGTTCTTTAACGTGCACAGGGTATGGCTCTCCCGCACACGGGGCCACGGCTTAACGTCCCATCCGACGGATGTGGCCTTTCCAAGCCCATCGGTGTCCCCTACTGACCGTGGGCAGGGCGAGGAATTTTGCGGAGATAAATCTCAACGCTGACCCAGCTGGGACTCGAACCTGGGAACTACAGATTACGAGTTTGGCGCGCTACCGACTGAGCCACCCCCGCCCCTCGGATACCGGGACTCTTTCACTTAAATATGCCAATTGTAAAAAAAAAAGTCTGGAAAACGGCCTGCTTTTAAACAAGAGAATTCGATTTTTTTTTTTAAATTTCTGACTTTATATCAAATCAAACAATGAGCTGTAATTACTTGCTCAGATAAATTTTTAATAATTGTTTCTATTAAGGTTAATTCAAATGAAAAGTGGACATAAAATAATCTCTAAATAAATTATCCCTCAAGCAGTGGGGCGGGGGTGGCTCAGTCGGTAGCGCGCCAGGCTCGTAATCTGTAGTTCCCAGGTTCGAGTCCCAGCTGGGTCAGCGTTGAGATTTATCTCCGCAAAAATTCCCCGCCCTGCCCACGGTCAGTAGGGGACACCGATGGGCTTGGAAAGGCCGTCGTCCGTCGGATGGGACGTTAAGCCGTGGCCCCGTGTGTGGGAGAGCCATACCCTGTGCACGTTAAAGAACACGCTGGATGGCCTTGACGGGAGGCTACCATCTGTCTCCCAACAGCTGTTCCAGTGGGTCCCCTCCCCCAACCTTCTCTGAGCCTTCGGGGTCCATGTGACCTGGCCATTTAGCCCATGGTGTGCAAAAAAGTGCCGCTCAGAGGTAAAACAACCCAACCCAACCTCAAGCAGTTGTTTGCCACAGAAGTCTGACAGGAGCATGGCAACATAATAGAGCATAGAGAAAATCTGCGAGGAAGGCGAGACCTCAGCAGAATTATAACACAGAAGAAAAACATGCATACTTTATCGTTTCTCGACCCGGACCCCTTTGATCAACAACCAAATGCGCTAACCATACGGTTGTGAAATAAATTACCCATCAAGTACCAAGCACGCTAACCACTTGGCTATACTGTCTCACATTTTTCGGCTTGAGGGCGTGTCTAGTCCCTAAGGACCACATGTTTTGCCACATAACTACTACAAGTTACTCCTACAAATAAAAAATAAATACCCCCTCAAGCAACTGCTTGCCACAGAGGTCTGACAGGAACCTATCAGTTTATATGCCACAGTAGAAGATCTGAGAGGATGGCAGGACCTCAGCAGAAAACAACACGAACATCCATGCCTTACCCGGGGCTCGAACCCAGGTCCCGTAGATCAGTAGCCGAGCGCGCTAACCACTCGTCCACGGGACGGCTACTCCTACAAACCTTACATAAATAAGCTTTCACCATCAATTTTTCTTTTTATCCCCTGAAGGTCCCTATTCTAGGTCAAGTGACGTTCTAACCGCTCTCTCTTTTCATAAAGCAAATACTTTCATTATAAACTTAAACTCTACTCATTTTCCTGAATGGTATATTTCACTCTAGAAACTCTTCAATGGAGAGTTTAATCAAAATATATCTCTCTTTCCCTTATACCTAATCTTCAGTCTTCCAGGGTTACCATAAAATATCAATAGCCTTTTTAAATCCGCCGGACCATTAAAAATTACACACGGGACATTGACCCAGGAATGCAGAGGCCAACTGTTCAACCCTCCTGCTACAACAAAGACTAACCCACTCAGCCTCGATGACTCCTAACAAAGGGAGAGTATCTCGTCCATCAGCCTTTGGATATCCAACCGCCTCTCAATGTTTCAAAAGACTCGAGCAAAGTTTCTGCATTATAAACGAAAATCGTAAAGCTGCAGTACTCCAGAAGAGGAAAGGAGAGTTTGCTTCTCTGGGTAGACTTGCTGACTCGGCTATTCAATCATCATCTTACCGTCACGACGAAAATTAATCCTCGCTACAAACAAACAAACATTTCCGAGTCCATTCCGGAGAATTTACGACGACATGCGGGGTCGTGTCGGCGCCGCCTGCGTGCACGGCTAGTTGCGTCTGCGTCACGAGACCTGCAGCGAAATCAGATAGACGGAAGAGAGAATATTAGTCACAGAGGAGGAGGGATGAGAGGAACAGAAGAGAAGTCTTGGAGAAAACTAGGTGCACATCCTGAAACTCGCTTGTTTTGGATGCTGCAGTTATTTCCCTCGATCTGTATAGAACGGAATCTCCTTTCTGGAGTAGAAATGTCGTTAAAACTGACGTAAAATTTGGAAGATCTCATATCTAAGCTGAATATCTTCTAGATTTTCTTTCTTTTGCATCTAAACGTCTCTGGTGTTTTCTATCTCGATGTGACATTGGGTTTCATTTATATCAAGGTTACAGAATAGAGCTTATATTTTGGAAATCACATCCAGATTTTTTTGCTTCAAAACTGATGTTATAACTAGCTTTATCAGAAATCTAGTCTACCAAGAGGAGTGTTGTTAAGATGAATTTTGAGATTTAAGGAGACCGTTTTAAATGCGCCATAAAACTGTGTTTATTTAAACCATTTATGGATGATTTGCCTCGGTTGTCTAGTGGTATCGCTTTGGCTTGTAGTGACAGTGCAGCTTCGTAAGTTGTGGGTTTGAGTCCCGGATTGGATTGTTTTACCTCTGAGCGGCATTTTTTGCACACCATGGGCTAAATGGCCAGGTCACATGGACCCCGAAGGCTCAGAGAAGGTTGGGGGAGGGGACCCACTGGAACAGCTGTTGGGAGACAGATGGTAGCCTCCCGTCAAGGCCATCCAGCGTGTTCTTTAACGTGCACAGGGTATGGCTCTCCCGCACACGGGGCCATGGCTTAACGTCCCATCCGACGGACGGCGGCCTTTACAAGCCCATCGGTGTCCCCTATTGACCGTGGGCAGGGCGGGGAATTTTGCGGAGATAAATCTCAACGCTGACCCAGCTGGGACTCGAACCTGGGAACTACAGATTACGAGCCTGGCGCGCTACCGACTGAGCCACCCCCGCCCCTATATTTGATTAAGATCTTTGATTTATCTTCAGTCCCCTTTTTCCATTAAATGCATGTTTGGAAAATTACAGAACTTAATTCCTATTGGGTTGTGTTGTTTTACCTCTGAGCGGCAATTTTTTGCACACCATGGGCTAAATGGCCAGGTCACAAAGACCCCGAAGGCTCAGAGAAGGTTGGGGAAGGTAACCCACTGGAACAGCTGTTGGGAGACAGATGGTAGCCCCCCGTCAAGTGCACAGTTGTTGGGAGACAGATGGTAGCCCCCGTTTAACGTGTACAGGGTATGGCTTTCCCGCACATGGGGCCACGGCTTAACGTCCCATCCGACGGACGGCGGCCTTATCCAAGCCCATCGGTGTCCCCTACTGACCGTGGTCAGGGCAGGGAATTTTGCGGAGATAAATCTCAACGCTGACCCAGCTGGGACTCGAACCTGGGAACTACAGATTACGAGCCTGGCGCGCTACCGACTGAGCCACCCCCGCCCCTATATTTGATTAAGATCTTTGATTTATCTTCAGTCCCCTTTTTCCATTAAATGCATGTTTGGAAAATTACAGAACTTAATTCCTATTGGGTTGTGTTGTTTTACCTCTGAGCGGCAATTTTTTGCACACCATGGGCTAAATGGCCAGGTCACAAAGACCCCGAAGGCTCAGAGAAGGTTGGGGAAGGTAACCCACTGGAACAGCTGTTGGGAGACAGATGGTAGCCCCCCGTCAAGTGCACAGTTGTTGGGAGACAGATGGTAGCCCCCGTTTAACGTGTACAGGGTATGGCTTTCCCGCACATGGGGCCACGGCTTAACGTCCCATCCGACGGACGGCGGCCTTATCCAAGCCCATCGGTGTCCCCTACTGACCGTGGTCAGGGCAGGGAATTTTGCGGAGATAAATCTCAACGCTGACCCAGCTGGGACTCGAACCTGGGTACTACAGATTACGAGCCTGGCGCGCTACCGACTGAGCCACCCCCGCCCAAGCTCTTATAGAGCTCCTAGGTTATCCCCGTCCTAAAAAAATCAATTAATTTGTGTTTATGATTTATTTTTCTTTATGTCATTTGTTTCTTTTCAAGTGATAATTCAAATAGTTTTATATTTGAGATGAATTAGGGTTCATTTTTTGAGGCCGCCGGAGCCTGGATCATTTCAACAATTCTTCAACCCGAGCCTGAACCATTTGAGCAGTTAGTGAGTCCGAGCCCCGGAACCATTTCAACAATTGTTGATCCCGAGCCTAACGCGATATTAATTCCTTTCCTATTGCCGAGAAATTGCTGATGAGCGAGTGTCCGGATACTTTCGATCATAGGGGCGGGGGTGGCTCAGTCGGGAGCGCGCCAGGCTCGTAATCTGTAGTTCCCAGGTTCGAGTCCCAGCTGGGTCAGCGTTGAGATTTATCTCCGCAAAATTCCCCGCCCTGCCCACGGTCAGTAGGGGACACCGATGGGCTTGTAAAGGCCGCCGTCCGTCGGATGGGACGTTAAGCCGTGGCCCCGTGTGCGGGAGAGCCATACCCTGTGCACGTTAAAGAACACGCTGGATGGCCTTGACGGGAGGCTACCATCTGTCTCCCAACAGCTGTTCCAGTGTGTCCCCTCCCCTAACCTTCTCTGAGCCTTCGGGGTCCATGTGACCTGGCCATTTAGCCCATGGTGTGCAAAAAAGTGCCGCTCAAAGGTAAAACAACAACAACCCTTTCGATCACACAGTGTACGTTGGTTTATGTTTCAGTTTCTGTAATTCGCTAAATACCGAAAGAATATTAATGGGAATTAAAATATAGATTGTGATCTTCAGTGTAAAAATGAAATAAAATAAATACCCCTCAAGCAGCTGCTTGCCACAGAGTCTGACAGGAGCCTGTCAGTTTATATGCTAGAGTAAGTCTGTGAGGATGGCAGGACTTAGTAGAAAAACAACACCAACATCCAAGCCTGACAATGCGAAGAAGGCAAACCCTCAACATAAAGACAACACACAGAAAAATCCACGCCTTATCCTGGACTGCTATTACCTATAATTAAGCACGATAACCATTCGTCTACCGTGCCCTTATTGACAATTCATCCTCTTTCACATTCTAGGCCTAAATGTCGAAGGACTGGTTTGTATGTCCATGGGCATTTCCCGCTCAGAACATTTAACCTTTTACGTATTCGACAGGAATTTTTATTACAGCTTCTCTAAACAGTTTTGTGTAAAAGTAAAATTTTTTAATCCGATAACAGAACTTAAATATGAAAATGTTGGGTTGGGTTGTTTTACCTCTGAGCGGCACTTTTTTGCACACCACGGGCTAAATGACCAGGTCACATGGACCCCGTAGGCTCAGAGAAGGTTGGGGGAGGGGACCCACTGGAACAGCTATTGGGAGACAGATGGTAGCCTCCCGTCAAGACCATCCAGCGTGTTCTTTAACGTGCACAGGGTATGGCTCTCCCGCATACGGGGCCACGGCTTAACGTCCCATCCGATGGACGGCGGCCTTTCCAAGCCCCATCGGTGTCCCCTACTGACCGTGGGCAGGGTGGGGAATTTTGCGGAGATAAATCTCAACGCTGACCCAGCTGGGACTCGAACCTGGGAACTACAGATTACGAGCCTGGCGCTCTCCCGACTGAGCCACTCCCGCCCCTATATGAAAATGTAACATCACACATAATTGCCAGAGAAAAATAACCCATTACTACAGTTAGGCCATTCCTGATATAATTGATAAATTTATCAGGATCGGATTTTCGGATCGGATATCAGATTTTCGGATCGGATATCAGATTTATCAGGATCGGATATCAGATTTTCGGTGATAAAAGGAGTTTCACCGTTTTAGTAACAAACGTTATTTTAAAGCAAGTAAATTTGTGTCAACTGCTGTTGTATAATTTGTTCACCTTCGTGTTAATTTTCGGTGTAAAGCTTTAATTCTAAGCTTATTTTCTTTGTAGTGGTAAATAGAGAATTAGACTAAACTGAGTCTGAATATAAAGTGTAAGCAACTATCTGTGGTTAAAATCTTAGTGTCAGTATCTGCCCTACAAGTCAAATAGTGGCATTATACTTTTTTTTTCCCGTGCCAATTGTCCCAGCTGGGTCAGCGTTAAGATTTATCTCCGGAAAATTCCCCGCCCTGCCCACGGTCAGTAGGGGACACCGATGGGCTTGGAAAGCCCGCCGTCCGTCGGATGGGACGTTAAGCCGTGGCCCCGTGTGCGGGAGAGCCATACCCTGTGCACGTTAAAGAACACGCTGGATGGCCTTGACGGGAGGCTATCATCTGTCTCCCAACAGCTGTTCCAGTGGGTCCCCTTCCCCCAATCTTCTCTGAGCCTTCGGGGTGCGTGTGACCTGGCCGGGCGGGGGTGGCTCAGTCGGTAGCGCGCCAGGCTCGTAATTTGTAGTTCCCAGGTTCGAGTCCCAGCTGGGTCAGCGTTGAGATTTATCTCCGCAAAAATCCCCGCCCTGCCCACGGTCAGTAGGGGACACCGATGGGCTTGGAAAGGCCGCCGTCCGTCGGATGGGACGTTAAGCCGTGGTCCCGTGTGCGGGAGAGCCATACCCTGTGCACGTTAAAGAACACGCTGGATGGCCTTGACGGGAGGCTACCATCTGTCTCCCAACAGCTGTTCCAGTGGGTCCCCTCCCCCAAACTTCTCTGAGCCTTCGGGGTTCATGTGACCTGGCCATTTAACCCATGGTGTGCAAAAAAGTGCCGCTCAGAGGTAAAACAACCCAACCCAACCTGGCCATTTAGCCCATGGTGTGCAAAAAAGTGCCGCTCAGAGGTAAAACAACCCAACCCAACTCAATACGTTTGTTTGAAAAGTTTTATTTCAAATTTTTTTTTAAGACAGATATAATATTTTAAAGAAAAAAAGATTGCTTAAAAAAAAGCAGTTAAGAGAAATTATTAAAATATATCGAACTACCAGTGCTCGGAATTCGAAATCTTTAAATACCGGAACGGAATTTTGGTTCTGTGGCCTTTACCTACACCCCTGTCCAGAAATCGTCATCTTCTAATGATTTCGAAAGAACTGCGAACATAATTACACCATTTTATTACCACTCACATCATAAAACCATCCCGCATAATTACTAAATGCCCCGTATTATTAAGCCCCAATTCTCACCAGGGCGACTTCAGATCCATTTCTAAAAAAAAACAAACAACCGTATCTCGTTTTCAAAACCACATAAAATTCTCAAAAGCAGAATCATCGCCTCTCAAAATCTCCTGCTTTAAAACCCATTGTAAATCAAAGAATTTAAACCCAAAGGAGCGAGCCATTAAGAAAGAATGTACATAGTTTGCACACTTTAGTAGCAGTTCGCTTTCATCGTAGCAACTGAATGTTGCCTTCCACACTGCACTTGAAAACCACTTAGCAAGAGCCATTTAACAATTATGAGAGTGGAACAGCGAGACACCAGAAGGTTCCTTTACTTGGTTCCTTTATTAATGACGTAGCGGAAACAATTTCCAGAAGTGACAGTAGATTTACTGAAGTCTTGCCCTCCTGGGGATTCTACGAAGCTGGCTTTTTTTTTTTAACTGGCATTTTCCTATCTACCTGTCTCGGGTGGGTTGAAGATGTGACAGCAGGGTTTCATCTTCACAGGAGTCCGCTTGACTTGCTTGGGTAAACATCGCAGTTGGGGATCTTTTTTCGAGGGGAACAAAGGTAAAGGAAGAGAGAAGGTCACCTCGTGACCTGCTCTGTCAACAGGTGATTGTGTACTCCCATTTGTGAACTTGCACAACTTCTTATTTTTGAAGGGGGAGGGAGAGGAAGGTGTTTTTTATTCTGGAATGGGAAGATCAAGCAAGATTCGGATGTTTTGAGAGTTAAAAATCAAGTATCTTTGCATCAGTCATCACTTTTTTTTTTATTTTGGGCTTCACTAGCTGAACGGCATCCTGGTCTACTTTTAATCTATATATTTCGATTTTAACTTCATTAAATGTCAGTTTTGTTGGGTTGGGTTGTTTTACCTCTGAGCGGCACATTTTTGCACACCATGGGCTAAATGGCCAGGTCACATGGACCCAAAAGGGTCAGAGAAAGTTGGGGGAAGGAACCCACTGAAACAACTGTTGAAAGACAGATGGTAGCTTCCCGTCAAGGTCATCCAGCGTATTCTTTAACGTTGGGTTGTTTTACCTCTGAGCGGCACTTTTTTGCACACCATGGGCTAAATGGCCAGGTCACAAAGACCCAAAAGGCTCAGAGAAGGTTGGGGGAGGGAACCCACTGAAACAACTGTTGGGAGACAGATGGTAGCCTCCCGTCAAGGTCATTCAGCGTGTTCTTTAACGTTGGGTTGTTTTACCTCTGAGCGGCACTTTTTTGCACAAAATGGGCTAAATGGCCAGGTCACAAAGACCCAAAAGGCTCAGAGAAGGTTGGGGGAGGGAACCCACTGAAACAACTGTTGAAAGACAGATGGTAGCCTCCCGTCAAGGTCATCCAGCGTATTCTTTAACGTTGGGTTGTTTTACCTCTGAGCGGCACTTTTTTGCACACCATGGGCTAAATGGCCAGGTCACAAAGACCCAAAAGGCTCAGAGAAGGTTGGGGGAGGGAACCCACTGAAACAACTGTTGGGAGACAGATGGTAGCCTCCCGTCAAGGCCATCCAGCGTATTCTTTAACGTTGGGTTGTTTTACCTCTGAGCGGCACTTTTTTGCACAAAATGGGCTAAATGGCCAGGTCACAAAGATCCAAAAGGCTCAGAGAAGGTTGGGGGAGGGAACCCACTGAAACAACTGTTGGGAGATAGATGGTAGCCTTCCGTCAAGGCCATCCAACGTGTTCTTTAACGTTGGGTTGTTTTACCTCTGAGCGGCATTTTTTTGCACACCATGGGCTAAATGGCCAGGTCACAAAGACCCAAAAGGCTCAGAGAAGGTTGGGGGAGGGAACCCACTGGAACAGCTGTTGGGAGACAGATGGTAGCCTCCCGTCAAGGCCATCCAGCGTGTTCTTTAACGTTGGATTGTTTTACCTCTGAGCGGCACTTTTTTGCACACCATGGGCTAAATGGCCAGGTCACAAGACCCAAAAGGCTCAGAGAAAGTTGGGGGGAGGGAAACCACTGAAACAACTGTTGGGAGACAGATGGTAGCCTCCCGTCAAGGCCATCCAGCGTGTTCTTTAACGTTGGGTTGTTTTACCTCTGAGCGGCACTTTTTTGCACACCATGGACTAAATGGGCAGGTCACAAAGACCCAAAAGGCTCAGAGAAGGTTGGGGGAGGGAACCCACTGAAAGAACTGTTGGAAAACAGATGGTAGCCTCCCGTCAAGGCCATCCAGCGTGTTCTTTAACGTGCATGTCAGTTTTGTGATCTGTCCTCACCCCTTAGCGCATTTTCAACACGAAGAATTGACCAGCACGGCTCAGGTTGTTGCTGACGTCACGCGCGCTCTCATAGCCCGCGCTTCGAGCAGACTACCGATACTTATAATTCCGACGGATTTTGGTATCCTCTGGTTACTGTGATTCTCAACCGAACGATCCCAAATTTTGCACGTGAGTTTCCCCTGTGTGATCCCGCTTAAGGCTAAAAAAATCAGGTTTCTGCCTGCAATGGAACGCCTTGAAATAATAATTCCTTTTTGAATGCGGCGGGGTTGGCTCAGTCGGTAGCGCGTCAGGCTCGTAATCTGTAGTTCACAGGTTCGAGTCCCAGCTGAGTCAACGTTGAGATTTATCTCCGCAAAATTCCCCGCCCTGCCCACGGTCAGTAGGGGACACCGATGGGCTTTGAGAGACCGCCGTCCGTCGGATGGAACGTTAAACCATGGCACCGTGTGCGAGAGAGCCATACCCCTGTGCACGTGAAAGAACACGCTGGATGGCCTTGACGGGAGGCTACCATCTGTCTCCCAACATCTGTTCTAGTGTGTCCCCTCCCCCAACCTTCTCTGAGCCTTCGGGGTCCTTGTGACCTGGCCATTTAGCCCATTGTGTGCAAAAAAAGTGCCGCTCAGAGGTAAAACAACCCAACCCAACCCTTTTTGAATGGGGGGAATCTGGAAACTGCGCAGATTTCAATGTTGCTATTACTCTTGCGTTCACAGTTAAGGAGCATTAAACGGCAGCAATTGATTTGGAAGCGACTTCGGTTTCCCGTAGGAATAACATGGTAAATATTTTTGTTTCTAGCAAGCCCCCCTTTTGGACTTTTGACCAGAAATTTGGAGCAGCAACCCGGACGACAGCCAGCAACTGTCTGTAAAATTTGGAGCGTGTACCTGAATTTGCCGATAAATTTGGAGCGTGTACAGTCGCTCAAAAAAGTATCCGAACACTATGGTCGATTACAGAATTCAGAAAAAATATCTGGCAACGATTTTTTTAGAAATTAGTGATCTGGCAACCTTCGTGTCACGTGATTACAGAATTCAAGAAAAATATCTGGAGCGTGAACCGCAACTGTACACGCTCCAGTTTGCTGTGAACGGTAGCTGCACACGCTTAATATTTCCGTGAGTGAGCCCACACGATCTAGTATCAAAATAATATGATCACCTACAGTCGCTCAAAAAAGTATCCGAACACTATGGTTGATTACAGAATTCAGAGAAAATATCTGGAAACTGCCAATTTGCTGTGGTATCAGAGGTACAGTCGCTCAAAAAGGTATCCGAACACTGTGGTTGATTAAAGAATTCAGAAAAAATATCCGGCAACGATTTTTTTTAGAAATTAGTGATCTGGCAACCTTCGTGTCACGTAATCGACCATGGTGTTCGGATACCTTTTTGAGCGACTGTACCTTGATTTGCCGATGATTTATGGCTGACAAACACAGGCAGACATCTTTAATTATTATAGGTGGAACTACGGAACTCCAGCAGCATTCTGACTCGAATAATCTGTTGATAAATAAGACAAAATCTGCAATAAAAAATGATGTCTGTCTGTGCCTTTGCAGCAGCCATAACTAATCTGAAAATCACGATACACGCTTCAAAATTTGACAGTGGCCAGTTTTAAGTCGAAATTCCAAAAGGGGGTGGGGTGGGGGCTTGCTATAAGCAAAAATATTTATCACGTGAAAAGGTAATCGCTTGACAAATCATTTGATGCCATTTTCTGAAGTTCAGGCGTGATTTAATCTTTTGAAGTTGTAAACACGGCATTTAATCGTTTAGCTATATGTATACTTGTGAAACCTATGCTAAGGGGTTTGTATGCATGTGGAAAGGAGTGATACCTCTGACTCCATTTTCATTTATTTCGGAAAATTTCGTGATTTACGATATTGAAATGAAAGAATCCCGATAGTTATTTAGCGATGTTATATGATAATCATATGAAAGTGTTGGCATTTTCATAATGGATTGACATCGGAACAACGTTCGTTGGGTTGTTTTATCTCTGAGCGGCACTTTTTTGCACACCATGGGCTAAATGGCCAGGTCACAAGAACCCCGAAAGTTGGGGGAGGGGACCCACTGGAACAGCTGTTAGTTTAGTTTTTTTCTTAATGATTTTTTTTTTCTTTTACGACTGTGTATGTACTTGTGGTTTCCAATCGGATGTACAATATGTCTCTTATCAACATCTGCACATCGACGATTAGAAATATCGCTTCTAATATAAACTGCAATGGAAAACAATATCTGTGGTTGGTGGTTGTTTTACCTCTGAGCGGCGCACGGTGGGACTCGAACCTGGCGCGGAACTGACTGCGATGCATCTCCCTTCCTCGTCCCTTATCTTTTTAAGATTGTATCATCCGCTAACAGCATTATATCTCATTCCGTTTAAACTAAGTTTCATTTCGTAGTGGGGATTTGGGTTGATTTACTTCTGAGCGGCACTTTTTTGCACACCATGGGTTAAATGGCCAGGTCACATGGACCCCGAAGGCTCAGAGAAGGTTGGGGGAGGGGACCCACTGGAACAGCTGTTGGGAGACAGATGGTAGTCTCCCGTCAAGGCCATCCAGCATGTTCTTTCACGTGCACAGGGTATAGCTATCCCGCACACGGTGTCATGGCTTAACGTCCCACCGACCAACGGCCGTCTCTCAAAACCCATCGGTGTCCCCTACTGACCGTGGGCAGGGCGGGGAATTTTGTGGAGATAAATCTCAACGCTGACCCAGCTGGGGCTCGAACCTGGGAACTGCATATTACGAGTCTGGCGCGCTGCCGCCCCTCGTAGTGGGGATGTCGTTGGAAAAGCTATTTTCGAAAATTCTCTGAAGTGATAGTCGAGTAGACTCTAAGTGGTTGTTACGCCCCTTGTTGTCCCTTTTTCGAATAAGCGGTGTTATATGATAATCTTATCAAAGTACGACATTTATATTACAATTCTTCATATATGTTTACGGTACTTTTGTTCTGTTTCACTGGTGTTTCTTTCAGTGGTTAGTTGAATCAGCGCCATCTCGATAGGATTGGGCCTGGACAGCTAAATAACAGAAGAAGTACAATTTATAAATTCAATTTTTAACTAAATAAGGGCTATTTATTTTTTTAAATTTACTAATTCATTTTAAATTGTTGAATAATATATTAATAGAATCATGAAAAAATAAATAAACACTTTTGTTTTATATGATTTGAAACTTTTTGGGTTGGGTTGTTTTACCTCTGAGCGGCACTTTTTTACACACCATGGGCTAAATGGCCAGGTCACATGGACCCCGAAGGCTCAGAGAAGGTTGGGGGAGGGGACCCACTGGGAGACAGATGATAGCCTCCCGTCAAGGCCATCCAGCGTGTTCTTTAACGTGCACAGGGTATGGCTCTCCCGCACACGGGACCACGGCTTAACGTCCCATCCGACGCACGGCGGCCTTTCCAAGCCCATCGGTGTCCCCTACTGACCGTGGGCAGGGCGGGGAATTTTGTGGAGATAAATCTCAACGCTGACCCAGCTGGGACTCGAACCTGGGAACTACAGATTACGAGCCTGGCGCGCTACCGACTGAGCCACACCCGCCCCATGATTTGAAACTAAATAACTCGTAGGTTTTAATTTCCTTCTTTTTTTTCGTCAGCTGTCCGGGCCCGGTCTCATCTAGGTGGCCGGACCCGGACTGAGTACTGCTGATTGGTGAAATAATTAATAACATTCGAAAGTCCTCAAAAGATACTTACGAAGATAAACCAAATTCCTCTTTGATATTTTTGTCTGCTGATCGAAGGAATCTGGGTTCGAATCCCGAATAAAGTAATGAAGGTTTCCTCGCGTCGTCTTTCTGCCGAGGTCTCGCCTTCCTCACCGACAAGCTCTTATAGCGTACTAAACTGGCAGATTCCTTTCAGAGCTCTCTGATAGTTCCTTGAGAGGATATTTATTTATTATTTTTATTTTGTAAATACTGTTTATCTTAGCTTTAAGCAATCATCAATCTATACAATACTGGTGTAATGTTTCCACCGTATCTGTTTCGTGTTAATTTTTTAATGCTTCATTCAACCAGAATATAGCTGTCCCGTGGCCGAGTGGTTAGCGTGCTTGGCTGCTAATCAAAGGAACCTGAGTTCGAGACCCGAGTTAAGGCATGGCTGTTTGTGTTATCTTTCTACTGAGGTCCCGCCTTCCTCACAGACCTTCTAATAATATAATAAATACCCCCTCAAGCAGCTGCTTGCCACAGAGGTCTGATAGGTGCCTGTCAGTTTATATGCCACAGTAGGAGATCTGAGAGGATGGCAGGACCTCAGCAGAAAAACGACCTTCTACTATTACGTATAGACTGTCAGGACTCTGTGGCAAACAGCTGCTTGAACCAGAATCATATATTTTTGACTTCCAAATTTCTGATTCCACGTCCTGCCCACGGTCAATAGGGGATACCGATGGACTTGGAAAATCCGCCGTCCATCGGATGGAACGTTAAGCCGTGGTCCCGTTTCGGGAGAGCCATACCCTGTGCACATTAAATGGATGGTTGCTGGATGGCCTTGATGGGAGACTACCATCTGTCTCCCAACAGCTGTTCCAGTGGGTCCCCTCCCCCAGTCTTCTCTGAGCCTATGGGGTCCATGTGACCTGGCCATTTAGCCTATGGTGTGCCCCGTGGTCGAGTGGTTAGCGCGCTTGGTTTCTGATCTACGGGACCTGGGTTCGAGCCCCGGGTAAGGCATGGATGCTTGTGTTGTTTTTCTGCTGAGGTCCTGCCATCCTCTCAGACCTTCTACTATGGCATATAAACTGACAGGCTCCTGTCAGACCTCTGTGGCAAGCAGCTGCTTGAGGGGGTATTTATTTATTATTTTTATAGTGCAAAAAAGTGCCGCTCAAGGTAAAACAACCCAAATTTCTGCGGCCTCTTAAACTTATTTATAGATCAGGGACTTTTAAACTTGTCTTAGATTAGGGCCTCAGTACATCAAAGTCTGGTCCTGATCACAAATAATTGATTTGATGAATTCCAAGCAAATTAAAAGGCATCTGTCCGATACCTACTTGTTCCCACTGCTAACTAAAAATCAACGGCGTAAGAAAAAAGTGAATAGGTAAGTGCAACTTCTCCGAAGTAAACAGAAGTTTCAAGAATACCCAAGTCTAAAAGGAGGCTTCCAAATGAAGGCACATAACTAACACTCGTCTCCAGTTGCCCTTGTGATCTCTAGAGACTCAAAGGTCACGTCGTGTAGCTGGAGTTGCAGAGGAGCAAGGTTCTACTGCACCCCGAGCGAGATGCTGCCAGGAGATAACAAGGGAGATGCGCACAGCAGATAAGTACCAGGTGGTCGCGTACTGACGAAGCTGCCGAGGGTTGAAAGAGGGGGAGGAGGTTCCAACAAGAGAGAGAGATGACCTGTTTTAGACTCTTCCCTTCTCTTTTTCCACTCTCCCCCCCTGTCCGTCGCTTCTTCACCCAACAACCCCTCGCTGTCCTTCTTTTAAATGATTGTGGGATGCCCTCAGAGGAACAAAGAATGTTTTTTTTTCTTTTACGATTGAATCCCTGAGCGTTGCTTTTGGATTGAATTTCATTCGGGTGAAATTTAAATCTGACCACCTTTTCTGAACATTACTAGAGTTATAATGCTCAGGGAACACACTTTTTCATCGTTTAATTTACACTGGGTTTCGCAAATTAAGGAACAACCCTATGTTACGTGATTGGGAAACTAACGTCGAAGCTTTAAAATTTGTAAAATATTTTTTTTTTTACTTTTTTTTTTGAAAATTGCGATAGATAAAGATCTCAATCAAATATATCTCGATTTTCAACATCATTCGTTCGGTATTTAATCAGTTATGGGTGTTTGAATATTTAGCGATAACAATGCCAGCCACAAAAATTGACTTCAGAAGTTAATTAAAACTTAGTAATAAGTATTGTATTAAAGTTTTTTTTATAAAATAAGTTTGTATTTTAGAACTTTGTGTAAAGAATTCGTTCACTATTCTTCATTTTTGTATAAGTTTCTTAAGACTGGCATTGCTGTTGTTAAATATTCAAACTTCCATAACTCATTAAACACTGAACGAATATTGTTGAAAATCGAGGTATTGATTTTTTTTGATTGAGTTCTTTATCTGCAATCCCATTTTTCATAACAAAAATACTTATTTTAGAAGTTATAGAGCTTCGACATTAGTTTCCCATTGACATAACATAGCTTTGTTCCTTAATTTAAGAAAACTAATGTATATATATTTTTTTTCAATTTTTAAGATAGAGTAAGACAGGGAAAACAAAATTTTCGGTACTTCGGTTTGAACTTTTTTTTCAATGTTTACGATATTTACACTTCGTGCCCCTCATTTTTTACATTTCATAAAAAATATTTTTTTTATTGATTAAAAAAGGTAACGTGTGTGAAAATTGAGGTAGGTAAAGATAACGTGTGTAAAAATTTCCTGCAAAAATGTGTGTTTCCTGCACATGAAAAAAAAATTTCCTGCAAAAATGTGTGTTTCCTGCACATGAAAAAAAATTTCCTGCAAAAATGTGTGTTTCCTGCACATGAAAAAAAATTTCCTGCAAAAATGTGTGTTTCCTGCACATGAAAAAAAAATTTCCTGCAAAAATGTGTTTCCTGCACATGAAAAAAAATGTTCCTGCAAAAATGTGTGTTTCCTGCACATGAAAAAAAATTTCCTGCAAAAATGTGTGTTTCCTCCACATGAAAAAAAATTTCCTGCAAAAATGTGTTTCCTGCACATGAAAAAAAAAATTTCCTGCAAAAATGTGTGTTTCCTGCACATGAAAAAAAATTTCCTGCAAAAATGTGTGTTTCCTGCACATGAAAAAAAATTTCCTGCAAAAATGTGTGTTTCCTGCACATGAAAAAAAATTTCCTGCAAAAATGTGTGTTTCCTGCACATGAAAAAAAAATTTCCTGCAAAAATGTGTTTCCTGCACATGAAAAAAAATTTTCCTGCAAAAATGTGTGTTTCCTGCACATGAAAAAAAATTTCCTGCAAAAATGTGTGTTTCCTCCACATGAAAAAAAATTTCCTGCAAAAATGTGTTTCCTGCACATGAAAAAAAAAATTTCCTGCAAAAATGTGTGTTTCCTGCACATGAAAAAAAATTTCCTGCGAAAATGTGTGTTTCCTGCACATGAAAAAAAAAATTCCTGCAAAAATGTGTTTCCTGCACATGAAAAAAAAAATTTCCTGCAAAAATGTGTGTTTCCTGCACATGAAAAAAAATTTCCTGCAAAAATGTGTGTTTCCTGCACATGAAAAAAAATTTCCTGCAAAAATGTGTGTTTCCTGCACATGAAAAAAAATTTCCTGCAAAAATGTGTTTCCTGCACATGAAAAAAAAATTTTCCTGCAAAAATGTGTGTTTCCTGCACATGAAAAAAAAAATTCCTGCAAAAATGTGTGTTTCCTGCACATGAAAAAAAAATTTCCTGCAAAAATGTGTGTTTCCTGCACATGAAAAAAAATTTCCTGCAAAAATGTGTGTTTCCTGCACATGAAAAAAACTTTCCTGCAAAAATGTGTGTTTCCTGCACATGAAAAAAAATTTCCTGCAAAAATGTGTGTTTCCTGCACATGAAAAAAACTTTCCTGCAAAAATGTGTGTTTCCTTCACATGAAAAAAAATTTCCTGCAAAAATGTGTGTTTCCTGCACATGAAAAAAAAATTCCTGCAAAAATATGTGTTTCCTGCACATGAAAAAAAAATTCCTGCAAAAATGTGTGTTTCCTGCACATGAAAAAAACTTTCCTGCAAAAATGTGTGTTTCCTGCACATGAAAAAAAATTTCCTGCAAAAATGTGTTTCCTGCACATGAAAAAAAAATTTCCTGCAAAAATGTGTGTTTCCTTCACATGAAAAAAAATTTCCTGCACAAATGTGTGTTTCCTGCACATGAAAAAAAAATTCCTGCAAAAATGTGTGTTTCCTGCACATGAAAAAAAAATTTCCTGAAAAAATGTGTGTTTCCTGCACATGAAAAAAATTTCCTGCAAAAATGTGTGTTTCCTGCACATGAAAAAAAAAATTTCCTGCAAAAATGTGTGTTTCCTGCACATGAAAAAAAAATTCCTGCAAAAATGTGTGTTTCCTGCACATGAAAAAAAATTTCCTGAAAAAATGTGTGTTTCCTGCACGTGAAAAAAAATTTCCTGCAAAAATGTGTGTTTCCTGCACATGAAAAAAAAATTTCCTGCAAAAATGTGTGTTTCCTGCACATGAAAAAAAAATTTCTGCAAAAATGTGTGTTTCCTGCACATGAAAAAAAAATTTCCTGAAAAAATGTGTGTTTCCTGCACATGAAAAAAAATTTCCTGCAAAAATGTGTGTTTCCTGCACATGAAAAAAAAATTTCCTGCAAAAATGTGTATTTCCTGCACATGAAAAAAAAATTTCCTGCAAAAATGTGTATTTCCTGCACATGAAAAAAAATTTCCTGCAAAAATGTGTGTTTCCTGCACATGAAAAAAAATTTCCTGCAAAAATGTGTGTTTCCTGCACATGAAAAAAAAAATTTCCTGCAAAAATGTGTGTTTCCTGCACATGAAAAAAAATTTCCTGCAAAAATGTGTGTTTCCTGCACATGAAAAAAAAAATTTCCTGCAAAAATGTGTGTTTCCTGCACATGAAAAAAAAATTCCTGCAAAAATGTGTGTTTCCTGCACATGAAAAAAAATTTCCTGAAAAAATGTGTGTTTCCTGCACGTGAAAAAAAATTTCCTGCAAAAATGTGTGTTTCCTGCACATGAAAAAAAAATTTCCTGCAAAAATGTGTGTTTCCTGCACATGAAAAAAAAAT
Source organism: Ryuthela nishihirai (assembly GCA_038380435.1). Taxonomy (NCBI): domain Eukaryota; kingdom Metazoa; phylum Arthropoda; class Arachnida; order Araneae; family Heptathelidae; genus Ryuthela; species Ryuthela nishihirai. The sequence goes on from JAWZYU010000013.1 coordinate 31,057,007, forward strand.
TTCTGCAAAAATGTGTGTTTCCTGCACATGAAAAAAAATTTCCTGAAAAAATGTGTGTTTCCTGCACATGAAAAAAAATTTCCTGCAAAAATGTGTGTTTCCTGCACATGAAAAAAAAATTTCCTGCAAAAATGTGTATTTCCTGCACATGAAAAAAAAATTTCCTGCAAAAATGTGTATTTCCTGCACATGAAAAAAAATTTCCTGCAAAAATGTGTGTTTCCTGCACATGAAAAAAAATTTCCTGCAAAAATGTGTGTTTCCTGCACATGAAAAAAAAAATTTCCTGCAAAAATGTGTGTTTCCTGCACATGAAAAAAAATTTCCTGAAAAAATGTGTGTTTCCTGCACGTGAAAAAAAATTTCCTGCAAAAATGTGTGTTTCCTGCACATGAAAAAAAAATTTCCTGCAAAAATGTGTGTTTCCTGCACATGAAAAAAAAATTTCTGCAAAAATGTGTGTTTCCTGCACATGAAAAAAAATTTCCTGAAAAAATGTGTGTTTCCTGCACATGAAAAAAAATTTCCTGCAAAAATGTGTGTTTCCTGCACATGAAAAAAAAATTTCCTGCAAAAATGTGTGTTTCCTGCACATGAAAAAAAAATTTCTGCAAAAATGTGTGTTTCCTGCACATGAAAAAAAAATTTCCTGAAAAAATGTGTGTTTCCTGCACATGAAAAAAAATTTCCTGCAAAAATGTGTGTTTCCTGCACATGAAAAAAAAATTTCCTGCAAAAATGTGTATTTCCTGCACATGAAAAAAAAATTTCCTGCAAAAATGTGTATTTCCTGCACATGAAAAAAAAATTTCCTGCAAAAATGTGTATTTCCTGCACATGAAAAAAAAATTTCCTGCAAAAATGTGTATTTCCTGCACATGAAAAACTTTGTGTTTTCATTCGTTTCTCTTTGTTGATCGGGGGGGGGGGGAGGTGGCTCATTCGGTAGCGCGCCAGGCTCGTAATCTGTAGTTCCCAGCGTTGAGATTTATCTCCGCAAAATTCCCGGCCCTGCCCACGGTCAGTAGGGTAACACGGTCGATGGGGTTGGAAAGACCGCCGTCCGTCGGATGCGACGTTAAGCCGTGGACCCGTATGCGGGGAGCCATACCCTGTGCACGTTAAAGAACACGCTTGATGGCCTTGACGGGAGGCTACCATCTGTCTCCCAACAGCTGTTCCAGTGGGTCCCCTCCCCCAACCTTGTCTGAGTCTTCGGGGTCCTTGTGACCTGGCCATTTAGCCCATGGTGTGCAAAAAAAGTGCCGCTCAGAGGTAAAACAACCCCAACCCAACTCTTTGTTGGTTTGTCTTGCAAAGGCTCTCCTCAAGTTTTTTTGGATCAGGCCTGGATCTTGAAAAATATAAAGGGATGGGGTGGACATCGATCGGAATGAACCAGAACTCAGTTCAGGTATAATTTTCCCCCCTTCGTTTTAGTGGTCATTAACAAATTTCTTGAAAAAAAAAAAAAACAGGCAATATGCTATACATATTTAATACTTTTTTTTTTCGCTTCCTTTCTTGTTACTAGAGTTCTCAAAGTTACGGGAGGAGGGGGGGGGGGGGGTTAAAACTCCTTCTCTTCCTAGATCTGGCTCTGGATTGGATGGTATTTCACTGAAGGGAATTGGATCGTATTTCACATAAGATTATTTGGTGTGTTTCTCATTAGCTTTTAAAGAATTGCAGGAATGACTCATTTGCAGTAATATTTTATATGAAGTTCGAAAATTTACTGCTTAGAAATAACTACGCACAAAATCTAGTTCTTGAGTGATTTTTAACGTATTGTGGTTGCCCGCTGTTGCACCCTACTCAGGGGTAAAACAACCATCCAACATACGAAGGCTTTTCAAGCTCATTGGTGTGTCTTTCTCACAGAGAGCAGAATGCGGGTTAAGATAGAAAATCTCTACGAAAACAGAATGAGGAATCGAACCTGAATACATTAAATTACGTGGACTTGAGCTCTATGGAAAGCGAAAACTCCCACTGCTCCTAAAAGAGATTCGGATCCAGTAATTTCACACTAAACAACTGTTTCAGAAGAGGCCACAAATTTTAAAAACAAATAATGAAATTTGGGTTGGATTGGATTGTTTTACCTCTGAACGGCACTTTTCTGCACACCATGGGCTAAATGGCCAGGCCACAAGGACCCTGAAGGCTCAGAGAAGGTTGGGGGAGGGGACCCACTGGAACAGCTGTTGGGAGACAGATGGTAGCCTCCCGTCAAGGCCATTCAGCGTGTTCTTTAACGTGCACAGGGTATGGCTCTCCAGCACACGGGGCCACGTCTTAACGTCCCATCCGACGGACGACGGCCTTTTCAAGCCCATCGGTGTCCCCCTACTGACCGTGGGCAGGGCGGGGAATTTTGCGAAGATAAATCTCAACGCTGTCCCAGCTATGACTCGAACCTGGGAACTACAGATTACGAGCCTGGCGCGCTACCGACTGAGCCACCCCCGCCCCCATGAAATTTGGGATTGCTCTCTGTAGCAAGACACTCCTTTTAAAGAGTCAAAGCATTCACCCTACGAATGCTTCGTAGCATAAACGGGTGCCAGCAGTAAAGGGACAAACTTCCGTACTATTAGCGAAGCATTCCCTACACCGGCATCTCAAATGACACAATTATAGTAAGAGCCCCAAATCTGATTATGTGTGGACAATGACGGAGTGACCGTATATGCGGAGTGAATTGAGATCGTACCAATTCCAAGTGTGTGCATGTGTGTGTGTACTGAAATCGGTAGGAGCTAGATATATGATGTCTCCCTTTGTGTGTTGTTGCCCATATCCTCGCTGTCATGCGGCTCGTTGATCAAGACCCAATAAACCATTGCTGCAGTCGAGGCTTGTGTGAATTCTCTCTATGCAGTTGTAAGGGCACCCTCTCTTGCAACAGAAGCCAACGCAGTAGACAGTAATTTTAAATATTGAGCCATAAGATCACTTAAGGGAGACAGATAGTCCTATTATTTCGAATTTTCAATGTTAGGATTCAGTCGTTCCCGGTCGTATTTATTTTAATTCTGTTCTTATCGAGGCTTTTTTTTTTTTCCTATTAACAGAACTGCATTACGGTGATATCAATCGAGCAACTTTTTTTCTGATTCGTAGATGAGCTGCGTGAGATTTCCTCTAACGTCCAATGGCTCACTAAATCTCATTAGCTAGGCCATTACCGAACCAAATCTCGTACAATTCGTATAAGTGGTTGATTAAAATTAATTGGTTTTTGAAATATACTCCAAATTTCTGTCTGGTGGGGCGGGGGTGGCTCAGTCGGTAGCGCGCCAGGCTCGTAATCTGTACTTCCCAGGTTCGAGTCCCAGCTGGGAGAGCGTTGAGATTTATCTCCGCAAAAATTCCCCGCCCTGCCCACGGTCAGTAGGGGACACCGATGGGCTTGGAAAGGCCGCCGTCCGTCGGATGGGACGTTAAGCCGTGGCCCCGTGTGCGGGAGATCCATACCCTGTGCACGTTAAGGAACACGCTGGATGGCCTTGACGGGAGGCTACCATCTGTCTCCCAACAGCTGTTCCAGTGGATCCCCTCCCCCAACCTTCTCTGAGCCTTCAGGGTCCATGTGACCTGGCCATTTAGCCCATGGTGTGCAAAAAAGTGCCGCTCAGAGGTAAAACAACCCAATCCAACTCTGTCTGGTGATTAAGTTCTAGTTTATTAAAGAGATTCAGGTTTTTAAGTTCTTATTATTAGTCGAGGGTTTAGAGTGCACAGTTATGAAATGGTAAAACCTAGGATCGATTCCCGGATTAGGGGCCAAACTCCCCGCCCTGCCCACGGTCAGAAACGCCGCCGTCCGTCGAATGGGAAGTAAAGCCGTGGCTCCGTGTGCGGTAGAGCCATACCCTATGCACGCTAAACACGCTTGATGGCCTTCACAGAAGGCTGTCGCATGTCTCCTAGCAGTTGTCCCTTAGGTACCCTTTCCCAAACTTTGGGTTGTTTTACCTCTGAGCGGCACTATTTTACACACCATGGGCTAAATGACCAGGTCACATGGACCCCGAAGGCTCAGAGAAGGTTGGGGGAGGAACAGCTTTTGGGAGACAGATGGTAGCCTCCCATCAAGGACATCCAGCTTGATTTTTAACGTGCACAGGGTATGGCTCTCTCCCGCACACGGGACCACGGCTTAACGTCCCATCCGACGGACAGCGGCCTTTTCAAGCCCGTCGGTGTTCCCTACTGACCGTGGGAAGGGCGGGGAATTTTGCGGAATCCCCAACTTTGTCTAAGCCGTTAGGGTACTTGCGACCTGGACATTTAGCCCATTGTGTGCAAAAAATATATCTCAGAGAAAAAACAACACAACTTCTCTGAAAGTCTACAATTTTGTATTTCAGAAAGGGAAACAATTTTTTCTTTACCCGGAAAGGTAGCTACAAAATATTTTCAAATATTTCCTTGTAAATGTTTCCAGAGGTAAAATAACCCAAATATCATAAACTAAAGCTTCCAGTCCTAATTGTGCTCCCATTGAGATTTTTTCGGTAATTCGAGGCGGGGGTGGCTCAGTCGGTAGCGCGCCAGGCTCGTAATCTGTAGTTCCCAGGTTCGAGTCCCAGCTGGGTCAGCGTTGAGATTTATCTCCGCAAAATTCCCCGCCCTGCCCACGTCAGTAGGGGACACCGATGGGCTTGGAAAGGCCGCCGTCCGTCGGATGGGACGTTTAGCCGTGGCGCCGTGTGCGGGAGAGCCATACCCTGTGCACGTTAAAGAACACGCTGGATGGCCTTGACGGGAGACTACCATCTGTTTCCCAACAACTGTTCCAGTGGGTCCCCTCCCCCAACCTTCTCTGAGCCTTCGGGATCCATGTGACCTGGCCATTTAGCCCATGGTGTGCAAAAAAGTGCCGCTCAGAGGTAAAACCCAACTCGGCTAATTCCTTCCGTGTCCACAGAAAGAATGATGATATCGTTTATCTTTTAAGGATCGCTATCCGTCGGATGGGGCGTTAAGCCGTGGTCCGTGTTGAGCAGAGTATTACCCTGTGCATCCCCAAAGGCTCAGGATTTTGGTAGGGGGAAGGTTTGGGTTGTTTTGCCTCTAAGCATCCCAACCTTCTCCGAACCCTCGAGGTCACAAGGACCCCGATGGTTCAGAGAGGGTTGGGAGGGAGGGGACCTACTGGACAGTTGTTAGGAGACAGTAGTAGCATCCGCTTAAGGCCATCCAGCGTGTTCTTTAATGTACACATGATATGACTCTTCTGCACACAGAGCCACGGCTTAACGTCCTATCCGACAGACGGCTGCCTTTCCAATTCCAGCGGTGTTCCCTACCGAACCAAGGAAGTGCGGGAAGTTTTGCGGAGATAAATCTCAACGCTGGTTCAGCTGGGACTCGAACCTGGAACCTGCAGATAACGGGTCTGGCGCATTACCGACTGAGCCACCCCCTCCCCACCTCCCATCATGTAATTTAATATTTGTCACTCACGCCCAAGGCATTAAATCAATAAGTTCGTTAGTGAAGTATCACAGGAGCTTTCCTATAGATGTTGGGTTGTTTTACCTCTGAGCGGCACTTTTTTGCACACCATGGGCTAAATGACCAGGTCAGAAGGACCCCGAATGCTCGGAGAAGGTTGGGGGAGGGGACCCACTGGAACAGCTGTTGGGAGACAGATGGTAGCCTCCCGTCAAGGCCATCCAGCGTGTTCTTTAACGTTGGGTTGTTTTACCTCTGAGCGGCACTTTTTTGCACACCATGGGCTAAATGGCCAGGTCGCATGGACCCCGAAGGCTCAGAGAAGGTTGGGGGAGGGGACCCACTGGAACAGCTGTTAGGAGACAGATGGTAGCCTCCTGTCAAGGCCATCCAGCGTGTTCTTTAACGTGCACAAGGTATGGCTCTCCCGAACACGGGGCCACGGCTTAACGTCCCATCCGACGGACGGCGGCCTTTCCAAACCCATCGGTGTCCCCTACTGACAGTGGGCAGGGCGGGGAATTTTGCGGAGATAAATCTCAACGCTCACCCAGCTGGGACTCGAACCTGGGAACTACAGATTACGAGCCTGGCGCGCTACCGACTGAGCCACCCCCGCCCTCCTATAGATGTGAAACTCATGAAATAAATGAGCCCTCGAATTTCATGAGTCACATGGGACTCGTGAAACTCAGGACAACTTCTGTGATACTTTATCTAGAATTTGCGTTGATTTTGGTACACGATTGTTATCACAGTTATTATTTACATTTTAATACACTTTTGGGATAAATCTTCATGAGTACAAATATAAATACTCTCTCAAGCAGCTGCTTGTCACAGAGGTCTAACAGGAGCCTGTCAGTTTATACGCCATAGTAGAAGGTCTACGGAGAATGGTAGGACCTCAACAGAAAAACAACACAAAGATCCATGCCTCACCAGGGACTCGAACCCAGGTCCCTTAGATCAGTAACCAATCGCGCTAACCATTCGGCCACGGGAAGAAGACGAGTACAGTCGCTCAAAAAAGTATCCGAACACTATGGTTGATTACAGAATTCAGAAAAAATATCTGGCAACGATTTTTTTAGAAATTAGTGATCTGGCAACCTTCGTGTCACGTGACACGGTTCACAGCAAACTGGAGCGTGTGCAGTAACTGCACACGCTCCAGTTTGCTGTGAACGGTAACTGGAGCGTGTACAGTTGCTGTACACGCTCCAGATATTTTTTCTGAATTCTGTAATCAACCATAGTGTTCGGATACTTTTTTAATATATATAATGCGTATGAATATGTAATGCAATGAATATGGAGCGTGTGAGCACATTGGATAGTGTGAGCTCACAAAGACCTGGATCGTGTGGGCTCACTCACGGAAATATTGAGCGTGTGCAGTTACCGTTCACAGCAAACTGGAGCGTGTGCAGTAACTGCACACGCTCCAGTTTGCTGTGAACGGTAACTGGGGCGTGTTCAGTTGCTGTACACGCTCCAGATATTTTTCCTGAATTCTGTCATCAACCATAGTGTTCGGATACTTTTTTGAGCGACTGTACAAAGCTGCTATGAAATGTCTCGACTTCCTTAACCCTTTCACGACTAAGGGAAACATTTTTTCCATTTTAAAATTGGTGATTGTCGTATTTAATTATAACCTTATCTGCATTTTTTATACAGAATGTCAAAATAGAACGTATGCCGAACGCAATTACGTAAACGGGAACGTTTAGAAAACAAAAACAGAACTGTCAGGACGCATAATATATGTACTATGTGCAATGTCCATCTTTGCCTCACTACCAAAAGAAATTGCTTCGCAGAATATCATAATTGACACATCATTTTGTATAGTAATTATATTTCATAATTTTGTATTATTTTAGTTAACATTTTGTTCTAATAAACCAATAAATAAAAGACATTGCATAATAAGCCTAACTATAATTTGTGTTACCTTTATAGTCCATTGGGAAAAATATTTCCCATAAAATTCCAAAAAAACTACACATTGTTATGTATTTTTCTTATGATTTTTATTTATTTTACGCCTAAACAAACTAAAATAAACAGTTACATACTAATATTTACTCTTAGAAACCTTATGGTCCTGAAAGGGTTAACTCTTTAAATATTAAGCGGACATTGCAGAAAATCGAAATTGAGGGGATTGTTTTTGGGTTGTTTATACCCTTGAGAACACTTTTTTTTGCACACAATGCGCTAAATATCCAGGTCACATGGACCCCGAGGGTCAGAAAAAGTTGGGGGAAGGGGGTCCTCTCGAGAGCTGGTAGGAGACGGATGTTAGGACACCTTCTGTCAAGGCATGTAGTGTGTGTAGCATGCGGAGGGTATGGCTCTCCCGCACACGAAAGGGGCGGGGGTGGCTCAGCCAGTAACGCGCCAGTCTCGTAATCTGAAGTTCCTAAGTTCGAGTCCGAACTGGACCAGCGTTTATCTCCACAAAGACTCCCCCGCCCTTCTCACGGTCAATAGGGGACACCAATGGGCTTGGAAAGGCCGCCGTTCGTCGGATGGGACGTTAAGCCGTGGCCCGGTGTGCGAGAGAGCCATATCCTGTGTACGTTAAAGAACACGCTGGATGACCTTGACGGGAGGCTACCATTTATCTCCCAACAGCTGTTCCAGTAAGTCTCCTCCCCCAACCTTCTCTGAGCATTCGGGGTCCATGTGACCTGGCCATTTAGCCCATGGTGTGCAAAAAAGTGCCGCTCAGAGGTAAAACAACCCAACCCAACTGACAGTCAGTAGGGGACACCAATGGGCTTGGAAAGGCCGCCGTCCGTCGGATGGGACGTTAAGCCGCGGCCCGGTGTGCGAGAGAGCCATATCCTGTGCACGTTAAAGAACACGCTGGATGACCTTGACGGGAGGCTACCATTTATCTCCCAACAGCTGTTCCAGTAAGTCTCCTCCCCCAACCTTCTCTGAGCCTTCGGAGTCCATGTGACCTGGTCATTTAGCCCATTGTGTGGAAAAAGTACCTCTCAGAAGTAAAACAACCCAAATCCCGCACACGGAGCCACGGCTTTACGTCCCATCCAACGGACGGCGATCTTTCCAACTTCATAGATGTTATCTTCTGGCCGAGAGCAGGATGAGAGTTTATCGGAGTAATTTAGAAAGTTTTGAATCAGATTTTCAATCTATCTCCCATAAATAGTTATATTTTCCCACAGGAAAAGACCATTTGTAAAGTTAAGATGCTTTGAATGTGCTTTAAATTCACACAACATCAAAATGTCTCAAGAGTTGTGATATAACAAACCATCTGTTACTATCATTCAGTACGAGCGATGTAATGAATCACTATTTAACGAGCTGTAAACACACATTATTATTATGATGAATGTACCTAAGTTGAATATGTAAATACAATTCAGTGGAGGAAAGCGTGTGCATTCACAGTCCGAGGCTTTTCGATTAAATTCAGCTGAAAGCACGTAACTTAATCCATTTTGCTTTTGCAAGGGTTGAGTCTTTCAACTCTTCAGAGTTACGAGCTGCGAACAACGATGACACTTCCCCCCCTCTCCTCCCTCCCCCAACACACACCGACCTCCCCCACAACATCCCAATGCGCATTTCAGCCGAGGAGCATGCACGTGCGAGGAAACCACGTGATGACAGTCACGAGCGTCGAGGCGTTGGCGAACCATAATCTCTTTATTGATCACTCCGTTCCTTCAGGTGTGAAATGGGCTCAAGAAGAGGAGGAAGAATTCAGCCTCTATCCTCCCATCCTCTTCCGCTTCTATTGCATCCCTCGGAGGAGCGAGAGACGATTTGACGCATTAAACACAAATTGGTTTGAGCTGTCAACTGCTTCGGCCACCTCCCTCTTCAACTCCCCCTTCTTCGTCTTCGCATTTTCTCCCCCCACCTCCTTCAAGTCTTCTTTTCTCTCTCGTGGAATACTCCAAGATTTGCTATTAATAAAACACTGCCCGTGTGCGCCAATAAGAGATAAATGGAGGTTAAACAACCGGTAGATTGTGTGCTCATCCAAGAGCTCTTCGGGAGAATGGGATGACAATGTAGTAGGAGACACTTGACGAGAAAGCAGTGCCGAGATTTCTTTAAAGACAAAGCAATATAGGAGGAAAGTTGGCTTGATTTTACTTTGAGTGCTGCTTTTTGTATATATATATAACGGGTTAAAAATCCAAGTCAACTCCCAAGGTTCAGAGCAAAATTTAGAAGAGAACTCATTGCCCAATTGCAGACTATCAAATTTTCCATAATATTCGTTTCATATATTCAATGCTAAAAGTGCACTTTGGGAATATTCGTTTCATATATTCAATGCTAAAAGTGCACTTTGGGAATATTCGTTTCATATTTTAAATGCTAAAAGTGCACTTTGAGAATATTCGTTTCATATATTCAATGCTTAAAGTGCACTTTGGGAATATTCGTTTCATATATTCAATGCTAAAAAGTGCACTTTGGGAATATTCGTTTCATATATTCAATGCTAAAAGTGCATTTTGGGAATATTCGTTTCATATATTCAATGCTTAAAGTGCACTTTGGGAATATTCGTTTCATATATTCAATGCTAAAAAGTGCACTTTGGGAATATTCGTTTCATACATTCAATGCTAAAAGTGCACTTTGGGAATATTCGTTTCATATATTCAATGCTAAAAGTGCACTTTGGGAATATTCGTTTTATATATTCAATGCTAAAAGTGCACTTTGGGAATATTCGTTTCATATATTCAATGCTAAAAAGTGCACTTTGGGAATATTCGTTTCATATATTCAATGCTTAAAGTGCACTTTGGGAATATTCGTTTCATATATTCAATGCTAAAAGTGCACTTTGGGAATATTCGTTTCATATATTCAATGCTAAAAGTGCACTTCGGGAATATTCTGTTTTTTAAAGAAGGTTTGAAAGAGGTTTGTTTTACTTCTGAACGGCACTTTTTTTTTGCACACAATAGGCTAAATGGTCATGTCACAAGGACCCCCCATATCTCGGAGAAGATGGGGAAAGGGTACACTAGACGGCTATTAGGAGACAGATGGAAGCCTCCTGTCAACGCCATCCAGCGTGACTACATTTAACGTACACACTAAGACCACGGCTTAACGTCTTATTCGACAGACTGTGGCCTTTCGAAGCCAATCGGTGCTTCCGTTCTTACTGAAGCTGCTGAGGATTAAAAAAAAATACTCTCTCAAGCAGCTGCTTGAAAACAGAGGTCTGACAGGAGCTTGTCAGTTTAATACGCCACTGATCTGTGAGGATGGCGAGACTTCAATAGAAAGACAACACACATATCCATGCTTTACCCAGGGTTCGAATCCAGGTCCCTTGGAGCAGTAGCCAAGAGCGCTGGCGGAGATAAACCTGACTGCTGGTAGAGGTGAGACTGGAAACTGGGAACTACAGATTACGAGCCTGGTTTTCTACCGCAATAGCATAAAAAAATTTAATTTTTTCCCCCCGTGAAAGTTACGCAGCGAGATCTTTAACATGCACAGAATATTGCTCTCTTGTCCATTAGACAAAGATTTAACGCCACACCAGAAGGAAAAGCTGACCTTCCAAACCCATCGGTGTTCTCTTTCTCACCAAGGATGAGGGTGGGGTTGGGTTGTTTTACCTCTGAGCGGCACTTTTTTGCACACCATGGGCTAAATGGCCAGGTCACATGGACCCCGAAGGCTCAGAGAAGGTTGGGGGAGGGGACCCACTGGAACAGCTGTTGGGAGACAGATGGTAGCCTCCCGTCAAGGCCATCCAGCGTGTTCTTTAACGTGCACAGGGTATGGCTCTCCCGCACACGGGGCCACTGCTTAACGTCCCATCCGACGGACGGCGGCCTTTTCAAGCCCATCGGTGTCCCCTACTGACCGTGGGCAGGGCGGGGAATTTTGCGGATATAAATCTCAACGCTGACCCAGCTGGGACTCGAACCTGGGAACTACAGATTACGAGCCTGGCGCGCTACCGACTGAGCCACCTCCGCCCCACCAAGGATGAGAGTGCAACGGAGATAGATGTAAACGGTGGACTCGAACCTGGGACTACAGACTACGAGGTTGGAGAGCGAGCGGCTCCTCAATGCACACGTTTTGTGACTGAAAGTACCTTATTTGCACACAAATTATTGCTTTTTATTTTTATCTCTCACTGTTGCGATTTCTCAGACTTTAACATTCATTATCGTGGCCGAGTGGCTAGCGCACTTGAAGCATATCAAAGAGACCTTGGTTCGAGCCCCTGGTAAGGCATGGATTTTTGTGTTGTCTTTCTGCTGAAGTCGCGTCATTCTTACAAACCTTGTACTGTGGCGTATAAACTGACAGGGGGGTGGGGGTGGCTCAGTTGGTGTCGCGACAGGCTCGTAATCTGCATTTCCCAAGTCCGAGTCCCAGATGGGTCAGTGTTGAAATTTATCTCCGCAAAACTCACCACCCTGCCCTCGGTCAGTAGGGGACACCGATGGGCTTGGAAAGGTAGCCGTCTTCGGATGGGACGTTAAGCCGTGGCCCCGTATGCGGATTAAAGAACACGCTGGCCTTGACCGAAGGCCATCTGTCTCCCAACAGCTGTCCGTGGTCCCCTCCCCCAACCTTGGCTGAGACTTTGGTGTCCTTATGACCTGGCCATTTAGCCCATGGTATGCAAAAAAGTGCCGCTCAGAGGTAAAACAACCCAATCCTAAACTGACAGGCTCCTGTCACACCTCTGTGATAAGCAGCTGCTTGAGGGGATTTTTTTATCATTTTAAAAAAATTCACATCAAGCAGCTGCTTGCCACATTGGTCTGACAATAACCTGTCAACTTAATACGTCATGTAGGAGATTGCGAGGAAGGCGAGACCTCAGTAGTCATACAACACAACATTCATGCCTGTCCAGGGACTCGAATCCTGGTCCCAATAATCAGCAGCCAAGCTCGCTAACTACTGGATCACCGGGACGGATAACATTCATTGTAACATTGCACCAAATTTTCTTGTGATTCTTTTATTCGTTTATTCAAACATCCTCATCTGGATTTTACCTCCCTCCCTTCTTCAAGTTCACCCCATCCCCTCCCCAAAATAGGCGGGGGTGGCTCAGTCGGTAGCGCGCCAGGCTCGTAATCTGTAGTACCCAGGTTCGAGTCCCAGCTGGGTCAGCGTTGAGATTTTTCTCCGCAAAATTTCCCCGCCCTGCCCACGGTCAGTAGGGGACACCGATGGGCTTGAAAAGGTCGCCGTCCGTCAGATGGAACGTTAAGCCGTGGTCCCGTGTGGGGGGAGAGCCATACCCTGTGCACGTTAAAGAACACGCTGGATGGCCTTGACGGGAGGCTACCATCTGTCTCCCAACAGCTGTTCCAGTGGGTCCCCTCCCCCAACCTTCTCTGAGCCTTCGGGGTCCATGTGACCTGGCCATTTAGCCCATGGTGAGCAAAAAAGAGAGGGTCAGAGGTAAAACAATCCAATCCAACCCTCCCCCCCAAAAAACTCCTCACCTACCGCAAAAGAGTCTGACGACAAACACCACAATGGAAGTATTGTGAAGGGTATCGGATGTTAGAGGACACTAGTTATCCACCCCACACTCTCGACGACCCCTCCCCACCCTCGCTTCCCCATTAAAGAGATGGCCCACTGGAGAAGTGGAGTAAATATTTACCCACATCCGTTCAGAGGTTACTAGACTTGTCTGCCAAAGTAAACTGTGAGTTCCCAAGACCAAGACAAAAGTGGACACTAGAACGACACTGGAACCAAGGAAGTATTAAAAGGAACAGATTTCACAAGATTCTATTGGGGGAACATTGAGACAATGTTTAACAGTGGAAACTCGAGTGATTTAGTCTCGCTGTTCGAGTTTCTTTTTTTATTCGTTGATGATAGCCAGGTGGTTTTTACTTTGGCAGTTATAAACAGTTTTCTTGACCCCTGACTGAGAGACGTAAATTATTCTTTGTTTGCGTTGAAGAGATATAAAAAAAAAGGCGAAAAGGAGAGACGACTCCCGCAGGACTGAAATGAGTTTTTCCTGGAGCTTTAGCAAGATGGTTGTAAAAATTTGTTGGCGTTTTTATTTTATATCTTTGTTTGGAAAGAGAAACAGTTTCGCTGTTGATTTAGATGAGGCCTGTTCAACCCAATATTAGTGAAGAAACACTAAGAAAAAAGAATATTCTTAAAGATCAACAGAGTTGGGTTTCTTTATCTCTGAGCGGCACTTTTTTGCACACCATGGGCTAAATGGCCAGGCCACAAGGACCCCGAAGGCTCAGAGAAGGTTGGAGGAGGGAACCCACTGGAATAGCTGTTGGGAGACAGATGGTAGAATCCCGTAAAGGCCATCCAGCGTGTTCTTTAACGTGCATAGGGTATGGCTCTCCCGCACATGGGATCACGGCTTAACGTCCCATCCGACGGACGGCGGCCTTTCCAAGCCCATCGGTGTCCCCTACTGACCGTGGGTAGGGCGGGGAATTTTGCGGAGATAAATCTCAACGCTGACCCAGCTGGGACTCGAACCTGGGAACTACAGATTACGAGAAGGTTGGGGGAGGGGACCCACTGGAACAGCTGTTAGGAGACAGATGGTAGCCTCCCGTCAAGGCCATCCAGCGTGTTCTTTAACGTGCACAGGGTATGGCTCTCCCGCACACGGGGCCATGGCTTAACGTCCCATCCGACGGACGGCGGCCTTTCCAAGCCCATCGGTGTCCCCTACTGACCGTGGGTAGGGCGGGGAATTTTGCGGAGATAAATCTCAACGCTGACCCAGCTGGGACTCGAACCTGGGAACTATAGATTACGAGCCTGGCGCGCTACCGACTGAGCCACCCCCGCCCCTAAACCAAAAGGAAATGAAAAGAAATATTGTTCTTAGATTTTAGGTCACAAGGAAACCTGTGTACAAATAATCGTATTATCGATAATCAAATTATCGTTCAACTTTCATGAAAGCAATTAGATACGATTAGTTCTCATTTTTTTGAGTCCTATTTTCTTTTTAATTTCTTATCCTTAGTTATTTAAAACCTGTAAACTAAACTCATAATAAAAAGCTTTTTTCGATACGAGATTAAATAAAAGAAGGAAAATATATTTCACATTTCTGATTGTGTTTTTGTATGCGTTTATGTTTTTGACACTCAAAAAAAAAAGAGGTAAAAAAAAAGTTCGGTGCCCTGCCATGTAAAGTTTGGAAAATCCTGGTTTAGAGAGTACATTTCCCAGGAGAAGGTTGAGATCCCCAATTTGGGGAGGGGCTTCCCAATTTGGGGGAGGGTATTCCCAGGTGTCCCCACGGTCAGTAGGAGACACCGTTATGAAAGAAATTTCTAAACTGTTTTACTAATGAGATTTCTTATATTTCTTAATTTGTTGTATTTATCTAAAAGCGAAAAATCGCCTTTATGTATACTGATTTTTTGAGCTTGAAGGTTTTTGTTAAATCAGTGATTTCCAAATTTGCAACGTCGCGAATGAATTTCTGTTTAATGACTTTCCTCTGATGCCTTTGAAACTTTTTCGTTATTCATTGAAGAGTATTTCAAAAGAGGAAAGCACTTTATTCAAAATTTCGTGGGGGCGGGGGTGGCTCAGTCGGTAGCGCGCCAGGCTCGTAATCTGTACTTCCCAGGTTCGAGCCCCAGCTGAGTCAGCGTTGAGATTTATCTCCACAAAATTCCCCGCCCTGCTCACGGTCAGTAGGGGACACCGCTGGGCTTGGAAAGGCCGCCGTCCGTCGGATGGGACGTTAAGCCGTGGCCCCGTGTGCGGGAGAGCCATACCCTGTGCACGTTAAAGAACACGCTGGATGGCCTTGACGGGAGGCTACCATCTGTCTCCCAACAGCTGTTCCAGTGGGTCCCCTCCCCCAACCTTCTCTGAGCTTTCGGGGTCCATGTGACCTGGCCATTTAGCCCATGGTGTGTAAAAAAGTGCCGCTCAGAGGTAAAACAACCCAACTTAAACAAGTTGATAACGAAAAATATTAAGGTGATTGATAATGAAAGAATTTAACAAGTTAATGTTGGAAACTTAAAGTAGATAATAATGAAAATATTAAACAGTTGAATAATGAAAGAATGAAACTAGCTATTAACGAAAATATTAAACAAGTTAATAATAAAAATATTAAACAAGTTAACGTGAAATGTATGTTATGCTGTGTGTTATGTGGAATGTTTATTATTCTGTGTTTATATGGAATATGTGTTGTCTTGAAATATCTCAATTGAAAACATACACCGAAGAGCCAAAACATTATGACCCGCGTCTTTATGCATATCAAAGCAACGGCCGGTAAACTATGGGGTGTGTGAAGGTCATGAAACTGTATAAATAGCATCTGATACTGAACTATGTTAATCAGTGTCCTTCAGATGGAAAAGGCAGCGGACTTAAGTGAGTTTGACAAAGGCCAAATTGTAAATGGCCAGACGACTGAGTCAGAGCATTTCCGAGACGGCAAGGCTTGTGGGGTGCTCACGGTCAGCCATGGTTGGTAACTTCAAAAAGTGGTCCGAGGAGGGAAAAACCACGAATCACCAGCAAGGTGTGAGCTGACCACGGCTCATCAATGCTAGAGATGAGTGAAGGCTATCCCGTATGGTACGAGCCAACAGAGGGGATACTGTGGCGCAACTCGCCTGTAATTTGAATGCTGGTGATGGGAGTAATGTGTCATAACACACAGTACATCTAACCCTGCTGAAAATGGGGCTGGGTAGTCGCAGGACGCTCCTAGTGCCCATACTAACCTCGGTTCACCGTCAAAAGTACCTACAATGGGCAAGCGAGCATAAAAACTTGACCTTGAATGATTGTAAGAAGGTCGTCTGGTCCGATATCTCGTTTCCTGTTGCACCATGTGGACGGCCGGGTACGTGTGCGTCATTTACCTGGGGAATGTAGGCACCAGGATGCACCGTGGAACAAAAACAAGCTGGTGGAGGAAGTGTAAATCTTTGAGAAATGTTCTGCTGGGAAACCCTGGGTCAGTCATTCATGTGCAGGAAACTATGGCGTCTACCACCTACCTAAACATCATTGCAGACATGATATATCCTTTCATGTCAAAGTTATACCCCTCTAGTAGCGCGTTCTTTCAGCAGAATAATGCGACATGCCACACTACCCGGCATGGCGCATTATTTCCCGGATTTTCGATAAATCCGGAATTTTCCGGATTTTAATGATAAAATCCGGATTTTCAATTAATCCGGATTAATTGAAAATCCGGAATTAATCCGGATTCCCGGATTTAAATGATTCCCGGATTCAATTAATTCCGGATTTAAATGATTCCCGGATTTTAATGATAAAATCCGGATTTTCCCGGATTTTATTACCCGGATTCTTCGAGAATAGTTCGCAGAACATGAGGAAGACTTCCAGGTATTGCCCTGTCCTCCAAATTCCCCAGACATCAATCCAATCGAGCATCTGTGGTTTGTGTTGGGAGAGTCCGATCTGCAGCGGCTCAACCACGTAACTTACAAGAGTGAAAGGATCTGCTGGTAACGTGTTGGTACCAAATACCACAAGACACCTTTAGAAATCTTGTAGCGTCCATCCCTCGCCGGGTAAGAGCTGATTTGGCGGCACGTGGAGGTCCAACATCATATCACACAGGTGGTCATAATGTTTTGGCTCTTCGGTGTATATCATTGTGAAATGGGGGAATCAGAAAACTTCGTTAATAAGGAAATGTACGCTCTTCTGAAGTAAAGTAGATGTTCCAAATGTCATGAGCGCATTAATAATATGAGATATTCGTGTATATATGCATTCAAAAAATATTGATAGTAGTATCTGGGTATGTTGCCAGTATCACCAAGAGAACAACTCCCGATTAACCAAAAGCTTTTTCTTTTCTTAGTTTTCTATTTCTGATTAATATCATGGCTTCATAATTGTGAGTTCTATGTTTATGATGTACACTACTCTTCGACTCACTTTTTTGATTTTAACGATCAACGCATATCTGCCATCCCATGACAAACTTGTAAATCTTGCTGCGGTAAATGCCTGCTCCAGCATGTTTATAACTACAGGGCCTCCAGTTGCAGGGGACAGGGATGGCTCAGTTGGTAGCGCGTCAGGCTTGTAACCTGCAGTTCCCAGGTTCGAATCTCAGCTGGGTCGGCTTTGAGATTTATCTCCGCAAAACTCCCCGCCCTGCCCACGGTCAGTAGGGGACACCGATGGGCTTGGAAAGGACGCCGTCCGTCGGATGGGATGTTAAGCCGTGGCTCCGTGTGCGGGAGAGCCATACCCTGTGCACGTTAAAGAACACACTGGATGGGCTTGACGGGAGTCTACCATCTGTCTCCTAACAGCTGTTCCAGTGGGTCCCATCCTCCAACCTTCGCAGGGCGGGGGTGGCTCAGTCGGTAACGCGCCAGGCTCGTAATCTGTAGTTCCCAGGTTCGAGTCCCAGCTGGGTCAGCGTTGAGATTTATCTCCGCAAAATTCCCCGCCCTGCCAAGGTCAGTAGGGGATACCCATGGGCTTGGAAACGCCGCCGTCCGTCGGATGGGACGTTAAGCCGTGCCCCGTGTGCGGGAGAGCCATACCCTGTGCACCTTAAAGAACACGCTGGATGGCTTTGACCGGATCCTACCATCTGTCTCCCAACAGCTGTTCCAGTGGGTCCCCTCCCCCAAACTTCTCTGAGCCTTCGGGGTCCATGTGACCTGGCCATTTAGCCCATGGTGTGCAAAAAAAGTGCAAAAAAAAAAGTGCCGCTCAGAGGTAAAACAAACCCAACCCAAACCAAATCCAACCTTCGGGTCCTAATGGCCTGGCCATTTAGCCCATTGTGTGCAAAAAGTGCCGCTCAGAGGTAAAACAACCCGGCCCAATCCAGTTGCAGCCATTAACCCTAAATTGATTTATCGTCAGCTCAAATGGTTTTTGAATAATACAAAAAAAATAGTCGGAGATTGCCAGGCGAAAACTGTAAGGAAGAAAGGGTTTTCCTCATTCATAAGCAATACAATCCCTGTATATGCCGAAACAAAATAGCGTTGCCATGCATTTGCTTCTAGTATAATGCTGGGAATATATGCGTGCATGCGGCTGACTTGTGTTTGTATCGTAGCAAATAAATACAGTCGCTCAAAAAAGTATCCGAAAATTTCGTGTCACGTGACACGAAGGTTGCCAGATCACTAATTTCTAAAAAAGTCGTTGCCAGATATTTTTCCTGAATTCTGTAATCAACCATAGTGTTCGGATACTTTTTTGAGCGACTGTACCTCTGATACCACAGCAAATTGGCATATGCGTGCATAATCCGATCGCACTCATGAATTTTTGTATGACCCTCATATGCAAATGAGAAAAGTATCCTGTTCTGAATTACGTCGATGGATTGGGTTGTTCCACCTCTGAGCGACATTTTTGTGTTCACGGTGGTCTTAACAACTTGGTGGGAAGTTGTGATTCCCAAAGATTACGGAAAGAGATCCACTGGGCAAGGATGGTAGTCTTCCGCCAAGGGTATCTAGCATGCTGTTTAACACGCACAAAGTATAACTGTCAAGCACACTGGTCCACAGCTTAACATTCCATCGAGCGGAGCCAGCTGGGAATTTTTAACCCCATCGGTATACGTCTTCTCAACGATGGTAACGTGGAGGTTGGTGGAAAATGGCACTTTTTTGCACACCATGGGCTAAATGGCCAGGTCACATGGACCCCGAAGGCTGAGAGAAAGTTGGGGGAGGGGACCCACTGGAACAGCTGTTGGGAGACAGATGGTGGCCTCCCGTCAAGGCCATCCAGCGTGTTCTTTAACGGGCACAGGGTATGGCTCTCCCGCACGTCTTAACGTCCCATCCACGGGCCACGACTTAACGTCCCATCCGACTGACGGCTGCCTTTCCAAATCCATCGGTGTCTCCTACTGACCGTGGGCAGGGCGGGGAGTTTTGCGGAGATAAATCTCAACGCTGACCCAGCTGGGACTCGAACCTGGGAACTACAGATTACGAGCCTGGCGCGCTACCGACCCCCACCCCCGCCCTCTTATAAAGCGATTTCACTGTTGTAAATTAAAGAACCATAGTAAATCGTAATGAGATTTCATACAAAAATATAACCCAATACTAAAATTCATCCAAAATTATAGAACGTTCTGAAGCACAATTAAGCGTGTAGGTGGACATGTGGTCTGTTCCTTGTAGAGGCGTTGGATTTGTCTTCGCTGAAATCACTTCTTTGATTTTTCATCTCTGACGTCACTTTTGACATTAGCTAACAGACTTCCTTTGACCTTTCTGCTCATTAGGCAAGTTCATTGCCTCGCGCTGTGATCCGTATTAAGCGATAGTGACTGACCTCATAACAGATTTGAAAGGTTTAGGACCCGATAAAACTTATTTAGGGAGTTTATTGCGCTTGCTTATTAAATTTGATCCGGTTGTCCTTGGATGTCGTATCAAATATTCTCTATCTACTGCATTTGCAGCTGTAATGGAATACTTCAGTTATCACCAGGGAGCAAAAGTGGAAAGCGCTTCAGTTTTTAAAATTAAGCTTTGCGTCAGAAAATGGCACTGAGAACTAAAATAACTAAATTAAAACCCATTACAGAGGCGGCTACTGAGAATTTTTCGTTTCTTTTTTGGAGGGTTTGGTTGGGTTGTTTTCCTCTGAGCGGCACTTTTTTGCACACCATGGGCTAAATGGCCAGGTCACAAGGACTCCAAAGGCTCAGAGAAGGTTGGGGGAGGAGACCCACTGGAACAGCTGTTGGGAGACAGATGGTAGCCTCCCGTCAAGGCCATCTAGCGTGTTGTTTAACGTGTAGTGAGTCACGGCTTAACGTCCAATCCGACGGACGGCGACCTTTCCAAGCCCATCGGTGTCCCCTACTGACCGTGGGCAGGGAGTTTTGCGGAGATAAGTCTCAACGCTGACCCAGCTGGTTTTTTGGAGGGAGTTAAACTAAGTTTTTAAAATGAAATCGGAATAATTTTCAATAAAATAAATTACCCCTCAAGCATCTGCTTACCACAGAGGTCTGACGAAAGCCTATAAGTTTAACCGCCACAGAGATCTGTGAGGAAGTCGAGACCTCAGCAGAAATACAACACGAATATCTGAGTCCTTACCGGGGCTACAAGGGCGGGGGTGGCTCAGTCGGTTGCGCGCCAGGCTCGTAATCTGTAGTTCCCAGGTTCGACTCCCAGCTGGATCAGCGTTGAGATTTATCTCCACAAAATTCCCCGCCCTGTCCACGGTCAGTAGGGAACACCGACGGGCTTGGAAAGGCCGCCGTCAGTCGGATGGGACGTTAAGCCGTGGCCCCGTGTGCGGAAGAGCCATACCCTGTGCACGTTAAAGAACACGCTGGATGGCCTTGACGGGAGGCTACCATCTGTCTCCCAACAGCTGTACCAGTGGGTCTCCTCCCCCAACCTTCTCTGAGCCTTCAGGGTCCATGTGACCTGGCCATTTAGCAAATGGTGTGCAAAAAAAGTGCCGCTAAGAGGTAAAACAACCCAACGTTAAAGAACACTCTGGATGGCCTTGACGGGAGGCTACCATCTGTCTCCCAACAGCTGTTCCAATGGGTCCCCTCCCCCAACCTTCTCTGAGCCTTCGGGGTCCATGTGACCTGGCCATTTAGCAAATGGTGTGCAAAAAAAGTGCCGCTCAGAGGTAAAAGAACACAACCCGGGGCTACAATCTAGGTCCCACTGATCAGTAGCCAAGCGCGATACAGCTTTGAAAAAAATCTTCGCACGTTATATACAGTAGCGTGGTCAAGACATTTATGTTTTTGTTGGGGGAGGGATGCTTTATAAACAAATAGAATTTGTTGAAATGTTTGAATTAAGACTTTTTAAAAGAGAGAAAAAGTAGGTAAACGAAAAATTTCATTCTCTTTGAAAACGAGATTCCCCATATGGGCCAGAGGCAATATGCATTCTTCTAGTTTATGTATACATTCGAAGCAGGTTATGTAAAATAAACTTGTTATCTTTTAACGTCGAAAGGCGTCCTGTCTTGTTGCAAGCAACGCTATTTATGTTCGTGAGTCTGAAAGCAAAAATTCAACAAATTGACTGATAATTTTTACGTATAACGTATTTTTTTATCGTGGGAAAAATTTTTGTGTCAACTAATCAGCATGCATTATAATAAAACGTGTCTTATTTCATACTGATTCTTCCGGGTTTGCAGATAATAAATAAAGGATTGATCATGCACCACGTTCTAAACCCTGGCATGCAACTTTTTTAGTGTCGTTTTACTCAATTTCATATTTCTAGATTTCAGATATTTAAGGAGGGGATGTCGTATAGCCAAAAGTCATAATCTGGATTTCAAAATCATCTATGCATTTATTTCAGGTTATCCAACTCAGTCGGTAGCGCGCCAGGCTCGTAATCTGTAGTTCCCAGGTTCGAGTCCCAGCTGGGTCAGCGTTGAGATTTATCTCCGCAAAATTCCCCGCCCTGCCCACGGTCAGTAGGGGACACCGATGGGCTTGAAAAGGCCGCCGTCCGTCGGATGGGACGTTAAGCCGTGGCGCCGTGTGCGGGAGAGCCATACCCTGTGCACGTTAAAGAACACGCTGGATGGCCTTGACAGGAGGCTACCATCTGTCTCCCAACAGCTGTTCCAGTGGGTCTCCTCCCCCAACCTTCTCTGAGCCTTCGGGGTCCATGTGACCTGGCCATTTTTTTATTTTTTTTATTTTTATTTATTTTTTTTTTTAGAATATAATTTTTATTCATAACAGTAAAGAAAACAAATACAATTACAATTTGACCCGCAAAGCTAAATAGCTTATCTGAAGGAAAATGAATAAATTATATTAAACATAGATCATTCAGCCACAAAAATGGTGTACAGCAAATAAATCCACAAAACACAACACATAAAAAACAGCTAACTAGAAAATACCAAATAATTTTTTAATTCCATTTTAAGTCTTCTAAAAGAATCTATATTTAGTAATTCTTTTGGAATAGCATTAAATATAAGTGGTACTTGATATTCGGAGGTATTATTTAGCCCATGGTGTGCAAAAAAGTGCCGCTCAGAGGATGGGACGTTAAGCCGTGGCCCCATGTGCGGGAGAGCCATACGCTGTGCACGTTAAAGAACACGCTGGATGACCTTGACGGGAGTCTACCATCTGTCTCCCAACAGCTGTTCCAGTGGGTCCCCTCCCCCAAGCTTCTCTGAGCCTTCGGGGTCCATGTGACCTGGCCATTTAGCCCATGGTGTACAAAAAAGTGTCGCTCAGAGGCAAAACAACCCAACCCAAATCCAAAGTTTATTCGACCATGGTCTCAATGCACGGAAAAGTGGATACTGAGGACCAGAAAGGAGGAATGTTTTATTGGGCTTCAAATTTATGACAAAACACCATTTTAAAGACACCATTACTGTGAGAATGTTATATTATTTCTAAATTATGCTTATCACTGAGAACTATACTCTAAGGTTAACATTTGCATACTTTTTATGCTTTTCGCGCCTTCTTCTAGCCGGACAATTTAATATTTAAGATTCATTTCATTTTCTCTGTACGTTTTCAACTTATTTTTTACCGTCGTTGGAGAGGAGTTGGCTCAATCGGCTGCGCTCCAGACTCGGACTCTGCAGTTGTCAGGTTCGAGTCCCACCTGTGCTAGAATTCTGATTTATCTCCGCTAAACCCTAACCCTGCTCTTGGTAAGAAAAGTGACAGAGACTGATTTGAAATGACAGCCGTCCGTCGCATGGGACGTTAAGTCGTGGTCCCGTGTGCGGGAGAGCTATACATTGTGCACGTTAAAGAACACGCTGGGTTGGGTTGGGTTGTTTTACCTCTGAACGGCACTTTTTTGCACACAATGGGTAGATCACTTAAAATATAACACATCTCCTGGATTTGACGATAATAAACCAAAATACATAAAGAAAGTAAATGCAATTTTGTTCATGTAATAACAATTCTTATAAATAAAATTTTTGAAAATTCGCAAATCCCAATAGCTATGAAAATTGGAATTATTCGTCAGGTATATAAAAGTGGATCAAAAAAGAATTTTAATAATTATAGACCAATCACTCTATTAACAATTTTTGATAAGATAATGGAAAAATACGTTGGAGATCGCTTGCAAAATTTTTGAATAAAATTAATTTTCTGTCAAGTCAGCAATTTGGATTCCGTAAAGGTATGGGAACACAAAATCTTTTGGAAGATCTTATTAATAATATTAATATTAATTTAAATATAGGAAAGAAATGCGTTGCGTTATTTATGGACCTAAATAAAGCATTTGATTCAGTTGACATTGATATCTTGTTACAGAAATTATATTTACTTGGTATAAGAGGGAATATTTTTGAATGGTTTAAAAGCTACTTATTACATAGAGAAATAATTATGAAAATAAATAATAATTTTAGCGATAAATTTCAGATCAATTTTGGAGTTCCACAAGGATCTATTCTCGGCCCTATGCTATTTCAAATATACATAAATGATTTGGCTAATATTAATTTCGATAGTAAATTATATATGTATACTGATGATAAGTCTAATCAACTTCCACTCTGATTTAGAATACGCTATTTGCAATCTACAAAATGATTTCAATAAAGCAGTTAAATGGTTTGCTCTTAACAAACTGAGTGTAAACGAGAAAAAAACTAAATTTATGTGTATTGGTTCTCAACAACCTACACTTAATAGAAGAATTACTAAGCATCGAATAAGTTGTACTATGCTGGATGGTTTATCACCTGGTACATGCAATTGTCCTAAAATAGAAGAAGTAAACGAAATAATTTACCTAGGCTTGAAAATGAATTCGAAAATGAAATGGAATAAACATATTGATTGGATGTGTTCAAGACTACGATTTGTAGCATTTAAAATTAGGAAACTTAACTTGTTTGTTGATACACAGGTAACTATTTTAGTATATAAAGCACCTTTTGAATCTATATTTAGATATGGGATAACAGTTTATGGGACAGCCTATAAGACAGAATTAAATAAAATTAAAAGAATGCAAATTAATCTGCTAAAAGGATTGTGTAATTCAGAAGTTAAATATTCCCTTACAACGAAAGATTATATATTCAGTTTGTTCAAAATTTTACCTATTGAAAGTTTATATGTGTTTGTTTCTGTTATCAATAACTTCTTTGATGATACCTATAAACAAAATATTTGCCACAATAAGTTTACTAGAAAAAAGGCTATAGTTTTTTTAAAACAACCAAAATTTTATAATAATTACGGACGAAATTCCAAAGAATATCAAATTCCCTACCTATTTAACTCGCTTCCTAGAGAAATAGTTAACTTAAAAAAAATTTTGTGATGTTAAAGAAAAATTATTTCAGTGGTTGATGAAAAAGTGATGTTTTTATTTGGAAACTTTCTTCATTTTGTCGGTTTCCTTTCTCATTTATTCCTTTTTTTTCTCTCCTTCATTTTTTGTACTACTGAGGCAATCTAGATCATATCTGTAAAAACATATATGTACATTCCCGCTGATAACCTTCGGCTTAGTGGTATTTTTATGTAATATAATTATAGATAATACTTATTGAAAATAAATTTGAATTTGGAAATTTGAATTTGAGCTACCATCTGTCTTCTAACAGCTTTCCAATGGTTCTCTTCCCCAACCTTTTCTGAGCCTTAGGGGTCCATGTGACCTGGCCATTTAGCCCATTGTGTGCGCAAATGTGCTGCTCAGCGATAGAGCAACGCGACTTTCACCATTCAGGAATAAAACTCTATTACAACATTTTTCAATTAAAATGGTAAACAAGAAATCCATTACGGTGTATTACGTGTTTAGCATTTTAATTCAAATATCATTTATAATTGGTCAGCAACTTAATGATTCTTTTTTTAATTGGAGGTCATTACACTTTCGTCGAATCCCACGAACCGCCTCCGCTTTCAAGCGGAATAATCCATCAGCAAATGGCTAATGGGAACTTCAAGATGGCTAAAAAGAGATGTCCATCCCATTGAGATCAACTGACCGTATCAGAAAGGACCGCCAACGAACTTAATTGGATGACTGTTGGCTTTCCAAACTTTACTCAAATACAATTATAATCGAAGCGCTATAAGCAGGGTTGGGTTGGATTGTTTTACCTCTGAGCGGCACTTTTTATGCACACGATGGGTTGGGGCGGGGATAGCTCAGTCGGTAGCGTGCCCGGCTCGTAATCTGTAGTTCCCAGGTTCGAGTCCCAGCTGGATGAGCGTTGAGATTTATCTCCGCAAAATTCCCCGCCTTGCCCACGGTCAGTAGGGGACACCGATGGGCTCGGAAAGGCCGCCGTCCGTCGGACGGGACGTTAAGCCGTGGCCCCGTGTGCGGGAGAGCCATACCCTGTGCACGTTAAAGAACACGCTGGATGGCCTTGACGGGAGGCTACCATCTGTCTCCCAACAGCTGTTCCAGTGGGTCCTCTCCCCCAACCTTCTCTGAGCCTTCGGGGTCCATGTGACCTGGCCATTTAGCCCATGGTGTTCCTAAAAAGTGCCGCTCAGAGGTAAAACAACCCAACCCAACCCACACGATGGGCTAAATGGCCAGGTCGTAAGGACCCCAAGGGCTCAGAGAAGGTTGGGCGAAAGGGGACTTATTGGAGAGCAGTTACGAGACAGAGGGGAGTCTCCCGTCAAGATCATCCAACGTGTTCTTTAACGTGCACAGGATATGTCTCTTCCGCAAATGGGACCACGGATTAATGTCCCATCCACCGAACGACATCTTTCCAAGTCAAATGATGTCTCCTTTGTGACCGAGTGTAGGGTAGGGTTCGAATCTAAGCCAACCCCTACTCCTATGAAAAGGATATTTACTTTTATAAGGTACAGTCGCTCAAAAAAAGTATCCGAACGCTATGGTTGATTACAGAATTCAGGAAAAATATTTGGCAACGATTTTATTAGAAAATAGTGATCTGGCAACCTTCGTGTCACGTGATTACAGAATTCAGGAAAAATATCTGGAGCGTATACAGCAACTGTACACACTCCAGTTACAGTTCACAGTAAACTGAAGCGTGTGCAGTAACTGCACACGCTCCAGTTTGCTGTGAACGGTAACTGCACACGCTCAATATTTCCGTGAGTGAGCCCACACGATCTAGTATCAAAATAATATGACCACCTACAGTCGATCAAAAAAGTATCCGAACACTATGGTTGATTACAGAATTCAGAAAAAATATCTGGCAATGATTTTTTTTAGAAATTAGTGATCTGGCAACCTTCGTGTCACGTGACACGAACCTTTCGATAGATATTTTCATTCAGAGAAGATCTGATCGACGCAGCGACAAATATCTATCGAAAGGTACCCTGTAAATGGATGCTGAACAATGTCATCTCCTCCCATTAAACCTCATATACAGTATAGGCGTATTCTGAACAGGAGACCACCTGTGCGGACCCGGAAAAATTCCCCGTCCTGCCCACGGTCAGTAGGGGACACCGATGGGCTTGGAAAGGCCGCCGTCCGTCGGATGGTACGTTAAGTCGTGGCCCCGTGTGCAGGAGAGACCATACTCTGTGCACGTTAAAGAACACGCTGGATGGCCTTGACGGTAGGTTACCATCTGTCTCCCAACAGCTGTTCCTATGGGTCCCCTTCCCCAACCTTCTCTGAGCCTTCGGGTTCCATGTGACCTAGCCATTTAGCCCATGGTGTGCAAAAAAGTGCCGCTCAGAGGTAAAACAACCCAACCCTGTGCGGACACCGATATACACCTACTTCACCGTGTGCATCAGCATCCAACAGTTGTTCTTATCGACAAATTTCGGCGTCCTGGCGGGGCAGGGGTGGCTCAGTCGGTAGCGCGCCAGGCTCGTAATCTTGAGTTCCCAGGTTCGAGTCCCAGTTAAGTCAGTGTTGAGATTTATCTCCGCAAAACTCCCCTCCTTTCCCACGGTCAGTAGGGGACACCGATGGGCTTGGAAAGGCCGCCGTCCGTCGGATGGTACGTTAAGTCGTGGCCCGTGTGCGGGAGAGCCATACCCTGTGCACGTTAAAGAACACGCTGGATGGCCTTGACGGGGGGCTGCCATCTGTCTCCCAACAGCTGTTCCAGTGGGTCCCCTCCCCCAACCTTCTCTGAGTCTTCGGGGTCCATGTGACCTGACCATTTAGCCCATGGTGTGCAAAAAAGTGCCGCTCAGAGGTAAACAACCCAACCAACTCGGCGTCCTGGCATAAAACTGGATCATCTGGGGTGAAATGGAGGACGGAAGAAGAAACTGCTTACCCTCGGACGCTACAACAGATGCGGGCTTCAATTTTAGACTGTAGGGTCGACTGGATCCCCCAGCTGCTTAATCGATTGGTCCCAAATTTTTTATGCGTTGAGTGAAAAGATCAGGTCCTTAACTGCCGAGGATGTTGCTTTGTGAAAGTTATGAATGGAGAATTACGTTTCAAACATTTGGTGGGTTGTTTTACCTCTGAGCGACACTTTTTTGCACACAATGGGCTAAATGGCCAGGTCACAAGAACACCAAAGGCTCAGAGAAGGTTGGGGGAGGGGACCCACTGGAACAGCTGTTGGGAGACAGATGGTAGTCTCCCGTCAAGGCTATCCAGCGTGTTATTTAACGTGGTAAAGAATCCACTGCTTAACGTGCCATCCGACGGATGGCTACCTTTGATGACCGTGGTATGGTGTCCCCTAATGTACCGTGGGCAGGGAGTTTTGCGGAGATAAGTCTCAACGCTGACCCATCTGGGACTCGAACCGGGGAACTGCAGATTGCGAGCCTGGCGCGTTACCGACTGACCACCCCCTTAGAGTCAAGAGAAGAATCTATCAACTTTAATTTAAGGTTAAAAATTTAAAGTTTAGTAACAAAAATCGCAAACATGACTGTTTTCTCTCCAAAATATTTTGTTTCGGAATATCAATAGATCCTAAGGTAATTACTAATAAAATTTTTTAAATTTTAATAAAATGTTCAAGGAAATTGTCTTGCAACGCCTTAGTTAATATATTTCTTTCAAATAGTGCAAAATACATACAGTAGATGGCAGCACGCTACAGATTTGTGTTTTCAGAAATCACTCCATGCACTGGAATATTTCTGATGTGCTGAGGGAACGATATTTGGTCAAAAAATACAAAACGTCGCATTTTCTTACAAGAGAAAATATCGGACTATATCGGGGGAAAAAAGTCCGATATCGGATTTTTTTCCCCTTGGAAAAAGATAGCAGAGGACAAAACCACTAAGTGACGTCACATGTCTGACAACTGGTATTACAATCGAAAAAACTTAACACCAAAACAAATAAGGATTGTTGGGTTGTTTTACCTCTGAGCGGCACTTTTTTGCACACCATGAGCTAAATGGCCAGGTCACAAGAACACCAAAGGCTCAGAGAAGGTTGGGGGAGGGGACCCACTGGAACAGCTGTTGGGAGACAGATGGTAGCCTCCCGTCAAGGCC
The DNA here is from genome assembly GCA_038380435.1 of Ryuthela nishihirai. Taxonomy (NCBI): domain Eukaryota; kingdom Metazoa; phylum Arthropoda; class Arachnida; order Araneae; family Heptathelidae; genus Ryuthela; species Ryuthela nishihirai. The sequence goes on from JAWZYU010000013.1 coordinate 31,085,958, forward strand.
ATCCAGCGTGTTCTTTAACGTGCACAGGGTATGTCTCTCTCGCACACGGGGTCACGGCTTAACGTCCCATCCGACGGACGGCGGCCTATTCCAAGGACATACGGTGTCCCCTACTGACCGTGGGCAGGGGGAGAGTTTTGCGGAGATAAATCTCAACGCTGACCCAGCTGGGAATCGAACCTGGAAATTATAGATTACGAGCCTGGCGTGCTACCGACTGAGCCACCCCATGACATAAGTAAGTCACGACCTGGAAACTACAGATCTCTAGTCTGGCACACTAACGACAGCGCCAAACTGTGTCCCGTTGCATTAAGGAAAAACATTATTTTTTGGTATACCTGATATAGGGTTACCATACGTCCTCCAAAAGGAGAGGACATGTCCTCTTTTTTATCTCATGTCTTCCCAGAATTTTGAAAAAAAAAACATGAAATGTTCTGCTTTTTGTATAAATTTATAACGTGATTCAAACTTAAAGGACATTTTTAGTACTTTTCCAAATTTCTTGACCCCATGACAATAATGTAATTTGTTAACCGTAAAATAATTTATTATTACTGACGACTAGCTGAGTCAGAGTTCATAGAAACAGCGAGTTTGTGTCGTGCGACAGTCGATAGTTCCTAACCATTACGTCACTTAAGGCAAAGTAACTCTTGATTGCTTATCAAGTATGAACAAAAAATCGGCATAGCATATATTTCGAAGTATATTTAAAAATTACTATGCCTTTTTCTAACTAAACTGGGGCGGGGGTGGCTCAGTCGGTACCGCGCCAGGCTCGTAATCTGTAGTTCCCAGGTTCGAGTCCCAGCTGGGTCAGCGTTGAGATTTATTTCCGCAAAATTCCCCGCCCTGCCCACGGTCAGTAGGGGTCACCGATGGGCTTGGAAAGGCCGCCGTCCGTCGGATGGGACGTTAAGCCGTGGCCCCGTGTGCGGGAGAGACATACCCTGTGCACGTTAAAGAACAAGCTGGATGGCCTTGACGGGAGGCTACCATCTGTCTCCCAACAGCTGTTCCAGTGGGTCCCCTCCCCCAACCTTCTCTGAGCCTTCGGGGTCCTTGTGACCTGGCCATTTAGCCCATGGAGTGCAAAAAAAGTGCCGCTCAGAGGTAAAACAACCCAACCTAACTAAACTGTTAATCAGTACTTGATAGTAGGAAAAAACTTTTTTATTTCATAAATTGAAAGCATGTCCTTCTTCATTTTTGATTTATTGTCCTCCTTTGTCCTCCATGTTTGCTTTTATTGTCCTCCATTTTTAGAACACTGGCATCTGATAATCCTAACCTGATACGAAATATTTATTATATATATTAATTTTTCGATCAATTTTTCCACGTGTGTGCGTGGGGGGGGGGGGGGAACAGCTACCCTCCATACTAATTGTTTGTGTTGTGATGAATTATCTTGTTCAACACTATGTTTCATGTGTTGCATCGAAGGAAAAAAGTTATAGGTCATTTTTCAGATTCATTAAGATAGCCTCTGCTTGTTTAGGTAAAATTTTTTAACCTTTTTTAGCTCATAGCCCCATTCTGAGTGTATTCATTGGCCTCTTTTACAGCCCCGCTCTTTACATTCATAGCCGCTGTTAGTTGGAAAAAAACATTCATGTGACCTCTAGAAAGTATGACGTGGTCCCTTGGAAGGCCACGTTGCCAACGTTGAGAAAAAATGAGTTAGGTAGCTGGTGCTGCCATCTATGGAGTCAAACAGAAATTCATAATCATCATCCTCAAGCAGCAGTGGGCTACGGAGGTACAACCAGACCGTGCAATTTAGTTCTCCAAGCAAGTCTGTCCTGAGCTACATCTGCTGCATCTGGACACTGCACACCAATTCCAACAAGGTACTGTTTCACATTGTCTGCTCACCGCATCCTAGGTCTCCCCTTCTTTCTGAGGCCTTTAGGCACACTGTCCATAACCTTATTCGCCAATCTATAATTATTCATACGGGCAACATGGCCAAACCAACGGTGTCTCTCTCTGCACAATATGCTGCTTAAAGGAAGTTACCGACTCCTTTGCCTAACCTCATCATTAATTACAAAGTCGAACCACCTAATACCCAAGATACTACGTAAGCATCTAGAATCAAAAGAATCTAGTTTCCTGTTATTTTGTTTACACAGCGTCCAAGTTCACTACCATAACTAACCCTAGAAAGAACCAAACTATTATACAGTCTAATTTTAGTCTTTAGGTGTATATGCCTATTTCTCCACACTCTCCATAGATTCTTAAAAGTCCCGGCAGCAATCCCTATTCGTCTGTTAATCTCATGCCCCACATCACCATTATCTGTTACATAGCTCCCAAGATAATTAAACTGTGACACCTGCTCAAGACTGCAACCATTCAGATTAACTGAATCACAGCCTGCCTGACCAATTTTCATCACTTTAGTTTTCTCTCTGTTTATAACCAAACCTACTCTACTACCAGTCTCATCAACAGCTCGAATGAAAGAGTTCATCTCATCAACATCATTTGCCAAAAGGGCTAAATCATCAGCATAATCTAAATCAGAAATTTTCGTATCTCCAGTCCATTTAAGGCCAAAATCTTTCCCTTGAAGTGAATTTCGCATAACATAGTCAATAACCAAACTAAAGAGAAAAGGAGACAAAATGCACCTTTGTCGAACACCAGAAGTAATGCTAAACCAATTGCTACAAGCCTTACCAACTCTCACACACGACTCAGTGTTATTATAGAGAGCTTTCATTATGTTAACTAACTTGTCAGGTATACCATATGATCGCACAATCAACTACAAATTATAAGATCAACAGCCTTTTTGAAATCAACAAAGCCTAGCAACCAAAGGTTTCTGAAACTCTAAACATTTCTCAAGAATCTGCCTAAGTGAAAATATCTGATCCACACATCCCCTACCACTTCTGAATCCACATTGCTCATCACGCAATTGACTGTCAACCAGATTCTTAATTCTATTAAGCACAATCATGGAAAGAACTTTACCTGGAACAGAGAGTAGGCTGATACCCCTATAGTTATCACAAGAACTGCGATCACCTTTTTTGAAAATAGGGATAATTATAGCTCTGGTAGAATCCTTAGGAACCATGCCTTTATCATAAAAGTTATTCAAAATTTCAGCCATCCAAGTGGTAACCGAAACATTCCCAGCTCTGAGCATTTCAGTAGTAATTTCATCTACCCCTGACGATTTATGAAGTCTAAGTTTAGAAATAGCCAAAATAACTTCAGACTGTGTTATAGGGCCAACATTAAAGCCACCAATACATCTATCATCATTGCAAACAATGGGAGTAGAACTAACTACATTGTTCAGAACATCACTGAAATGCTCAGCCCACCTAGCCATGACAGAATCCTCCCTTTCTATAAGCTTACCTTGTTTATCCTTCAGTCCTTCCTGCCTGTCCGTTTTCTACCACATAAAACATTAACTATCTGGTTCAGCTCTCTGCTGTTGTGCTGTCTAACTGCTTCCTCGGCTTTGTCAGCCAAGCCATCAAGCCAAAGATTCTTATCAGTAGCTAACTGATCCTTTACACGTTTATTAAGCTCTCTGTAATCCTTTCTATTAGGACTAGTAGTGTATTGATTAAGGACATTCCTGCAGTTCTTTCTTTCAGAAATAAGCTCAAGTGCCTTATCACTCATATAATTCCGCCTCCTCTGCTCCTTTTTTCCTAAAAGAGTACTGTAAGTGTCCAAAAAAGCCTGTTTAAAATGATCCCATTTTTCCTCAACTTTAGTATATATACCATGACTGTCATAATGACTAAGTAACCTAGCATGGTAAGCCTTGGCTATAACACGGTCTTTCAGAGCTTCAGTATTAAAGGTAAATTTTTTAACTTAACACAACACTTTTTAAGTTTAAGTTACAAGACACTTTTAACAAGGTAATGGTTAGATCCAATTTCTGCTCCCCTATATGACCTGGTATTTCTAACAGAATTAGCCCATTTTCTGTTAATTAATACATAATAGTCTATCATATTCTTATGCAGACCATCTGGTGAAACCCATGTATACTTATGTATGTCGTATTTGCAATAAGTGTTAGTTATTCTCAAACCATTAAGTTTATTTACCTGCAAGAGACGTTACTAATTGCAGCTACCAATACCAAAAGGACCTATCACCCCACACCAAAGGTCAGAGTCAGTACCAACTTTGGCATTGAAGTCACCTAGAACAAGGGTAATATCTCCTTTTTTTCATTTTTTACAGATTTCAAAATATCCTGAAGTTGTCCATAAAACCTATCCTTCTCATCCTCAACGGCATCCTCAGTGGGGGCATAACAGCAGATAACATTCAAGTCTTTAATGCTTGTCTGAAATTTAACTGTAAAAAACATTTCCTAATGCACTCATATCCTAGAAGAGCATCACGGGCGTGTCTGCTGAAAAGCAGACCTATGCCTTGGTGATGCTTATTATCTTTCCTCCCTGAAAAGAGAAATTTAAGATCATTTTATAAAAATCTGACCTTTATCTGTCCATCTCTTCTCTTGCAGGCCGAGAATATCGAAAACGGCGGAATTCTTGTGTGACATCAAGAGAATAAGCTCTGTGCAGAGTCCTCACATACTATGGAGAGAAAATGGCTAGTGGGATGTTTAAAGAAACTATGTTTATTGAGAGAGGAAATGCCGACAATATCAAACAAATCTAATCGCAGGATGGGCAAAGACCCGTTCCCCCACCACTAAAGGCTGAAGCCATATACACTGGAAGATTTCCCCCAATGTAGAATTTGACGATGCCAGTAGAAGCAAAGAGTTCAGGTGCCTGCGATGACCTCTGCTCAGGATTATCCACCAGCTGATAAACATATCCTGTGAATCTATTCACTTAGGTCTGTCATCCCTCAAACAAAAAACAACAACAACAACACTGCAGCAGTTTTTCCCTCCGCAGAAGCCCACCAGTGCAGCAAATTCAGAATCCATAATCAAGCTCAGAACCTTATTCCAGTCCAGTAAGTTTACATGGTCAGCACCGGAACTCTGTCATCAGCAGGGTAGAAAAAAAAAAGAAAAGTAGCCATAGTTGTCCAGATCAGTAGGCCACACTAATCTGGCAGCCCTCCCCTTCCGTTCCACTCCTCAGCAGGGTTGAAAAAAAAAAAAAAAGTAGCCATAGTTGTCCAGATCAGTAGGCCACACTAATCTGGCAGCCCTCCCCTTCCGTTCACTTCCACAAGAGAGTATCTCTTTTGAAAGATACTAACGGTCTGCACTACGAGAAGGCGGGGTCGGACATTAGGTGCTAGGCCTGGCCAGTTCTATGCATCATCACAGGGGATTGGTGCATAGCTCTCCTTCCAGTGACTACCTAGCTACCATTTACAGACCTTAAAGGGGAGACCCCATATTCCTCCTAATAGCCGTCTAGTGGTTTGCCTTTACACTACCTGGGGGCGGGGGTGGCTCAGTCGGTAGCGCGCCAGGCTCGTAATCTGTAGTTCCCAGGTTCGAGTCCCAGCTGGGTCAGCGTTGAGATTTTTCTCCGCAGAATTCCCCGCCCTGCCCACGGTCAGTAGGGAACACCGATGGGCTTGGAAAGGCCGCCGTCCGTCGGATGGGACGTTAAGCCGTGGCCCCGTGTGCGGGAGAGCCATACCCTGTGCACGTTAAAGAACACGCTGGATGGCCTTGACGGGAGGCTACCATCTGTCTCCCAACAGCTGTTCCAGTGGGTCCCCTCCCCCAACCTTCTCTGAGCCTTCGGGGTCCATGTGACCTGGCCATTTAGCGCCTGGTGTGCAAAAAAGTGCCGCTCAGAGGTAACACAATGCAACTTTGATCTCCTAGGGTCCTTATGACTCGACCATTTGGCCCAATGATTCTCAACCGGGGTGCAGCCAGTGAAATATTTTCTCAGTGTAAATTTAATCCAAATCCAAAATGCGTTATATCTGGAGATATCATCGCAAATGAAACCAAGGGTGACGCCAATTAACTATTGGAGTGCAACCAATTTATTTGACCGTTGTTGGGGTACAGTGAGCGTGAAAATATTGAAAAACACTGATTTAGCCTATTGTATGCAAAACAGTGCCGCTCAGAAGCAAAACAGAGCTTCCTATATCATATCATACCAGACATGGGCAGTGCAGTAACTCAAAGAGGGTGAGGAAGTTGTACAGTCGCTCAAAAAATATCCGAACACTATGGTTGATTACAGAATTCAGAAGAAAAATCTGGCAACGATTTTTTTAGAAATTAGTGATCCGGCAACCTTCTCACGTGATTACAGAATTCAGAAAAAATATCTGGAGCGTGTACAGCAACTGTAGACGCTCCAGTTACCGTTCACAGCAAACTGGAGCGTATGCAGTTTGAACGTGATGCGTGTGCTGGAGTTCACAGCACACGCTCCAGTTTGCTGTGAACGGTAACTGCACACGCTCAATATTTCTGTGAGTGGGCCCACACGATCCAATGTGCTGTGAACATTAACCGCAATCGCTCCAGTTTGCTGTGAACGGTAACTGCACACGCTCAATATTTCCGTGAGTGGGCCCACACGATCCAAGTTTTTGTGAGCTCACACGATCCAATGTGCTGTGAACATTAACCGCAACCGCTCCAGTTTGCTGTGAACGGTAACTGCACACGCTCAATATTTCCGTGAGTGGGCCCACACGATCCAGGTTTTTGTGAGCTCACACGATCCAATGTGCTGTGAACATTAACCGCAACCGCTCCAGTTTGCTGTGAACGGTAACTGCACACGCTCAATATTTCCGTGAGTGGGCCCACACGATCCAGGTTTTTGTGAGCTCACACGATCCAATGTGCTGTGAACATTAACCGCAACCGCTCCAGTTTGCTGTGAACGGTAACTGCACACGCTCATTATCTCTGTGAGTGGGCCCACACGATCCAGGTCTTTGTGAGCTCACACAATCCAATGTGCTGTGAACATTAACCGCAACCGCTCCAGTTTGCTGTGAACGGTAACTGCACACGCTCCATATTCATTGCATTATATATTCATACGCATTATATATATATATTAAAAAAAAATCCGAACACTATGGTTGATTACAGAATTCAGAAAAAATATCTAGCAAAGATTTTTTTTTTTTTTTCAGAAATTAGTGATCGTGTCACGTGACACGAAAGTTGCCAGAATTCTAAAAAAAATCGTTGTCAGATATTTTTTCCTGAATTCTGTAATCAACCATAGTGTTCGGATATTTTTTTGAATGACTGTACTTGCTCAGCTCCGCTTAGGTCATTCGTTACTCACAGTCTTTTCTTCTTTGAGCGGACGACGCACCTAACTGCGAATTTTGTGACACCATTTTAACCATCAAACATATTTTAGTCGAATGTACTGATTTTAACCTTGAACGCCGTTTCTATTTCAGCTTTCACGATTTTACGTCCGAGGTCCTTTTACATTCGGACATCTTTTACATAACGACTCGTTTTTAACCCTGGTTTTTGACTTTTTACCGTATACAGGTATTTACACGTATTTCTTTCCTTATCTCTTGCCTTTCTATATTTGTTAGCCGTCCCGTGGCCGAGTGGTTAGCGCGTTTGGCTACTGATTTACGGTACCTGGGTTCGAGGTCCGGGTAAGTCATGGCTGTTTGTGTCGTTTTTCTGCTGAGGTCCTGCCATCCTCTCAGACCTTCTACTGTGGCATATAAACTGACAGGCTCCTGTCTGACCTCTGTGGCAAGCAGCTGCTTGAGGCGGTATTTATTTTTATTTATATTTGTTATATGGGTCCTATACACCCATTAATGCTATTCTTTTTACAATTGTTCACTTTTTTTACCTTGCTTTTACACTTTCACTTTTTTGTTCACATTTTCCTTTCTTGTGTTTTTTGCATTTTTACTTGTTTCATACCTTTGAGTGTTGCTTTTAACTCTTGTTTGAGGGGCGCATGGGGGCGGGGGTGGCTCAGTCGGTAGCGCGCCAGGCTTGTAATCTGTAGTTCCCAGGTTCGAGTCCCAGCTGGGTCAGCGTTGAGATTTATCTCCGCAAAAATCCCCGACCTGCCCACGGTCAGTAGGGGACACCGATGGGCTTGGAAAGGCCGCCGTCCGTCGGATGGGACGTTAAGCCGTGGCCCTGTGTGCGGGAGAGCCATACCCTGTGCACGTTAAAGAACAAGCTGGATGGCCTTGACGGGAGACTACCATCTGTCTCCCAACAGCTGTTCCAGTGAGTCCCCTCCCCCAACCTTCTCTGAGCCTTCGGGGCCCATGTGACCTGGCCATTTAGCCCATGGTGTGCAAAAAAGACCTGGCCACCTGGCCATTTAGCCCATGGTGTGCAGAATTCTAAAAAACGGTGCCGCTCAGAGGTAAAACAACCCAACCCAACTTGAGGGTCGCATGACTTTTATCTGTTTATTTTTCTTGTCCATACCAAATGTTTGGCGCAATATGGCTTAAGTTGCCTTTGCGCTATTAAATCCCAAACAAACAACCAAAGTGGTGCGGGGGTGGCTCAGTCAGTAGCGCGCAAGGCTCGTAATCTGTAGTTCCCAGGTTCGAGTCCCAGCTGGGTCAGCGATGAGATTTATCTCCGCAATAATTCCCTGTCCATCGTCACACGGTCCACGGTCAGTAGGGGACTGTGTGACCAGTCGGACTGTACCTAATAAAAATTCCAAACCCATCGGTGTCCCCTACTGACCGTTGGACACCGATGGGTTTGGAAAGGCCGCCGTCCGTCTGATGGGACGTTAAGCCGGGGCTCCGTGTTCAAAAGGCCATACCCTGTGCACGTTAAAGAACACGCTGGATGGCCTTGACGGGAGGCTACCATCTGTCTCCCAACAGCTTTTCCAGTGGGTCCCCTCCCCCAACCTTCTCTAAGCCTTCGGGGTCCTTGTGACCTGGCCATTTAGTCCATGGTGTGCAAAAACCTGGCCATTAGTCCATGCTGTGCAAAAACCTGGCCATTTAGTCCATGGTGTGCAAAAAAGTGCCTCTCAGTGGAAAACAACCCAAGCAAATTCTCTATGGCGTATCTAAAGGGACAAACCTCTCTGAGGTAAAACAACCAAAATCAACCAACCTTCAATATTCGCTTTCTCTCCCAGAGTTAGTGCAGTTAAATCTCAACTCTCGCGCAGTTGGGACTCGAACCCGAGAACTATAGATTACGATCCTAGTCTCGTGGTGCAGACCGTTAGTACTTTTCAAAATAAATATTCTCTTGTGGAAGTGAACGGAAGGGGAGGGCTGCCAGATTAGTGTGGCCTACTGATCTGGACAACTATGGCTACTTTTCTTTTTTTTCTACCCTGCTGAGGAGTGGCCAACCACACAGGGTCCTGGTGCTGACCATATAAACCCACTGGACTGGACAGATATATAGCTCTGAGCTTGATTATGGATCCTGATTTTGCTGCACTGGTGGGCTTCTGTGGAGGGAAAATCTTCCGCTGTGTTTTCTGTTTGTTTGTGGGTTGACAGCCCCAAGTGAATAGATTCACAGGATATGTTTATCAGCTGGTGGATAATCCTGATCAGAAGTCATCGCAGGCACCTGAACTCTTTGCTTCTATTGGCATCGTCAAGTTCTACATTGGAGGAAGTCTTCCAGTGTAGATGGCTTCAGCCTTTAGTGGTGGGGGAACAGGTCTTTGCCCCATGTCTGTGATTAGGGGGCTGTTTGATATTGTCGGCATTCCCTCTCTCAATAAACATAGTTTCTTTAACATCCTACTAACCATTTTCTCTCCATAGGTAGTTGGAATGTGAGGACTCTGCACAGAGCTTTTTCTCTTGATGTCCTCACACAAGAATTCCACCGTTATAATTCAGATATTCTCGGCTTGCAAGAGACCAGATGGACAGATAAAGGTCAGATTCTTAAAAATAATCTAAAATTTCTCTTTTCAGGGAGGGACGACAATAAGCATCACCAAGGCGTGGGTCTGCATCTCAGCAGACACGCTAGTGATGCTCTTCTAGGATATGAGTGCATTAATGAAAGGTTTCTTACAGCAAAATTTCAGACAAGCGTTAAAGACCTGAATGTTATCTGCTGTTATGCCCCCACTGAGGATGCCAATGAGGATGAGAAGGATAGGTTTTACAGACAACTTCAGGATATTTTGAATTCTGTCAAGAAAGGAGATATTACCCTTGTTCTTGGTGACTTCAATGCCAAAGTTGGTACTGACTCTGACCTTTGGGGAGGGGTGATTGGCCCTTTTGGTATTGGTAGCTGCAATGGCAATGGGCAACGTCTCCTACAGGTAAGTAAACTCAATGGTTTCAGAATAACTAACACATATTACAAACACCGCGACATACATAAATACACATGGGTTTCACCTGATGGGCTGCATAGGAATATGATTGATTATGTATTAATTAACAGCAAATGGGCTAGTTCTGTTAGAAATACCAGGGCATATAGGGGAGCTGAATTTGGATCTGACCATTACCTTATTAAAAGTGTCTTGCAACTTAAACTTAAAAAGTGTTGTACTAGGGTTAAAAAATTTGCTTTTAATACTGAAGCTCTGAAAGACCCAGTTATAGCCAAAGCTTACCATGATAGGTTACTTAGTCATTATGACAGTCATGGTATGCTTACTACTGAAGTTGAGGAAGAATGGGATCATTTTAAACAGGCTTTTTTGGACACTTACAGTACTCTTTTAGGAAAAAAGGAGCAGAAGAGACAGAATTATCTGAGTGATAAGGCACTTGAGCTTATTTCGGAAAGAAAGAACTACAGGAATGTCCTTAATCAATACCCTACTAGTACTAATAGAAAGCATTACAGAGAACTTAATAAACGTGTAAAAGATCAGTTAGCTGCTGATAAGAATCTGTGGCTTGATGGTTTGGCTGACAAAGCCGAGGAAGCAGTTAGACATCACAACAGCAGAGAGCTGTACCAGATAGCTAATGTTTTGTGTGGTAGAAAACGCACAGGTATACAGGGATTGAAGGATAAACAAGGTAAGGTTACAGAAGGTGAGGATTCTGTCGTGGCTAGGTGGGCTGAGCATTTCAGTGATATTCTAAACAATGCGGTTAGTTCTATTCCCATTGTTTGCAATGATGATAGATGCATTGGTGGCTTTAATGTTGACCCAATAACACAATCTGAAGTTATTTTGGCTGTTTCTAAACTTAAACTTCATAAATCCCCAGGGGTAGATGAAATTACTACAGAAATGCTTAGAGCTGGAAATGTTTCGGTTACCACTTGGATGACTGAAATTCTGAATATCTTTTATGATAAAGGCATGGTTCCTAAGGATTTTACCAGAGCTATTGTTATCCCTATTTTCAAAAAAGGTGATCGCAGTTCTTGTGATAACTATAGGGGTATCAGCCTACTCTCTGTTCCAGGTAAAGTTCTTTCCATGATTGTGCTTAATAGAATTAAGAATCTGGTTGACAGTCAATTGCGTGATGAGCCATGTGGATTCAGAAGTGGTAGGGGATGTGTGGATCAGATATTTTCACTTAGGCAGATTCTTGAGAAATGTTTAGAGTTTCAGAAACCTTTGGTTGCTATCTTTGTTGATTTCAAAAAGGCTTTCGACTCTGTTGATCGTCATAATTTGTGGTTGATTGTGAAATCATATGGTATACCAGACAAGTTAGTTAACCTAATGAAAGCTCTCTATAATAACACTGAGTCATGTGTGAGAGTTGGTAAGGCTTGTAGCAATTGGTTTAGCATTACTTCTGGTGTTCGACAAGGGTGCATTTTGTCTCCTTTTCTCTTTAGTTTGGTTATTGATTATGTTATGCGAAATTCATTTCAAGGGAAAGATTTTGGCCTTAAATGGGCTGGAGATACGAAAATTTCTGATTTAGATTATGCTGATGATTTAGCCCTTTTGGCAAATGATGTTGATGAGATGAACTCTTTCATTCGAGCTGTTGATGATACTGGTAGTAGAGTAGGTTTGGTTATAAACAGAGAGAAAAGTAAAGTGATGAAAATTGGTCAGGCAGGCTGTGATTCAGTTAATCTGAATGGCTGCAGTCTTGAGCAGGTGTCACAGTTTAATTATCTTGGGAGCTATGTAACAAATAATGGTGATGTGCGGCATGAGATTAACAGACGAATAGGGATTGCTGCCGGGACTTTTAAGAATCTATGGAGAGTGTGGAGAAATAGGCGTATACACCTAAAGACTAAAATTAGGCTGTATAATAGTTTGGTTCTTTCTAGGGTTAGTTATGGTAGTGAAACGTAGACACTTTGTAAACAAGATAACAGGAAACTAGATGCTTTTGATTCCAGATGCTTACGCAGTATCTTCGGCATTAGGTGGTTCAACTTTGTAACTAATGATGAGGTTAGGCAAAGGAGTTTGCAACCTCCTTTAAGCAGCATATTGTGCAGAGAGAGACTCCGTTGGTTTGGCCATGTTGCCCGTATGAATAATTATAGATTGGCGAATAGGGTTATGAACAGTGTGCCTAAAGGCCTCAGAAAGAAGGGGAGACCTAGGATGCGGTGGGCAGACAATGTCAAACAGGACCTTGTTAGAATTGGTGTGCAGTAGCCAGATGCAGTAGATGTAGCTCAGGATAGACTTGCTTGGAGAACTAAATTGCACGGTCTGGTTGGACCTCCGTAGCCCATGGCTGCTTGATGATGATGATGATGATGATGATGATGATGATGATGATGATGATGATGATGATGATATCATCTGAGCCACTATCCAGTACATCATTTATCCAAAGTAGTTACTGGTTGATTCGAATAAAACAGATTCGAATAAAACAAGATTCGAATAAAACAGGTGTACCAAAAAACAAGGTCCCAAACACGTCTCCATTCTCAGTCAGTACTTTCTGGACAGGCCACTTCACTCGATCCTGAAGGAAGAAAGAAACTACAGTCGATAAAATTCTTCATTAAAAAAAAGAAATTCTTAACCACATCTGAATGTAATCCGAAGGGAGAACATGACATCCTAACTTCATCGCTTCCCCTCCCGTTCCCCCCCCACAGGGCAAAAAAAAAGGTTCATTACCTGCAGCGTCGTCATCAGGACTGAGTGGTCACGTGGCCATTCAGAACCAGAATGACCAGGCCGAGGGCTCCTCATTGTGGCAGCACGTGTCATAGTGAGTGTCCCACTTACGTCACAGTCCGTGGCACGCGTGAGGTAGGGGCAACTCGCGTGGCAGTGAGCAATTTTGGAATAATCGACGTCAGAAGCAGGAGTGTTGGCTTTGGTGCCGCACATCTAAGGGCGCACGCTATGTCCTGGTAGGGTGTGTCTAACGTGGGTCTGGTATCATACTAATCCTGCAGTGTCACAGATGGTTAAGAGCAGAATTTGCGAAAACTCCGAAAGATAAGGACAGTGCGTGTGAAATAGATATACGACGTCCCAAGCTGAAAAAAGGAAAACATTATCGAGCAATGATGTTCAATATTTTTTGCTGTTAGGGCTATTTAGGATTTTTTGTTGGACTATAGAAATTATACATTCAGCGGCCATTTTGAAAAATCTGCGGCTCTAAGCAGCACTATTTTTCCCACAATGGATTATCTCTGCAAAACTCCCCGCCTTACCCACGGTCAGTAGGGGATACCGATGGGCTTGTAAAAGCCGCCGTCGGATGGGACGTTAAGCCGTGGCCCCGTATGCGGGAGAGCCATACCCTGTGCACGTTAAAGAACACACTGGATGGCCTTGACGGGAGGCTACCATCTGTCTCCCAACAGCTGTTTCAGTGGGTCCCCTCAACCAACCTTCTCTGAGCCTTCGGGGTGCTTGTAACCTGGCCATTTAGCCCATTGTGTGCAAAAAAGAGCCTCTCAGAGGTAAAACAACACAACCCACAATGAGCTAAATGGATAGGTCACAAGGGCTCAGAGAACATTGGGGAGATGGGATCCACTGGACAACAGTTAGGAGACAGATGGAAGCCTTCCATCAAGGCAATCCAGAGTGTTCTTTAACGTCCATAGGGTATGGCTCTCCTGCACAGACATACGGCTCAACATCCAATGTGATGGACGGCGGCCTTGTCGGTGCCTCTTTTTTGGGCCGAGGGTAGCCCTGTAGAGGAGATAAATCTCAACGCGAACAAAGTAGGAATCGAACCTAGGAACTAGCAGATTATGAGCCTGGCGTGCTGCCGACTGAGCCAACCTCCACAACACTTTATTAGGAACAGTTCCATGTTATCACCAATAGTAACTTAAAGACAGAACTCGGTAACTTCTTAAATAAGCTTTTTATGGGGAAAAAACCTGTGATGGGTTGTTTGGGTTGTTTTACCTCTGAGCGGCACTTTGTTGCACACCATGGGCTAAATGACCAGGTCACAAGGACCCCGAAGGCTCAGAGAAAGTTGGGGGAGGGGACCCACTGTAATAGCTGTTGGGAGACAGATGTTAGCCTCCCGTCAAGGCCATCCAGTGTGTTCTTTAACGTGCACAGGGTATGGCTCTCCCACACACGGGGCCACGGCTTAGCGTCCCATCCGACGGACGGCGGCCTTTCCAAGCCCATCGGTGTCCCCTACTGACCGTGGGCAGGGCGGGGAATTTTGCGGAGATAAATCTCAACGCAGACCCAGCTGGGACTCGAACCTGGGAACTACAGGTTACGAGCCTGGCGCGCTACCGACTGAGCCACCCCCTTGTGATGAAGATAATTTGAAAACCTCAATAAATCTATTTCAATCTCGATTTTCAACAATATGCGTTCAGTATTTAAAGGGCTCATGAGAGCTGAAACGTTTAGCAAGTTATCAGCTTGTTGTGCAAAAGTCATTCAAAATTGGTCAAAATTAACAGAATTATTACGCGATCTGACAAAAAAATACCTTTACAAGTGTTAGTCAGGTTTAGTATGACGGCTGTTGCTTTCGTTTTAACTTGTTTTTATGAAATGCTCAAAGGAATTATTTAAATTGGCATTGTTGAGGCTAAATATTCCAATTTCAAAAACTCTCTAAATATCGAATGGATATTGTTGGAATCGAAATTAAAATAGATTTTCTGAGATCTTTAAATTATCTACAGACACCATTTTTCATAAAGAGCTCATTTAAGAAGTAACTATTGACTAACGTGAAACTATATGTAATCAAATGGTCGAATAATTTTGATGACTTTTCACTGTGATTTACCAGTGTTTTTTTTTTTCTTTTCTGAGTATTACTTTTGTGCAAACAAAGATCTAGATCGATAGCTCCTAAACTTTTCCGTTGATTAGGGCAGCTAGCCAATAGATTGGGTTGTTTTACCTCTGAGCGGCATTTTTTTGCATACCATGGGCTAAATGGCCAGGTCACATGGACCCCGAAGGCTCAGAGAAGGTTGGGAGAGGGAACCCACTGGAACAGTTGTTGGGAGACAGATGGTATCCTCCCGTCAAGGCCATCCAGCGTGTTCTTTAACGTTGGGTTGTTTTACCTCTGAGTGGCACTTTTTTGCACACCATGGGCTAAATGTCCAGGTCGCATGGACCCCGAGGGCTCAGAGAAGGTTGGGGGAGGGGACCCACTCGAACAGTTGTTGGGAGACAGATGGTAGCCTCCCGTCAAGGCCATCCAGCGTGTTCTTTAACGTGCACAGGGTATGGCTCTCCCGCACACGGGGCCACGGCTTAGCGCCCCATTCGACGGACGGCGGCCTTTCCAAGCCCATTGGTGTCCCCTACTAACCGTGGGCAGGGCGGGGAATTTTGCGGAGATAAATCTCAACGTTGACCCAGCTGGGACTCGAACCTGGGAACTACAGATTACGAGTCTGGGGCGCTACCGACTAAGCCACCCCCCGCCTCAACTAGCCAATAAAATACCTTCAGGTTAATTGCCTCAGTCAACTTTTCTTGCGAGGCCCCCATCAAATGGACGGCGTCCATTTCCAAACACATCGTTGTCCGCTTTCACATCGTGGGCAGGGTAGAGGTCAGCGGAAATAAAACTCAACGCTGACACAGTTGGGACTCGAACTGGGAACTGCAGATTGCTTTTATCTCAGGAAAAGTCAATCAATGAGATTCCAAACCTATTCTCCTTCACGAGAATGCCTAACCGCTCAATCTTCCTCCTAGCCTATAGTGTCCGACACAAAAACTTTCTCCTCTTTTAAAACAATGTAAATGAACTCGCCACACATTAACTCTATGAGACTTCAAATCATAACTATCTTATCTCTCCACATTCCCTAACTTCATTTCTTCCATCTGCTACGTTCTTTGTTCCATTAACCCTGCAAGAGAAGGGGAAAGGTTGTTGTTAGGGTTGTTATACCTCTGAGCGGCACTTTTTTGCACACCATGGGCTAAATGGCCAGGTCACATGGACCCCGAAGGCTCAGAGAAGGTTGGGGGAGGGGACCCACTGGAACAGCTGTTGGGAGACAGATGGTAGCCTTCCGTCAAGGTTATCCAGCGTGTTCTTTAACGTGCACAGGGTATGACTCTCCCGCACACGGGGTCACGGCTTAACGTCCCATCCGACGGACGGCGGCCTTTCCAAGCCCATCGGTGTCCCCTACTGATCGTGGGCAGGGCGGGGGAAAAGGTAACCAGAGCTACCAGAGAGGCGTGGACTTCCCACTATGACTTCAGCGGTCAACTAGTCTGAACAACTACATTCCTATACTGTTTGGCAGAGTGATGCCAACAAATATCCATAGAAACGGTTCCCAATTATTGAGTTGAGTTGGGCTGTTTTACCTCTTTTTACTCTGATAAACCTGAGTGGCATTTTTTTTGCACACAATGGGCTAAATGGCCAGGTCACAAGGACCCCGAGGGCTGAGAGAAGTTTGGGGGAGGGGACCCACTGGAACAGCTGTTGGGATTGGGAGACAGATGGTAGCCACCCGTCAAGGACATCCAGCGTGTTCTTTAAAGTGCACAGGGTATGGCTCTCCCGCACACGGCGCCACGGCTTAACGTCCCATCCGACGGACGGCGGACTTTCCACGTCCATCGGTGTCCCCTACTGACCGTGGGTAGGGCAGGGAGTTTTGCGGAGATATATCTCAACGCTGACCCAGCTGGGACTCGAACCTGGAAACTATAGATTACGAGTCTGGCGAGCAACCAACTGAGCCCCCCCCCCCCCGCCAAATATTGAGAAGTAACTCAGTGGGCCCTATATAGACAAGGGAAATTTTTGTGGCGAAAACCTAAATTTTTTCCGAAGTTTACGCGTACTATTTTACAGACTTTTTACAACTATTATTTTCCTTGCAGTTGTAAAAGAAATCCAGAAACTCCAGAGAAATAAAATACGGCTGTAGCTTAAATAGCATTTTGTTGTAGTTAGCCTCAGCAACAAATATATTGCACTCTCAGTAAAATAGTGGAGGGTTGGCTCAGTGGCTAGTACACCAGGATCGAAATCTGAAATTTCTAGGTTCGAGTTCCATCTGAGTCACCGTTGAGACTTATCTCGACTAAATCCGTACCCTGCCATTGATCAATAGGGGACACCGATAACTTTGGAAAGGCCGCCGTCCATCCGATGAGGGTCCAGGAGAGTCGTACAGTCGCTCAAAAAAGTATCCGAATACTATGGTTGATTACAGAATTCAGAAAAAATATCTAGAACGTGTACAGCAACTGTACACGCTCCAGTTACCGTTCACAGCAAACTGGAGCGCGAGCAGTTACTGCACACGCTCAATTTTGCTGTGAACGGTAACTGCACACGCTCAATATTTCTGTGAGTGGGCCCACACGATCCAGGTCTTTGTGAGCTCACACGATCCAATGTGCTGTGAACATTAACCGCAACCGCTCCAGTTTGCTGTGAACGGTAACTGCACACGCTCAATATTTCTGTGAGTGGGCTCACACGATCCAGGTTTTTGTGAGTTCACACGATCCAATGTGCTATGAACATTAACCGCAACCGCTCCAGTTTGCTGTGAACGGTAACTGCACACGCTCCATATTCATTGCATTATATATTCATACGCATTATATATATTAAAAAAAGTATCCGAACACTATGGTTGATTACAGAATTCAGAAAAAATATCTGGAGCGTGTACAGCAACTGTACACGGTCACAGCAAACTGGAGCGTGTGCTGGAGCAGTAATTCCACACGTTCCAGTTTGCTGTCTGGCAACCTTCGTGTCACGTGACACGAAGGTTGCCAGATCACTAATTTCTAAAAAAAATCGTAGCCAGATTTTTCTTCTGAATTTTGTAATCAACCATAGTGTCCGGATACTTTTTTTGAGCGACTGTCCTGCTTACTCGACCCACAGAAACAACTTAATAGCAATATTAGAAAAAGAAAACATATTGGAAATAGGTCTTGGTCCAGATGATCTGACTAATCGCAAAGTTTGCTACAAACCAAACAATAATAAATAAAATAAATACCCCCTCAAGCAGCTGCTTGCCACAGAGGTCTGACAGGAGCCTGTCAGTTTATATGCCATAATAGAAGGTCTGTGAGGATGACAGGACTTCAGCAGAAAAACAACACACACATCCATGCCTTACCCGGGGCTCGAACCCAGGTCCCTTAGATCACTAGCCAAGAGCGCTAACCACTCAGCCATATTTTTAAAAGATATGAATCTTTTCCATAGGATTTAAGTGTTTTTATTATTGTTATGTAACATAAAATGTGATCAGCTTCTTAGCATAGCCGTCCCGTGGTATAGTGGTTAGCACACTTGGCTACCTGTCCCGTGCTGTAGTGGTTAGCTCACTTGGCTACTAATCTAAGGGCTCTGGGTTCGATCCCCGGCTAAGTCATGGAAGTGTATGTTGTTTATCTGCTGAGTCCTGCCATCCTCTCAGACCTAGTATGGCATATAAACTGAAAGGCTCCTGTCAGACCTGTGGCAAGCAGCTGCTTGAGGGGGTATTTATTATATTTTTCTTAGCATTATCCAATCTTGCCATCTGGAGGAGAGGATCGCAAGATTCGAAAGCATCCAAAGAAAATATTTATTTTTGACTGATGATGACGATGATTAAGAAGATAACTCACATTTCTCCAATATAATACTCATAAAAAAAACAATGCTAACGAATATTCAGCTGAAAAAAAAAGCGGAGTTTCATCACGATAAAGAAGCGAATCTACTCCTACTTCCTGATAACATGCCACGTGCTCTGATATTGGATTGGATTGTTTTACCTCTGAGCGGCACGGCACTTTTTTTACACACCATGGGCTAAATGGCCAGGTCACATGGACCCCGAAGGCTCAGAGAAAGTTGGGGGAGGGGACCCACTGGAACAGCTGTTGGGAGACAGATGGTAGCCTCCCGTCAAGGCCATCCAGCGTGTTCTTTAACGTGCACAGGGTATGGCTCTCCCACACACGGGGCCACGCTCAACGTCCCATCCGACGGTCGACGGCCTTTCCAAGCCCATCGGTGTCCCCTACTGACTGTGGGCAGGGCGGGGAATTTTGCGGAGATAAATCTCAACGCTGACCCAGCTGGGACTCGAACCTGGGAACTACAGATTACGAGCCTGGCGCGCCACCGACTGAGCCACCCCCGCCCCCTCTGACATTGAGTTATCGCGGCTAGTTCATTTTTCAGCTATTTAGAGATAATGCATTCGCATCCTACTAGTGGTGAAATTCAATATTTTCTGCTAGATAATTCATGAGTTCCATGTTTAATAATAATAATAACATTTATTTCATGCAAGGGATTACAGTAAAGCCAAGGTACAGGTAATTTTGGATATTAATATAAAACGTTCAAGTGGCTTGGTGCCCCATTTCTTGGGCTTCTCTGCTATAGAAATCAACAATACAGCAGAAGACTGCTGCGCTATTTGACGAGAGTAATTTATATAGAAAGAGAAATTAAATACTGGAACGGCGTTCGGTTCGTTCCGGTTCAATCCAAACACTTGTCACTCATCTTCTGACGGTTTTCTTCTTTTTTTTATGTAAAACCGAGCTCCATATACAAGAATTTGGTGTCTTCCTACTACAACCATTTATTTACTCTCCCCCAAATCTCATTTTTGCTCGAATGTGACTCATAGCAAAAATTATCTTCGGCCTCCCTTCCGTCATCTGCCGCTTCACTGACACAAGATGGCGCCATCGCTTTGTTCTCTCCCCTGATCCATCTCATCCACGAAAAGTTGTTCTCGTACGTGACAGCACGTGATTGGCACGTGCCACGGGAGGCACTCCGGCACGTAGGGACGCACCGACGCGCGGCGCCCCTCACAATGGCTAACGCGTGCCGGCTCGTGAGCGCGTGGCTCCTAAGGCACGCGCCACTGTCCATTCGGCGATTGGCTCCTTGGGTGCTCGTGTTTGCTCGCGCAGATAAATTAACTGGCGTCAGCATGTGGCAGAGATGGGCACGTGCCACGAGCGATAGCCGGACGGGATGAGGTCATGATGACGTCACCGGAATCGATGGCAAACCGCAACAACCTCTGAAGCTTCGAGTCCACTTTTGGGTCCAAGCACTAGTGGCAGAGGATGCTGCAGGACTGAACTCTGTTAAGATTTCGGTCTTGGTGAGAGGAACCGGAAATGTCTTTCTGAGATAATATTCCACATCAGAGCATTCCCGTCATGGAGAAGGATAACACGACGGGCAAGGTACGTTTTCTTGGCTTTTTTTCAGATGCATTTGAAGAAAGACTCTTAATACATTTTGAAGAGATTTAATTTGCGAAACTGTCCCAGTAACCGGCAAGCGTGCTTTGCTGCATAGCAAAGGGATGTGAATTTCTCACGTGTGTTACCTTATTGCTGAGATCTCGCTTTTCTCACAGATCTTTGTGGTGTATTGAATTGATTGGCTCATGTAAGACTTCTATGGAAAGTGAGTTGAGAACCACTGCAGTCGATCTCCATGATATTAAAATGGGCTATTTTTAAAGAACATTTTCTGCCAAGCTATTTCGAATATTACTATGAAATGTTTTGTACTGCTCCACGGGACACTTTTACATAATTTAACACAGGATTTCTAATTATCTCTAAATTTTTTTTAAAAAAAAGCACATTTTTTTATAATCCTACCATAACGAATAGCAAAATGAACAAAAATCTTACATTTTTGACATCTATAGCTCTCTAACCATTAAGAGTAAAAGCTCGTATTCAAGTGTGTTATGATATGCATTATTAGCAGTTTTCTTGCCATTTGGTTGATTACATTAAAAAAAAGACTTCGATAAATTGAAGTTTAAAGTGTAAAATGTGATGAATATTGAATATAAAAATATTTTCTTCTTCTTCTTCTTCTTCTTCAACATAAACTATTATTCCGTAAATCCCTCGGGGCCTTTCGTCCCTCTCGTCGGGAAATTCTTTTAAGAAAGGTCCGTGCACTATGTCGGAGAGTTCTCCCAACTGAGTCTGGAAAACCAAAATTTCAAAAGCAAAACCACAAAATTGTCAGTAATCGTAGATTGGAGGTCAAATAAACATTCCAGAGTTTTCTGAAGGAAGGAGGTAGTTCAGTAGAAACTGAAAGTTCTTGATTAACATCATTAAAATTTTAAGAGCGTTTAATCTCCTAATGCAGAAACATCATGGTACTATTTTGGGCACTTAATCAAATTCTGTCAATTAATATAGTATCCTTTAAAAATTGTAAAATTAATTTAAAAGTATATTTTCTTTTTATCAAATTCTGATGTCCGAGTAGATCTTTGAGTGTAAATTCCTTAATTCCAATTTCTTCCAGTGAGTGAAACATTTGATCTCTATGAGTATCAAATTTGCTGCAATTAAGTAACACGTGAGAGACTGTTTCTTTTGTTCCACATGTATCACAAGAAGATGACTCAGCTCTGTTCTGTTCATCTTATGCATTTGATCATTCAGTCTTGTGGTCCCTGTTCTGAGCCTGGTAAGGGTCACTATGTCGTTTTTAGTCAGTCCGAAATCTTGAAATGGATCAATGGTTTGACCAATCAAACTCCTATGATTCAGATGTGAGGAAGAATGAACTTTAAAATAATGCAGAATATTTCGTTTTAAAATTTGCTTATTTTTGCTTTTATAATAATTGAAACCTCTTGGAATATTGAGCCAGTTTTCATGTAATAACACTTCCTTAGCAATTTTGTCAACAATTTCATTTCCTATAATGCCGACGTGGCTGGGAATCCACTGCACGTTTAACTCAATACCACTTTTCATCATTTTATTCGTCATCTTCAAAATGCTGCGAAAAAGCTCATTGTTGCTAGATCTTCCCGGATCTCCCTGTAAAAATTGAATAACTGATCGACAATCAGACAGAATAACAACTTTGTCACAGGACAGAGTAGTAGTCCACTTAAGAGCCATTTCTATGGCTACTAATTCAGTTGTGAAAACTTCTGTTTGGTCTGGTAGTCTAACTGCTAAATGAATATTTTGATCTGGGATCCAAACTGCAGCAGCCGCTCTTCCCTCATCCTTGTTTACAGAGCCATCAGTAAATATTTCTTTAAAAGAAGCATACTTTGCTTCAATTAAAGTTTCAGCTAACGTCTTGAGTACATAGACATCTTGATTTTTCTTAGTAGGAATTCCGCAAAATTCCCCGCCCTGCCCACGGTCAGTAGGAGACACCGATGGGCTTGGAAAGGCCGCCGTCCGTCGGATGGACGTTAAACCGTGGCCCAGTGTATGGGAGATCCATACCCTATTCACGTTGAAGAACACGCTGGATGGCCTTGACGGGAGGCTACCATCTGTCTCCCAACAGCTGTTCCAGTGAGTCCCCTCCCCCAACCTTCTCTGAGCCTTCGGGGTCCATGTGACCTGGCCATTTAGCCCATGGTGTGCAAAAAAGTGCCGCTTAGAGGTAAAACAACCCAACCCTTAGTAGGAATACCATGTATATTAGGAAAACAAGGAATTTTTTCAAAAATCCATGGGGGCAAATCATCCCATTGGTCCACTGGTCGTTGGAGACCCCGAACGTCTTCCAAAAGAGGAAACCCTCTGATTACTTCATAAAGAGGACATGTTTTCCTCAGAGAATGACTTTAAATCTCAACCAGTGGGTTAGTCCTTTGTTTATATATCATTCTTAGAAAGTGTTGGAAGAGGATATTGGGTCATCGTATCATTTAAAATAACTGTTAATTAAAAAACGTCTGGTTTCTTTCAAAACAAAAATAAAGAAATGAAATATTGAGTGATTTTTCTGCATTGGTTCCTTTATGTAGTAATTAATTTTAATTCGTTTTAATTAACGATTCTCGCATGGTTGAGCCAATGTCCTTTCATTTTGTAACACATTATTACAGTTATTATAGTTGAGTGTCAGAGTTACATACACCATTTATGAATCATTTTATGAATCTTTGCTGATAATGGTAACACTACACGGTTAAAATGGCAGAATACTTGGACATCATACTGGCAGTTGTTTTCTAGTACAGTCGCTCAAAAAAGTATCCGAACACTGTGGTTGATTACAAAATTCAGAAAAAATATCTGGCAACGATTTTTTTTTAGAAATTAGTGATCTGGCAACCTTCGTGTCACGTGATTACAGAATTCAGGAAAAATATCTGCAGCGTGTACAGCAACTTTTCACGCTCCAGTTACCGTTCACAGCAAACTGGAGCGTGTGCAGTTACTGCACACGCTCCAGTTTGCTGTGAACGGTAACTGCACACGCTCAATATTTCCGTGAGTGAGCCCACACGATCTAGTATCAAAATAATATGACCACCTACAGTCGCTCAAAAAAGTATCCGAACACTATGGTTGATTACAAAATTCAGAAAAAATATCTGGCAACGATTTTATTTAGAAATTAGTGATCTGGCAACCTTCGTGTCACGTGATTACAGAATTCAGGAAAAATATCTGCAGCGTGTACAGCAACTTTTCACGCTCCAGTTACCGTTCACAGCAAACTGGAGCGTGTGCAGTTACTGCACACGCTCCAGTTTGCTGTGAACGGTAACTGCACACGCTCAATATTTCCGTGAGTGAGCCCACACGATCTAGTATCAAAATAATATGACCACCTACAGTCGCTCAAAAAAGTATCCGAACACTATGGTTGATTACAAAATTCAGAAAAAATATCTGGCAACGATTTTTTTTAGAAATTAGTGATCTGGCAACCTTCGTGTCACGTGATTACAGAATTCAGGAAAAATATCTGCAGCGTGTACAGCAACTTTTCACGCTCCAGTTACCGTTCACAGCAAACTGGAGCGTGTGCAGTTACTGCACACGCTCCAGTTTGCTGTGAACGGTAACTGCACACGCTCAATATTTCCGTGAGTGAGCCCACACGATCTAGTATCAAAATAATATGACCACCTACAGTCGCTCAAAAAAGTATCCGAACACTATGGTTGATTACAAAATTCAGAAAAAATATCTGGCAACGATTTTTTTAGAAATTAGTGATCTGGCAACCTTCGTGTCATGTGATTACAGAATTCAGGAAAAATATCTGCAGCGTGTACAGCAACTGTACACGCTCCAGTTACCGTTCACAGCAAACTGGAGCGTGTGCAGTTACTGCACACGCTCCAGTTTGTTGTGAACGGTAACTGCACACGCTCGATATTTCCGTGAGTGAGCCCACACGATCTAGTCTAGTGGCGGGAATCGAACCCGCAACTCTCCAGATTCATGCCAGAGCGCGCTTGTTAACGCACTCTGGCATGAATCTGGAGAGTTGTGGGTTCGATTCCCGCCGCGTCGGTGAGAAATTTTTTCAGAAATATTAACTAAATGGCGACCTTTGTTTCTAATTTGTGATCTTTTCCTGCATTTACAATTTTCTTTCTCTAGACGTGCCACAAATTGATGGAGAAGAGGAGACGAGAAAAAATCAACGCTTGTATTACAGAACTCAGTAAACTGATTCCTGACAGCTCTGGATCTTCGCAAGTAAGTGATGTCTGATTTGTACGAGGGGCGGGGGTGGCTCAGTCGGTAGCGCGCCAGGCTCGTACTCTGTAGTTCCCAGGTTCGAGTCCCAGCTGGGTTATCTCGCAAAATTCCCCGCCCTGCCCACGGTCAGTAGGGGACACCGATGGGCTTGGAAAGGCCGCCGTCCGTCGGATGGACGTTAAACCGTGGCCCAGTGTATGGGAGATCCATACCCTATTCACGTTGAAGAACACGCTGGATGGCCTTGACGGGAGGCTACCATCTGTCTCCCAACAGCTGTTCCAGTGGGTCCCCTCCCCCAACCTTCTCTGAGCCTTCGGGGTCCATGTGACCTGGCCATTTAGCCCATGGTGTGCAAAAAAGTGCCGCTCAGAGGTAAAACAACCCAACCCAACTCTGATTTGTACTTCACTCTTGATACATAGGCTAAATAAAACTTAGTGTTAAGTACATTTTTCCATAATGAGCTGCCTCTGTGATAATATTTATTCCCTAAATTTAATATATTGCACTATCTCGTGTTAGCAACTGAATTTTTAACTCTGAAGTCATTCATAGATTCCATAACTTTAAGTTGCATCAGTAGATGTAACCACTTTAAGTTTTTTTTCAGTATTAGTAATAATAATATCTTTATTAAGCCTTAGTATGGTTATATACATAGATTGCCCCACTAAGCCTTGTGGCTTGTCAGCAGGATACCTTTCAATCACACGACAGGTTTATTAAAGAATACGACATGTATAATGGAAAATAAACACATAATTAAAAACAGAAACTAAAACAATAACAAGAAAAAAGAAGTAAAACACAGACATGAAAAATTAAACACATTTATAAAATAAACCTATAAAATTTCGGATTACAAGCACGTATTGCACAAACCATCACCTATGGTACAAGTCATCATTTCACATTAAAATTGCACTTGCTTAAAGGATACCAGATACAGGATATGACTTTTTAAACATTACTTTTCAAATATTTACATCTAATAACCATTTCGAAATTTTAGTTTTAATTTCTGAATAAGTGCTCAGGCATAACAGATCTCTCGGTGGAGAATTAAAAATTTTGGGTATTTGATAAGATATCCGCGCTTTTCCATAATTATTGTGAAAAACTGGTTCAACAAAATAATTTTCACACTTTCATCTTGTATTGATTACATGCAAAATTCATTTTTAAGTAATTTCTAATGATAGTTACATAAATATATAACAAGTCAACTGGTAAAATGTTCAGATAATGAAAAATATTCCCAATGTGATCTTCATTAATTACATGTTTATTGAATTTAACAATATTATTTAGAGTACTTTTTTGTATTCGTTTAATTTTGTTTAAAACAGATTTATATGTGCATCCATATATACTGATACCATACCTAATGATTGATTCACAGAGAGCTTTATATATCATTGTTATGACATCCAATGGAATAAGTGTATTCAACTTCAACACTTTGTAAGATGCATACTTTAATTTATTACAAGTATATTTTATGTGCGATTTCCATTTAAAATCTTGGTCAATATAAATCCCAAAACATTGAATTTTATTAACCTCTTCCACAATTGGGCAGGAACATGCATTTTGGTTAATTATTAATTTATATTGACAGACATAATTATGTGTTTTAATGCATAAGTTATTTAACTTGTGCCTACTCTGAATGATCATATATTTGGTTTTTTCTTCATTTAAGAAGAGTTTGTTTTTCTGAAACCAAGTATTTGCTACATTATAGTCGTTTTGTGCACATCTAACTACTTCTTCTACCTGCATACCTGCGTTCAGCAGAACGGTATCGTCAGCAAACATAAACAAATTACCCTGAAAATTTATTTCTGCTAAATCATTTATGTAAATTGCAAATAAAAGTGGCCCCAAAACTGAGCCCGGTGGAACACCTGATTTTAAAATTTGATCTCTACTCTCATAATTTTCAATCCTAGTGATGATAGTCTTATTAGACAAGTAATTTTTGAACCATTTATTCAATGAACCTCGAATTCCCACCAATAACTTTTTTAACAATATGTCATGTTAACCGTGTCAAATGCTTTATTCAAATCCTTATGTATAGCACAAACCTTTTTTCCAGAATTGAGTGCTGTATTAATGTATTGTGAGAAATGCTCTAATAAATCAACAGTTCCTCTGTTCTTCCTAAACCCCCGTACTGCCTATCTGTAATTATTTACATTTTTCTAAAAAAATATTAACATATTTGTATACATATTTTTCTAAAACTTTTTCAATAACTGATAAGATCATGATCGGTCTATAATTACTATATATATTTCGTGATCCCTTTGTAAATATAGGACGCACAATTGCAGTTTTGAGAGTGTTAGGAACAATGCCAGTGTTCAAACTCAAATTAATCAAGCATTGCTGGATCTCAGAAAAAACATCTACATTGCTTTTTACATATGAAGTTTTCACCATATCATATTATATCATATTATAGTCTACTGCATTACTAGTTTTTAAATTGCTAATGATCTGTACTACCTCATCTCTATTTGCTTCAGGTATAAAAATAGAATGTGAATTAGAAGATGTAATAATCTCGTTGACAGCTATATTTATATTTTTTGAATATTTCAGGATTAAATTTTCTGTAACATTAGCAAAATAATTGTTAAAATCATCCACTATCAACTCCATCACTTTATTTTTACCAAAATAGCGTTTTATTTGCATGTCAACAGATAATTTCTTTTTATCATTAATAATATCTTTTACCAGCTCCCAAATTTTCTTATTGTTATCTTTATTTAAATCGATTTTATTTCTGTCCATGGTCGAGTGGTTAGCGCGCTTGGCTACTGATATAAGGGACCTGGGTTCGAGCCCCGGATCAGGCATGGATGTATGTGTCGTTTTTCTGCTGAGGTCCTGCCATCCTCTCAGATCTACTATGGCATATAAACTGACAGGCTCCTGTCAGACCTCTGTGGCAAGCAGCTGCTTGAGGGGGTATTTATTTTATTTAATAAAAACATTTTTGTTTCCTTATCAAACTATTTTCAGTGTTCCTTGCTTTTTTATATTCATCATATAATATCGTACTTTGCATATTATTCTTATATTTAACACACAATAGATCTCTTTCTTCAATAGCCTTAATTATCCCTTCAGTTATCCATTCTTTTGGTTTCCTTTTGAAATTTTTAACTCTAGATGCCTTGAAATAACACTGATTCCTAATTTCGTAATTTTATCTAATATCAATTTTAACAAGTCTTTTGGATTAGTAACCTCAGTTCCAATAACATTCCAATCTATTAATCCTAGTTTTTGGGAAAGTTTTTTTATCATCGCCATATGTACCTAAGTAAGCGTTATTCTTATCTGTAGGATTTTTATCTCTAGAAATTAAGGATTTTATTTTTGTTCTGATTAATATTCCATAGTGATCAGCAATCTTTTTTTTATAGACTCTTACATCTGCTTCAAAGTTTTTAATTTTATGAACCACATGATCAATTTGAGATTGTTGCAAAGTTTGCATAACGACTTCTTCTCTAGTAAAACCTGATACCTTCTGTTCCATGCCATACTCCAATAACAGATTCAAGTATTGGTCGCTACTATATTTGTCTATATTTGCAGTATCAATATTAAAATCACCAACCAAGAAAATATCATTTAGCTATATATTTAAGTCGAACCAATTTTTCAAATTTGATAGAAATTCTTTAACCTTTGTACTTGTGATCTGTATAAAGCAATCAAGTTTTATAAAAAGCCATTAATTTCAATCTGTAGATGAATTACTTCCGCAGGTGAAATCGAAATGTTTAGTTCAGAAACATTCAGCTTATGTTAATTGGAGGATTACGTTGGATTGTTTTACTTTTGCGCGGCTCTTTTTTTCACACATTGGACTAAATGGCCATAACAGCCCCCTACACAGCTGTTAGGAAACTGATTGAAGTGGGGCGGGGTGGCTCAATCGGTAGCGCGCCAGGCTCGTAATCTGCTGTTCCCAAGTTCGAGTCCCAGCTGGGTCAGCGTTGAGATTTATCTCCGCAAAATTCCCCGCCCTAGCTACGGTCAGTAGGGGACACCGATGGGCTTGGAAATGCCGTCGTCCGTCTGATGGGACTTTAAACCGTGGCCCCGTGTGCGGGAGAGTCAAACCCTGTGCACGTTAAAGAATACGCTGGATGGCCTTGACGGGAAGGGACCATCTGTCTCCCAACAGCTGTTCCAGTGGGTCCCCTCCCCCCCAACTTTCTCTGAACCTTCGGGGTCCTTGTGACCTGCACACCATGGGCAATTTAGCCCATGGTGTGCAAAAAAGTGCCGCTCAGAGGTAAAACAACCAACTGATTGAAGCCTCCCAAGGCTATCCAGCTCGTTTTTGTAACTCGTACAGTAACTTGATAGGGTTGGGTTGTTTTACCTCTGAGCGGCACTTTTTTGCACACCATGGGCTAAATGGCCAGGTCACAAGTCAAGGCCATTCCGTCAAGGCCATCCAGTGTGTTCTTTAACGTGCACAGGGTATGGCTATCCCGCACACGGGACCACGGCTTAACGTCCCATCCGACGGGCGGCGGCCTTTCCAAGCCCATTGGTGTCCCCTACTGACCGTGGGCAGGGCGGAGAGTTTTGCGGAGATAAATCTCAACGCTGACCCAGCTGGGACTCGAACCTGTGAAGTACAGATTACGAGCCTGGCGCGCTACCGACTGAGCCACCCCCGCCCCAACTTGATAGTGTTATGTTTGCGTTACGTAGCGTTGTAGTAAGCAATTCTATATTTTTTAAATAGCATTTTCCTTTCTCCTCCTCTTCCTACTACTGCAATAATCATTTGCTATGGTGATTGTCTTATGAAAAGTGCTTACGAAAGGAAAAATGGTATGTAACACGGAAAGAACTTGGGGAGATACGTAGTGTTGCATTAGGGTGGTTAAAATTTGGATAAACATCATTAAATAATTTCTAGTCCACCTCATTAGACTTAGACTTTGTAGTGCTGTCAATAGCACGATGGCTAATCGTATTTCCGTCATGTGACAACCAAGTCAATCCTATGATGCCTAGGGGCGGGGGTGGCTCAGTCGGTAGCGCGCCAGGCTCATAATCTGTAGTTCCCAGGTTCGAGTCCCAGCTGGGTCAGCGTTGAGATTTATCTCCGCAAAATTCCCCGCCCTGCCCACGGTCAGTAGGGGACACCGATGGGCTTGGAAAGGCCGCCGTCCGTCGGATGGGACGTTAAGCCGTGGCCCCGTGTGCAGGAGAGACATACCCTGTGCACGCTAAAGAACACGCTGGATGGCCTTGACGGGAGACTACCATCTGTCTCCCAACAGCTGTTCCAGTGGGTCCCCTCCCCCAACCTTCTCTGAGCCTTCGGGGTCCATGTGACCTGGCGTTTTAGACCGCGTGCGTTTAGCCCATGGTGTGCAAAAAAGTGCCGCTCAGAGGTAAAACAACCCAACCCTATGATGCCTTCATGCACTTCTTGCATTTCTTACATCAAATAATAGAAAATCTTTTGCCCTCTATACTTTTGGCGAATTTTTCTGTAAAAAAATTTTCTATTACTATTTATACGAACTGAGAGTTTATTGACCATCGGGATTTCATTTCCTTTCAGAATCGAATGTGTTTTCCCCACGAAAACTCGAAATATAGAGCGTTGAGATTTATCTCTGCAAAACTCTCCGCCCTGCACACAGTCAGTAGGGGACACCGAAGGGTTTGGAAAGACCGCCGTCCGTCGGATGGGACGTTAAGCCGTGGCTTCGTGTGCAGGAGAGCTCATACCCTGTGCACGTTAAAGAACACGTTGGATGGCCTTGACGGGAGGCTACCACCTGTCTCCCAACAGCTGTTCCAGTGGGTCCCCAACCTTCTCTGAGCCTTCTGGGTCCATGTGATCTGGCAATTTAGCCCATGGTGTGCAAAAAAGTGCCGTTCAGAGGTAAAACAACCCAACCCACGAAATATAGATTAATCGTAGCTGAATTTTGTCTTCCAGATGCCCATGTCCGTCAGTAGTGTTTCAGGCATTTATTCCTAAGACGTCCAGCGTTGTGATTTATTTCTGTTGACCCCCCCCCCCCCCGCGACAGCCAGCCCACGGTGAGAAAGGAGATATCATTGCGCTTGGAAAGACCGCGTGCGTCAGATGTGATGTTAAGCTGTGTCACACTATGTAAGGTAGTCATATCCTATAAACGTTAAATAATAGGTTGGATGGCCTTCATGAGAAGTTCTCATCTATATCTTAACAGGTGTCCAGTGGATCTCCTTTCTAGGCTTCTCTGAGTCCTGAGAATCCTTTGTGATCTGTCTATTTGCCTCATTGTGTGTAAAAAAAAGGCGCCGTTCATACGTAACACAACCCATGGAAATCCTGCCATCCGTCAGGTAGGATGTTACCTATATCTCCTGCAGTTTAAAGAGAACACTAGATGACTTGATGGTAGACTTCCATCCGTCTCCTAACAGCTGCCAAGTGGATCTACTTCATATACGTAACTCCGAGCCGGTGGGGTTCTTGTAACCTATATTTAGCCTATTGTATGTAAAAAAAAAAGTTGCTACTTAGGGGTAGAACAACAAGTAATGGGCTTCAGCATGTGTAACGGTTAACAACTTAACGTTATTTAGTTTTCGTGGCAGTTGATCAACAGTTTGCTCTTTCAAATTTTTTTAGACTTTGAGTGTTTTTTTTCCCGTCGTTAACAGTAATCTTATTTTTTGTGTTATGGTTAAATAAGATAGAACCTTATTCTCTGGCTCAGGGGTTAAAGAATAATCTAAGAGTAATTTTTCAATTTTTTTTTTATTGCTCCTGGATTATAGGAATTTGAGTTCGAACCTTGGAACTAAAGCATGTTTTTTTCACCTCAGTCTTTTTGCTAACTGAGGTGATGCTTTTTTTCGCGTCTTTTCTCTACGGCGTATTGTACTGAAAGGTCATAGAGTCAGACTCCTGCTCAAGCAAATGTTTGCGGTGTAAAAAAAAGGATTTAATTATTAAAATCTAATTCAACGATTCTAGGCAGCTAATCCAAAATATCCAAAAACATGGAATGATGAAAGGTCCAATTGCATCCAGACAACTTCGCCTCAAATTAAATGTCAATATAATTAATTTACTTTTTGCAATTTTATATCGTATTATATTATAATTACCGTGTTAATTTTCAAAACCGGAATTAATAACACTTTTTTCAGTACAACTGCAGAAAAGACAAAAGTGACATTCTGGAATCCACGGTGAATTATCTTCGGTCCTGGCAATCCAAGAGGATGATAGAATCGAATGCTCCTGATGATCAACATGTCGGCAACAGAGGTAATGAATGATTTATTTTATCTTTATGTTTACATTATAAACTGTAGCAGGGACGTATCCAGGGGGGTCCCCCCACAAAAATTCAACTTTCCTCTAAAATCCGGTCGTCTTATACTAAATCTAAATATTTTCCACCTGCTTTGAAACCCAAAATAGTTATCTTTGTATAATTTTATTTTAAAGCCATAGTATATGTTCATCACTAAAAATAGATTTAAAAAACGACATCATGGGATGTCATTTTAACTAATTCATTGCAACTTTTCCTTTCTTTCGGTCAGTAGTAAAAAATATCTGGCAACGTTTTTTTCGAAATTAGTGATCTGGCAACCTTCGTGTCACGTGACACGAAGGTTGCCAGATCACTAATTTCTAAAAAATCGTTGCCAGATATTTTTTCTGAATTTTGTAATCAACCGTAGTGTTCGGATACTTTTTTGAGCTACTGTACAGTCGCTTAGAAAAATATCCGAACACCATGGTTGATTACAGAATTCAGAAAAAATATCTGGCAACGTTTTTTTTTCGAAATTAGTGATCTGACAACCTTCGTGTCACGTGACGGCAACGGTTTTTTTTTTTTTTTTTTTTTTTTTTTTTTTTTTTTTTTTTTTTTTCGAAATTAGTGATCTGACAACCTTGGTGTCACGTGACACGAAGGTTGCCAGATCACCAGTTTCTAAAAATAATCGTTTCCAGATATTTTTTCTGAATTCTGTAATCAACCATAGTGTTCGGATACATTTTTGAGCGACTGTAGAAGTTTTGACTGGCTGTATTGGAAATAGATTCATGTATAATTATTTCGAGAAAGTGTCCTTCGTGATACAGATAGAATACCGAAGCTGAATATCCAAAGGTTACATTTTCAGCGAGACAGTAGACAAAGTTTCAACAATAGTAATATAGTCGCTCTGCACAGAGTAATAAAGAGGGTCCAGAGCAATGTTTTTTAAATAATTTCTTCGAAAATAACCTGAAAAATGTCCCACCGAAAATTATTTCTCTATTAATTCAGATATTTAAATAAATACTGTTACAGTCTAATGGTTCATTGATGAATGATAACTAACTGTTAAAATATGCTGCGATAAAAAAAATGTCCCCATATCAGAAAAATATCCCTTGAAATATATTAGATTAAAATTTTCCAGAATGTAATTCTGCAAATTTTTCTGAGTAAATATTTTTATTTGAAATGCAGTTATCCCCAATTATAGCAAGACACTTCTTTTTATTACCATTTACCTTCCATCGATATTTCACTGTAAATTTTGTTAACTCCACCACTGAATTTTTACAGATTTAATTCCAATTTTCTTCGTAACAATCGAGGAACATTTTTGAAATTATATTTGTTTTGTCAGCGAAAAGATCGCTTCACATAAAATAAGTTATCTTTTTTAATTTGTGGCTTTACCCCAATGCATTTTTTTCTTCTATTTGAATTGAATATCATCACTGAATATTTAAATCGCATTTTTTTTGCTTTCGATTATCTGAAGTTTTTTTTTCCTCGTGTCGGACATCAATAATATATTAATTTTTGCCAATGTTCTTATAGATTATTTCCACTATACGCGTTAACATCAATTTTTTACCCACGGATTTATTCGCTATCATCGTTAACATCATTTTATTATAAAATAAAATAAATAAATACCCCCTCAAGCAGCTGCTTGCCATAGAGGTCTGACAGGAACCTGTCAGTTTATATGCCACAGTAGAAGTCTGTGCGGATGGCAGGACCTCAGCAGAAAAACGACACATACATCCATGCCTTATCCGGGGCTCGAACCCAGGTCCCTTTATTACCCATGGTTTTATTCGCTATCAGCATTAACA
Organism: Ryuthela nishihirai; assembly: GCA_038380435.1. Taxonomy (NCBI): domain Eukaryota; kingdom Metazoa; phylum Arthropoda; class Arachnida; order Araneae; family Heptathelidae; genus Ryuthela; species Ryuthela nishihirai. The sequence continues at coordinate 31,119,972 of JAWZYU010000013.1, forward strand.
TCATTTTTTTTACCCACGGTTTTATTCGCTATCATCGTTAACATCAATTTTTTACCCACGATTTTATTCGCTATCAGCGTTAACAACATTTTTTTTACTCACTTTTTTATTCACTTTCAGCGTTAACATCAATTTTTTTGCCGACGGTTACTCTTACTGTGGCATATAAACTGACAGGCTCCTGTCAGACCTCTGTGGCAAGCAGCTGCTTGAGGGGGTATTTATTTTTTTATTATATTCTCTATCAGTGTTAACATTAATCGTTTCTCCTCCTGGAGTTTTTAAATGCGGATATCTACATCCGCTCAAGTCTCTACCTATAGTAAGGGAAAGCATGGAAAAGGGAATTTGTTACAAGACAGAGAGACATAAGGTCGACTATCAAGGTCATCCAGCGTGTTCTTCAATATGCGCAGGAATAAGCATTCCCGAACACGGAACCACGACTTAAACTCCCTTTCAATGAGTAGATAGCAATTCGAACATGGAAACGTTAGATTATGAGTTTGACGTTGGTTTACCTCTGAGCGGCACTTTTTTGCACACCATGGGCTAAATGGCCAGGTCACATGGACCCCGAAGGCTCAGAGAAGGTTGGGGGAGGGGATCCATTGGAACAGCTGTTGGGAGACAGATGGTAGCCTCCCGTCAAAGCCATCCAGCGTGTTCTTTAACGTGCACAGGGTATGGCTCTCCCGCACACGGGGCCACGGCTTAACGTCCCATCCGACGGACGGCGACCTTTCCAAGCCCATCGGTGTCCCGTACTGACCATGGGCAGGGCGGGGAATTTTGCGGAGATAAATCTCAACGCTGACCCAGCTGGGACTCGAACCTGGGAACTACAGATTACGAGCTTGGCGCGCTACCGACTGAGCCACCCCCGCCCCCAGCTGTTGGGAGACAGGTGGTAGCCTCCCGTCAAGGCCATCCAGCTTGTTCTTTAACGTGCACTAGGTATAACGTGCACTAGGGTATGTCTCTCATGCACACGGGCCCACGGTTTAACGTCCCATCTGACAGACGGCGGCCTTTCCAAGCCCATCGGTGTCCCCCTACTGACGTGGGCAGGGTGGGAAGTTTTGCTGAGATAAGTCTCAACGCTGCCCCAGCTGGGACTCGAACCTGGGAACTGCAGATTACGAGCCTGGCGCGCTACCGACTGAGCCACCCCAGCTCCATTAGTTTGATGTAATTTGAATTTGTGTTTAAAGTATATGTAAGTACTGTTCTTTTGCCATATGCAGTGTCAAAGATTGACCATTATTCTAAAATTTCCTTTGTTTTGTTTCTAGATGAATGGAATGCATCTCTGAACCAAAGATATCTCACTGGATACAAAGAATGTGCCCAGGAAGTGTTGCGCTACTTAACGGAAGTGGCACGACTTCATCCTCATGATCCTCGTTACCATGGCATCGCCCATTACCTCCAGCTCAGAACGCTAGAGGTTGCCAAAGTAATCTGTCCACCGGGACCCTCTCTTCCCACTAATGCTATCAAATGGACCTCGTTTACCTCAGCTAATAGGGGACAGAACAGTGGCCTGGTGTGTTCATGCCCATCGTGTCGTTGCGGAAGCTTGGATCCCCGAATTTCCTGGAATAATTCATTGCCTTCATACAAGACTCTGACTCACCGAGATCATCAAAGGCAGGTGGATACCGAGTGGAGCTTCAGGAATTACTTGAAGGCAGAAAATTCCAGTTTTAATAACGCATACTGTAAATGGTGAAAAATAAACAGATGAAATGTTCCGAGAGATAAAAACAAACAACCGACATTGTGGAATCGAAACAGGATTTTGTAAAAGAACATTGATTGTGAATTATAGATAAAGCTTTTCATTGGAACTGATTTGTCGGACTTGTGTTTGAATGTGCACAAGGCCGGACTTCCCATAATCTACGTTAGACACTTGCCTTGTGTGTGTGTGTATGTGTGGCGGTGGGTGGGTAACATGGAATCTATATCAGCAGTACTTTGTCCCGTTATAAATCGTAGTTCGTATAATCATATTCGATGTACCGGGTAATAATTTTACTCCTAACCTTCTCCATCATAAAGGTATGCCTATTTGGCATGAGTAAGAACAAAATATATAAGTAAACCACCCTTAGGTGGACCCCTAAGAGCAAACATAAGAAAAGCTAAAAATAGCAGTAAAATTGTATAAGAAACCTAAAACGAGTAAGTCTCCTCAGAGAACGCTACCGTTTTAGGCCTCTTGTACTTGTTCAAAACAGTATGATCGTAAAGAATCGGAGAAGAAATAATCTCATTGGGATTATTGCTTACAGCCTCAAAAAACATTTTTGAGGTGCGTTTTATATGTGTATATGTATATGGTCGATGCCCAGGACTTTATGAAGTTGTCTGCTAGGGACAAAACGGGGGGCATCGACCGCAGTTCTCAAAATCTTGCTCTGTAAGACCTGAATCTTACGAATATTGGTGGGTGTAGTATTCGCCTATATGGGTGAAGCATAGAGAATCACCGGTCTGATGATCATATCATAGACTAAAAGCTTAAGATCAATCATTAATATTGAATTTCTCCTAAGGAGTGGGCCTAGCTGGCCCGTCAATGAATTGACTTTGGAAATTATATTATTTATTTGATAGTCCCCCTTTAGCATCTTATGTATAACATCATCATCATCAAGCAGCCATGGGCTACGGAGGTCCAACCAGACCGTGCAGTTTAATTCTACAAGCATATCTGTCCTGAGCTACATCTGCTGCATCCGGCCACTGCACACCAATTCTAACAAGGTCCTGTTTGACATTGTCTGCCCACCGCATCCTAGGTCTCCCCCTCCTTCTGAGACCTCTAGGCACACTGTTGATAACCCTATTCGTCAATCTACAATTATCCAAACGGGCAACATGGCCAAACCAACGGAGTCTCTCTCTGCACTATATGCTGCTTAAAGGAGGTTGCAGATTCCTTTGTCTAACTTCATCATTAGTTACAAAGTTAAACCACCTAATGCCCAAGATGCTGCGTAGGCATCTAGAATCAAAAGAATCTAGTTTCCTGTTATCTTGTTTACACAGCGTCCAAGTTTCACTACCATAACTAACCCTAGAAAGAACCAAACTATTATACAGTCTAATTTTAGTCTTTAGGTGTATGCGCCTAATTCTCCATAGATTCCACAGATTCTTAAAAGTCCCGGCAGCAATTCCCATTCGTCTGTTAATCTTATGCCGCACATCACCAGTATCTGTTACATAACTCTCAAGATAATTAAACTGTGACACCTGCTCAAGACTGCAACCATTCAGATGAACTGAATCACAGCCTGCCTGACCAATTTTCATCACTTTAGTTTTCTCTCTGTTTATAACCAAACCTACTCTACTACCAGTCTCATCAACAGCTCGAATGAAAGAGTTCATCTCATCAACATCATTTGCCAAAAGGACTAAATCATCAGCATAATCTAAATCAGAAATTTTAGTATCTCCAGACCATTTAAGGCCAAAACCTTTCCCTTCCAATGAATTTCGCATAGCGTAATCAATAACCAAACTAAAGAGAAAAGGAGACAAAATGCACCCTTGTCGAACACCAGAATTAATGCTAAACCAATTGCTACAAGTCTTACCAACTCTCACACACGACTCAGTGTTATTATAAAGAGCTTTCATTAGGTTAACTAACTTGCCTAGTATACCATATGATCGCACAATCAACCACAAATTATGATGATCAACAGAGTCGAAAGCCTTTTTGAAATCAACAAAGCTGGCAACCAAAGGTTTCTAAAACTTAAAACATTTCTCAAGAATCTGCCTAAGGGAAAATATTTGATCCACACATCCCCTACCACTTCTGAATCCACATGGCTCATCACGCAATTGACTGTCAACCAGATTCTTAATTCTATTAAGCACAATCATGGAAAGAACTTTACCTGGAACAGAGAGTAGGCTGATACCCGTATAGTTATCACAAGAACTGCGATCACCTTTTTTGAAAATAGGGATAACAATAGCTCTGGTAAAATCCTTAGGAACCATGCCTTTATCATAAAAGTTTTTCAAAATTTCAGTCATCCAAGTGGTAACCGAAACATTCCCAGCTCTAAGCAGTTCCGTAGTAATTTCATCTACCCCTGGGGATTTATGAAATTTAAGTTTAGAAACAGCCAAACTAACTTCAGATTGTGTTATAGGGCCAACATTAAAGCCACCAATGCATCTATCATCATTGCAAACAATGGAAGTAGAACTAACCACATTGTTTAGAACATCACTGAAATGCTCAGCCCACCTAGTCATGACAGAATCCTCCCCTTCTATAACCTTACTTTGTTTATCCTTCAATCCTTGTATGCCTGTCCGTTTTCTACCACATAAAACGTTAACTATCTGGTACAGCTCTCTGCTGTTGTGCTGCCTAACTGCTTCCTCAGCTTTGTCAGCCAAGCCATCAAGCCGAAGATTCTTATCAGTAGCTAACTGATCCTTTACACGTTTGTTAAGCTCTCTGTAATCCTTTCTATTAGGACTAGTAAGATACTGATTAAGGACATTCCTCCAGTTCCTTCTTTCTGAAATAAGCTCAAGTGCCTTATCACTTAAATAATTCTGTCTCCTCTGCTCCTTTTTTCCTAAAAGAGTACTATTAGTTTCCAAAAAAGCCTGTTTAAAATGGCCCCATTCTTCCTGAACTTCAGTATTAAGCAAACCATGACTGTCATAATGACTAAGTAACCTATCATGGTAAGCTTTAGCTATAACTGGATCTTTCAGAGCTTCAGTATTAAAAGTAAATTTTTTAACCCTAGCACAACACTTTTTAAGTTTAAGTTGCAAGACACTTTTAACAAGGTAATGGTCAGATCCAATTTCAGCTCCCCTATATGCCCTGGTATTTCTAACAGAACTAGCCCATTTGCTGTTAATTAATATATAATCAATCATATTCTTATGCAGCCCATCAGGTGAAACCCATGTGTATTTATGTATGTCGCGGTGTTTGTAATATGTGTTAGTTATTCTGAAACCATTTAGTTTACTTACCTGTAGGAGACGTTGCCCATTGCCATTGCAGCTACCAATACCAAAAGGGCCTATCACCCCACCCCAAAGGTTAGAGTCAGTACCAACTTTGGCATTGAAGTCACCTAGAACAAGGGTAATATCTCCTTTCTTGACAGAATTCAAAATATCCTGAAGTTGTCCGTAAAACCTATCCTTCTCATCCTCATCAGCATCCTCAGTGGGGGCATAACAGCATATAACATTCAAATCTTTAATGCTTGTCTGAAATTTTGCTGTAAGAAACCTTTCATTAATGCACTCATATCCTAGAAAAGCATCACTAGAGTGTCTGCTGAGAAGTAGACCCACGCCTTGGTGATGCTTTCCATCCTCCCTCCCTGTAAAGAGAAATTTAAAGTTATTTTTAAGTATCTCACCTTTACCTGTCCATGTGGTCTCTTGCAAGCCTCGAATATCTAGGTTATAGCGCTGGAATTCCTGCGTGAGGACATCAAGAGAATAATCTCTATGTAATGTCCTCACGTTCCACGTTCCTGCAGAGAGAAAATGATTAGTAGGATTTTTAAAGAAATTAGGTTTATTGAGATTGGTAGGGCCAACAATATCAAACAGCCCCCTGATCGCGTGCATGGGACAAAGACCTGTTCCTCCTCCGCTAAAGGCTGAAGCCACCGATGCTGATAGGAACTTCAGGCACCACATTTTCAAGTGGACCTTTTCAAGAGCCATATGGCCTGCCTGAGACACATTACTCCAGTTTATGCTTGACGATGACCAACTAGCTAAGTAAGGTTCAGGTACCTGCGATGGCCTCTGATTAGGATTATCCACCAGCTGATATAAGGTATCCCATGCCTCTGTTCACTTAGGGCTGGCAACCCAGAAGCAAACAGAAAACACAGCATCAGATTCTCACTCAACAGAGGCCCACCAGTGCAGCAAGTCCAGAATCCATAATCAAGCTCAAATCAACAAGTCCAGTCTAGTAGGTATAAATGGTCAGCACCAGGACCCTGTGAAGTTGACCACTCCTCAGCAGGGTTAAAAAATAGAAAAAAGTGACCATAGATGACCAGATCAGTAGGTCATACTGAACTGGCAGCCATCCGCTTCCATTCCCTTCTAAAAGAGAATATCTCTTTTGAAAGGTACTAACGGCGAGAAGGCTGGGTCGGACATTAGTTGCTAGACCTGGAAGGTTCTGTGCATCATCACTGGGGATTGGTACACAGCTCTCCTTCCAGTTTACGCCTAGCTACCATTTATAGACCATGTATAACAACCCCCTAGATATTTGACTGAATCACTCCAATCAATGGGAATATCTTGTAAATGGAGGCAAGTGAGATTCATAATACGCTTTCCAGTAAAAAAGATGGCCGAACTCTTGTCAGAGTTACTTTGTCCGTTAAATATCAACAAAATTGTCTCTAATTATTAGAAAGAATAAATAACTGGCTGCAAATGTTCATGGTTCAAAATCGGTTCAAAGAACTCTCACTCCTGCCAATCGACAGCGAACGTTTAAAGGATATGGATTGTGAGGATCCAGAGCATGCTATCAAGCATATTGGGTTGGGTTGTTTTACCTCTGAGCGGCTCTTTTTTGCTTTGGGTTGGGTTGTTTTACCTCTGAGCGGCACTTTTTTGCACACCATGGGCTAAATGGCCAGGTCACATGGACCCCGAAGGCTCAGAGAAGGTTGGGGGAGGGGACCCACTGGAACAGCTATTGGGAGACAGATATTGGACCACTGGACTTGACGGGAGAACCTTGACTCCCGTCAAGGCCATTCAGCGTGTTCTTTAACGTGCACAGGGTATGGCTCTCCCGCACACGGGGCCACGGCTTAATGTCCCATCCGACGGACGGCGGCCTTTCCAAGCCCATCGGTGTCCCTTACTGACCGTGGGCAGGGCGGAATTTTGCGGAGATAAATCTCAACGCTGACCCAGCTGGGACTCGAACCTGGGAACTACAGATTACGAGCCTGGCGCGCTACCGACTGAGCCACCCCCGCCCCACTTCTTTTTTGCACACCATGGGCTAAATGGCCAGGTCACATGGACCCAAAGGCTCAGAGAAGGTTGGGGGAGGGGACCCACTGGAACAGCTATTGGGAGACAGATATTGGACCACTGGACTTGACGGGAGAACCTTGACTCCCGTCAAGGCCATTCAGCGTGTTCTTTAACGTGCACAGGGTATGGCTCTCCCGCACACGGGGCCACGGCTTAATGTCCCATCCGACGGACGGCGGCCTTTCCAAGCCCATCGGTGTCCCTTACTGACCGTGGGCAGGGCGGAATTTTGCGGAGATAAATCTCAACGCTGACCCAGCTGGGACTCGAACCTGGGAACTACAGATTACGAGCCTGGCGCGCTACCGACTGATCCACCCCCGCCCCAAGCATATTGGGGCACTTTCATATTATCTGAATGGAAAATAGCAATTAAAACTTCATATTTGTAAAAATAGGTGTTTGGCAGAAAAATACTACAGGAGATAAATCATAACCTACATAAAATTTATCAAAATCTTGATTTTAACAATATAAGTTTAATATACATGTCGAAGTTGAAATATTTGACAGCAGATTCTGCTGTTTCTCATCCTAAACATTTACTTCAAAGTTCATGGAAATAGAAAAAAAATGTTACCCAAATTACGAAAATGACATTTATTTCAGTAAACGATATATAATTTTTGAGGGTAAACTCTTACGACTAGCAACACTGCGGTTGAATGTTTTGGCTTACAGAACTCTTTAAATAATAAACAAATATTGCTCAAAAGAAAAGTTTTCGGAATTTTTTCTTAATTTCCTGTGACTTTTTTTTTTACAAAAGGCATTTTTGAAAATGAGGTTTGGGTTGTTTTACCTCTAGTGATCTGGCAACCTTCGTGTCACGTGACACGAAGGTTGCCAGATCACTGATTTCTAAAAAAAATCGTTGCCAGATATTTTTTTTTAATTCTGCAATCAACCGTAATGTTCGGATACTTTTTCGAGCGACTGTACGTCTCTGACCAGGGCAAAAAATAAAAGAAAAAGCCAGGAAGTAAAATGTTATATGAGGTTGAGTTTTTTTTTTTATCTCTGAGCGGCATTTTCTTTTCAAAGAGGAGTTAAATGGCCTGGTCACAAAGACCGCCCACCCTTGGGTTCAGATAACTTTGGAGATCCACTGAACAGCTCTTAGGAGAGAGACGGAAGCCTCTCGCCAACGCCATCCAGCGTGTTTTTAACGTGCACAGGGTATGGTTCTCCCGCACACTGGACCACGGTTTTACGTCCCATCCGACGGACGGCGGCCTTTACAAGCCCATCGGTGTCCCATCTCTCAGCAAGGGCAGGGTGGGGAGTTAGCGGAGATAAATATCAACGCTGATACTGTTGGGATTTGAACCTGGGAACTGCAGATTATGAGTCTGATGTGCTAGCGACTGAGATCTGTCCCCTCGTTTGGGGCGGGAGTGGCTCAGTCGGTAGCGCGCCAGGCTCGTAATCTGTAGTTCCCAGGTTCGATTCCCAGCTGGATCAGCGTTAAGATTTATCTCCGCAAAGTTTCCCGCCCTGCCCACGGTCAGTAGGGGACACCGATGGGCTTGGAAAGGCCGCCGTCCTTCGAATGGGACGTTACGTCGTGGCCCCGTGTGCGGGAGAGCCATACCCTGTGCACGTTAAAGAACACGCTGGATGGCCTTGACGGGAGGCTACCATCTGTCTCCCAACAGCTGTTCCAGTGGGTCCCCTCCCCCAACCTTCTCTGAGCCTTCGGGGTACTTGTGATCTGGCCATTTAGCCCATGGTGTGCAAAAAAGTGCCGCTCAGAGGTAAAACAACCCAACTGTCCCCTCGTTTAAATTAGAGAATAAATAATTTGATTTTTATATGTTACTGTATATTATATTATAAATTATATACTCATGACCGTGTAGTGTTAGGTTTTCACTCACAGCAACAATTTTCCCCCTTTACCTCCGGTGGGAGGGAAAGCAACTTCTTTGTTTTAAGTAAAAAAAAATACTCACTCAAGCAGCTGCTTGCCACAGAGGTCTGACAGGAGCCTGTCAGTTTATACGCCATAGCAGAAGATCTGTGAGGATGGCGGGACCACAACAGAAAAGCAACACAAACATCCATGCCTTACCCGGGGCTGAAAGCAGGTCCCTCTGTCAGATACAAAGCTTTTTCTTTTTATATGTTTGTGTCTTATATATTGCAAACTACGATACTGTAATAAGCCTATTTTATTAATATAAAATACACTACATTTAACATAATGCATATGTTATTAAAATGTGTCCTGTATAATAATAATACGCTGTGTCAGTGTGCAACGGAGCCGGACCGGTTGCCAGAGGAGAACAATTGATTTAAGTCGAAACGTATTTTACTAGATTACCAGAAGATTAGTTTCCATTGAATGGCAACATGACTGCCCCGTCACAGTTGGGTTGTTTTACCTGAGCGGCACTTTTTCGCACACCATGGGCTAAATGGCCAGGTCAAATGGACCCCGAAGGTTCAGAGAAGGTTGGGGGAGGGGACCCACTGGAACAGCTGTTGGGAGACATGGTATCCTCCCGTCAAGGCCATCCAGCGTGTTCTTTAACGTGCACAGGGTATGGCTCTCCCGCACACGGGGCCACGGCTTGACGTCCCATCCGACGGACGGCGGCCTTTCCAAGCCCATCGGTGTCCCCTACTGACCGTGGGCAGGGCGGGGAATTTTGCGGAGATAAATCTCAACGCTGACCCAGTTGGGACTCGAACCTGGGAACTACAGATTACGAGCCTGGCGCGCTACCGACTAAACCACCCCCGCCCCTCCCCGTCACAGTAAACAGTTCGTTCGTTACGTTCTAATGGTTCCAATGGAGTGAATTATAAGACAAGGGCGCACACGGCAGCAATTTGCAACAGCAGTGCGACGATGAATTGCCATTGCTTGTTTAAAATGCATTCTAAAAACATTCATAGAACATTCTAAGAACTTTTAGGTACATTCATAAAATTCTCCTTAAAGGAGGATCTTCGTCGCATTTGCTGTTGCAAATTGTGGCTGTGCGGGCTCTCCCTAAGAGTGCACTGGGAAATACTTTCCGGAACAGCTACATTTTTTTAATTGTTTTGCGTTAAATCACAAACTTTTTTTATGGGATGGACAAAAAAATTAAGTTTCCATAATGTTTTGTGCGACATTCGAAATTTTAATGCATTGTTTTACCTGTCCCGCTGATAGGGTCCTGATGAGTCTTGGGTTGGGTTGTTTTACCTCTGAGCGGCACTTTTTTGCACACCATGGGCTAAATGGCCAGGTCACATGGACCCCGAAGGCTCAGAGAAGGTTGGGGGAGGGGACCCACTGGAACAGCTGTTGGGAGACAGATGATAACCTCCCGTCAAAGCCATCCAGCGTGTTTTTAACGTGCACAGGGTATAGCTCTCCAGCACACGGAACCACGGCTTAACGTCCCATCCGACGGACGGCGGCCTTTCCAAGGCCATCGGTGTCCCCTACTGACCGTGGGCAGGGCGGGGGATTTTGCGGAGATAAGTCTCAACGCTGACGCAGCTGAGACTCGAACCTGGGAACTACAGATTACGAGCCTGGCGCGCTACCGACTGACCCCCCCCCCCATCCCCCTGATGAGTAACTTCTCTCGATGGTACGAGAGAAACCATAGGAAAGAACCAAGTCAAAAACAGGGGGGGGGGGAGCTGCCTAGGCCACAGGCAGTTTCCCCATCTGCTTTTGGACAGCCTAAGCCCCTATTATTACATAATTTCATATCAGTATATTTTTTAAACTATAGATAATTAATTTTCATTTATATTCATGTAGATGTTTTTCATTTAATTTCCACCATTTTCCATAAATATTTTTCTGTTCCCTTTCACTTTTAACTTCCTATGTGGATTCCTATATTTCTATCTGAACTTGTAAATAGCATTTGGACTTTCAGAATGTCCATGATTCAACTAGTGAAAAAAGGAAAATCCAATTCATACACGTGTTTTTAAAATGAATATTATATAATTGAGTCAAAAATCACACACTAACGACTATGAAGTAGAAAGATTTTATTTGAACATTGGACTGCATCGTGTTTTTTTTTTTTCATTTTTTTTTATCTTAATAGCAAACACCAGTGCTGTGTTGATGACCAAAAAGATGACTCTTCTCACGTCATGTGCATCACCAAATAAATTCGCTTACAAAATAGATGTAGAATACCAAATCATACCACCTTTTGGAAAACGGGTGATAAATAAAATGTATGGCAGTCAAAGGGCAATGCGTAAGTCGTATTACAGTACATAAGGATGCATCGTGAAATAAATTACAAATTTAACCGCTACTTCTTTACAGTGATTTAAAAATATATTGAACTCGTAAATCATTTTGGCATCTGAAAAATGATATACATACAACAGAAGTTAACATTATCTCATTTTATCACACCTTCATATGTTTACAGAGTTTGAAATATATTTTTCTTTTTCGCATAAAAAAAACCGTAATATTTCTTTTTTGGATGACTGCGTATTCTTCCCAGTGAAAAAAAATGTTTCGTTAAATTTTTCTAATGTTTAGGAACATGTTTACAAATGTTTGGGAGAATTTTAAGTTTCACAACTGGGGTAAAAGTGTACACTAGTTTTGATTAATGTCATGTGATAAAAATTTTCATCATGTCAGAGATTAATGTGAAACAGTTATCATGGATAAAAAGATGGAATAAATTGTGCATATTATATATTAAATTTGTTTGGATTTCTGTGTAGTAATTTAGGTGATACCGATGGATGTTAAGCAAAAGAACATAAAGGGAAAATAAGTTATCTAATTACTGAACGAAAAAAATTCTTATGAATAAAAAGAGTATAATTAATTTATGCATTTAATTAAACAGTATACTTAGTGTGTATAAAAGTTTTCAATTTCATATTAAAAATGTGTTTACCTATAATAAATTTTAATATTTAATATTAAGTGTAAATTTTATTTTCCTGCTCATAATTATCCATAAGTTATCTTTAAAGATGCCAGTAAGTATCATTAAAATTAGCTTAATAGCTGAAAGTAAAACAAGTTTTTGAAGATGTTAAAAACTACTATTTACGACCACATTGGTTGTTAGGTAATATATCCAGAGGGCAGTAACTTTATACAACTCCGTGACAATATCAAAATGCATTTTGAAGTGCTTCGATTTTAAGAGCAAGATTTTAATATATTATAAATTGCTCCTTGCTGTTGATAGTTCTTGATACTCAACCCACTACACATCTTTAAACAACGCTTCTCTGTGAAGTCCTTACATAGGTAAATATTTCGAACGGTATGCAATACGTTATATTAAGCCCTCAAAATACAGTCTAAATCATACTTTATTTTATCATAATCTGAATATATCTCCCTGCTGTTGTTAGTTCTTGATATTCAACCCACTACACATCTTTAAACAACGCTTCTCTGTGAAGTCTTTACATAGGAAAATATTTCGAACGATATGCAATATCTTATATTAAGCCCCCAAAATATAGTTTAAATTATACTTTATTCTATGATATCTGAATATTTTTGCTGTTATTGTGAAATCTTGTCTTCTTTTTCGAGTATATGGGAATCTTAAGATGCAATGGACGTAAAAAAAATTCAAGCCCATAGATTTGAAAAAATTCGCAAAACGTTTTTCTGAAATGTAATGAAATGCTTTAGAAAATACGAATTTGTTTTAAATATTTATATTGAAAATACACAGCGAAACCTGTATCTGTGTGTGTTTTACTTCATTTTGACTGAAATACAGTTTTAAAATTTTATATTTATTCCCAATTAATAATTATACATAGTTTGTTTTTTGTAAGACGTTAATGAAAAAGACAAAAATATTAAATAAAACCATTTCAGTTTACCTAACACGTGATTATTCAACATCCATTTTAATTTCAGATAATACGAGACAGATTTACTGAATTGAAAACTTCGAGTTCAAGATTTCTATCCTTGTGTCTTAATTCTTAGTAGTCAGCAAACCGCACTGTTGGAAAGTGCACTCGGTTTTTCAGTAAACGATAAATTTTGACATCTCAAATTTTCTTCTGCAAATATATTATTATAATCTGAGAACGACCAAATATGTCTCTACTTACATCTCATTGGTTGCTACGTAATATACAGAGAGCACTAACCTGATGTAGTTCTGTAAAAATATCAAAGACATTTTAAAATGCTTCAATTTTAAGTTCAAGATTTTAACATAAACTGTTCCCTGCTCTTCTTAATTCTTGATATTTAATACACTACACAGCCTAGACAGTGCTTCTCAACGTTTTTCATTTTAATGGTAAACCTTTGAGCTCTCAAAACTTATCCCTTCAATTTTGTTTGTTTTGTTTCAAGTTTGTTTTGATGTTTCTGGAATTTGACATCAAATGAAAATCTTTTGTCACTTGGAATCAAATATTTTGGTCTAAAATGCTTCAGTCGTAATTTAACATATGTATTCATGTGTATTTAATTCTTAATTATTCAATGTACTACACAACTATAGAAGTAGTTCTCAGCGGTTTTCATTTGATTGTAAACTTTTGAGCTGCAAATATTTCTCACACTAACTAAATTTATTTTGTTGATGTGGTTTTAGTATCTGGCATCAGAAAGATAATCTACTGCTGTGGCAACAGAATAAGAAGTTGTTGCTACGTTGAATCAAAGACTGAAAATGTTTAGGTTTTTTGTTCAAGATTTGTATTGGAATCTGTTATTATCGCCTCAACATTACGTTTACCTCTAAATATCTTCGTCTTTGCTTTCATGCTATAATTTTCAAATCTACCCTTGCCAATGTATCGTCAAGGTTTTTGCTTTCTACTGATCTTAGTTGCTGTATAATAGGATAATTAACGTAAATTTATTAAGTGGTAAAGGTTTAATCTTCAGCGATTTAGAATAGATTCGCATTCTTTAACCTGAAAACTTTTAATTTGTACGAGTACTCTGAACTTTTTTTTTCCCTTTAGTGTCTAATACAAAAAGCGTTTTTCAGATTTGAAAATTTTTTCACTTGTTAGTGGAAATGCATCGTACATACCATTTGACTGCATTCTGGTGCCAAAATTTTGTTTACAACTAGGACCGAGGAAGTTTTTTTTTTATTCTTTATTCTCTTGAATAAGGTTCTCAACGTGGGGTACGCGATAATATTTTTGGGGGTACGCCGTGAGAGCTCAAATCTAAAAAAATGCGCTGCTGATGTGCATTTAAAAGATTCCCATAAATTAAACTAGGCAGTTAAAATTCATATACGGTTAACACCTACTTGTGTTCATACGTCACAACATGGTTTCAATATATCCATGCGCCTTGACCAACTCACAACTCCATAGACTTAACATTAGATAGCAGTAATATTTCGCAATAAAGAGTTCGTTAGGAAACTTTTTCATAATTATTCATAATTTCTAATATATCTTTTATGTTTCTACGTTTACTTATAGAAAATAGCTATTTAACGTTTTTCCGATTCCCGGAAACCCTTTAATGAAAAAATAGCTATATTAAATAATTACCAACATTAATTCTTGTTTCGTAATAAATCCGTCGGTCACATTATTAAAAATCCATCAAAGAGTAAAGTCGTAGAATAGAGTAAGTGAACCAATGAAGTTTGGAATTCCTTGTTGCCATTTTTTTTTATAGATCATTAATTTTCCAACCATGGCGATTAGCGATAATAAAAGACAATACGAAATAGGATTTTTGAGGTGCTTATATTTTGATTTCATCTAAACACATAAAAAAGCACCAAATGGGTATGACTGGGAATCAAAACATTTGAAGAAAATTAATCAGCATGGTGTCTGCGGAATTTGAGTCGAAAGCGAAAGTGAATGAATCAGTAAAGTGGGGAATCAAAAAAATGCTCATAATTTCAATACCTTATGTTTTTGGAATTTGCCCAGAGATTTCCCTCTGTAATTCTCCCTTATGTAAAAAAAAATCCAAAATATTGCATCTTAACAATTTTTAGCTGTGTGGACACCATAATTTATCTGGGTTTGTTAGTATAATTATCACTAGATATAAATCCGAGTGATCAACTCAAGTAATGATGCTGAATAAGCTGAAAGTTTTATGCACAGAAAGAACCCGAAACGCTCAAGGAAATTTAAGTAGTAACTTCTGAAAATTGGATTGCAATTGACGATAATATCAGCTTATATATCATTGTTCTGTGTGAAAGTAAAGTTGAATCTCTGAGACCATGGACGACAACAGCTCAAGATCCACACATGCTTATAATCCAGGGGTAGGGAATGTAGAATTGTTGTTTGGACTGGAACAGAACAGAACGCCGTTCAAGGTGTTTCTATTTTTTTAAAACTATTATCGCGAAATAGTATAATAGATGATATTTCCTTTGCGTTCTGCTATTTTTTTTAATGAAAATATGTGTTTAGGTATTTCTTTTCAGCTGCATTCTGATGCAATCAAGAATGTAGTGAAATCAAAGGGTGATAGGATAGCTCTTTTGTTCCCCTATGCCGTCCCGTGGCCGAGTGGTTAGCGCGCTTGGCTACTGATCTACGGGACCTGGGTTCGAGCCCCGGGTAAGGCATGGCTGTTTGTGTCGTTTTTCTGCTGAGGTCCTGCCATCCTCTCAGACCTTCTACTATGGCATATAAACTGACAGGCTCCTGTCAGAATTCGTGGCAAGCAGCTGCTTGAGGGGGTATTTATTTATTTTTATCCTAGATTCTGCTCTGTACACAAGTTAAATTGTTAAATGAAGGCGTGATTTCATGGATGCAATTTGATTCGAAAGCTACATAAAAGAAAGAATTAAATATGAAATATAGAAATTGGAAAAGAAATCGCATAATGGTCTTTTACATTTCTCGGAAAAATGTAATTAAATGCTTCGTGATTTGTTTCGATATTACACAAGTGGAAAAAAGATATATATCAAATATACTTTTAAATTAGAAAGATAAAAGTTAATGCTATTAAAAGGTTGTGTGAAGATAATGAAAATGGGATTTTTTTTTTTAATTTGGTTAATCAATATTCAAATACGAGTAAGGAAAAAAGCGAGGAAGAAATTCCCCCAAAAAGATGAATAAAAAGATGCAATGAATATCTGGGTAAATTACGCAAGCCACCCGAATATCGATATGAATGGGTACTCAATAAATTCGCGTAGAGCCGCTGCAATGATGATGTGTTCCAAAATATCTCAAAAGACAAAAGTAAAACAAAAATACATGTAAAACTGATTCGAAGTTGTTACTTATTTTGCACAGTTTCAATACAAATATTTCGTTTTTTATTTAAAGTATCGGACTCGGTTTTAAATACCTTGATTCCAAAGTGCTGATGCCATTGAGAAATATTAACTGATCTATTTTGATTATCTCTTACTTTTCATTATTGTAAAAAGAGAGCCACTTAAAAGGAGAGCTTCATTTATTTTTCCGTCACATTTATCAAGTCAGACTGGATGACCTAGACCTAGGGTTCATGGAGCGGGGGTGGCTCAGTCAGTAGCGCGCCAGGCTCGTAATCTGTAGTTCTCAGGTTCGAGTCCCAGCTGGGTCAGCGTTGAGATTTATCTCCGCAAAATCCCCCGCCCTGCCCACGGTCAGTAGGGGACACCGATGGGCTTGGAAAGGCCGCCGTCCGTCGGATGGGACGTTAAGCCGTGGCCCCGTGTGCGGGAGAGCCATACCCTTTGCACATTAAAGAACACGCTGGATGGCCTTGACGGGAGGCTACCATCTGTCTCTCAACAGCTATTCCAGTGGGTCCCCTCCCTCAACCTTCTCTGAGCCTTCGGGGTCCATGTGACCTGGCCATTTAGCCCATGGTGTGCAAAAAAGTGCCGCTCAGAGGTAAAACAACCCAACCCCCTACGGTTCATTGTGCTGCCACAAAATCCATATCAGTCAATTAATGTAAATTGTGTCTACTCAGTTCAATTTTCAATGACTGTTAATAAAAGACAAATTTTTTTTTTCATGTTTAAAACTCTGGGTCTTTTTGCAGACCTACACAATTACCTTTATATAATAAGTTTCATATTTTTTATCTGTTCGTTTTATATTTATTTTAAGAGAGACAGTTTATTTATTTGGTTTTGTCCCTTTCATCGTTGGTACGTAAGATTTACATTCCAGAGAAGGCGAACAGAACGCTAGTAATTGTGTAACTATATACGACAATATTATTCTAGTCAAAGAAATAATTATTTCCTTTAATATATTACTTAAAATTCTGCAGTGGAAAAGCCGAAAATTTTGATTTAACGCGTTTAATATAAATTAAAACTAAAAAAAAAATTGGGTTGTTTAGGAATATTTATGAAACTGCATATTCTTATGAATAAGTGACAAATATAAATGGATAACAAAACAATGACCACTTTTGTTTCATATCAGTAAAAAGTAAGATTTTAAATTTTTGATTTAAAAAAAATTAACTGACGCCATCACAAAAAATGTTTAGGGATTTAAAATACACTTCATCTAAAATGTTTTTAACAATTTTTTGTTCAGTATTTTCAGTGATAAAGTGCAACATTTCGGATGAGGAAGCAATTACGAAAAGAAATACTAACAATCGACCAAAACATCGTTCCGATAGTTAAAAGTGACCATCATATACTCTTCTCTGCAGAATATAGATAACAAATAGTGCTTTCTTCTCGTACAGTCGCTCAAAAAAGTATCCGAACACTATGGTCGATTACAGAATTGAGAAAAAATATCTGGCAACGATTTTTTTTAGAAATTAGTGATCTGGCAACCTTCGTGTCACGTGACACGAAGGTTGCCAGATCACTAATTCTGGTGGAAGATCACTAATCTCACGTGACACGAAGGTTGCCAGATCACTAATTTCTAAAAAAAAATCGTTGCCAGATATTTTTTCTGAATTCTGTAATCAACCATAGTGTTCGGATATTTTTTAATATCCGAACAATGAATATGGAGCGTGTGCAGTTACTGTTCATAGCAAACATGAGCGGTTGCGGTTAATGTTCACAGCACATTGGATCATGGGAGCTCACAAAGACCTGGATCGTGTGGGCTCACTCACGGAAATATTGAGCGTGTGCAGTAACTGCACAAGCTCCAGTTTGCTGTGAACGGTAACTGGAGCGTGTACAGTTGCTGTACACGCTCCAGATATTTTTTCTGAATTCTGTAATCACGTGACACGAAGGTTGCCAGATCACTAATTTCTAAAAAACATCGTTGCCAGATATTTTTTCTGAATTCTGTAATCAACCATAGTGTTCGGATACTTTTTTGAGCGACTCTACATTACAATATACAGGTGCAGAGCTAGGTTTTATGATGGAATTAGTAAAAGTAATGTTCTGAAACAAATGGCTAACGTATATAAATTTCTTTTAAAATCACTTAATGGTATGCCAAGTAAACTACACACTGTGACTATTTCTTACCTTTTCCATTGTATAAGAAGTTTCAAAAAATTAATGAGTTGAATAATACGAAGCTCAGAATCTCAATTAAGAATGGTTGTTATCGAAGAAGAGTTAATTGCATCTGATTTGCAGTTTGAAGCATGCGGTGTTGTCTTTTATTCACTGAGGCAGCACTCGCTAACAGTTGGGGAGAAATTTCATTTTCTCTTCCTACGCGTTGTAAACTGGTGCTTCTCTTATAGTACTTACTTTATCATATAACGAAAATTCGAAGTTTTTTTGCAGGTATAAAACTTGCTTTAGAATCATATTATAAAAGTTATGGAAGAACACATTATAAATTAGAATCAACATTATAATCACTTTAGAACAGTGATTCCCAACCTTTTCTGGACCATCGCCCCCTTTAAAAGAGAACAAAAATTTCAACGCCCCCCTAGTCCATAATAGTTAATTTTATATGAATTAAAATATTGTTGCATATTATCTGTACCTAATTTATCTGTTTATTTATCTATTAAAAATCATAATACCGCCCCCATGGAAGGCTCCAGCGCACCCTGGGGGGCGGTACCGCCCCTGTTGGGAATCTATGCTTTAGAATAACATTATAAAAGTTATTTATTAAATTTTTTAATAATTAACTTTTAACTTACCGTGACATTTTAAGTTAATAAATTTATATTATGTGTCATTATCAATATATTCTACCCTTCTCTTAATTATCAGAATTATAATGAAAGCATGTTTCCAAGGATACGTTACTACCAGTATGAACGAAACATTTAATAGCAAATTTGTTCCTTTTATGAATCTTCTCCAGAAGTAATCGAAACAATAACTAGCCCTTCGTAGACAACAGATTTTGCTCAATTTGATTTTATTATATAGTGATATTTCATTCATTTATACTTATCACCAGATGCACTGGTTTTCAGATAAAATAAAATGATAAATATAACTCTTCCAAAAATTTTGTTTATTAGTTACTGACTGGTTGTAATGGTACAAAACTAACAATGACAATCACCTTATTAGGGTTATTTTCTTTGACATTTTTGATTTAAGAAGTAATTTTAGCTTCAAGAAATAATTATTTTATTATATATATAATAAAATTATAAATAAAATATATATTTATGTTAAAATTATATAAATGATTTATTAAATGTGAGAATGAATCATGAAACCGGGACCCCCCCCCCCCCTATTGCGGAGAAGGGGCAAGACTGTAGAAAGAGTTGTAAACGTAACTTTAGTTGGATTGTTTTACCTCTGAGCGGCACTTTTTTGCACACCATGGGCTAAATGGCTAGGTCACATGGACCCCAAAGGCTCAGAGAAGGTTGGGGGAGGGGACCCACTGGAACAGCTGTTGGGAGACAGATGGTATCCTCCCGTCAAGGCCATCCAGCGTATTCTTTAACGTGCACATGGTATGGCTCTCCCACACACGGGTCCACGGCTTAACGTCCCATCCGACGGACGGCGGCCTTTCCAAGCCCATCGATGTCCCCTACTGAACGTGGGAAGGGCGGGGAATTTTGCGGAGATAAATCTCAACGCTGACCCAGGTTGGACTCGAACCTGGGAACTACAGATTACGAGCCTGGCGCGTTACCGACTGAGCCACCCCCGCCCCCGTAACTTTAGTACATTTCTACTAAAGTTATCTACTAAAGCCAGCAATGGCGAAATGCAGCAGTCTGGTGCATTTGGCCACTGCTAGGGATAGACTTCATCCTCGGATGTAGGGTATTTCTGGGGATAGACACATCCTCGGGATAGACTTCTCTGGGGAACTAGATTGCACAGTCTGGTTGGATTTATATACCTTGTGGGTGTTTCAACGATTGCATATGTATGTCCTGTATTATTACAGCTTTGCAATGGGCTTTTAGAATATTTTGGATTTTTTTTCATCATTCTAGCAACTGTACTGCTCCAGTCCGATTTCTTTCTTTCTTGCCTCCTTGTTTCAACAACAGTTTTGATCCTTAAAATAGGTGCAAGATGAAAATTCATCTTTCAAACAAAACATTTTAAAAGACTAGAAAATACAAATGCACAGTGAAATCTTAAGGAACTTCGGCGTTTATGTACAGCATTATAAGGAGACTTGCCATACGTCTCGAAATAACTGGTAAGTGTTATCACAAAATCTTCAGAGGTTTATAACATTTTTCACCAAATGTTTAATTCATATATATATCCACTTAACATTATTATAACCATTCTTAGAATATCCCATTATCATTACTTTCTTCATCATCACAGTCATAACCAACATCATCATTTTTATTACTATTATTCAGAGAACAGTTGTAAATAAGAGTATTCGGTTCCTATATCGGAATGTGGTTTTCTTTTTTCAAACTTCTAATCTTTGTCATTTAATACTTTTATTAATAATACTAACTTATTCATGATCACAGTGATATGCTTGAAGGCCGTATACTTAAGTTACTAAACTGAAGTACTAAATTCTTTACTATTGAAAAGTGTAAAAAAATACCACTTTGGGCATTAAGAGCAGAGGATATTTACTACTAGAATTAACTTATTTTGCTATAGTCTAGCCATAACTTACTATGCGTATAACAAACTAGTACTTATTTTGAGCGATCACAGATATAGGTTAAAGAGGAAATAAAATAGAAGATATGTTTTTGATGATAATTCACAAGAAGAAAATATATTCTGACTCATCACACAGCAAAATCGTATTATAAACAAGTCGCACTTAGCATAAAAGTTTTATTTTAAGACACATAGAAAGATATATATATATTACGACGATCCAACTACATTAGTCTAAACAATGGTTCCAGTGTTATTGTTTTTTTTAATATACGCAATGGTACAGCATACTGGATTATTTTTCTGCGAAAAGTTTAAAATCTGTTATTATGATCATATTGAAAACCTAACTAAAATTTGAAACCTCTTACGAAACTCTAAAAATAATAACAGAAAAGGGGTTTAAAGTTAAAAGAGATTATAAATTATCGTTTTGAAGGATGTTAAACAAACTGCAAAGGGTCAGTCAGAGCTCTCTATAAGTAAATTTTTTTCTTAGTTAATTATTTTTAAAGGAAAATGAAAACTGGTTATACTTTGAATGAAGCTTGTAAAGACCCATAGAGTCCGGTTTACTTTACTGAAATGAGTGATTTGTTTTATTTACACAAATTATGATTAAATAAGATGGGAATGAAGTAGTGTTTTAAGTTGACGTGAGCCTATTGATATATCGACTATGCGTATTCATTTTCAAGAAACGGGGGGGGGGAATTATACTAATTATACTTGAATTGAAATTTAGAATGCTCTTATGTTCTATTGCAAAAATTGACAGTGCACTGTTTCTATTCCTGTAGTTTTGTTGCGCAGAAATATCTAAAAAGATTAGCTTAACGTTTAGATTGGTTAAGAGGACTTGTCAATTTTCCGTTGCATTTAAGTGGTTAATAATCTTAAAGCTAAGAGTCTGGCATTCATTAGTAACCAGTGATTAACAAGATGCACGAAAATTGATAAATTAATTAATCCCCCTACCTCTTTCCCCTTAAAAACTGGTGGAGTATTCGATTTCTGGGGAAACCATTGGGAACTTGTTTGTCATTACCTTAAAAGTAAAATATAACATTTGTTTTTGAAACAGAAATTTTTTTATATTTAAAATGCAGAGTCTTTAAAAATAGACCAGGATACACAGGGATGTAGTCCTTAAAATAGCATCAGGGTGCTGAAACAGTAATGTGATCCTTAAAAGACTTTAAGACACCAGCACAGAGATATAATACCTGACAATAGTAGCACTAGGCTGCTGATTCTGCGATATAATCTTTAAAACATAGTACTGAGGCTTTCACATAGGAACCTTTAAAAAATAGTACCAGGACGCTAACTGCAGCCCTTAAAATAGTACTAGAGTTCTATTGCAGATATTCATTCAGGGATGTCTAAAAAATAGTATCATCTTACTTACAAAGTAAATCATCCTTAAAAATATTTTACAGGGCAGCACCGCTACAGGATATATTCATTAAAAAAGTCAAGCTACTCCCACAGGGATATAATCCTTAAAAAAATAGTACCAGAGAACTCAAACCTTCTGCTTTATTCGAATAGAGTTATAAAATAGAGGTAGCATGAATAAATAATTTCCTAGACACTCATTGTATAAAATGAAATATGCTCAAAATACTCAAGCTGATATTTTTCCTTCAGTTACTACAAATGTTTTTCCAAGGTTTGATAGCATAGGTTTAAATGCTTTAACGCTGATTTTTCGTAGGTTATTTCACTTAGTATAATAAATTCCTTTGAATTTTGTCTCTTTATTACATATATTCTCACTCTCCTCATGATTTTAATCTTTTACATGACGACTGTTTTAAAAGTTTACTTTCTTCCGCCTAAAATTTCGCCTTTCCATTCCTTGGGGAAATGATATTTGGTATTTAAAAAAAAAAACATTTTCTCCTTAATTTGCATTAGTAAAAAGATTAAGAAAATCTTTTAATCTATCTTCTTTCCAAAAGTCTTGTCTACGCCCTTGAATAAAGAAAATTAGAAATAATAAAGAAAAGAAATTAAAAATGCGCAGGAAAAAAAATCGTATATTACTCAAATATTCCTTTGTACTATGTTGAGGCATTAAATAAAAGAAAGTTGGATCGTCCTAATATGCATAACATTTTTTTCTTCCGTACTTCCTTGATACCGTTTTTAAAACATGTTTAAATTAGTAAGAAAAATTCGTTGTTTATAGTGTCAATTACTAGAATTCTTCACATATAGAATTCTAGGTACGTTATTTTAAAGAAAAATACTACTGTCCATTTCAAGCTTTGTTCTAAAATATTACTAGGCAATATGGTACATTTGTTAAATAAAACCTAATACATTTTTAATCTCATGAATATTCAAAAAACTCAATTATTTGATACATGTCAAATAACAATTTACAAAATGAATTTACGAAACTGTCTTAAAATTATGAACCTACTGGGACATGTAAGGAGTCAAAACCAGTTAATTCATGGATCCAGCGCAAAAAGATTGTTAGTTATTGATAACATCAATACTTATAGCTCTGTAATGCTACTTTTCTAAAATGTAACAAAAAAATGTACTTTAAATGCACCAAAAGAGATTTATCATTGAATTCCAAACAGTTTTATTAATTAAATTAAAATCATGGAAATAAATTCACGATTTGAAAATAATCATGAAAAGAGAGGAAATAGAATGATGTTGCTTCAAATAACAGTTGGAGTCAAAATAATAATCTATTATTATTGTTTAATGAAGCAGTTATACCTGCAGAGCTCCTGAGAAAAAAAAACCTGTAAAAATATGCTCAATAGAGAAATCGCATGTTCTAATATCAACTTCCAAATTACATATGTTAATAACTGCATATTTTTGAAATTTTTTTTCCCCAATTAAATCCTTATTTTTTTCATCTTAAATTTTTTGCATTAGATTTTGAAATTTTTGTTCCATGGAGAAGTCACTCTTTTTTTACGGAAATTATTTCTACCAAAGACGGAAGAGCTTTTAGCTTATTTTGAATGTAAAACGTAATTCGTCCACGCACACACATCAAACGAAACTCACTTATGGGAAAGATGCTTTTTAACATCTATCGAAAGATCCATCGCGATGTTTTTTGTCCTTTCAATCCCGAATTAATTTAGTAACATTTGGAGCACGATACTATTGTTGTTTGAACCCAAATAACCATCTTTTCGCAATAATAGTAGTTGTAAATAAATAATAAAAAACACTAGAATAAATAAAAAATTAAAAACCAACTAAGTTTGCAAATTTTTTTCAGTCAATTTTTTTATTAAATCTTAGTTAGCACTCAATGCAAAAAAAAATCCACTATTGATTATAAATATATTTTCGAAAAACTATTTTTTAACAATTTTAAAATACTTTTGCTTTATGGGCAGATGAGTATTAAAAGGGTTAATATACTTGCTATTTTAAAACATGAACAGTAAAATAGAACTGTTTGGGGTTTTAATAGAAGGTTATCTTTTTGCCTTATATTCTTTTCACAGTAAATAAATACATTTGAGTATGTAAAAAAAAATACAGTTCCCTAGCTTGGGCAAAACATGTTAAAAAGTTAATAGATATGAATAAATTTTAGAAATGTTTTGAAACGTAGGCTCTTACACTACGTCTACAAGTATTTTCTACGACAAGCCCGGAAACCCATTAGGAGAAAGAAAAAAAAATTGGGGGAGAGGAAGTGATTGGGGATCAAATATATAATTTTCCTTCCGTTTTACTGTCTATCTTTTTTCTTGCAAAATATGTGTAATATATCTATATTACCTAC
This sequence comes from Ryuthela nishihirai, assembly GCA_038380435.1. Taxonomy (NCBI): domain Eukaryota; kingdom Metazoa; phylum Arthropoda; class Arachnida; order Araneae; family Heptathelidae; genus Ryuthela; species Ryuthela nishihirai. Next base: position 31,144,821 of record JAWZYU010000013.1, read on the forward strand.
ATCCCACCAAAAGTGCTCCTTTCATAATTTTTTCTATTGACCATACCTTTACAGCACTGAAAGACACATAGATAAGAATCAACAAAACAGAATGCTGTACTGTTTCCTAGTTTTTAACTAATTTTGAATTGCTAAGATATATTAAAAAATATTTACTCTGATGCCATAACAAATTACTGCATTCTATCCCCTGAATTTTGGGAGATAGATCTCTAAGCCATCATCGTTTATTTAGATCGTTAAAGTCACAGGTAAAGTATGTTTATCAAGATTTGATATGTGTAGTAAAATGGTGATATACCTCACCATTCGGTTTTTGCATTTAAAGCTAGGCATTGTTTGTTTTCCTTATTTACCTAAAAAGCATACTGACTACAGGGTGAAAATATTACAATTATACAAAACCATTAAACGAGTAAAAACAAAAAGCATGTTATACAAGTAGAAAAGTTCTTCATTCAACCTACACGAAAACAAACAATCAACAATCTTCAATGCTTTCACCACTTCTGATTCGTTTTAACACAGCAAAATGCACAATAAATACAGGATTTAAAAAATATTCTTTTTTTTTTCTTCTGTTGTACATCGGGTGTCAAAATATTCATTATGCTTTACATAGTACACATGAAACGAATTAATACCTTCGGCACCTTTTGGGGGCGGGGGTGGCTCAGTCGGTAGCGCGCCAGGCTCGTAATCTGTAGTTACCAGGTTCGAGTCCCAGCTGGGTCAGCGTTGAGATTTATCTCCGCAAAATTCCCCGCCCTGCCCACGGTCAGTAGGGGACACCGATGGGCTTGGAAAGGCCGCCGTCCGTCGGATGGGACGTTAAGCCGTGGCTCCGTGTGCGGGAGAGACATACCCTGTGCACGTTAAAGAACACGCTGGATGGCTTTGACGAGAGGCTACCATCTGTCTCCCAACAGCTGTTCCAGTGGATCCCCTCCCCAACCTTCTCTGAGCCTTCGGGGTCCTTATGACCTGGCCATTTAGCCCATGGTGTGCAAAAAACTGCCGCTCAGAGGTAAAACAACCCAACTCAACCCTGTGTACGTTAAAGAACACTCAGAATGGCCTTGACAGGAGGCTACCATCTGTCCCCCAACAGCTGTTCCAGTGGGTCCCCTTCCCCAACCTTCTCTGAGCCTTCGGGGTCCTTATGACCTGGCCATTTAGCCCATGGTGTGCAAAAAACTGCCGCTCAGAGGTAAAACAACCCAACTCAACCCTGTGTACGTTAAAGAACACTCAGAATGGCCTTGACAGGAGGCTACCATCTGTCCCCCAACAGCTGTTCCAGTGGGTCCCCTTCCCCAACCTTCTCTGAGCCTTCGGGGTCCATGTGACCTGGCCATTTAGCCCATAGTGTGCAAAAAAGTGCCGCTCAGAGGTAAAACAACCCAACCCAACCCTGTGTACGTTAAAGAACACTCAGAATGGCCTTGACGGGAGGCTACCATCTGTCCCCCAACAGCTGTTCCAGTGGGTCCCCTTCCCCAACCTTCTCTGAGCCTTCGGGGTCCATGTGACCTGGCCATTTAGCCCATGGTGTGCAAAAAAGTGCCGCTCAGAGGTAAAACAACCCAACCAACTCGTCACCTTTTGATTGATCTGATATGGCAGCCGAAACGGTTCCTCCTTTTCCGGAATGTTTCTTAAATTGCACTATGTATTAGTCAGGGGAAAACTGGCCTTGCCAGCCCTCCTCCCCCACTAAACTGAAGATCTTCAACTAAATGATACTTCTAGTCTTTTTACTCAGCTTTCTTCTTGATGTTTATATATAATAGCACTGGCATACCAAGGGAGGGGGAGATATATTTATTGAGGGTTTAAATAACATTTCCTAAGGAAGTCTTCTTAAATATGAAACCCAAAACGTTACCCCCATTGGAGATTTCTGGTATCCATTCCACTGAATAGTGACGTAGACTCAGCAAAGTTGGGAACTCTTATATGTATTCCGTGAAGGTTAAAGAACATTCTAGATTGCGTTGTGGGAGCGTCCCGTCTATCCCCTAACAACTGCTCAGTGGTTCCTCCTTTCTTACTCAGCATTGAGGGGTCCTTGTGTCCTGCCCAATTAGCAGGTGGTGTAATCCAACCGATTAGAACTAGTTCAGTGGAACTGGTTGCTAATAAATAAAAATAACTTGATACAATAAAAATAATTAAGAATATCAACATTAGTTTAATAATAAATTATACTTATGCAACGAGAACAATTACCGTTGGACCTTCTTGTACTGACACTTAAAAAACATGGGCTGGGTGTTTTACTTCTGAGGGGTATTTTTTTGCACATAATGGGCTAGATCATAACAGTGGCGCACTCAGGATTTAATTTTTCTTTTGGGGGGGGGGGGCGAGCGAAAACGAAGTAGCTCTCGGTGCGCCCGGTTCGTTCGTCTTGTGTTCACAGCGGCCGTGATTCCCGAGAGCTACAGGGGCCGAGTGGTTAGCACGCTTGGCTACTGATCTATGGGACCTGGGTTCGAGCCCTGGGTAAGGTATGGATGTGTGTGCTGTTTTTCTGCTGAGGTCCCGCCATCCTCACAGACCTTCTACTCTGGTATATAAACTGACAGGCTCCTGTCAGACCTCTGTGGCAAGCAGCTGCTTGAGGGGGTATTTATTTTTTTATTTATTTATAGGGTATTCCCACCTTATGTGACCGCTAATTCACATGTAGTATGGATATAGAAAAGACGACACAACATAAATATAAAAAATGAATTTTAATTAGGAAAAGATTTTTGGAAAAATTTCTACTGTATTTTTTTTTCCTTTCGGGGGTGCCAGGGCCCCTTGCCCCCCCTCTGGGTGCACCACTGATCATAAGGATCGGGAGAACTCTGAGAAAGTTGGAGGAAGAGAACCCACTAGACAGCTGTTAGAAGACATGGAAGCCTCCCGTTAAGGCCATCCAGTGTGTTCTTTAACGTGCACATGTTATAGCTCTTCTGCATACTGGAACACAGCTTTAAGCCCTATCCAGAAGACCGCTGCCTTTCCAAACCCATCAGTTTCCTGTGTGACCATTAATGTGGGGTTTTTTCGGCGATAACTGCAAATTACAAGCCTGGTGCGCTACCGACTGAGCCACCCCACTCCTCTTTAAAAATATAATTCCTCTACATACGTTTCATATTGTTGCATGTTAGAAGTAATAGAGAAATGCGAATTACAGTTGGAGAGAACCCTTGTTAGCAAATTTGAATGACAACATGCCTTAAACTCATTATGTGCAAAACAAAAATGCGTCTTGGAGATAACCTAATCCAAAATATTAAAAGGGAGCAATTCCCCATTGCTAAAACGAACCGGAGCATAAATTTTAATCTCTTTTATAACACTACCACAAACCCAGACTCTCTCCAGTATGCTTTTTTAAAAAGGAATTGGCATTTTCTTGCGTTTCAAGTTGTATGTAAAGCAAGTGAATATAGAACACTCCTCATATAGTATATACAAATATCCTGCATATATTTTTTTATCTGATTTATACATTACGATTGCTGTTCGGAATTACTACAACCACTGATATCAAACAAAAACTGAAATAAAGTTTCGTACAGTCGCTCAAAAAAGTATCCGAACGCTATGGTTGACTACAGAATTCAGAAAAATATCTGGCAACGATTTTTTTAGAAATTAGTGATCTGGCAACCTTCGTGTCACGTGATTACAGAATTCAGGAAAAATATCTGGAGCGTGTACAGCAACTGTACACGCTCCAGTTACCGTTCACAGCAAACTGGAGCGTGTGCAGTTACTGCACACGCTCCAGTTTGCTTGTGAACGGTAACTGCACACGCTCAATGTTTCCGTGAGTGAGCCCACACGATCCAGGTCTTTGTGAGCTCACACGATCCAATTGCTCACACGCTCCATATTCATTGCATTATATATTCATACGCATTATATATATTAAAAAAGTATCCAAACACTATGGTGGATTGCAGAATTCAGAAAAAATATCTGGCAACGATTTTTTTAGAAATTAGTGATCTGGCAACCTCACGAAGGTTGCCAGATCACTAATTTCTAAAAAAACGTTGCCAGATATTTTTCTGAATTAAGCAATCAACCATAGCGTTCGGATACTTTTTTGAGCGACTGTACACGAGTTGCAATCTTCATGTCGAATAATATGCAATAGCCATTGAACATAATGAAGCCTAACAACTTGCATTCGAAACCTTCTTTCGATTTTTCCATGGGCTAAAACCTGTATCCATCTTATTACCAACTCCAAATCTGGTTATTCGCCATGTCTCATCTATTATACAGCGACTTCAATGTTTAAAAAAATGCTGCTTAGAAATGATTTTGTTTCATACACATTAATCATTTTTTAACACTGGTCAACACCTACAGGTATTTAATACTCAGATAGCCTACATAGGTGTCATAGAAAGTAATCTATCTAATTTCCATCTATGTCAATATATGACGGATGTTAACTTTCCGCTGTTAAACTACTTGCCTACCATTTATATTAGTTTACAGTAGCCTAGCGATGACAACTATAGGCACGTTGATGTATATGCAGGTTCTTATGTACAACACATTTATATATATATATGCATATGTTTATTTTATACCAACCTCATTGAGTTGACTTTATGCAGAAAAAATAATCTTTGGCAATTACAGAGTTAAAGCCATTTATACCAGTGAGGGTAATGTTATATAAGCATTTCATTTTAGAATCTAAAAACACAGATCAGAATAATTAAATAGGTAGAAAGTGCTTTTGTCGTATGATTTTACATCGAAAAATCAAGGGAAATTAAAATAAAAGCTACTGATCAAAAGTTTTTTTTACGTAACTAAGGTATAGAAAAAGATGATTTACTTTTTTTTTTCATTTAGTTTGAAAATACTTAGGCTTTATGAAATCTAACGTTGCATACTCTTTAGAAGGCTCTATTCATCACATTTTAAGTGGGCGGTTTCAATTTCAAAATTTTCTATTTTCGTTGTTTTGAAAATGCAGTACCTCAGTTATCTGACGTTTACATCACAGTAACATTACTAAGGGAATTGACAGGTTGGCCGGAGAGCAAATAATTAAAATAGTTCATTTTTATAAATACTCAGCCATCTGAGCACTTTAATACTAGGGAACATCAATAAGGGCAATTTGATCTCTTAAAGTAGGTTCGGATGTAGGGAGTTGGTGGGTGGGGGTTACTAGCATTTTCGAATATTATATGTTATATCCAGTTTTCAGGAAATTTTAAAGAAACAATTAAAACGAAGGGAAAAATGTTATACTAGAACGGCTATCCAGTCATTTGATCTCCTTTTTTTTATTTCCGACTCACGCCAAGTTACCAGTTTACAAGCGGAGTTTGGGCGTTCCACGTTTTATTTTCCAACTCAAGCCAGTCACTTGGATATAGACCCTCAAAAAATATCCGAACACTATGGTTGATTACAGAATTCAGAAAAAATATCTGGCAACGATTTTTTTTTAGAAATTAGTGATCTGACAACCTTCGTGTCACGTGATTACAGAATTCAGGAAAAATATTTGGAGCGTGTACAGCAACTGTATACGCTCCAGTTCACAGCAAACTGCAGCGTGTGTAGTTACTGCACACGCTCCAGTTTGCTGTGAACGGTAACTGCACACGCTCAATATTTCCGTGAGTGAGCCCACACGATCTAGTATCAAAATAATATGACCACCTACAGTCGCTCGAAAAAATATCCGAACACTATGGTTGATTACAGAATTCAGAGAAAATATCTGGAAACGATTTTTTTAGAAATTAGCGATCTGGCAACCTTCGTGTCACGTGATTGCAGAATTCACGAAAAATATCTGGAGCGTGTACAGCAACTGTACACGCTCCAGTTACCGTTCACAGCAAACTGCAGCGTGTGCAGTTACTGCACACGCTCCAGTTTGCTGTGAACGGTAACTGCACACGCTCAATATTTCCGTGAGTGAGCCCACACGATCTAGTATCAAAATAATATGACCACCTACAGTCGCTCAAAAAAGTATCCGAACACTATGGTTGATTACAGAATTCAGAGAAAATATCTGGAAACGATTTTTTTAGAAATTAGTGATCTGGCAACCTTCGTGTACTGTACACACGAAGGTTGCCAGATCGCTAATTTGAAGTTCTTGATCCAAAAACTGAACTCCAAAAATGATATATAACCACTAGAAAAAGTGGAAGTTCTTGATTACCTTAGAGTCTTGATCTGGCACCATGCAATTTCCATAAATTCGGACCTTTGAAGAGTCTTTGAAAGGAAGTAAAATTTCGAGTGGTGGAAAAGCACAGTTTCGTGACTGGCTCTTGACCATAAAATTTCTTTTTTGAAAGCATGTACAGTCGCTCAAAAAAGTATCCGAACACTACGGTTGATTACAGAATTCAGAAAAAATATCTGGCAATGATTTTTTTTAGAAATTAGTGATCTGGTTTTATTATCTTTTAGAAATTAGTGGACCTTCGTGTCACGTGACATGAAGGTTGCCAGATCACTAATATCTAAAAAAAAACGTTGCCAGATATTTTTTCTGAATTCTTTAATCAACCACAGTGTTCGGATACCTTTTTGAGCGACTGTACATGCATAATTAAAAAAAATAAGCCTGTGCTCATAATAATATATTTCCACCTGAATAGCTAAAAACACTAAAAAAATTTGCGAACACAACCTCGATTACGAAAGAAAAAATAATGACGCAACGATTAAGTCGTTTCCTTCTGAAGAAGATGCATTTTCCAGTTTTAGATATGCTCCATCGATACTTGTCGGGGACACAATATACGATAAAATTTTGATAACATTGAGAAACACGTCGTGCTAGGGATTTGGGTTGTTTTACCTCTGAGCGGCAGTTTTTGCACAGAATGGGCTAAATGGTCAGGTTACGAGGACCCTGATGGCTCAGAGAAGAATGGGGAATGGAATTCACTGGACAACTGATAGGAGACAGATGGAAACCTACGGTCAAAGCCATCGAGCGTGTTATTTAATGTGTACAGAGTACAGCTCTCTCGTACACTGAGCCAGGTTTTAATCTCCCATCCGACGTCGACAGCATTTACAAGCCCGTCAATACACCCTACCGACCGAGGGAATGGTTGGGTTGTTTTACCTCTGAGCGGCACTTTTTTTTGCACACAATGGGCTAAATAGTCAGGTCACAAGGACCCCGAAGGCTCAGAGAAGGTTTGGAGAGGGGACCCACTTGGACAGCTGTTGGGAGACAGATGGTAGCTTCCCGTCAAGGCCATTCAGCATGTTCTTTAACGTGCACGGGGTATGAGCTCTCCCACACACGGGGCCACGGCTTAGCGTCCCATTCGACGGACGGCGGTCTTTCCAAGCCCATCGGTGTCCCCTACTGACCGTGGGCAGGGCGGGGAATTTTGCGGAGATAAATTTCACTCTACCAACTGAGCCACCCCAGTTCTTTTATATTTGTACTTTTATTTAACAGTTCTATTTTTTTGTGAATTTCAAATTAACCAATTTTTTCCTACGTTGAATTTAGAATTAACCTGATTCTACCATACTAATTACTCAATACGTTATCTAACAGCATGTAATTGCAAAGAAGAATTTTGCGTGAACAAGTCACGAAACTGTTTCAAATGCTAACCACATTTACACCGAGTTATGTTTTTTTGCCTCATATTATGATTTGTTTTTACAGTTAATTCTTCATTTCTTCTAAGCTACAGAACATTTACCTACGAGTTTTCTATTAATGACTTTATCACCGATAACAACACTGTATTTGCATGATTGATTATAAAAATATCTTCCCGTGGACAAATTTGTCTCGTTCCCGATCTACCTATGGCATGACAGTGCCCTGCAGGTAAAAAAAAAATCAGCATAGTCTCTTGTCTGAGGATTCAATCAATCAAGAGGATTGAACATTTTTTTCTTAGCTTGTATTATTAAATAACTAGGTTTTATGCACTTATGCATTATTATTTTTTACTGCAAGGACATAACTCTAGGGGGGGAGGGGTAAAATCTCCCCCTTTTTTTATACAATAAAATAGAAAAATGACTACTCTAGAAGCCCACCCTCAAACATTTAGACACGAATTGTATCACTGCTTTACTAAAAAATATACTTTTAGGCAAAATAGAAAATATACCTAACACTCAGGGCTTTTTTCTCTAAAAAAGGTTTGCCAGTTCGCTCGCCAAACAACATATCCAAATAAAATAGGTTACTGATAAACTTTGAAATTTATATAATATTCTTATCAGAGTTAAAAAAGCTACCGCTAGCAATTTACGCAAATATATTTGTTTCAGCTGGTACGCTTATCATTTTGTATTAATTAGCAAATTAAAAGATCTTGTCTATACATAAATCCATTTGAATTGTGTTTCTAGATTCTAAGCTTCTCCATTATCCTCATCAGGTAGTCATTATTCATTTAACGATGAATGAGGTCAAACCATCACACTTTTCGGCAGTAACACGGACAGACACTGGCACACATAATATACACACACACACACGTGCAAATAAAAATAACCATTGACAAAATAAGAGTCCATATAATACACTGCGCACGCTGAGATGCATGAACTGTGTTGTGCATAGGTATACATTGCAGAAGAATAATGAGGCACTGTAGCAGCCTTGACGAATTATATGCAGCAATCGTCAGAGAATTGTCTTCAAATTTGAAGTAAGGCATTGGAATCAACGCGATTGGATCACCAATCGCCCCACGTGAAATTGCAGCTGAGCTGTACCCAGTTGGGCTTTTCTGGCTTCATGTTCGTTCATTTCTTTGGAGAAAAAAAGTCTTTAAAAATTTGTTTTCCATTCACTTTTTTGACTTGACCTTTAGCTTTGATTTCATCAGTTTAACGCCCTTCTTGAACTAGGTGTAAACGCTTTAATGCACATGTAGTTTCATTAAAAAAAATACGTCAAAACCATTTCATTTGTCACCTCGTAATCTATAATACTGCGAGATCAACAAACTTGAGATATGTAATAAAAGTTCGCCATCATCTTAGATATCTGGGGAAATTAAACTCAACCTAAATTTCACTGACTAGAAGCAATGTGAAGACGAACTCTTGACGTGTAGGTTCTTATACAGCTATATATATATACATGCCACAGGCTCTGTACTGCTGAGTACAGTTTGAAAACGAATAGTAACACTTAGAATAGCACCTTAATCTGAATGTTGTGCAAATTCTTTCCTTCGGAAGAAAGTATATATGTGCACGAGTAGATAAATAACAACAGGGTTCTTGTCTCCAGAAATCTTCACCAGCAGGAAGCATTCAATAAAACAGAAATTACGTTTCTGTATCGTTTCGAGATCAGACAGCTTTTAATCAAAGTTTATTCCGGAATGAAAATGTGGAGAAGAGATGTTTAAAAAAGTAAAAAAACGAAAAGAGTGTGATGGGATAGATAGATCGAGGCAGAACGAGAGAACAGTCAGTTGCAGTGTTTATCACGTGTGAAGGTGCTGCATAAGAATTGCAAGTGAGGGAACCTCCTTTGTGAATGAACTCATTATGCTGAGTTTCAGACGAAGGAGTATGGCCCATCAGTCAAGGCGCTACAGTACAGGAGTCAGGAGTTGTCGTCTCTCTCGCCGCGATTCGGCTGGTATTCTAAACCAGGGTCAAACTGCATCAGAACGAAGACCTGTAAGAGAAAAAAGAAAGACGTTACACTGATTTTTGATATCTGATTATCTATTATTATTCATAAATTCAGGGGCGGGGGTGGCTCAGTCGGTAGCGCGCCAGGCTCGTAATCTGTAGTTCCCAGGTTCGAGTCCCAGCTGGGTCAGCGTTGAGATTTATCTCCGTAAAATTCCCCGCCCTGCCCACGGTCAGTAGGGGACACCGATGGGCTTGGAAAGGCCGCCGTCCGTCCGATGGGACGTTAAGCCGTGGCCCCGTGTGCGGGAGAGCCACCCTGTGCACGTTAAAGAACACGCTGGATGGCCTTGACTGGAGGCTACCATCTGTCTCCCAACAGCTGTTCCAGTGGGTCCCCTCCCCCCAACCTTCTCTGAGCCTTCAGGGTCCATGTGACCTGGCCACTTTAGCCCATGGTGTGCAAAAAACTGCCGCTCAGAGGTAAAACAACCCAAATTCATAAATTCAGAATTGTCACCGATATTCTAAAGTAAGTGTGATCAGTTGAGAATAATCTTAATGAAGGACAAGTCACTTACGAGCTATCTGGGAGAAGTCAAAATAATGGAAGGTCAGTCTGGGAGTGGTCAGACTTGATCTTCTGAAAGAAGATAGGAACATGTCCGAATGACAGGCGCATACGGTACACTATCCAAATAATAATTTCACACACCCGCTAAAATGAAGCTTACCTTTCTGGTAAACAAAAGGGGAAAAGATGAAAGGCCAGCTATGGATCTTCTGGGATAGGGGCAAATGATGAAAGATCAATCATGGATCTTCTAGGAGAAGAGCAAATGATGAAAGGTCAATCACGGATCTTCTAGGAGAGGAGCAAATGATGAAAGGTCAATTATGTATCCTCTAGGAGAGGAGCAAATGATGAAAGGTCAATCATGGATCCTCTAGGAGATGAGCAAATGATGAAAGGTCAATCATGGATCCTCTAGGAGAGGAGCAAATAATGAAAGGTCAATCATGGATCCTCTAGGAGAGGAGCAAATGATGAAAGGTCAATTATGGATCCTCTAGGAGAGGAGCAAATGATGAAAAGTCAATCATGGATCTTCTAGGAGAGGAGCAAATGATGAAAGGTCAATTATGGATCCTCTAGGAGAGGAGCAAATGATGAAAGGTCAATTATGGATCCTCTAGGAGAGGAGCAAATGATGAAAAGTCAATTATGGATCCTCTAGGAGAGGAGCAAATGATGAAAGGTCAATTATGGATCTTCTGGGATAGGGGCAAATGATGAAAGATCAATCATGGATCTTCTAGGAGAGGAGCAAATAATGAAAGGCCAATTATGGATCCTCTAGGAGAGGAGCAAATGATGAAAGGTCAAACATGGATCCTCTAGGAGAGGAGGAAATGATGAAAGGTCAATCATGGATCTTCTAGGAGAGGAGCAAATGATGAAAGGTCAATCATGGATCCTCTAGGAGAGGAGCAAATGATGAAAGGTCAATCATGGATCCTCTAGGAGAGGAGCAAATGATGAAAGGTCAATCATGGATCCTCTAGGAGAGGAGCAAATGATGAAAGGTCAATCATGGATCCTCTAGGAGAGGAGCAAACGATGAAAAGTCAATCATGGATCCTCTAGGAGAGGAACAAATGATGAAAGGTCAATCATGGATCCTCTAGGAGAGGAGCAAATGATGAAAGGTCAATCATGGATCCTCTAGGAGAGGAGCAAATGATGAAAGGTCAATCATGGATCCTCTAGGAGAGGAGCAAATGATGAAAAGTCAATCATGGATCTTCTAGGAGAGGAGGAAATGATGAAAGGTCAATTATGGATCCTCTAGGAGAGGAGCAAATGATGAAAGGTCAATTATGGATCCTCTAGGAGAGGAGCAAATGATGAAAGGTCAATCATGGATCCTCTAGGAGAGGAGCAAATGATGAAAGGTCAATTATGGATCTTCTGGGATAGGGGCAAATGATGAAAGGTCAATCATGGATCCTCTAGGAGAGGAGCAAATGATGAAAGGTCAATCATGGATCCTCTAGGAGAGGAGCAAATGATGAAAGGTCAATTATGGATCTTCTGGGATAGGGGCAAATGATGAAAGGTCAATCATGGATCCTCTAGGAGAGGAGCAAATGATGAAAGGTCAATCATGGATCCTCTAGGAGAGGAGCAAATGATGAAAGGTCAATTATGGATCATCTAGGAGAGGAGCAAATGATGAAAAGTCAATCATGGATCTTCTAGGAGAGGAGCAAATGATGAAAGGTCAATTATGGATCCTCTAGGAGAGGAGCAAATGATGAAAGGTCAATCATGGATCCTCTAGGAGAGGAGCAAATGATGAAAGGTCAATTATGGATCTTCTGGGATAGGGGCAAATGATGAAAGATCAATCATGGATCTTCTAGGAGAGGAGTAAATGATGAAAGGCCAATTATGGATCCTCTAGGAGAGGAGCAAATGATGAAAGGTCAATCATGGATCCTCTAGGAGAGGAGGAAATGATGAAAGGTCAATCATGGATCTTCTAGGAGAGGAGCAAATGATGAAAGGTCAATCATGGATCCTCTAGGAGAGGAGCAAATGATGAAAGGTCAATCATGGATCCTCTAGGAGAGGAGCAAATGATGAAAGGTCAATCATGGATCCTCTAGGAGAGGAGCAAACGATGAAAGGTCAATCATGGATCCTCTAGGAGAGGAACAAATGATGAAAGGTCAATCATGGATCCTCTAGGAGAGGAGCAAATGATGAAAGGTCAATTATGGATCCTCTAGGAGAGGAGCAAATGATGAAAGGTCAATCATGGATCCTCTAGGAGAAGAGGAAATGATGAAAGGTCAGTCATGGATCCTCTAGGAGAGGAGCAAATGATGAAAGGTCAATCATGGATCCTCTAGGAGAGGAGCAAATGATGAAAGGTCAATCATGGATCCTTTAGGAGAGGAGCAAATGATGAAAGGTCAATCATAGATCCTCTAGGAGAGGAGCAAATGATGAAAGGTCAATTATGGATTCTCTGGGAGAGGAGCAAATGATGAAAGGTCAATAATGGATCCTCTGGGAGAGGAGCAAATGATGAAAGGTCAATCATGGATCCTCTAGGAGAGGAGCAAATGATGAAAGGTCAATTATGGATCCTCTAGGAGAGGAGCAAATGATGAAAAGTCAATCATGGATCTTCTAGGAGAGGAGCAAATGATGAAGGTCAATTATGGATCCTCTAGGAGAGGAGCAAATGATGAAAAGTCAATTATGGATCCTCTAGGATAGGAGCAAATGATGAAGGTCAATTATGGATCCTCTAGGAGAGGAGCAAATGATGAAAAGTCAATTATGGATCCTCTAGGAGAGGAGCAAATGATGAAAGGTCAATTATGGATCCTCTAGGAGAGGAGCAAATGATGAAAAGTCAATCATGGATCTTCTAGGAGAGGAGCAAATGATGAAAGGTCAATTATGGATCCTCTAGGAGAGGAGCAAATGATGAAAGGTCAATTATGGATCCTCTAGGAGAGGAGCAAATGATGAAAGCTCAATTATGGATCCTCTAGGAGAGGAGCAAATGATGAAAGTTCAATTATGGATCCTCTAGGAGAGGAGCAAATGATGAAAGGTCAAATATGGATCCTCTAGGAGAGGAGCAAATAATTAAAGGTCAATTATGGATCCTCTAAGAGAGGAGCAAATGATGAAAGGTCAAATATGGATCCTCTAGGAGAGGAGCAAATGATGAAAGTTCAATTATGGATCCTCTAGGAGAGGAGCAAATGATGAAAGGTCAAATATGGATCCTCTAGGAGAGGAGCAAATGATGAAAGATCAATTATGGATCCTCTAGGAGAGGAGCAAATGATGAAAGGTCAATTATGGATCCTCTAGGAGAGGAGCAAATGATGAAAGGTCAATTATGGATCCTTTAGGAGAGGAGCAAATGATGAAAGGTCAATCATGGATCCTATGGGAGAGGGGGCAAATAATGGACTGTCGGACAAGATGGAATATTCTTTAATGTGGTCCAAATGATGGGCGATCAAGTCATGGATTACTTGGGAATGGTCAAAATTGTGGACAATCAGTCTTGCGACAATCAGTCTAGGAAGGATCGAAATGATTGATCTTAGACATTTTGAAAGGAGACAGGACAAGTCCAAATGGTAGACGCTTATAGGCAATTCAGTCACAAACATTACCATATAAGCTGTACGATCCAAATAATAATTATACTTATCCGTTAAAATAAATTTACCTTTCTGATAAACGTGCTCTTTAAAGGACCTCATGCTATATTCAAAAATTTCTGATCCCTGGGAGTGAAATATTTGTAAAAATTTGAAAATGAGACTACATTCCATGTTGATTAATGATCAACGTATCTGAGAACGATTTACTCTGTACTACATTCTATTTAATATTGCTTGTAAGTGAAAGATACAGTACTGTGCGAATTAGTTGGGACAAACGAAGACTGAACAACCTCTTTCATCTAGCCCCATCCAGCAATCCCCCAGACACCCACCCAAGGTCATGTTTTGGGGATGTTTGACAGCTTCCGGGCCACAGATGCTTCACCCCATTAAAGGAATGACGGACAGCAAAAAGTACATAGGCGTTCTGGAGGCGAAAATGATCCCAACACTGCAGAAGCTGTTTCCTAACGGCGATGGGGTATTTCAACAGAATCGGCTGGCTGACACAATTCTAAGCTTGCTAAGAGCTTCTTTACCCAGCAACATTTGAAAGTATTGGAGTGGCCAGGATATTCAACCGATCTAAACCCCATTGAATATTTGTGGGCCATTATTAAAACGCGCATATTTAAGATGGATTGCACGACGAAAACCAAAATGATAGAAAGTGTCTTGAAAGTGTGGTACCACGACCCTGAAGTGAAGGAGATGTTTGGAAAGCTAAGTGGCATCAATGGTTGAGAGGGTGAAAGAAGTAATTAAAGCTAAGGGGGGTCACGTTCACTATTAACTACACTATTAAACAAATAAATATTTTAGTTGTGTCTTTGTTACTACATTTTCCTATTGTCCCAACTAATTTACACAGTACTGTAGAACTCACTGAAGTTTTTCATAAAACTCACCTTGTCTGAAGGCAATAGCGCGAAGTCGGCCGGAGGATTGGTAATAACGTATCTTTTGGTCGACGCTTCAAATGAAGTACTTGTATCTCGGTATCGGTAAAGGCCAATGCAAAGCATACCATAACTCTTGAGAGCTGCTACGAACAGATCTCCATATTTTCCCCCTTCCTAAAAAAACAAGAAGGAAAAGTATTTCAGCAGTTAACCTAGTGGTTAGCACGCTTAGCTACTAATCAGAGAGCCCCCCCCCCCCCCGGGCGAGAGGTGTGTTGTCTTTCTGCTGTGGTCTCGGCTTCCTTACAGACCTTCTCTATAAATAATAAAAAATAAATAACCCTCAAGCAGCTGCTTGCCACAGCTTCTCTATGGCGTGTTAAAACTGACAGCTCCTGTCAGACCTCTGTGGCAAGCTTGAAGGGCATTTTTTTTATTCCTTCTTGAGAAAAGGTGTATTTGGCTGATTACCAATGGTGTTAGAAAGCAATTAATGTTTTTAATTACAGTGGAGCCCCGATATAACGCGCATGTCGGGCGGGAAACAACACCCGCGTTATAAGGTGAACCGCGTTATACCGAGCGGCGCGGTGGCGACACAATAAATTTCACACTGTAAGCTTTTCTTTTACTCATCATGCATACAATAATTAAACACTATTCAAAATACATGCAGGAACTCAATACATACACAATTACTCAATACGCAGTAACAATAAAATGCGATACTCACTAACGCCGCACGGACCTGTATAAACATGTTTGAACTTATCGCGAACGTCACCCGCGCTATAACCGAGTGCGCGGTATAGCGAGCAGCGCTATAACGAAGGTCCACTGTATTTAATTTTTTAAAGTTAAAGACTTTTATTTTATTATTTTTTTTTTCAACATTTGGAATGAGGCATGCATTTTATATAATTATTTTTAATATTCAGAATAAATTTTTATTCTATAAAATTTTATAAATATATAATATTTTTTATATTTATATAATAAAAAGACATATTAAATCAATCAATTTCAAAAGTTTGCTGAACTTCGGTTTAGAAAGTAGATAATTTGATTGAATTCTGAAATACGTACCCCATACTGTGCTAATGGCCCGTCATATAAAGATATTTGGCCCACCCTACATCTGTCCCTGTTGTTAAGGGACTCGGGGGTGCTGTATCCCCCTCTGAGTCCCGCTCCCTCAGCCAGGATTAATTCCAGTTCAGGGGTGGCGCCACCTGTGATCAGCGAGCGAATCAGGGTCAAAGCATTGGCATTGAAATAGGTCTGGAAAAATAAGGAAAGAAATAAACAAAATCATTTCAATTAATTCGTTAAATATTGACAGTTTACATGCTTGAAAAATATATATGATATTACTATACTAGCTACAGCCAGCCAAAACATATTTCTTCTCCGTTCTCCATTGGGGCGGGGGCGGCTCAATCGGTAGCGCGTCAGGCTCGTAATCTGTAGTTCCCAGGTTCGAGTCCCAGCTGGGTCAGCGTTGAGATTTATCTCCGCAAAATTCCCCGCTCTGTTCACGGTCAGTAAGGGACACCGATGGGCTTGGAAAGGCCGCCGTCCGTCGGATGGGACGTTAAGCCGTGGCACCGTGTGCGGGAGAGCCATACCCTGAGCACGTTAAAGAACACACTGGATGGTTACTACCATCTGTCTCCCAACAGTTGTTTCAGTGGGTCCCTTCCCCCAACATTCTCTGAGCCTTCGGGGTCCTTGTGACCTGGCCATTTAGCCCATGGTGTGCAAAAAAGTGCCGCTCAGAGGTAAAACAACCCAACCCTCCTGACTTGGTATCTCCTGACAGGGCTTCTATCCAAGGGGATCAACATGATTCTCAGTCAGATGGGCACCAAACTTTTAACTTGATATTCTGAAGTTCGACGGAACACTATAGCTGTGCAGAGATTTTCTCAACCAATTCCTGCTCTTAGAACTAGCGGTAAGGAGGAGGATACCTACGACTTAGATAAACGCGTTCCAGTTCCGTTGGATGGAACATTAAACATTGTCGCTGTATATAATAGAGCTCTGCACACATTAAACAACGAGCTATATGATTTTGACAGAAGGTTTTCACCTACACTGCCTGGCCAAACTATTATGAACGCCTATCTAATATTTCGATGGTTTTCAATTCTCTGCAAATAGTTCTCGTTCAAATGGGTTTTGAAGTATTGCTAGCAGTCATACCTCTCAGCTGATGAAGGTTGGGTTGTTTTACCTCTGAGCGGCACTTTTCTGCACACCATGGGCTAAATGGCCAGGTCACATGGACCCCGAAGGCTCAGAGAAGGTTGGGGGAGGGGACCCCTGTCACGTGACACGAAGGTTGCCAGATCACTAATTTCTAAAAAAAAATCGTTGGCAGATATTTTTTCTGAATTCTGTAATCAACCACAGTGTTCGGATACTTTTTTTGAGCGACTGTACTTCACACACGATGCGGTGTTCATTTTGGCCAGGCAGTGTATCTCTCAACAATTATCCAGTGGGTTCCCTTTCACTACTGTGCTCTAAGCTCAGAGAGCTCTTTTTTTTATTAAATAAAGAGCAATAGACAGACTTCGGAGATCTCAGTTCGTAAAGAGTAACAGAGTTCAGAAGTATTTCGTTCATAAAAATAAAAGAGTCTAGACAGTTTGCCTTAATTCACAAAGATTAATAGATGAACAAAATTTGAACGCGATTAGTTTATAAAGAGCAAGTAAAGGGCACGAAAAGGTCAATGTAGTTACTATACCGTGCTCATGAGGGAATCCAGGACGCTGACAGCAAAGGCAGTTCCGCAGGCGAATGGTTGAGTCAAATACAACTCTGTGTCAGGGTCATCATCATCGTCTTGATCCAGAAACTGGACGTTTGTGTCATTCACTGAAGACAGAAAATTAATATCATTTATCACACTTCATGGAAAAATAATGACAGCGCAGTTATTATTTATAGCCACGAATTATACAATAATGCCATAATCTGCTTAATATTGTGAAAAAAAAAACGGTGTTACACCACTGCGTCAGGGCGGTGGTGGCTCAGTCGGTAGCGCGCCAGGCACGTAATCTGTAGTTCCCAGGTTCGAGTCCAGCTGGGTCAGCGTTGAGATTTAGCTCCGCAAAACTCCCCGCCCTGCCTACGGTCAGTAGGGGACACCGATGGGCTTGGAAAGACCGCCGTCCGTCGGATGGGACGTTAAGCCGTGGCTCCGTGTGCGGGAGAGTCATACCCTGTGCACGTTAAAGAACACGCTGGATTGCCTTGACGGGAGGCTACCATCTGTCTCCCAACAGCTGTTCCAGTGGGTCCCCTCCCCCAACCTTCTCTGAGCCTTCGGAGTCCATGTGACCTGGCCATTCAGCCCATGGTGTGCAAAAAAGTGCCGCTCAGAGGTAAAACAATCCAATCCAATCCACCACTGCGTTATAACAGCTAGGTTACCACCATTTTATGTTCTAAAGTAATAGTAGGAAGACCTCTAGAAAGTCCTCTAGAAAGCGTCTCTAGGAAGACCTCTAGAAAATACCTCTAGGAAGACCAGTCTCTCTGATCTCCCCTCATGTGTCAGGGATTGGCTCAGTTGGTAGCGCGACAGGTTTGTAATGTGCATTTCCCAGATTCGAGTCCCACCAGTGGAATTTTATCATCCACCCTACTCTCAGGAAGGAAACATCGATGGATTTGAAATGATTCATCAGATGGGATGTAAAGTCATAGTCTGTGTGCAGGAGACACACGTGCTGGATGGTCTTGACAGAAGGATTCCATCTGTCTCGCAGCAGTTGTTCAGTAGGTTCCCTTAACCAATTCTGAGCCCTTGGGGTCCTTGTGACCTAGCTGTTTAGCCCATTGTTCGACTCCCAATTGTGCCATCATCGAGATTTATCTCCACTAGCCTCCTACCTCTATTTTGTGAGAAAGGGGATATTAATGGGCTTGGAAAGGTCAACATCCATCATATGGAATCTTAAGCCGTGGGGACGTGTGTAAGAGAGCTATGACCTGTGCAACTTGAACATGCTCGATAGCCTGGACCAGAGACTTTTGTCTCCTAACAGCTGTCAAGTGGGTCTCCTTCCCCCAACGTTCTGTGAGCCTTTGGTATCCCTGTGATCTGTCGATTTAGCCCATTGTGTGCAAAATGGTGATCACAGGTAAACAGCCTAACTCAAGTTCGAGTATCGACTGGTCTATTGGGGCGGGGGTGGATCAGTCGGTAGCGCGCCAGGCTCGTAATCTGTAGTTCCCAGGTTCGAGTCCCAGCTGGGTCAGCGTTGAGATTTATCTCCGCAAAATTCCCCGCCCTGCCCACGGTCAGTAGGGGACACCGATGGGCTTGGAAAGGCCGCCGTCCGTCGGATGGGATGTGAAGCCGTGGCCCCGTGTGCGGGAGAGACATACCCTGTGCACGTTAAAGAACACGTTCGATGGCCTTGACGGGAGGCTACCATCTGTCTCCTAACAGCTGTTCCAGTGGGTCCCCTCCCCCAAACTTCTCTGAGCCTTCGGGGTCCATGTGACCTGGCCATTTAGCCCATGGTGTGCAAAAAAGTGCCGCTCAGAGGTAAAACAACCCAATGTTAAAGAACACGTTGGATGGCCTTGACGAGAGGCTACCATCTGTCTCCCAACAGCTGTTCCAGTGGGTCCCCTCCCCCAACCTTCTCTGAGCCTTCGGGGTCCATGTGACCTGGCCATTTAGCCCATGGTGTGCAAAAAAGTGCCGCTCAGAGGTAAAACAACCCAACCCGACTGGTCTATATCGAGATCTTTGAAAAATGTAACCAATCTTAGTTTCGTTATTTAAATCATTTCAACTGCAATGGTAATAATAGAAAAGTTCATAGAACATTTCTCTGTTAGCAACGAAAAAACAAGACACTTACCAAGTTCTGTGATAAGCGGCACGTTAGTTCCATACACGGAGCCTCTTCTTTGCATGACAATGGGGCTTCCAAGGGGTGACATCCCCTCGCGGCCCTCATGGGCTGGAAAATAGGTTAGGGATATTAAGAAATAGGAAAACAATGCAGATAAAAATAAGTAAATATAAGTATTTTGAAAACTTTTTTTTACAATGGAAAATAGGTTAGGGATATTAAGAAATAGAAAAACAATGCAGATAAAAATAAGTAAATATAAGTATTTTGAAAACTTTTTTTTTTTTACAATGGAAATCTTTCATTTTTTTGTTGTTTTTCACACGAAATTATTAAAGCCATCTACATTGTGGTATAGAATTTTGGAACATAAGAAAATACAGATTTCTTTTCATTGCTTAAGGTAAGTTAGTACACTGCTCGACGTTGAAATTTCCCAACTCCGCAGATGACCTATAATGACCGTTTCGTGACACCGCTTGCCCATATTCAGCTGCGATCTGCAGCGCGTGTCTACAAGGCACCCACGCCTAAACACTTTGACTCAGACTATTAAACATCCGTAGACCTTTCTATAGAAAATTCACTTGTATTAGAGTATTGTTGTATAGAGTTATTGTATTATAAAGAAATTCACTGTGTGTATTGGAGTTTGCTTTTTAAAAAGTGAATAATTTTTCTTTAACTGTCTGCTCCAAGAAGCATCTGTCCGTGAATCCTTAAGTGATTACTCAATTTTTCGGGGCGGGGGTGGCTCAGTCGGTAGTGCGCCAGGCTCGCAATCTGTAGTTCAAAGGTTCGAGTCCCAGCTGGGTCAGCGTTGAGATTTATCTCCGCAAAATTCCCCTCCCTGCCCACGGTCAGTAGGGGACACCGATGGGCTTGGAAAGACCGCCGTCCGTCGGATGGGACGTTAAGCCGTGGCCCCGTATGCGGGAGAGCCCATACCCTGTGCACGTTAAAGAACACGCTGGATGGCCTTGACGGGAGGTTACCATCTGTCTCCCAACAGCTGTTTCAGTGGGTCTCCTCCCCCAACCTTCTCCGAGCCTTAGGGGTCCATGTGACCTGGCCATTTAGCCCATGGTGTGCAAAAAAGTGCCGCTCAGAGGTAAAACAACCCAACCCAACTCAATTCTTCAACACATTGCCCGGAATATTTTGTGTCGTTAAGAAACGGCGAAGACTTTGCACCATATTGGCTACTAATAACGAAACTAATTAACACGATAATAATAAAGAAAAAATATAACAATAACTTAAATATAACGTGGATTGGAACTGGTTTTAAAGAACTTTTCTCTAACACAACTGTTACTTGCAATGCAATTCAATCAGAGTCGTGTAGATCTCCAAGCCTCAAAATCCCCTTTTATGCTAGGATAATGAAGTAACCCCGCTTTAAAGCATTATGCTGGCAGGTGCAGAGAAGCCAGGTAGGATTGGATTGTTTTACCTCTGAGCGGCACTTTTTTGCACACCATGGGCTAAATGGCCAGGTCACATGGACCCCGAAGGCTCAGAGAAGGTTGGGGGAGGGGAACCGCTGGAACAGCTGTTGGGAGACAGATGGTAGCCTCCCGTCAAGGCCATCCAGCGTGTTCTTTAACGTGCACAGGGTATGGCTCTCCCGCACACGGGGCCACGGCTTAACGTCCCATCCGACGGACGGCGGCCTTTCCAAGCCCATCGGTGTCCCCCTACTGACCGTGGGCAGGGCGGGGAATTTTGCGGAGGTAAATCTCAACGCTGACCCAGCTGGGACTCGAACCTGAGAACTGCAGATTACGAGCTTGGCGCGCTACCGACTGAGCCACCCCCGCCCCTCCAGGTAGTGATATTGCCAAATATGCGTGCGGGCGATATACAATAACACGTGATTGATAGTACCGTGATTGGTTACCTCGGGTGCCGTTTAGCTAGTATAAAATATAACACCGCAAGTAGCTGCTTGCCATAGAGGTCTTACAGAAGCTCTGCAGTGTAAATGAGCCATAGCAGAATCTGTAAGGAAGGCGGCAACTTAGCAGAAATACAAAAAATTAAACATGCATGTTTTATCTCCGTTTGGCCCCGTAGTTTGTGCGCTTGATTATTGATGACCCGGATATAGGCTTTGTCCCTAATTCCTTTTCAATGTAAGTACTAATAAACATATATCGGCACTATTGTAACATTATATAGTGAAGTTGACTACACTGTAATACACTGTTAAATACCATATATTTTAATACACTATTATTGATTTATATTGCCAGCATATCCTAATTATTCCATTTCAATTTTTTCGGGAAGTATACGAAAAAATCATGTATATTTGGCATACTTTTCAAATGAGATGAAAACAAAGGAATTTTAGAAAGACGCTCAAAAAATCTTATTGAAAAGCAGTCCATTACATAAACAGTTAAAAATACACTTATACAATTTAGTAAATTTTAATACAGGCATTACCACGTTCGTTTTAACATGTTGAAATAACGTTTCTTAATTACTTCAGTTGGTTTTGTTGTCAAATACTAGAGTTCCACATCTGTTTAAACTTCGAGCGAATATCGTTAAAAAAAAAATCAAGATTCTGAAGGATTTCACTGAGATCTTTAATTTATTTTAAGTCACATTTTTCAATAAAAAACTTTTTTACGAAGTTACGAAACTTCGAATTTTGAATGTTGAATATTAGAGATGTTTCTAATAGAACAGCCACTGAATATGTACATTGCCTGGTCAAATTATTATGAACATCGCTTCGTGCACGAGGTAACATAGAACATGCCAATGCAGGCAAAATGTTTTACTGACATAAGTATTGTAGTCACTATAATAATAAAAAAATAAATACTCCCTCAAGCAGCTGCTTGCCACAGAGGTCTGACAGGAGCCTGTCAGTTTATATGCCATAGTAGAAGGTCTGAGAGGATGGCAATACCTCAGCAGAAAAACGACACATACAAATACAACCATGCCTTACCCGGGGTTCGAACCCAGGTCCCTTAGATCAGTAGCCAAGCGTGCTAGGCACTCGACCACGGGACGGCTTTTAAAATAAATACCCCCTCAAGCAGCTGCTTGCCACAAAGGTCTGAGAGGAGCCTGTCAGTTTATATGCCATAGTAGAAGGTCTGAGAGGATGGCAAGACCTCAGCAGAAAAACGACACATACAACCATGCCTTACCCGGGGTTCGAACCCAGGTCCCTTAGATCAGTAGCCAAGCGTGCTAACCATTCGACCACGGGACGGCTTTTAAAATAAATACCCCCTCAAGCAGCTGCTGGCCACAGAGGTCTGAGAGGAGCCTGTCAGTTTATATGCCATAGTAGAAGGTCTGAGAGGATGGCAGGCCCTCAGCAGAAAAACGACACAAACAGCCAAGCCTTACCCGGGGTTCGAACCCAGGTCCCTTAGATTAGCAGCCAAGCGCGCTAACTTACTCAGCCATGGGAACAAAGTCGTAAACATATCATTCTAGTAGAGAGAAAGCTGAAAGCACCAGCTTTGCTACTACTAGAATCGCCATAGGTTACACATTGTAAAACTTACTATGAGTGAGAACACCTATGGTGTCATCAAACGTCATTGCTTTGATGTTGAGAGATGCAAGGATGGCTTCTTTATCGGCTAGAGTAGGATCATCACTACTAGGAATCTTGGCTGATAATATGACGCACATGTCGCACAGATTGATGTTCACTGCACGGAGGTCAGCTCTACTCAAAGGGGAACCCTGCAACATAAAAATTTTCACGGTGAATGGACTTAAAATTTTAATAGATCACTTAATTTATTGATGGAGCGGATTATTCAAAAACATAGAATAGCAAAGCTATAAGGGTTGGGTTGGGTTGTTTTACCTCTGAGCGGCACTTTTTTGCACACCATGGGCTAAATGGCCAGGTCACATGGACCCCGAAGGCTCAGAGAAGGTTGGGGGAGGGGACCCACTGGAACAGCTGTTGGGAGACAGATGGTAGCCTCTCGTCAAGGCCATCCAACGTGTTCTTTAACATTGGGTTGTTTTACCTCTGAGCGGCACTTTTTTGCACACCATGGGCTAAATGGCCAGGTCACATGGACCCCGAAGGCTCAGAGAAGGTTGGGGGAGGGGACCCACTGGAACAGCTGTTGGGAGACAGATGGTAGCCTCTCGTCAAGGCCATCCAACGTGTTCTTTAACATTGGGTTGTTTTACCTCTGAGCGGCACTTTTTTGCACACCATGGGCTAAATGGCCAGGTCACATGGACCCCGAAGGCTCAGAGAAGGTTGGGGGAGGGGACCCACTGGAACAGCTGTTGGGAGACAGATGGTAGCCTCTCGTCAAGGCCATCCAACGTGTTCTTTAACATTGGGTTGTTTTACCTCTGAGCGGCACTTTTTTGCACACCATGGGCTAAATGGCCAGGTCACATGGACCCCGAAGGCTCAGAGAAGGTTGGGGGAGGGGACCCACTGGAACAGCTGTTGGGAGACAGATGGTAGTCTCCCGTCAAGGCCATCCAGTGTGTTCTTTAACGTGCACAAGGTATGGCTCTCCCGCACACGGGGCCACGGCTTAACGTCCCATCCGACGGACGGTGGCCTTTCCAAGCCCATCGGTGTCCCCTACTGACCGTGGGCAGGGCGGGGAATTTTGCGGAGATAAATCTCAACGCTGACCCAGCTGGGACTCGAACCTGGGAACTACAGATTACGAGCCTGGCGCACTACCGACTGAGCTACTCCCGCCCCCAAAGCTATAAGGAGACGGTTAAGCTGCAGAATAGTGAGGTCACTATCGTTTCCCTCAAGAGCACACACTTTATGATGCCACTTGAAACACTCCAGCAAGACAATTGAAAAACTGCATGGTGCGGGAGGGTGGCTCAGTTGCTAGTGCGCCAGGCTCGTAATCTGTAGTTCCCAGGTTCGAGTCCTAGCTAGATCAGCGTTAAGATTTATCTCCGCAAAATTCCCCGACCTGCCCACGGTCAGTAGGGGACACCGATGGGCTTGGAAAGGCAGCCGTCCGTCGGATGGGACGTTAAGCCGTGGCCCCTTGTGCGGGTGAGCCAAACCCTGTGCACGTTAAAGAACACGCTGGATGGCCTTGACGAGAGACAACCATCTGTCTCCCAACAGCTGTTCCTGTGGGTCACTTCCTCCAAACTTCTCTGAGCCTTCGGGTCCTTGTTACCTGGCCATTTAGCCCATGGTGTGCAAAAAAGTGCCGCTCAGAGGTAAAACAATCCAATGTACGACAGATCACATAAAAAACCTCCCAAACAGCACTTTCAGATATGTTTCGAAGCATGGAAGACGAGAATGGTGAAGCAGGTTAGGGACAACGGGGAATACTCTTTAAAAGAGGACAACCTCCGATTTCTATAATTTTGCAATAATAAAAGTTTTATTGGCGTAGTCTCCTTTCATTTCTACCATTACCACACCTCGTATACAGGGTGATTCAAAACGCTTGGGCCAAACTTTAAGGGGTGATAGAACACACCTAAACAAGCACTTTTCGTCATGCAATGCATGGTCGGAACTCAAGCGGTGAAGCGCTAGAGGGCGCTTTCCAGTGAACACTTTTAAGCGCTGGTTTTCGCACTCGTCGTCATTTCTACCGTGGATTGCACAGTCTTTGGGTTGGGTTGGGTTGTTTCACCTCTGAGCGGCACCTTTCTGCACACCATGGGCTAAATGGCGAGGTCACACGGACCCCGAAGGCTCAGAGAAGGTTGGGGGAGGGGACCCACTGGAACTGCTGTTGGGAGACAGATGGTAGCCTCCCGTCAAGGCCATCCAGCGTGTTCTTTAACGTGCACAGGGTATGACTCTCCCGCACACGGAGCAACGGCTTAACGTCCCATCCGATGGACGGCGGCCTTTCCAAGCCCATCGGTGTCCCCTACTGACCGTGGGCAGGGCGGGGAATTTTGCGGAGATAAATCTCAACGCTGACCCTGCTGGGACTCGAACCTGGGAACTACAGATTACGAGCCTGGCGCGCTACCAACTGAGCCACCCCCGCCCCGCACAGTCTTTGGGCTTCCCTCGCATTCCCGTCCGCAGCTCCGTACGGGAAATGCATGTCCACCTTCTCTTGATTCGTGAAACAATCCATCCGTTCTGCAATCCACGGTAGAAATGACGAAAAGTGCGAAAACCAGCGCTTATAAGTGTACACTGGCACTGGAAAGCGCCCTCTAGCACTTCACCGCTTGAGTTCCGACCATGCATTGTATGACGAAAAGTGCTTGTTTAGGTGTGTTCTATCACTTATCTTAAAGTTTCGCCCAAGAGTTTTGAATCACCCTGTATACCGTTGAGTAAGAAAAAAAAGAAATCAATATAACCACAATTCTTAAATGTTTACACAACAGAAAGAGTTGGGTTGGGTTGTTTTACCTCTGAGCGGCACTTTTTTTGCACACCATGGGCTAAATGGCCAGGTCACATGGACCCCGAAGGCTCAGAGAAGGTTGGGGGAGGGGACCCACTGGAACAGCTGTTGGGAGACAGATGGTAGCCTCCCGTCAAGGCCATCCAGCGTGTTCTTTAACATTGGGTTGTTTTACCTCTGAGCGGCACTTTTTTGCAGACCATGAGCTAAATGGCCAGGTCACAAGGACCCCGAAGGCTCAGAGAAGGTTGGGGGAGGGGACCCACTGGAACAGCTGTTGGGAGACAGATGGTAGCCTCCCGTCAAGGCCATCCAGTGTGTTCTTTAACGTTGGGTTGTTTTACCTCTGAGCGGAACTTTTTTGCACACCATGGGCTAAATGGCCAGGTCACATGGACCCCGAAGGCTCAGAGAAGGTTGGGGGAGGGGACCCACTGAAACAGCTGTTGGGAGACAGATGGTAGCGTCCCGTCAAGGCCATCCAGCGTGTTCTTTAACGTGAACAGAGTATGAATCTCCCGCACACGGGGCCACGGCTTAACGTCCCATCCGACGGACGGCGGCCTTTCCAATCCCATCGGTGTCCCCTACTGACCGTGGGCAGAGCGGGGGAATTTTGCTGAGATATCTCAACTCTGACCCAGCTGGGACTCGAACCTGGGAACTACAGATTACGAGCCTGGCGCGCTACCGACTGAGCCACCTCCGCCCCCACAACAGAAAGATCTCAATAATTGTTTTACAATTATTTTCTCTCCAGTAGAAAAAAAATTAATCACTAAATAAATAATGCCACATAGGAATATAAATAAAACGCGACGGTGACGTTGCTTACACTAAGGATGGAAATTTTAGGCAGATTCTGCAACATCTTCCATTCTCTCCTCAGATAGTCGACATTTCCGACGATGACCACGTGTTTCAGCTCGTGGTAGTGGAAGTTGCTGGCTCGTAGCGGCATCACCAGATTTCTCAGACCAATCAGAGGGGAGTCCTTGTCCGCAAACAGACACAATACCACGTGACCGTTGAGTACTGTCATGGCAGCTTGGTTACGATCCTACAATGGAATATTAAGATCGTATTAATTAAAAAACTCTTTTGATCTCATAAAATTAAGGAAAAAAGTGTATTTTCTCGTTAGTTATTTTCAATTTATTATACAGATTAGTTAATGATCGGCTTACAAGAATTACTTTAGAAAAATTCTACCTCCAGAATATTGTTTAGTTTGGACTGATGGAAACTGCACTTTAAAACAAATATATATATTAATTCAAATATTATATGTCCATGGCGGAATGGTTAGCGAGCTTTGCTACTGATCTAAGGGACCTGGATTCGGACAAGGCATGGATGTTTGTATTGTTTTTCTGTTGAGGTCCTACCATCCTTACAGACCTTCTACTATGGCGTATAAATTGACAGGCTCTGTGGTAAGCAGCTGCTTGAGAGGGTATTTATTTTTTGATTATTATATGCTTATGTCTAAAATATCAAAACAATGAATTTTTTAAACAAATAAGCTTAAAACTATCGGCTACAAATGAGCACACAATACAAAGGGTTTAAAGGTTGTTTTAGTAGGCCAAGATACG
Organism: Ryuthela nishihirai; assembly: GCA_038380435.1. NCBI lineage: Eukaryota > Metazoa > Arthropoda > Arachnida > Araneae > Heptathelidae > Ryuthela > Ryuthela nishihirai. The sequence goes on from JAWZYU010000013.1 coordinate 31,172,444, forward strand.
GATAAGTCGAGTCTGTTGGGTTGTTTTACCTCTGAGCATCACTCTTTTGCACACCATGGGCTAAATGGCCAGGTCACAAAGACCCCGAAGGTTCAGAGAAGGTTGGGGGAAGGGACCCACTGGAACAGCTGTTGGGAGGCAGATTGTAGCCTCCCGTCAAGGCCATCCAGTGTGTTCTTTAACGTGCACAGGGTATGACTCTCCCGCTCACGGGGTCACGGCTTAACGTCCCATCCGACGGACGGCGGCCTTTCCAAGCCCATCGGTGTCCTCTACTGACCATGGGCAGGGAGTTTTGCGGAGATAAATCTCAACGCTGACCCAGCTGCGACTCGAACCTGGGAACTACAGATTACGAGCCTGGCGCGCTACCGACTGAGCCACCCCCGCCCCGGACCCAATGGATAGCTGTTAAGAGACAGATGGACGCCTCCCATCAAGGCCATTCAGCGTGTTGTTTAAGTGCACAAGGTGCGACTCTCCTGCACACGGGGCCATACACTGCACGTATTGCTTCACGTCTCATGAAACGGAGATGACCACCATCTCACCGAGATCGGGGGCCGGGGAAGAAGAGATAAATCTCAACTTTGGCACGGTTGCATTCGAACCTGGCGACATCAGATTACGAGTGTCACTTGCTGTGGCCGAGTGGCTAGCATGCTTGGCTACTGATCTAAGGGACCTGGGTTCGAGCCCCGGATTAGGCATGGATGTGTGTGTCGTTTTTCTGCTGAGGTCCTGCCATTCTCTCAGATCTCCTACTGTGGCATATAAACTGACAGGCTCCTGTCAGACCTCTGTGGCAAGCAGCTGCTTGAGGGGGTATTTATTTTTATTTTTTTTATTAGGGGGGCAACCCTAGCCGCCCACCTAATATTGAGTCGAACAATAACAATGAAAAAGAAAGTTGATTGTTCAACGTAATTGATATTCAAGGTGGGAATTGATATTCAAGGAAGAAAATCTATTCCGTTATTTGAAGGGATATTGTACCACCAGGAAATATTTTTTGCGGGGAGGCTGGAGAGGATGATTAATAACTCTTGTTAAGGAGAAACTTGTCTCTAACGTATAAACGTCTAAGAAAACTTTATAAATTACGCTCTGAAGAGTGCTCTAAACAATAACACTGAATGATACATACAACTGTTATAGATACGTCGAGCTTAACTTTAATTAGCTCTCTGATAAGAAATTAGTCTGATAAAAATAACTGCCTGTCAAAAACAAAACAGCCTAACAACAACTAGTGGACCTGAGAATTTGATTCTTATGGGGATCTTCTATTCATGTTTGCGGGCCTCCTGGTCATTTAGATATGGAGCAGAGAAATCCTCTTCTACCCCTATGAAAATTTCAAGAGAATGTGAGCAATTCCAAACTGCTTATGACGTGCTGCCATCTGTCGACATGATATTCAACCAAATGTGATATTTGGATGTTATTCGTAGGTTGACGAAATTTTCGTTTCTTTTCCTAAATCTTTCCCCAACATACCATACTGGACTCTTTTAAAACTAACTAATATGCATGTTATGATCTTCTAACCAATTGATAACGAAGGATATGAAAGTCTAATCATAATAAAACTATCTGTTGCCTTGACAAAATGCTTCTATTTGTCTCCTTACAGCAATCCAATGGATTCTGTTCCTGTCTAGGGGCGGGGTTGGCCAGTCGGTAGCGCGCCAGGCTCGTGATCTGCAGTTCCCAGGTTCGAGTCCAGCTGGGTCGGCATTGGGTTTGGAAAGGCCGCTCGTCCGTTGGATGGGACGTTAAGCCGTGGCCCCGTGTGCGGGAGAGCCATACCTGTTCACGTTAAAGAACACGCTGGATGGTCTTGACGGGAGGCTACCATCTGTCTCCCAACAGCTGTTCCAATGGGTCCCTTCCCCCAACCTTCTCTGAAGCCTTCGGGGTCCATGTGACCTGGCCATTCTAGCCCATGATGTGCAAAAAAGTGCCGCTCAGAGGTAAAATAACACAAACACAACCGTTCCCATCTTAGCCCTAGGTGTCCTTATCGCCTTGTCGTTTAGCGCACTGTGGAGAAAAAATGCCTCTCAGAAGTAAAAAGTCTTAGCCCTTTAAATAAAAGAAATTTTAATGAAAATCCTTACGAGTCATTTCCGCGAATTTCGCCATTTTGCAAATTTCTCTTAGAAATGCACTCCTAATTATTGGGTCCCAAGGTTCAAATTCTCCAGGCCACTAGTTGCTGTTGAGTTGTTTTAACTCTGAACATCACTTTTTTTGTGCACAATTTACTAAATGACAAGGTTACTAGAACTGCAAAGGTTCAGAGTAGTTGTTGGTTGTTTTACCTCTGAGCGGCATTTTTTTGCACACCATGGGCTAAATGGCCAGGTCACAAGGACCCCGAAGGCTCAGAGAAGGTTGGGGGAGGGGACCCACTGGAACAGCTGTTGGCAGACAGATGGTAGCCTCCAGTCAAGGCCATCCAGCGTGTTCTTTAACGTGCACAGGATATGGCTCTTCCGCATACGGGGCCACGGCTTAACGTCCCATCCGACGGACGGCGGCCTTTCCAAGCCCATCGGTGTCCCCTACTGACCGTGGGCAGGGCGGGGATTTTTTGCGGAGATAAATCTCAACGCTGACCCAGCTGGGGACTCGAACCTGGGAACTGCAGATTACGAGCCTGGCGCACTACCGACTGAGCCACCCCCGCCCCAAAGGTTCAGAGAATGGTGGCGAAGGGAAAACACTGAGCATTTATTAAGAGACAGATGGAAGCTTCCCGTTAAAGCGATCCATGTGTTCATTAACGTGCACAATGTACGGCTGTTCTGTAAACGTCCCATCCGACGAGGAGCAGGAGTGGCCCAGTTGGTAGCGAGCCAGGCTCGTAATCTGTAGTTTCCAGGTTCGAGTCCCAGCTGGATCAGCATTGAGATTTTTCTCCGCAAAACTCCCCGCCCTGCCCACGGTCAGTAGGGGACACCGATGGACTTGGAAAGGCCGCCGTCCGTCGGATGGGATGTTAAGCTGTGGACCCATGGGCTTGGAAAGGCCGCCGTCCATCGTATGGGACGTTAAGCCGTGGCACCGTGTGTGGGAGAGCCCTACTTTGTGCACGTTAAAGAACACACTGGATGGTCCTGATGGGAGGCTACCATTTGTCTCCAAACAGCCGTTCCAGTGGGTCCCCTCCCCCAACCTTCTCTGAGCCTTCGGGGTCTTTGTGACCTGGCCATTTAGCCCATTGTGTGAAAAAAAGTGCTGCTCAGAGGTAAACCAACCACCCATCCAACGAGTCCATCGATGTCCCGTTTCTCACCGAGGACAGTATTGGAGTCATCAGAGGACAGAATTCTGAAAACCATTTTCTTTTTGCATTCAGGGGCCTTTCCAAACCCAATGCCGACCCAGGTGGTTCCCAGGTTGTGATGTGAATTCTGTAATCAACCATATGTTTAAACATGTGATCAAAAACAATCTTGAAGTCAATTTTTTTTACGATAGAATATTAACGTCTTAGGAGAATTAAAAGAAAATATCATTGAATAGAAAAACTTACCAAAATGCAGTCTTCAATGGATCTTGCAGGACACCAATGAAACATCCCAGTAGAATCATATTTCATTTCGGTTCTTTCGAAGTCAAAGTCCTTTCCTTGATCTTCGGCCATGACACCGAACGGTCTGTCCATGGAAGCCTTGGAAACGCTGTTGTTCGACGATCTTCCAGCAGGCCTGATAAAGATGAGTTCCAAAAAATAAGAAAAAAATCAAATCTTCGCTAAACTTCAAATGTATTTACGTACTCTTACCCAGAATTTCAAAAAGGCATCTTCCAACTTTGTGTGGTAATGTATGAAGTCTATTCAGTGTACTGTTTCTACCCAGCTTTCGCACGATGTAATCATGCGTTTAAAAACAGAGTTTCGAAGTATTTTCTCTTTTAAAAAAATCAACTGAAGTTTAGAAACGTATCCTTTAGTAACTAAAGAATAAAAGTACAGTCACTCAAAAAAGTATCCGAACACTACGGTTGATTACAGAATTCAGAAAAAATATCTGTCAGCGATGTTTTTAGAAATTAGTGATCTGGCAACCTTCGTGTCACGTGACAACGAAGGATGCCAGATCACTAATTTCTAAAAAAATCATTGCCAGATATTTTTTCTGAATTCTGTAATCAACCATAGTGTTCGGGTATTTTTCGAACGACTGTACGTGTAATTTACCTCCCATTAAACTGGTATTTCAGCCAAGCGAGTGAATATAGATGAATATTAATATTTTCTTATGTTACTATCTGCTATTCAATTTAAAGACGTATATGCGCATTTAGTGCACCTACAAAATAACAAATGAAATTAATAAATAGCCCCTCAAGCAGCTGCTTGCCACAATAGACTATGTAAAATGATGATTAAATATCCTAATAATAATAACCATGCTGTTGCCATTTCTAATATATTTATATCGATTAACATATAAAATAGTTTAGAATCTGCACAATTATTGATTCGTATTTAACCGTGGCCGAGTAGTTAATGCACTTGGCTACTGATTAAAGGGATCTGGGTTCGATCCCAGGGTAAGGCATGGATATTTGTGCTGTCTTTCTGCCGAAGGCCCGTCATCCTCGCAGACTCTTCTAATATGACGTATAAATTGACAGGCTCCTGTCAGACCTCTATGGTAAGCAGCTGCTTGGAATATTCATTTATTTTTTAATTTTCTGGCTCTTATTGCCCACATTATCGAAAAATCAGCAAAATTTCCTTTGAACTCTCCAACGATCTCTCCAGTCAAAAGAAAAAGTGGTTTTAAACTCGAACTTATCGTACGTAAAGACTTGATTTTAATTTTCAGTGCAAAACAGGATGGAACCGGACAGTCAGGTATTTGGTAAATTTTTTAAAAATTATTTTTTTAAAATAAATACCCCCTCAAGCATCTGCTTTGCCACAGAGGTCTGACAGGAACCTGTCAGTTTATATGCCATAGTAGAAGATCTGAGAAGATGGCAGGACCTCAGCAGAAAAACGACACAAACAGCCATGCTTTACGCGGGGATCGAACCCGGTCCCATTAGATCAATAGCCAAGCGTGCTAACCACTCGGCCACGGGACGGCTTTTGGGAAATTACGGGGTATTTAAATCTGCTAATATTTTCGATACAATCAACTGCACTTATCTCGGTTGGGCGTGGCTCATGCATCTTCGCATGAGACACGCCCAACAGATTTCGCCCCCTTATTTTTTTCTAGATCCGGGCCTGCCCTTAGGAACTAATTTTTAAGGTTTTTAGCACATATTGATCAAGGTTTCATCTCTATTTGCTTTTAAAGAACACTTCAGATATCAAATTTTGAATTTTTCCCGAACACTACGACCCTAGATACACTTTATTAACCCTAGATACACTTTTTTTTATCTCTGCAACTTCTGCATCGAAACTATTATTCCCCTCACTAAATCAAAAAGCAGCTATATGTATGATAATACTTTTATTTTAGTTATATATTAATATAGAATTTTTTTACTACTACCGTTATTTTAGTAATTAAAAATTAATTGCTTTTTTTTTTCAGCGTTTTTTTCTCGTTCTATTCGGGGCGGGGGTGCCTCAGTCGGTAGCGCGCCAGGCTCGTAATCTGTACTTCCCAGGTTCGAGTCCCAGCTGGGTCAGCGTTGACTGGTTTATCTCCGCAAAATTCCCTGCCCTGTCCACGGTCAGTAGGGGACACCGATGGGCTTGGAAAGGCCACCGTCCGTCGGATGGGACGTTAAGCCGTGGCCCCGTGTGCGGGAGAGACATACCCTGTGCACGTTAATCCAGTAAACACACTGGATGGCCTTGATGGGAGGCTACCATCTGTCTCCCAACAGCTGTTCCAGTGGGTCCCCTCCCAACCTTCTCTGAGCCTTCGGGGTCCTTGTGGCCTGGCCATTTAGCCCATGGTGTGCAAAAAAGTGCCACTCAGAAGTAAAACAACCCAACCTCTGTCAGTAGAGGACACCGATGGGCTTGGAAAGGCCGCCGTCCGTCGGATGGGACGTTAAGCCGTGGCCTCGTGTGCGGGAGAACCATACCCTGTGCACGTTAAAGAACACACTGGATGGTCGTGACGGAAGGCTACCATCTGTCTCCCAACAGCTGTTCCAGTGGGTCGCCTCCCCCAACCTTCTCTGAGCCTTCGGGGTCCATGTCACCTGGCCATTTAGCCCATGGTGTGAAAAAAAGTGCGGCTCAGAGGTAAAACAACCCAACCCGTTGTCGAGTAGTTAGCGCGCTTGGCTACTGATCTAAAACACCTGGTTCGAGCCTCGAGTAAGGCATGTTTGTGTTGTTTCTCTGCTGAAATCCTGACATCCTCACAGACCTTCTACTATGGCGTATATGAAACTGACAGGTTCCTGTCAGACATCTGTGGCAAGCAGCTGCTTGAGAGAGTACTTATTTTTTTTATTATTCCTAGGTTAAAGACTTGAATAATATCAAGATTCCTTAAAGTGGGGCTAGATAAATAAAATAAATGTAACTAATTATTCAACTAAAGATGGTTTTAAAAATATTTTATTCCTCCTTACTTATTAATTAACATATATTTAAAGTAGACATCATAGCAAATTTATAAAAGAAATAAGCCACGACCTGTGGATAGTTGAATTTTTTGTTGGCATTTGTGTTTGTAAATAATTTCTTGCGTATTTTTTTAAATGAAACGCGACCAAATTCATTACCATCAGTTTTTCAGCATTTAATAATTCATAAATATAAAATTCTATTTTTTTTCCATTTAAATCAATCATTGTATTCCACATCATTTGTAACAAAATATCATTTTTTAAACTATTTTGTAGTTCTTCATAAATGACTTACCTGCAAACAAATGTTAAATATTTAATAATAGCATGCAGCTGATTGCAAAGCAAGCCGTGCGCTGATTGATGCTATATTTTTTTTAACTAAGTAGAAATCTCATGATCGTTAAGATTAGACTATCTAACATGCTTTTCAGTTCACTCATAAATTATCAGTTCTCTCTACGTTTAGTTAAAAAGACTCAGATTCTTGGGCATGTTCCGAGATTCTGTTTGATACGATTGCTACTTGTTGCTTTTTTTTTTCTTTCATTTTGGGCACTTAAATTTCGGAAAGTTGCTCTGAATTATAATCTGTGGTTTATTGACATGTCTCTGAAATAATCATATAATTTTATATTGTCAATGTGGACATTGGACATACCATGTTGAACAAACAATGAAAGTATGAAGTTCAATGAAATGGCAAGGAACCTCTCTGAAATATCATATAATATCAAGCAGTTATCAATGATTTTTCATTGATAACTATAAATCTATAATTAGAAAGGTCAGAGTTGGGTTGGGTTGTTTTACCTCTGAGCGGCACTTTTTTTTTGCACACCATGGGCTAAATGGCCAGGTCACATGGACCCCGAAGGCTCAGAGAAGGTTGGGGGAGGGGACCCACTGGAACAGCTGTTGGGAGACAGATGGTAGCCTCCCGTCAAGGCCATCCAGCGTGTTCTTTAACGTGCACAGGGTATGGCTCTCCCACACACGGGGCCACGGCTTAACGTCCCATCCGACGGACGGTGGCCTTTCCAAGCCCATCGGTGTCCCCTACTGACCGTGGGCAGGGCGGGGAATTTTGCGGAGATAAATCTCAACGCTGACCCAGCTGGGACTCGAACCTGGGAACTACAGATTAGGAAAGGTCAGAGAATATCAACGAAATAGAAAATGATCTCGTTGAAATATCAGTTGGAATATCAAATTCTATACAATTTGGTTTCCATTTAATAGTTCTCATATAGTTTGATTCATTTATGTAAATTTAATTTTGAGATCCTCTACCTTTCAGTTTGCTGTAATTTCTCAATCGCGCTGATAGCTGACCAAAACTTGTACAAAGATAAAAAAAATCTTAAGGACACAAAGGCAGTCCCATCCTGTTTCACCCACTTGTCTCGTAGGGAAATGATGAAACTATTGAACTAAATCGGTTACAGACGAGGTGAAGACCGCCATGACAGACTAAATATAAATAAATAAAGATAAAAAATAAATAAATAGTAATCTGCAGTACCTGGGAGAAATTTTAGGAAAGATTAACTCCCAAAATGGTAGTGTGTGGACGAAAGGGGACACCAAAGTGGAAAGGATGCCCAAAGTTTAAGGAGACAAAGGACCATGGATCAAGAGAAAGAAAGGTCAGAAGGAAAGGTCATCCAAGGAAAAAGAGCCTGGAAAAACAGCAGAGAGGAGAAGGACAACGAAAAAGAGCCAAGACTGACTGCCGTTCTTATGAAGACAGTTTAGCATTCCACACACTTATCCGCTACTCATTCTGAAGAATTGGCCTACATCTTTTGTAGTAATGTGCCTTATGAATATCATATTTAATGCAGCGCCGAACCAGTTCGTTTGGATGATTTGCCGCATTGGCAAAGAATTTCATCGCTAATTGCTTCCTAGACCGAAGGATTGTAGGACACTCTATGTCTCTCTCAATAATAGAATTGCGAACCAACCAGAGTACAGCCGTAGCTGTATATAGTCAGAAAAATATAGGGATTAACCATCTTAATTATTAAACGCTTTTTTTTTCCCTTCAGACCATTTTCGGAAATTTTTTTTTTCTGTTTATAGAAGTGGATTTTTCTTCGAACTCGAGATGTACTTTTATTTAAAGAAATTATTCATTAATGGATGAAAACATTATTTCTGAACAAATGCACGTATCCAGAAATTCGTAACGTTCAGTACAATCAGAGATCTTTGACAAAATTTTATTTAATGTGTCTTTTTTATGACATTTTCACTCGAAGGAAAATGAATATCATACTTGCTAATACGAATTTTTCTGAAACGTGAAAACTGACTAACTGATCTGGAGTTTCTGAAATTACTTTTCGCTGATTTTTTTTGTTGTTGTTATGAATTTTTATTGTGCAGATTATTTTGCATTTGCCTGTTATTTGACTGATTCTAAGTCTTTTTCTAACTGAAGAAGAGTGATTGTAAAATACTCAAAATATATTTTTACCTAAATACTCATGTATATAGCAGAAACTTATGCAAACAGTTCTACTGAATTCGAATGAGATTAATGCACGCTTTCAAACACAAAGGGTTAAAATTAATAATAATTTTCAGAGAAGATATGAACATTTTTAAGTATTACATAAATGAAATTAGTTTTGTTAAAAGTTTTTAACAAAAAAATTGCTTATTACGCAAATCTCTTCCGTATTAAAATGAAAACTATTAAAATTTGCTCTCAACACTTTCCAACATTTTTCTTACGATCAAATATTGTGTTTGCCTACATGTATGCTTAATGTCTATCTATCTATCAATACAATATCTTTGTTAAAAAGGTTTACCATGTACAAACACTTCTCAGAAAATACTTTTTGCTAAGTACTGTCAAGAGAAATTCCTGTTCGTGCCGACAAAAAAAAACTACAAAACACTTTTTTTTTCATTAATTTCAACTTATTTCTAATCTACACAATATAATGATACTAAGTGTCTATAAATAATATTTTAATACTACTGCATATACATAACCCTCGATGAGTTTAAGAAGTACAGAAACATGTCAGAAGTATGCAAGCATTTTTGTTGTATGACAGTGCATTTGCCTATTATTTGACTGATTCTAAATTAGGTAATGGCTTTTCCTTATTCGTCTTCGCAATTCCAACGTTAAGTGGGATTTCAAGTCTTTTTTTTTTACTTAGAAATATTATTCAACAATTTTCAACACTTCAGTAAGTAAAGAATACTATAACTTAAGTTGGGGACAGTAGCAAGCCAAAGCTACCTTGAGAATGAAGCCCATGCGAACAATTTTTAATTATTTCTCAAAAAGAGGGTTGGGTTGTTTTACCTCTGAGCGGCACTTTTTTGCACACCATGGGCTAAATGGCCAGGTCACATGGACCCCGAAGGCTCAGAGAAGGTTGGGGGAGGAGACTCACTGGAACAGCTGTTGGGAGACAGATGGTAGCCTCCCGTCAAGGCCATCCAGCGTGTTCTTTAACGTGCACAGGGTATGGCTCTCCCGCACACGGGGCCACTGCTTAACGTCCCATCCGACGGACGGCGGCCTTTCCAAGCCCATCGGTGTTCCCTACTGACCGTGGGCAGGGCGGGGAATTTTGCGGAGATAACTACTGACAGTGGGCAGGGCGGGGAATTTTGCGGAGATAAATCTCAACGCTGACCCAGCTGAGACTCGAACCTGGGAACTACAGATTGCGAGCCTGGTGCGCTACCGACTGAGACATCCCCGCCCCAGGAGGAGAGAGGAAAATAGGGTGAACTTGAGTTACTAGGTGTCCAGTGGCTCTTGAAATTTCTCAGACCAAAACCATCACCCAGAAGAATGTGAAGTACCCAAGAGAATGTGAAACGGAATAATCTCTTTATTAAGATTATATTATAATATTATTGAATAAGATAAAATGACATGCTGATAAGCATATTGATATTTTGGGAAATTTGTTCCAAAGTATTCAAAATGCTTATGTGTGAAACTTGATAAATAGGAGTACGTTCTATTAGCGCAAGTTTCTGTTCTTGATACTTACCCACACAACTACTAGTTCGCTAGGAGCATGAAAGCGCTCAATCACGACTTTGCTATTGGCTAGTTTTTTATCATTCAGTTTCTATGTCCCTTGTTTCTATGTCCTCAGTAACCTTTGATTAATATTCTAAATAATTACCTATCGAGGAATATTTTGGGGTAAGAACAAGAATTCGGAATAATAAGTGATATGAAACACTTTATGGACAATGAAAGTGGGAAAGGTTTTTCAACGCATTCTTTTGAAGAAAGTGTGCGTGACTCATAAATGTTGGGATATATTTGTGCTCGAACATTGCGAATTTAAACTTTCTCTTAGCACACTGATATTTTGGATAATTTGCTGTATCTGGGAAAACAATACATACTAGAAAAATAGATCTACTGGAGGCAGAAAGGCTCCAACTTTGAATAGTTATAGCAACTGCAACAAAGGTGAAAAAATTTAAATATATAAAATATATATTTATTAAAATATTGTCTTTCCAAAGAGACTGATTGCTTAATTATTCAAATGTAAGTTGAATATTGTAACAGAAAGGCATGAATGGCGTTCAGGTCCATTCTATTGACTTTTTCCTGTATAGCATAAAAATGTAGCACGCACTATTTGAAAAAGATATTATTTTCAAAATAATAGCAAATGGTAGATTGGCATTCCTATCCAATCTAATGACTTTTTATTACCCCCAACCCCCCACTTCATCAAGAGTATCTTTTCTGCAGAGCTGGCTCTGGTTATATACATGTTTAATGAATTAAGTTTTAACTTCAAACGTTTTGTTTATAGAGGTTTCAACTTCTGTTTACACTTAAATAACACGATCAACAATAACATTGTTTTTCGTCTTGTTGCTTGCATACTTCTAACAAATCTCTGAACTTATTAAGCCATCATTTTATACTGATTATTCTGATGAGCATCTCATTACCATTTCACATCTACTACTAGCCTTTACCCATTATTGCCTACGTGGTCATGCAAAAAGTAAGTCACTAACTACACAAGCACAGGCTCTTTACCACTACTGCTACTACTACATATGCAGGCAGTGCTGAAGTGAGTGCAACAAGCAGGTATTGAAAGCATAGCGAGGATGGGGAGAAAACAGTAACTACCAATTAATTGATGCATGTGAGGTTCTAAATCAAATATTAGTCACTTAAAAAATACTGGTAGTTATGGAAAATTTTATTTATTAATTTGTGTATTATCAATAAATAAAATTTTATAACTACCAGTGTTTTAATAGCTTAAAATATTATCTTGTTATGTAAATAAGACATATGCTACATGTATTGATATGCATATTTTATATGAATATTCATACATAATATATATATACGAACATTAGAGATATATAAATATAGATATATGTAAAATATAATATATATTATATATTAATATTTGGCACATTTGAAGATATTTAAAAAAATGCCAGTTGTGCTTTATTTTAATAAACTATTTATAATATTTAACCTCACATGCATCATTTAATCTGCTGTCACTAGGGGAAGGGGAATGAGAATAGGATGCTCATGAAGGAGCTTCCTGGAGGAGGATGTGGCTAAGGATGAGGAGCTGATAAGACAAAGAGATAGAGAGACAGAAATAGGAGCATACATGAGTTTCTTTACTTCATAGGCAAGGTGCAGACCCGGGAACAAGACGGAGTCGAGCCGGGGTGTAGCCTGGGGAGTGTCTGGACTGAAACGAAACCGTGGGAGAGAAGGTGTGATCATGGCTTGCGATAGTGGATGGTGCAGAGAGGACAGATGAAGAAGAACATAAAGATGGTTTTTTTTTCAATGAAGATAAGAGAGAGATGTGTAATGTAATAATGAGGATGAGAATGAAAATTTTGAAATTTCTCTTAGAGCAATTTAAGCTTTACTATATATATATATTTAATGAAATATTAAGTTTTTATAATTCTGGAAAAATCCGGTGACTACTACAAGGTTGGTTTATCACAAAAAAAAAAATATTTTCGATACACACTCCTAAAGGAGCTCTGATCCAAAAAAAGCATTAAAGGAAGACAGAGCTTTTCCCAAAACACTATCTGTAAAACATTTTAATATGAGAATCAAAATCCACCTTACATGCCTCTTTATTTCTCAGGTGTTTCTTTATTTCTCTTTATCTATCCTATTCGATCTTGAACACCACGTCGAATCTGAAATTTTTTTCATGCGACCCGAATTAACTTATAGTGACTATTGTAACCTCTCTGGCACATTTAAATCAGGGTTAGATCAAAATTACATCTCTGATATTGAGGGACATGTCAATTCTAAAATTTTGAATTGTCTTTCAGATTTACAGTTGTTCAAAAAAAAATATCCGAACATTATGGTTGATTACAGAATTCAGAAAAAATATCTGGCAACGATTTTTTTTAGAAATTAGTGATCTGGCAACCTTCGTGTCACGTGATTACAGAATTCAGGAAAAATATCTGGAGCGTGTACAGCAACTGTACACGCTCCAGTTACCGTTCACAGCAAACTGGAGCGTGTGCAGTTACTGCACACGCTCCAGTTTGCTGTGAACGGTAACTGCACACGCTCAATATTTCCGTGAGTGAGCCCACACGATCTAGTATCAAAATAATATGACCACCTACAGTCGCTCAAAAAAATATCCTAACACTATGGTTGATTACAGAATTCAGTAAAAATATCTGGCAACGATTATTTTAGAAATTAGTGATCTGGCAACCTTCGTGTTAAAGGTTGCCAGATCACTAATTTCTAAAAATATCGTTGCCAGATATTTTTTTCTGAATTCTGTAATCAGCCATAACGTTTGGATACTTTTTTGAGCGACTGTACGCTTCGAATTACCCCAGTCATCAATTTTGACATTTAAAGCACAGCTAGATGAAATTTTGACTTCTTTTTGTACTTGAAGGGCACGTCGGTTCCCTAATTTCGTAATTTTTCTGAGGTCTATGCCCCGAATTACCCCTAGACACAGATTTTCAGAACTCTACCTTTTTCTGTGTCATAGATAGAATTAGCGTTATCCCCCTCAACCTCATTAACTACCTACCCTCTCTCAGTCACAGTTAACTATATTTGTACTGCTCTACAAAATATGAGGGGCGGGGGTGGCTCAGTCGGTAGCGCGCCAGACTCGTAATCTGTAGTTCCCAGGTTCGAGTCCCAGCTGGGTCAGCGTTGAGATTTATCTCCGCAAAAATTCCCCGCCCTGCCCACGGTCAGTAGGGGACACCGATGGGCTTGGAAAGGCCACCGTCCGTCGGATGGGACTTTAAGCCGTGGCCCCGTGTGCGGGAGAGCCATATCCCTGTGCACGTTAAAGAACACGCTGGATGGCCTTGACGGGAGGCTGCCATCTATCTCCCAACAGCTGTTTCAGTGGGTCCCCTCCCCCAACCTTCTCTGAGCCTTCGGGGTCCATGTGACCTGGCCATTTAGCCCATGGTGTGCAAAAAAAGTGCCGCTCAGAGGTAAAACAACCCAACCCAACAAAATATGAGAATAATTCCGTGGTATGTCAATGGGAATCTAATTTCGAAGATCTATATCATTAGAATTTTAGAAGCATTAAATGTAATCTAAAATGTTCATTTAACGGAAATATGTGACTGAAAATAAAATAAAGATAATAATCAAATTTAAATCTCAATATTCAGTAATATTCTTTCAGTGTTTTAAAAGTTATGGAAACTAGAAAATTTCCCAACAGTAATGCATCACAAAAATTTATCTCAGAAATGAATCAAAATTTAAATAATAATTATTATTTCAAACCGTTTAAATGAAAAAAATATATATTTTAGAAATTATTATAGTAAAAATTATTTAAGTATTAGAGAATTGGGAATCATTTTTTCAAAACAAATAATTCATTTTTAAGTATTCCAGCCTAAATAACTTTAAATACCGAAAGAATATTGGTAAAAATGAGTTTCATTAAGATCTTTAATTTACTTCCTATCCCATTTTTACAATTAGATGTACATTTTAGAAGCCATAGTGTTTCAAAGTTAGATTCCTTTTGACTTAAGATAAATTCTCTGATATTTTGGTTGGGCAGTGTATATTAGATATTCGTTGCTAAATACGTCAAGGTATTTCTGTTACGAATATTATTCCCAATTTGTAAAAATTCCTATTGATCACAATGGTAACTATATTACCAAAAGATTGAAACAGAAGAACGTAAGTAGTATAGTAAATGAGAGTTCTGAGCCAATATTAAAGTATAGGGAATCCCGTGTTAACCTATGGGACACTTTTGGGGAGATGAGCTTTAAACTAATTTTGGGGGAGACCCTCTTCATGAAAGACAGGGTTTTTGGGTTGTTTTACCTCTGAGCGGCACTTTTTTGCACACCATGGGCTAAATGGCCAGGTCACATGGACCCCGAAGACTCAGAGAAGGTTGAGGAAGGGGACCCACTGGAACAGCTGTTGGGAGACAGATGTTAGCCTCCCGTCAAGGCCATCCAGCGTGTTCTTTAACGTGCACAGGGTATGACTCTCCCGAAACACGGAGCCACGGCTTAACGTCCCATCCGACGGACGGCGACCTTTTCAAGCCCATTGGTGTCCCCTACTGACCGTGGGCAGGACGGGGAATTTTGCGGAGATAAATCTCAACGCTGACCCAGCTGGGACTCGAACCTGAGAACTACAGATTATGAGCCTGGCGCGCTACCGACTGAGCCACCCCCGCCCGAAAGAAAGAAGCAGAAGAAAAGTGTTTAGGATGAGTGTAACAACAACATCTGATTTTGAAAGTTTCACCTTCAACAACTCTTCAAAACGTTGAAAAAATAATATAGAAAATCGATATTTAGAGAGATGGGAGCGAGATCTTCAGTTTTTCTCCAGTGATATTTTTCAGAAAAATAAATTATTTTCTGATTTAGGTTTTTAAAAGTTTATAATAACTTATAATGCGAAGAAAGAAACGGTTAGCGACATGCATTTCTGAATATATGTTTTATGATGCATGAGAGGATTTTTTCCCCCCCAAATCGGTCTCGGGCTCATACTCGAAAAACAGCCTAAACTCTTCTCTAGTGTTGGCATGTATTAAAATTTCATATTAGTATTTTTTTAAATTAGCTGTGTTTTTTTCAGTAATCAATAGTATATATTTGTATTGATTGTAATTTATTAGTCTTGGATTTTTCCGACATCCTAATTTCTTCTATCATACGTTCATAAGCTTAATATTTTAAACCATTTTTAACTGAAATTGCTCTAAGAAAGCCAATATTCGAAGTTTTCATTGCGTCAAGGAGAAACATGACCTCCAAAATGTCTGATGAAATGAAGATGATGTAAGGTAACAACAACAACAAAAAAAGCAGTTATGTCACACATAAAAAGTAGTCAGAGAGTTATTTTAGCACTTTTAAACAAAATGCATGGATACGTTAGTTGCAATATTATTCTTAATAAGAATATACATTACCAAAATTTACAACTTAAAAAAAGTTTACCTTTATTTTACCTGTTCTCTGTCAATTATTTATTGAAAACAGTTCAGAAAATGCACATGATTTGTAACTTTTTATTGTTAGAAGGAGAGGGGGCATAAAATAACTATTTCCTATGCATAAGTGAGACTTTTACAACTTCGTGTAATTTCCAAGTTATAAAATTGAGTTGAACACCCCGTGAAAGCTTATACAGTCGCTCAAAAAAGTATCCGAACACTATGGCGGATTACAGAATTCAGAAAAAATATCTGGCAACGATTTTTTTAGAAATTAGTGATCTGGCAACCTTCGTGTCACGTGATTACAGAATTCAGGAAAAATATCTGGAGCATGTACAGCAACTGTACACGCTCCAGTTACCGTTCACAGCAAACTGGAGCGTGTGCAGTTACTGCACACGCTCCAGTTTGCTGTGAACGGTAACTGCACACGCTCAATATTTCCGTGAGTGAGCCCACACGATCCAGGTCTTTGTGAGCTCACACGATCCAATGTGCTGTGAACATTAACCGCAACCGCTCTAGTTTGCTGTGAACGGTAACTGCACACGCTCAATATTTCCGTGAGTGAGCCCACACGATCCAGGTCTTTGTGAGCTCACACGATCCAATGTGCTGTGAACATTAACCGCAACCGCTCCAGTTTGCTGTGAACGGTAATTGCACACGCTCAATATTTCCGTGAGTGAGCCCACACGATTCAGGTCTTTGTGAGCTCACACGATCCAATGTACTGTGAACATTAACCGCAACCGCTCCAGTTTGCTGTAAACGGAAACTGCACACGCTCCATATTCATTGCATTATATATTCATACGCATTATATATATATATTAAAAAATATCCGAACACTATGGTGGATTACAGAATTCAGAAAAAATATCTGGCAACGATTTTTTTAGAAATTAGTGATCTGGCAACCTTCGTGTCACGATATTTTTTCTGAATTCTGTAATCCACCATAGTGTTCGGATACTTTTTTGAGCGACTGTACATGCAACTATATGGGTGATAAAACTGAAGACAGACGTGAGAACTATTCACTTTGATATAAATGAAATTTTGCAATATAATTTTAAATATATTTATTAAAGGAAAGTTCAAACAAGTACCAGTGGTTAATTTAGTATGATCTTTTTCTCTGTCACCCTATTCAGACTCCGCAAAATTCCCCGCCTTGCCCACGGTCAGTAGGGGACACCGATGGGCTTGGAAAGGCCGCCGTCCGTCGGATGGGACGTTAAGCCGTGGCCCCGTGTGCGGGAGAGCCATACCCTGTGCACGTTAAAGAACACGCTGGATGGCCTTGACGAGAGGCTACCATCTGTCTCCCAACAGCTGTTCCAGTGGGTCACCTTCCCCAACCTTCTCTGAGCCTTCGGGGTCCATCTGACCTGGCCATTTAGCCCATGGTGTGCAAAAAAGTGCCGCTCAGAGGTAAAACAACCCAACCCAACCCTATTCAAATAGCAGGTAGCCAACAGGCTGCCAATTTTCCCTTAGTCTCGTTTTTTCATCGCCCTTCTTTAAGCCTTAACTTTTGGTCTCTTAAAGTCCTGGACCAAGGCTATTTTGATAATGTCATGTAAGTATTTTTGGAGAGGTTACGAACGAAAGGGATATTACTATAATTTTAATATATTATTGGAGGTTGATTAAGGACATATCAAAATGAATAGAACAATAATTAAACATATATTGATATAAAATATTAATATTTTTTAAATTTTGTATTGTTGCTATGAAAGTAATTTATTTGATAGGTCGCAGACCTATTGATTTTAATAATTGTAATTTTTTATATTTCATTTCTATCCTGATGCAACCACTTAGTGTCTGACGGAGATGTCTTCGGAGGTTAATGGGTGCAAGATCTCGGTTGCGAATATCTTTCAAGGTTCCGTTTCATCTGTTTACGTTGATGATTGCCGAGAAAGAAATTAGCTCATGTGAAATGACAGGAAGTATCTTGTGAAACAAATTCAGCTCGCCCAAAAGCGGACATTGACCTTCGGGAGGAATGCAGAGTGCTGGCTGGCAACAAAACTCCGTTCCACTTGTGAAATATGGAAGTGGAATCGGGTTTTGCCCGGGACTTGCTTCTGATTGGCCCTTTTGGTCGGAGAGTTCCCGGGGTTGCCAGAAAGATATTGTCTCGCTCGACCCAGGAGAAACAGTTCGGTGTGGGTTGATCAGTCTAACAGACCAGGGTTCGGTCTTTTTTTATCTCCTATCTTTCTTTTGCTATCTTTGCTAAGTCCAACTTTAGTGAAATTCACTGGACTAATTTTTTAGGCCATATTTCAGGGAGGGAAATTGTTAAATTAGACATCTCTTAAATTAGTGAGATGATAAACATTTACCTAAATACGTTAGGCGAAATTTAAAGAAATTTGCTTTGCTTGGGAAAAACCACAATCAGGGAGATCTGGAGTGGGTGCTTCATGAAAATTTACGCCGTGTGCACATCACAATAACTTAACAGAATACAGTTCTCGTTCCGCAGAAACTTCAACATTGTAGAGTTATTTTAATTTAACTTACTCTGCTTGTTGTCACTTTCACTTTTAAGTTTTACTTTCATTATTTTGTTTTGAATGTTGTTCGAACTTAAGCTTACCTGAATGGAGTGAGTACTTAGTCAATTAAATGTAATGTAAAATCATCCACCTTTATAAGCCAGTGGTGGAACTTTGTTAAGTGTGAAATTTAAATAAATTCAAAATTTTTGTTTTTGTTCAAACAAAAATTGAGTCTTGGTCAATCATGTGAAATCTCTTACTCGTCGCAGCTACAGTTAGAGAATACGGGACTGCGCATTGCTAGCTTGTAGATTGTTCCTGGTTCGAATCTAAAATCTTCTTTCGGCCACTCTTTCAAAAATATTTGTTTGAAGGCATTAAATTTCGAAGTCAGATCATCAAGCTATTGACAGTCAGTTATAGATAAGATAATTATTTTAGTAAATGCGGAACAATTTAAGTTCATGCCGCATGTCTCGAAGAGGAAAAAGTTGTGGGTGACATATTTCATGTCAAATTAATTTGTCAGGTGTATCCGAAAGAAACCTGGAATGATATTATTAAAACGTTTATATAAAAAGGAAACCATGACGTCCTGAAATTGTCCTGAATTTACAGTATCAGGGAAATGTTATATTTTTACTAACTTTCTGTGCACTATATTAATTCTCGTACTATTCTATTTGTGTGGGATTATTTGTACTACCTTACTTGAACAATGTACTGATTTTTTTGCATTATTGTACTTCTATACTAGTTTAATTGTACTATCCTACTTTTTTTTTTGATTTGCGACATATAGGACAGAGAAGAATCCTAGAAGCTACTCCAAGCTTTTACAGGCCTTCTCATACAAGGACATGCCCTACTAAGACCGAAGTCACTGCTGACCACTGCCTCAGTTACAGCTAACACACTTGTATCGTACATTACCCTTACTTGTGTAAAGTGACTCAAAAAGGTATCCGAACACTACGGTTGATTACAGAATTCAGAAAAAATATCTGGCAACGATTGTTTTAGAAATTAGTGATCTGGCAACCTTCGTGTCACGCGACACGTGACACAAAGGTTGCCTTGGTTTGGTTTGTTGCACTTGGTTTTTTGAGCGACTGTACTAATTTATATATGCCATTCGACTTTAATATATTGTTAACTTTGATAGTATTACATTTGTGTACTAGTTTGTTTTCCCATCTTACTTTTTACTACTTTTTTGTAAATTCTACTGTTTGTTGTTTAATTTATGTTATCTTACTTGCGTACTGCCATAAATTTTCACTCTCCTATTTGGGTGTATTTATTTCTGTATTATCCTATGCTTGCATGTGTTAATGGTCAAAAAAATACTATTTCATTAGTAAACCAATCTACAGACTATCCCAAAGTAGAAAATTCTTTTGAGAGAATTATTATATTACACAGAGAAGAGGTAAACAGAACCATTTACTTTTAAAAAATGCTAACACTACACATTGGCACTACATTGTAATTTACAATTAATACTGTACATTGAAATTTCTAAATAGTAATAGCATAGTATGATGATTTAGCAGCCTACATGCAATTAATAAGAGAACAAGTAGTTCATAATACAATAGCCGTTCATCCGCAAATAATTGGTTTAAACAATTCAGTTCCATATTTTATACTCCAGAATTTCAAAGTAATCCATCAACATTTTGCAGGAATTAATTAATGAAATTAACGATGACCTCTATGAAAATGAATAACATTTGACAGACTTGTTCTAGTATTAACAACCTGAAAGCTCATATAAGAATATTTTAAATTAACATTAAAAATATTAGATAACTACTCAAACTACTCAAACGTGTTTCTTCTGGAGTATTTCCTCAGAATGACGGAGATAAAATTTTAAATTACATCGCTGTAAACAAATGCATCCTTTACAGCTTAAAATGAGAGGAAAAGCATGGGAATTAACTTGGATCAGATAAGGAACAGAAATGTAACAGTTTTATATAAATATATGTTAAGTGTATATATCAACGGGCACTCAGTGGTCAATTTATTATGAGCATATATCACTAGAGGTCAGATAACTTCTCAGTTAAGCTAAATGCGACTAAGGACAAAAAAGGTCTCAATCAAATATATACATATCTCGATTTTCAACTCTATTCGTTTAATAGTTAAAGATTATGAAAGCTAAAATGATCAACAATTAAGTTCTTTTTTTTTGCAAAATTAGTTCAAAATGCACGGAATTCGAAATATGTAAAAAAACAGGCTAAAAAAACCTTTGTAAATTACAGAAAAGACTAATTTAACAGTTACGGTTTCATTTTAAATTATTAGAATGTTTTCAAAAGCCGGCTATTGCTTCTATTTTGCCTTAAATTTAGTCTTAACTTTTGACATGCACTTTGTCTTAACTTTTGACTTATACTTCGTCTACGTTTGCAAATATTAAACCTTTTTGCTTTAAAAGGTAAATCAAAAAATTCTCTTTGAGGTTTGATAAAGTATTAAGCAAATATTAGGATTCACATTCTCCGAATGCCCTGAAAGTTTAATTTTTCACTCTTACAGGGATTAAATTTAAAAAATGACTAATAACGGCTTATTAGTTAAAAATGACTTTTAACGACTACTGTAAACTCTTATTCATGGTAGAAATTTTAAATTTTGGTGCTAGAGATTGGTGGTTCTGGTTAAACAACTACTGTAAACTGTTTATTTTTGATAGAAATTTTCAATTTTGGTGCTAGAGATTGGTGGTTCTGGTTAAACAACTACTGTAAACTGTTTATTTTTGATAGAAATTTTAAATTTTGGTGCTAGAGATTGGTGGTTCTGGTTAAACAACTACTGTAAACTGTTTATTTTTGATAGAAATTTTTAATTTTGGTGCTAGAGATTGGTGGTTCTGGTTAAACAACTACTGTAAACTGTTTATTTTTGATAGAAATTTTTAATTTTGGTGCTAGAGATTGGTGGTTCTGGTTAAACAACTACCGTAAACTGTTTATTTTTGATAGAAATTTTTAATTTTGGTGCTAGAGATTGGTGGTTCTGGTTAAACAACTACTGTAAACTGTTTATTTTTGATAGAAATTTTTAATTTTGGTGCTAGAGATTGGTGGTTCTGGTTAAACAACTACTGTAAACTGTTTATTTTTGATAGAAATTTTTAATTTCGGTGCTAGAGATTGGTGGTTCTGGTTAAACAACTACTGTAAACTGTTTATTTTTGATAGAAATTTTTAATTTTGGTGCTAGAGATTGGTGGTTCTGGTTAAACAACTACTGTAAACTGTTTATTTTTGATAGAAATTTTTAATTTTGGTGCTAGAGATTGGTGGTTCTGGTTAAACAACTACTGTAAACT
Organism: Ryuthela nishihirai; assembly: GCA_038380435.1. Classification (NCBI taxonomy): domain Eukaryota; kingdom Metazoa; phylum Arthropoda; class Arachnida; order Araneae; family Heptathelidae; genus Ryuthela; species Ryuthela nishihirai. Next base: position 31,194,409 of record JAWZYU010000013.1, read on the forward strand.
GTTTATTTTTGATAGAAATTTTTAATTTCGGTGCTAGAGATTGGTGGTTCTGGTTAAACAACTACTGTAAACTGTTTATTTTTGATAGAAATTTTTAATTTTGGTGCTAGAGATTGGTGGTTCTGGTTAAACAACTACTGTAAACTGTTTATTTTTGATAGAAATTTTTAATTTTGGTGCTAGAGATTGGTGGTTCTGGTTAAACAACTACTGTAAACTGTTTATTTTTGATAGAAATTTTTAATTTTGGTGCTAGAGATTGGTGGTTCTGGTTAAACAACTACTGTAAACTGTTTATTTTTGATAGAAATTTTTAATTTTGGTGCTAGAGATTGGTGGTTCTGGTTAAACAACTACCGTAAACTGTTTATTTTTGATAGAAATTTTTAATTTTGGTGCTAGAGATTGGTGGTTCTGGTTAAACAACTACTGTAAACTGTTTATTTTTGATAGAAATTTTTAATTTTGGTGCTAGAGATTGGTGGTTCTGGTTAAACAACTACTGTAAACTGTTTATTTTTGATAGAAATTTTTAATTTTGGTGCTAGAGATTGGTGGTTCTGGTTAAACAATTACTGTAAACTGTTTATTTTTGATAGAAATTTTAAATTTTGGTGCTAGAGATTGGTGGTTCTGGTTAAACAACTACTGTAAACTGTTTATTTTTGACAGAAAATTTTTAATTTTGGTGCTAGAGATTGGTGGTTCTGGTTAAACAACTACTGTAAACTGTTTATTTTTGATATAAATTTTAAATTTTGGTGCTAGAGATTGGTGGTTCTGGTTAAACAACTACTGTAAACTGTTTATTTTTGATAGAAATTTTTAATTTTGGTGCTAGAGATTGGTGGTTCTGGTTAAACAACTACTGTAAAGTGTTTATTTTTGATAGAAATTTTTAATTTTGGTGCTAGAGATTGGTGGTTCTGGTTAAACAACTACTGTAAACTGTTTATTTTTGATAGAAATTTTTAATTTTGGTGCTAGAGATTGGTGGTTCTGGTTAAACAACTACTGTAAACTGTTTATTTTTAATAGAAATTTTTAATTTTGGTGCTAGAGATTGGTGGTTCTGGTTAAACAACTACTGTAAACTGTTTATTTTTGATAGAAATTTTTAATTTTGGTGCTAGAGATTGGTGGTTCTGGTTAAACAACTACCGTAAACTGTTTATTTTTGATAGAAATTTTTAATTTTGGTGCTAGAGATTGGTGGTTCTGGTTAAACAACTACTGTAAACTGTTTATTTTTGATAGAAATTTTAAATTTTGGTGCTAGAGATTGGTGGTTCTGGTTAAACAACTACTGTAAACTGTTTATTTTTGATAGAAATTTTTAATTTTGGTGCTAGAGATTGGTGGTTCTGGTTAAACAACTACTGTAAACTGTTTATTTTTGATAGAAATTTTTAATTTTGGTGCTAGAGATTGGTGGTTCTGGTTAAACAACTACTGTAAACTGTTTATTTTTGATAGAAATTTTTAATTTTGGTGCTAGAGATTGGTGGTTCTGGTTAAACAACTACTGTAAACTGTTTATTTTTGATAGAAATTTTTAATTTTGGTGCTAGAGATTGGTGGTTCTGGTTAAACAACTACTGTAAACTGTTTATTTTTGATAGAAATTTTTAATTTTGGTGCTAGAGATTGGTGGTTCTGGTTAAACAACTACTGTAAACTGTTTATTTTTGATAGAAATTTTAAATTTTGGTGCTAGAGATTGGTGGTTCTGGTTAAACAACTACTGTAAACTGTTTATTTTTGATAGAAATTTTTAATTTTGGTGCTAGAGATTGGTGGTTCTGGTTAAACAACTACTGTAAACTGTTTATTTTTGATAGAAATTTTTAATTTTGGTGCTAGAGATTGGTGGTTCTGGTTAAACAACTACTGTAAACTGTTTATTTTTGATAGAAATTTTAATTTCGGTGCTAGAGATTGGTGGTTCTGGTTAAACAACTACTGTAAACTGTTTATTTTTGATAGAAATTTTAATTTTGGTGCTAGAGATTGGTGGTTCTGGTTAAACAACTACTGTAAACTGTTTATTTTTGATAGAAATTTTTAATTTTGGTGCTAGAGATTGGTGGTTCTGGTTAAACAACTACTGTAAACTGTTTATTTTTGATAGAAATTTTTAATTTTGGTGCTAGAGATTGGTGGTTCTGGTTAAACAACTACTGTAAACTGTTTATTTTTGATAGAAATTTTTAATTTTGGTGCTACAGATTGGTGGTTCTGGTTAAACAACTACCGTAAACTGTTTATTTTTGATAGAAATTTTTAATTTTGGTGCTAGAGATTGGTGGTTCTGGTTAAACAACTACTGTAAACTGTTTATTTTTGATAGAAATTTTTAATTTTGGTGCTAGAGATTGGTGGTTCTGGTTAAACAACTACTGTAAACTGTTTATTTTTGATAGAAATTTTAATTTTGGTGCTAGAGATTGGTGGTTCTGGTTAAACAACTACTGTAAACTGTTTATTTTTGATAGAAATTTTAAATTTTGGTGCTAGAGATTGGTGGTTCTGGTTAAACAACTACTGTAAACTGTTTATTTTTGATAGAAATTTTAAATTTTGGTGCTAGAGATTGGTGGTTCTGGTTAAACAACTACTGTAAACTGTTTATTTTTGACAGAAAATTTTTAATTTTGGTGCTAGAGATTGGTGGTTCTGGTTAAACAACTACTGTAAACTGTTTATTTTTGATATAAATTTTAAATTTTGGTGCTAGAGATTGGTGGTTCTGGTTAAACAACTACTGTAAACTGTTTATTTTTGATAGAAATTTTTAATTTTGGTGCTAGAGATTGGTGGTTCTGGTTAAACAACTACTGTAAACTGTTTATTTTTGATAGAAATTTTAAATTTTGCTGCTAGAGATTGGTGGTTCTGGTTAAACAACTACTGTAAACTGTTTATTTTTGATAGAAATTTTTAATTTTGGTGCTAGAGATTGGTGGTTCTGGTTAAACAACTACTGTAAACTGTTTATTTTTGATAGAAATTTTAAATTTTGGTGCTAGAGATTGGTGGTTCTGGTTAAACAACTACTGTAAACTGTTTATTTTTGATAGAAATTTTTAATTTTGGTGCTAGAGATTGGTGGTTCTGGTTAAACAACTACTGTAAACTGTTTATTTTTGATAGAAATTTTTAATTTTGGTGCTAGAGATTGGTGGTTCTGGTTAAACAACTACTGTAAACTGTTTATTTTTGATAGAAATTTTTAATTTCGGTGCTAGAGATTGGTGGTTCTGGTTAAACAACTACTGTAAACTGTTTATTTTTGATAGAAATTTTAAATTTTGGTGCTAGAGATTGGTGGTTCTGGTTAAACAACTACTGTAAACTGTTTATTTTTGATAGAAATTTTTAATTTTGGTGCTAGAGATTGGTGGTTCTGGTTAAACAACTACTGTAAACTGTTTATTTTTGATAGAAATTTTTAATTTTGGTGCTAGAGATTGGTGGTTCTGGTTAAACAACTACCGTAAACTGTTTATTTTTGATAGAAATTTTTAATTTTGGTGCTAGAGATTGGTGGTTCTGGTTAAACAACTACTGTAAACTGTTTATTTTTGATAGAAATTTTTAATTTTGGTGCTAGAGATTGGTGGTTCTGGTTAAACAACTACTGTAAACTGTTTATTTTTGATAGAAATTTTTAATTTTGGTGCTAGAGATTGGTGGTTCTGGTTAAACAACTACTGTAAACTGTTTATTTTTGATAGAAATTTTAAATTTTGGTGCTAGAGATTGGTGGTTCTGGTTAAACAATTACTGTAAACTGTTTATTTTTGATAGAAATTTTAAATTTTGGTGCTAGAGATTGGTGGTTCTGGTTAAACAACTACTGTAAACTGTTTATTTTTGACAGAAAATTTTTAATTTTTGGGCTAGAGATTGGTGGTTCTGGTTAAACAACTACTGTAAACTGTTTATTTTTGATATAAATTTTAAATTTTGGTGCTAGAGATTGGTGGTTCTGGTTAAACAACTACTGTAAACTGTTTATTTTTGATAGAAATTTTTAATTTTGGTGCTAGAGATTGGTGGTTCTGGTTAAACAACTACTGTAAAGTGTTTATTTTTGATAGAAATTTTTAATTTTGGTGCTAGAGATTGGTGGTTCTGGTTAAACAACTACTGTAAACTGTTTATTTTTGATAGAAATTTTTAATTTTGGTGCTAGAGATTGGTGGTTCTGGTTAAACAACTACTGTAAACTGTTTATTTTTAATAGAAATTTTTAATTTTGGTGCTAGAGATTGGTGGTTCTGGTTAAACAACTACTGTAAACTGTTTATTTTTGATAGAAATTTTTAATTTTGGTGCTAGAGATTGGTGGTTCTGGTTAAACAACTACCGTAAACTGTTTATTTTTGATAGAAATTTTTAATTTTGGTGCTAGAGATTGGTGGTTCTGGTTAAACAACTACTGTAAACTGTTTATTTTTGATAGAAATTTTAAATTTTGGTGCTAGAGATTGGTGGTTCTGGTTAAACAACTACTGTAAACTGTTTATTTTTGATAGAAATTTTTAATTTTGGTGCTAGAGATTGGTGGTTCTGGTTAAACAACTACTGTAAACTGTTTATTTTTGATAGAAATTTTTAATTTTGGTGTTAGAGATTGGTGGTTCTGGTTAAACAACTACTGTAAACTGTTTATTTTTGATAGAAATTTTTAATTTTGGTGCTAGAGATTGGTGGTTCTGGTTAAACAACTACTGTAAACTGTTTATTTTTGATAGAAATTTTTAATTTTGGTGCTAGAGATTGGTGGTTCTGGTTAAACAACTACTGTAAACTGTTTATTTTTGATAGAAATTTTTAATTTTGGTGCTAGAGATTGGTGGTTCTGGTTAAACAACTACTGTAAACTGTTTATTTTTGATAGAAATTTTAAATTTTGGTGCTAGAGATTGGTGGTTCTGGTTAAACAACTACTGTAAACTGTTTATTTTTGATAGAAATTTTTAATTTTGGTGCTAGAGATTGGTGGTTCTGGTTAAACAACTACTGTAAACTGTTTATTTTTGATAGAAATTTTTAATTTTGGTGCTAGAGATTGGTGGTTCTGGTTAATCAACTACTGTAAACTGTTTATTTTTGATAGAAATTTTAATTTCGGTGCTAGAGATTGGTGGTTCTGGTTAAACAACTACTGTAAACTGTTTATTTTTGATAGAAATTTTAAATTTTGGTGCTAGAGATTGGTGGTTCTGGTTAAACAACTACTGTAAACTGTTTATTTTTGATAGAAATTTTTAATTTTGGTGCTAGAGATTGGTGGTTCTGGTTAAACAACTACTGTAAACTGTTTATTTTTGATAGAAATTTTTAATTTTGGTGCTAGAGATTGGTGGTTCTGGTTAAACAACTACTGTAAACTGTTTATTTTTGATAGAAATTTTTAATTTTGGTGCTAGAGATTGGTGGTTCTGGTTAAACAACTACCGTAAACTGTTTATTTTTGATAGAAATTTTTAATTTTGGTGCTAGAGATTGGTGGTTCTGGTTAAACAACTACTGTAAACTGTTTATTTTTGATAGAAATTTTTAATTTTGGTGCTAGAGATTGGTGGTTCTGGTTAAACAACTACTGTAAACTGTTTATTTTTGATAGAAATTTTTAATTTTGGTGCTAGAGATTGGTGGTTCTGGTTAAACAACTACTGTAAACTGTTTATTTTTGATATAAATTTTAAATTTTGGTGCTAGAGATTGGTGGTTCTGGTTAAACAACTACTGTAAACTGTTTATTTTTGATAGAAATTTTTAATTTTGGTGCTAGAGATTGGTGGTTCTGGTTAAACAACTACTGTAAACTGTTTATTTTTGATAGAAATTTTAAATTTTGGTGCTAGAGATTGGTGGTTCTGGTTAAACAACTACTGTAAACTGTTTATTTTTGACAGAAAATTTTTAATTTTGGTGCTAGAGATTGGTGGTTCTGGTTAAACAACTACTGTAAACTGTTTATTTTTGATATAAATTTTTAATTTTGGTGCTAGAGATTGGTGGTTCTGGTTAAACAACTACTGTAAACTGTTTATTTTTGATAGAAATTTTTAATTTTGGTGCTAGAGATTGGTGGTTCTGGTTAAACAACTACTGTAAACTGTTTATTTTTGATAGAAATTTTTAATTTTGGTGCTAGAGATTGGTGGTTCTGGTTAAACAACTACTGTAAACTGTTTATTTTTGATAGAAATTTTTAATTTCGGTGCTAGAGATTGGTGGTTCTGGTTAAACAACTACTGTAAACTGTTTATTTTTGATAGAAATTTTTAATTTTGGTGCTAGAGATTGGTGGTTCTGGTTAAACAACTACTGTAAACTGTTTATTTTTGATAGAAATTTTTAATTTTGGTGCTAGAGATTGGTGGTTCTGGTTAAACAACTACTGTAAACTGTTTATTTTTGATAGAAATTTTTAATTTTGGTGCTAGAGATTGGTGGTTCTGGTTAAACAACTACTGTAAACTGTTTATTTTTGATAGAAATTTTTAATTTTGGTGCTAGAGATTGGTGGTTCTGGTTAAACAACTACTGTAAACTGTTTATTTTTGATAGAAATTTTTAATTTCGGTGCTAGAGATTGGTGGTTCTGGTTAAACAACTACTGTAAACTGTTTATTTTTGATAGAAATTTTAAATTTTGGTGCTAGAGATTGGTGGTTCTGGTTAAACAACTACTGTAAACTGTTTATTTTTGATAGAAATTTTTAATTTTGGTGCTAGAGATTGGTGGTTCTGGTTAAACAACTACTGTAAACTGTTTATTTTTGATAGAAATTTTTAATTTTGGTGCTAGAGATTGGTGGTTCTGGTTAAACAACTACCGTAAACTGTTTATTTTTGATAGAAATTTTTAATTTTGGTGCTAGAGATTGGTGGTTCTGGTTAAACAACTACCGTAAACTGTTTATTTTTGATAGAAATTTTTAATTTTGGTGCTAGAGATTGGTGTTTCTGGTTAAACAACTACTGTAAACTGTTTATTTTTGATAGAAATTTTTAATTTTGGTGCTAGAGATTGGTGGTTCTGGTTAAACAACTACTGTAAACTGTTTATTTTTGATAGAAATTTTAAATTTTGGTGCTAGAGATTGGTGGTTCTGGTTAAACAACTACTGTAAACTGTTTATTTTTGATAGAAATTTTAAATTTTGGTGCTAGAGATTGGTGGTTCTGGTTAAACAACTACTGTAAACTGTTTATTTTTGATAGAAATTTTAAATTTTGGTGCTAGAGATTGGTGGTTCTGGTTAAACAACTACTGTAAACTGTTTATTTTTGCTAGAAATTTTAAATTTTGGTGCTAGAGATTGGTGGTTCTGGTTAAACAACTACTGTAAACTGTTTATTTTTGATAGAAATTTTTAATTTTGGTGCTAGAGATTGGTGGTTCTGGTTAAACAACTACTGTAAACTGTTTATTTTTGCTAGAAATTTTAAATTTTGTTGCTAGAGATTGGTGGTTTTGGGTTTTACTTTGACAACAGCAATTTGTTCCCTTTAACCCCAGGGGAATAATTAAATGATACTAATTTTGTTTTTTAAGACATAAATGAATATTTCCTTTTCGGTTGGATAGATATTAATTAATGAAATATTACTGGTCACATTTTCCGAATTGTCCATTAATTCTAATTTCCAATGTTATAGGTTATAAAATCGGAAATGGCAATCATCATTCTTCTTGAAAACGAGTATTCATTATTCTCAGTCAGCGATGTCATTCTTTTGCTTTCAGTTGAGTTTTCAGATAAATTGATAGTCCAGACTGCTGATAAATTTTCTAGATTCCACAACATTTCAAATTCTGAACTAATAATGTTGGAAATCGATATTCAGATAGATTTAATTGAGATCTTAAATTTATTTTCCATCACGTTTTCTATGTAAAATATATTTCAGAAGCTATTGAGCTCTGAATCTAAAACTATTCACAAAAAAAGCTCTGTTCCTAAAGAAGTGACAAAAAAGTGCAAAAAAAGTGACCTAAAGTCTAATAAAGTAATACTGAGTGTGTATTGTATATTAATATATATTATTGCTCATAATCCTCTTCAACCTAGTGATAGTAATAATACTCTACTCAAACTGAAATCGAAATACGAAAATTTTTCCCTTTTAAATGGTAGTACACTGCATTACATTTTGGTGTACAGTCGCTCAAAAAGGTATCCGAACACTATGGTTGATTACAGAATTCAGAAAAAAATATCTGGCAACGATTTTGTTTAGAAATTAGTTATCTGGCAACCTTCGTGTCACGTGACACGAAGGTTGCCAGATCACTGATTTCTAAAAAAAACGTTGCCAGATATTTTTCCTGAATTCTGTAATCAACCATAGTGTTCGGATATTTATTTGAGCGACTGTACATATATTTTGTACATGATTATATTTTTTCACCTTATTGTTTTTAATGAAATAAAAGACAGACTCTAGTCTTCTAACACTTTTACTTGTGCATTGCCGCTTTGAATCTGAATCTAAAGATGTCGTTCTGTCTAACAATATTTTGGCTATGGCCAAGAATAGATTTATAATAGTTTTATAGAAGTACATATTAGCACTCTCTTGTTCAATCACAAATGCAATATTATTTCTTATTTAGACATTATACAACAGGGGGCGGCGATGGCTCAGTCGGTAGCGCGCCAGGCTCGTAATCTGTAGTTCCCAGGTTCGAGTCCCAGCTGGGTCAGCGTTCAGATTTATCTCCGCAAAATTCCCCGCCCTGCCCACGGTCAGTAGGGGACACCGATGGGCTTGGAAAGGCCGCCGTCCGTCGGATGGGACGTTAAGCCGTGGCGCCGTGTGCGGGAGAGCCATACCCTGTGCACGTTAAAGAACACGCTGGATGGCCTTGACGGGAGGCTACCATCTGTCTCCCAACAGCTATTCCAGTGGGTCCCTCCCCCAACCTTCTCTGAGACTTCGGGGTCCATGTGACCTGGCCATTTAGCCCATGGTGTGCAAAAAAGTGCCGCTCAGAGGTAAAACAACCCAACCCAACCCATTATACAACAGACGGGTTGCGTTGTTTTAACTCTGAATGGCTACACAATGGGTTAAATATTCAGATTACAAAGACCCCAAGTGGTCATAAAAGGTTGGGGGGAAGGGATCCACTAGACAGTTGTCTTTAGGGAAAATCTAGGGAAATCTCCCATCAAAGCCATCCAGTGTATTCTTTGGGGCGGGGGTGGCTCAGTCGGTTGCGCGCCAGGCTCGTAATCTGTAGTTCCCAAGTTCGAGTCCCAGCTGGGTCAGCGTTGGGATTTATCTCTGCAAAATTCCCCACCTTGTCCACGGTCAGTAGGGGACACCGATGGACTTAGAAAGGTCGCCGTCCGTCGGATGGGACGTTAAGCCGTGGCCCTGTGTGTGGGAGAGACATACCCTGTGCACGTTAAAGAACACTGGATGGCCTTGACGGGAGGCTACCATCTGTCTCCCAACAGCTGTTCCAGTGGGTCCCCTCTCCCAACCTTCTCTGAGCCTTCGGGGCCCTTGTGACCTGGCCATTTAGCCCATGGTGTGCAAAAAAGTGCCGCTCAGCGGTAAAACAACCCAACGAATAATTTGAATCAAGCAAAATATTTTCGTTGAATTGTAAAAAACGTGCAGAGAGCACAGTGGAAATAATTTTCATATATTTTTTTTTCTCTGGGTGACGTGCAATTTCCAAATTTAAATGATGAAATCACTCGTTTTTTCCTCTTGATGGTTGTTTCTTTTGTCAATAAAGTGCAAAGATTATAATATCTTTCAAATATTTATGTTGGCTAAAATATCAATTTTTATGTCGTCACATATATATTGGTTTTGTATCGTATGATAATAACATTTAGTATAGTCGCTCAATAAAGTATCCGAACACTACGGTTGATTACAGAATTCAGAAAAAATATCTGGCAACGATTTATTTAGAAATCAGTGATCTGGCAACCTTCGTGTCACGTGATTACAGAATTCAGGAAAAATATCTGGAGCGTGTACAGTTACTGTACACGCTCCAGTTACCGTTCACACCCAAACTGGAGCGTGTGCAGTTACTGCACACGCTCCAGTTTGCTGTGAACGGTAATTGCACACGCTCAATATTTCCGTGAGTGAGCCCACACGATCCAGGTCTTTGTGAGCTCACACGATCCAATGTGCTGTGAACATTAACCGCAACCGCTCCAGTTTGCTGTGAACGGTAATTGCACACGCTCAATATTTCCGTGAGTGAGCCCACACGATCCAGGTCTTTGTGAGCTCACACGATCCAATGTGCTGCGAACATTAACCGCAACCGCTCCAGTGTTTGCTGTGAACGGTAACTGCACACGCTCCATATTCATTGCATTACATATTCATACGCATTATATATATTAAAAAATATCCGAACACTATGGTGGATTACAGAATTCAGAAAAAAATATCTGGCAACGATTTTTTTTAGAAATCCGTTATCTGGCAACCTTCGTGTCACGTGACACGAAGGTTGCCAGATCACTCACGGAAATATTGAGCGTGTGCAGTAACTGCACACGCTCCAGTTTGCTGTGAACGGTAACTGGAACGTTAACTACAGTTGCTGTACACGTAACTGGAACGGTAACTACAGTTGCTGTACACGCTCCAGATATTTTTCCTGAATTCTGTAATCACGTGACACCAAGGTTGCCAGATCACTAATTTCTAAAAAAATCGTTGCCAGATATTTTTTCTGAATTCTGTAATCAACCATAGTGTTCGGATACTTTTTTGAGCGACTGTACATAGAATTTGTACTGAGTCTACGGGTCTTGTAGGTTTTCCTTGACATTAAATCCGAAGTAATTTTTCTGTTGCAAATGCTTTAGGTTCAAATACTGAGAAATTTTAATGAAATCTGAGCACTTGCAGAGAAGTCACCACAATATTTCCCAGTTCATGTTCATATATACACAGTCGTATCAGAATAATATGACCACCTACCATACATATACTATGGTAGGTGGTCATATTATTCTGATATGGCTGTGTACATATATACAGAATTCTCAAGAAGCCAAGGGCTACAAGATGTCTAACCAGACTTAGTAATTTATTTCTCCAAACACGTCTGTCCGTAGATAGAGCTGCTGTATTTATTCACTACAGGCCAGTTATAACAGGGTTGGGTTGTTTTACCTCTGAGCGGCACTTTTTTGCACACCATGGGCTAAATGGCCAGGTCACATGGACCCCGAAGGCTCAGAGAAGGTTCGGGGAGGGGAACCACTGGAACAGCTGTTGGGAGACAGATGGTAGCCTCCGTCAAGGCCATCCAGCATGCTCTTTAACGTGCACAGGGTGTGGCTCTCCCGTACACCACTTAGCCATGGATTAACGTCTCATCGGACGGACGGTGGCCTTATCCAAGCCCATCAGTGTCCCCTACTGACCGTCGGCAGAGAGGGGAATTTTGCGGAGATAAATCTCAACGCTGACCCAGCTGGGACTCGAACATGGGAACTACATATTACGAGCGTGGCGCGCTACCGACTGAGCCACCCCCGTCCCCAGTTCTAACAGGGTCTTGTTCGAGATTTCTGCCCACCATATTCTAGGTCTTCCCTTTTTCTGAGGCCTTCAGGCACATTGTTCATAACTCTATTCGTTAATCTATAGTTATGCATACCAGTAACGCCGCCAAACCACGCAATCTCTCTCTGCACGATATGCTGTGTTAAGGTGGCTGCTGATTCTTTTACTAATCTCATCATTACGTACAAGGTCAAACCACCTAATATCTAAGATACCGGTAAGCATCTGGAATCAGAGGTATCATCAAGCTTCCTGTTATCTTGCTTACAGAACATAAATTTAGGTCGTCTTATTTCTTTCTGTGAATGTCGTCTCCTGCTCGTTTGTTATTGCTCTTTAATATAAAGTAACTGCTAAGTATTACATGCTGTTTCCTTTTGAAGAACTGCTGTGCCTTATGAGGTAATGGGATACAGGTGAGCATTTGACAGGATATATGCAAAAAACAGACATAATGAGCTCTCATAACATCCGGGATCTCATCCAATTCCAATACGAAGTTGTTTGATACTTCCTGCCTCAGATATAAACATCCTACGAATGTCAGGGATCAAATTTTATTCGTAGAAACCTGGCAATGGAATGCTTAAACTGCAACATAATCTACTGCTAAATTTAAAATGTAGTTAATGTGTCTGATACAAATATAATTTGTGTCAAAACATTAGCTTACGACAGAAAAAGTGCATTTTTTATCCTTTTAATGTAGATGATTATTTGAAATGAAATTATTGAGAATGTAGGCAAAAGCAATAAGGAAAGTGGATCAAATATTTTCCAAGCAGTCAAGGAAAAAAATTATAAAAACATTCAAGTCGGAATTCGATGGAAAGACGTTTGAAGCAATTTTAATCATATGTAATTCATAAATTGACAGTGTGAGTTAATGTGGATTAACCGTAGCAAAAAAATTATCACGTTTGCTGCCCTAGAAAATAATGCAACGTAAAATCACATCACATATTTTTGATTTTTTGATATCTGTGTCTTTCCAGCAGATTATTTGCACGAAAATCCTTTGCCAAATAATTAATTTCTATCGCTATTTTTCATATTTATATTTCTGTCACTTCAGTAGATGTTTTAATCTTATGTTCTTTCGGTGTTGCTGTTCTTAGACAGGCCACTTATTTATAAACTGTCCCATAAGAAAATCGATCGAAATTTTGAACCAAAATTAATACTTCCGTGTCATGTTTAACAATTCATGTGAATTAACTGGAGCTTATGTTTTAGAATGAAACAATTTCTTTATTGTTCTATAATTAAAGAATAACATTGCCTCTATCGAATACGAAATGCTCGTTTACAAAGAGAATGAAGTTTATTTTCTGTTGGGTTCTTTGGGTTGTTTTACCTCTGAGCGGCACTTTTTTGCACACCATGGGCTAAATGGCCAGGTCACATGGACCCCGAAGGCTCAGAGAAGGTTGGGGGAGGGGATCCACTGGAACAGCTGTTGGGAGACAGATGGTAGCCTCCCGTCAAGGCCATCCAGCGGGTTCTTTAACGTGCACAGGGTATGGCTCTCCCGCACACGCGGCAACGGCTTAACGTCCTATCCGACGGACGGCGGCCTTTCCAAGCCCATCGGTGTCCCCTACTGACCGTGGGCAAGGCGGGGAATTTTGCGGAGATAAATCTCAACGCTGACCCAGCTGGGACTCGGATTACGAGCCTGGCGCGTTACCGACTGAGCCACCCCGCCCCTTTATTTTCTGTCTTTATCACCCTCTAACGGTGGAAATTCGAACTAGTGGATCATTGGAGAAATGCAAATAGTAACACGTATCGTTTGTAATGCCTCAACAACATAAGAATTTCCCATTTATCTCTTAAAATAAAAATATTGCTCGCCCCCCACCAACTGCCATGTAGGTCGCCTTAAAAAACACGGCTCGCCACCTATTTTTTATGTGACCCCTGGGGTACTGATGAGAATTAAAGTAAATTTGTAAAAGTGAAAATGAACGCATAGAGGACAAGAAGTCCAAATTCGGAGAAGCGAATTCTCATGAAAATAATTAATTTTAATAAAATTTTAATATTTATGTTTCAGTTTAGATATTTTTTGTGTGTGTGTGCTAGTTATATATAGGTACTTTATTGATTATATGTTTCTTTGGCGGCGCCACTTTCCAGTTTAGTTTCCTATGCAACCCTTAACCTAAAACAGTGTCTCGCAAACTTTTTTACTCTGTGGCACACTGAATTTAATTTTTTTCCCGCGGCATACCTAACAAAGAATAAAAGCAAACTCTATATAATCGTCATTATATTTGCGCTTTGTTGAAGTCATCAGCCAGGTTTTACTTGAAGATTTGCTCTCGTTCTTTAATTCATAACTCGGTTTGTTTTAAATATTTGTCCATTCTATGGCTTGAAATAATCAAAAATTAATACCAAAATTTGGAAAAAGCTTGATAAATACTTACAAGATCCCAATTGATAAAATATGAAAGATTTTTATTAAAGCACGTCGATGTTAAAGCACGTCGATAACACAAGTCTAGTCAAAATGAAATCTTTGGAATATCTAGTGTCAATTTGAAAATCTCTCGCGGCACACAGTTTGCGAGACACTGACCTAAAACGTTTGCCAATGATCTACGCAAATCATTGCTGCCAACGTAAAATTTTAATCATCACAAATCTACTATCAAAATTTGAAATTTTTGTTACAAGTAGATTGTGTATAATATTGTTTTAAATTATTGGCATTTTCCAAATTATTCAACCGTTAGAGGAAGCTATTGGATTTTTTTCCCTCCTCCTTTTTCATCGCTACTTGAACTGAAAATTTGAACTAGCAGATATTTGGAAAAACGCGAATACTAATTCTTTTACTACTTATAAAATACAAAAATAATTTATTTATCTCTAAAGTAAATTTGACCCTTTGGGAAAGGGTCAATGTACACTTAACCATCAACTTAAGTAAAACTCTTAACCATCAACCTCTACTACCCAAATTTCAAATTTCTGGTCAGCGTTGAGATAAATCTCAACGCTGACCCAGCTGGGATTCGGATTACGAGCCTGGCGTGTTACCGACTGAGCCACCCCGCCCCTTTATTTTCTGTCTTTATCACCCTCTAACGGTGGAAATTCGAACTAGTGGATCATTGGAGAAATGCAAATAGTAATACGTATCGTTTGTAGTGCCTCAACAACATAAGAATTTCCCATTTATCTCTTAAAATAAAAATATTGCTCGCCCCCCACCAACTGCCATGTAGGTCGCCTTAAAAAACACGGCTCGCCACCTATTTTTTATGTGACCCCTGGGGTACTGATGAGAATTAAAGTAAATTTGTAAAAGTGAAAATGAACGCATAGAGGACAAGAAGTCCAAATTCGGAGAAGCGAATTCTCATGAAAATAATTAATTTTAATAAAATTTTAATATTTATGTTTCAGTTTAGATTTTTTTTTGTGTGTGTGCTAGTTATATACAGGGTGATTCAGAATTCATCATCAATATTTGGTGGGGAGGTAGGTAATAAGAAACGAAGGAGATTTCACATAGGAAAGCATGGGCGCATATGCCATGTAGTAGGGCAAAATGACCCCAGTTCAATGATGGAAAGAACACATAAGAAGGAAGTGGTAAGGAAAAAACATTTATTATCTTACATGTAACATTTCTTTGCATTGGTTGTACAGACTTACAAGAGGTGCTCGAACTGCCGACCATGTGCTAGAATGCATGACTCACAACGGCGTTGCATGGATAGCCGGACCCTGTGGAAGATGCCTGGCATTTCCCGGATGTTTGAGGCAGCAACTGATATGCGTGCTACAAGATCCATAGCACTATCAACAGGGGTCTCGTACACCATGTTTTTCATAGCACCCCATACAAAGAAATCGATTGGAGATAAATCCGGTGAACGTGGTGGCCAAGAAACCGGTCCACCTCGGCCAATCCATTGACCACCAAACTGTCTGCGTAGGTAAGCACGCACAGCATTTGCGAAATGTGCAGGAGCGCCGTCATGCTGGAACCACATTCGCCGGAGACTACCATCAGGAACCTCGTTCAGAAGATCCGGTAACACAGTCTGAAGAAATGTTAGGTACTTGGCACCGTCCAAACGGGATGGTAGTAAATACGGGCCCAACAAACAGTCACCGACAATCCCAGTCCACACATTGACAGCAAAACGTTGTTGCGCAGCTCCAGGTCTTGTACCATGTGGGTTCTGATGAGCCCACACATGCCAATTGTGTGTGTTGAAGACACCCTCTCGAGTGAACAACGCCTCATCGGTGAAAAGAACATACGTTGGGAAATTGGGATCAACGGCTGTTCTCTGCATGAACCACTGACAAAAAAATAACACGCTTGGGATGGTCGTCTGCTGCCAATAATTGCACTCTTTGCAGATGAAACGGATGTAACCCTTCATCGTGTAATATCCGCCACGCTGTTGCTTGCGAAATTCCAAACTGCCTAGCCATACCTCGTGTGCTAGCACCAGGTTGTTCCTCGATTTCCTGTAGGACAGCTTCCTCTACTGCTACTGTCCGTGCCGATCTGCGCCTCCCTCGATTAACATTACTAGCAGCAAACGATCCTGTTTCATGCAGTTGGCGATGAATACGTGAAAACATTTGATGCTGTGGCATACGGCGGTTTGGGAAGCGCGCTGCATACAATTGCCTGGCTCGAAGACATCTTTCTCCTGCCGCACCGTAAGTTACATGCATATCTGCACATTCATTCCACGTATACCGGTTCATGTTACTTCTGCAAATTCACCTTGTCGAATGACAACTGACTGCACGCGTCAAACAGCTGTGCTTCTGTATGAGAGGTGTGTTCACACAGCGCCCTCTACACCACCATGCGTTCGTCTGCCCCCATACTTTCCTATGTGAAATCTCTTTCTTTTCTTATTCCCTTCCTCCCCACTAAATATTGATGATGAATTCTGAATCACCCTGTATAGGTACTTTATTGATTATATGTTTCTTTGGAGGCGCCACTTTCCAGTTTAGTTTCCTATGCAACCCTTAACCTAAAACAGTGTCTCGCAAACTTTTTTACTCTGCGGCACACTGAATCTAATTTTTTTTCCCGCGGCATACCTAACAAAGAATAAAAGCAAACTCTATATAATCGTCATTATATTTGCGCTTTGTTGACGTCATCAGCCTGGTTTTACTTGAAGATTTGCTCTCGTTCTGTAATTCATAACTCGGTGTTTGTTTTAAATATTTGTCCATTCTATGGCTTGAAATAGTCAAAAATTAATACCAAAATTTGGAAAAAGCTTGATAAATACTTACAAGATCCCAGTTGATAAAATCTGAAAGATTTTTATTAAAGCACGTCGATAACACAAGTCAAGTCAAAATGAAATCTTTGGAATATCTAGTGTCAATTTGAAAATCTCTCGCGGCACACTTGGAATCTCTCGCGGCACACAGTTTGCGAGACACTGACCTAAAACGTTTGCCAATGATCTAGGCAAATCATTGCTGCCAACGTAAAATTTTAATCATCACAAATCTACTATCAAAATTTGAAATTTTTGTTATAAGTAGGTTGTTTACAATATTGGTTTAAATTATTGGCATTTTCCAAATTATTCAACCGTTAGAGGAAGCTATTGGATTTTTTCCCCTCCTCCTTTTTTATCGCTACTTGAACTGAAAATTTGAACTAGCAGATATTTGGAAAAACGCGAATACTAATTCTTTTACTACTTATAAAATACAAAAATAATTTTTATTTATCTCTAAAGTAAATTTGACCCTTTGGGAAAGGGTCAAATCATTGCTGTCAATGTAAAACACTTAACCATCAACCTCTACTACCCAAATTTCAAATTTCTAGCATAAATCGATCATTTGAAATATTTGTTAAAAATTTTGGTATTTTACGTCCATCGTCAACGCTATTATAGTTATTGAGAATTTCTAAAAATATTAATCGTAAAAGTTCATCAATATCTATCCAACCAAAAAAATGTTTTTTATTTATTCTAATAACAAAAAATTAGAATGTCTGCACATGAACAGACCACAAAATTAAAACAACATCGGATTTTTTTCTTTGAAAAAAACTAAAAAGAGGCGTTTTATGACATGCTTTTGGTACAGTCGCTCAAAAAAATATCCGAACACTACAGTTGATTACAGAATTCAGAAAAAATATCTGGCAACGATTTTTTTAGAAATTAGTGATCTGGCAACCTTCGTGTCACGTGACAAAAAGGTTGCCAGATTACTACTTTCTAAAAAAAATCGTTGCCAGATATTTTTTCTGAATTCTGTAATCAACCGTAGTGTTCGGATACTTTTTTGAGCGCCTGTACAGATTTCATGACAATTTTATAAAGTTATTTATTTAAGGAAATTATCGATAATTTTCAAAGCATAAAACTTTTTATATGAATAAAAATGAAAGTGAATTTATTACATATTAATAATTTGAATTAATTTATATTTATTGTGTATCTATAAGTGTATATATATTAAATAATAAATTATCTTTTCGGCACCCACTAGTTTTGTTGAAGTAAATAATACAAATAAACTCTTATCAGATTCACTTAAAATTATTTCGTTTTCAATTCATAATATCGTTACATTTTGCAACTTTTTTCAAATATCTTCTCAGTGTATATAAAAAATGAATAAAACGATAAATGACGTTATGAATCAGTTTTTTAATCAGATCAATCAAAACTTTAACACTATATATATAATGCGTAAATTCTTATCTCAAAAAAAGTAGGAAAAAAAATATTTGCATACAAAAAATATATATATAAAGAAGAAAAAAATGAATGAAAAAAAAATAATTAAAAAATTACTCTCTTAAAGAATAAGAAAAAAAAAAAACCTTTGAGAAAAAAAATACATATATAACCTGTAAGAAAACAGAATTCAAATGGGAAAGTCTGAAGAAGGACCTCACAATCCCCGTGAAGTTATGGAATTGAATTAAAAATCGTAACTCAGAGGTTGATTGTTACACAAACTAAATTCACAGTATTCATTTCTGTATTATTACACTAAGCTCAGTATAAATAATTAACGAATAAATTAAATATTGTTTAATATTGAGAAAGATAATACTAAATAGATGCAATTTGTTTTTGCACGATCATTCAACTGAAAATCTTACCTAGCATACGTGGCCTGTACATTCCTTCCTCTGCGTCCTGGTGACGTCAGAGATGAGACGGAGTTTCCTTTTCCGGGGCTCTTATGCCTATTTCCGTTTCTTGGTAGCATTGCTGTAGTGGATGTTGCTAGAAGAAGATGCGGATCATTAAATCAATGAAGTAGTTACAGTATTCTAAAGAATTCATCGTGCAAGGTAGCTTGCCTATCTTAAATACGGTAATATACGTACAGTCGCTCAAAAAAAAATCCGAAAACTAACCTTCTACTCTGGCATATAAACAGGCAGGCTCCTGTCAGACCTCTGTGGCAAGCAGCTGCTTGGAGGGTATTTATTTTTTATTTATTTATGGTCGATTACAGAATTCAGAAAAAATATCTGGCAACTTTTTTTAGAGATTAGTGATCTGGCAACCTTCGTGTCTGTACAGTCGCTCAAATAAATATCCGAACACTATAGTTGATGAAAGAATTCAGAAAAAATATCTGGCAATGATTTTTTTAGAAATTAGTGATCTGACAACCTTTGTGTCGTGTGACACGAAGGTTACCAGATCACTAATTTCTAAAAGAATCATTGCCAGATATTTTTTCTGAATTCTGTAATCAACCGTAGTGTTCGGATACTTTTTTGAGCGACTGTACACGAAGGTTGCCAGATCACTAATCTAAAAAATGCATATTGATTTACTTAAGAGATAAATAAAAATTATTTTTGTATTGTATAAGTAGTAAAAAAATACTATTTGCATTTTTCCAAATATCTGCTAGTTCGAATCAGATCACACTCTGGCAACCTTCGTGTCACGTGACACGAAGGTTGCCAGATCACTAATCTCTAAAAAAATCGTTGCCAGATATTTTTTCTGAATTATGTAATCAACCATAGTGTTCGGATATTTATTTGAGCGACTGTACCTTCATTTTAGTGGTCTTTAAGAACATTTTTGAAAAATATGTATAATATATTTACATATGTTTAGATACTTTTAGATGCTTAATATTTTTTCTTCTCAATATTCCAAATTCTATAAACCCTCCCACTACCCTACATTGTTACTCCGTTAGCCACAGCTCAATAGGGATGCGCATTGAACTGATAATATCGTATTTTAATAGCTTATATTATTATAATAAATGCAAACATTGAACAAAACAATGAATTACATTTTCTTCAGCATTATTTCACTTGCGAAGAAACGTATAGAATAATGACATTAATAGTATTAATTAAAAACTGGGCAGTGTGGTGCAGGGAACGATAAATGACCCCCTAGTCGAATCATCTGAGGGGCGGGGGTGGCTCAGTCGGTAGCGCGCCAGGCTCGTAATCTGTAGTTCCCAGGTTCGAGTCCCAGCTGGGTCAGCGTTGAGATTTATCTCCGCAAAATCCCCCGCCCTGTCCACGGTCTAGTAGGGGACACCGATGGGCTTGGAAAGGCCACTGTCCGTCGGATGGGACGTTAAGCCGTGGCCCCGTGTGCGGGAGAGCCATACCCTGTGCACGTTAAAGAACACGCTGGATGGCCTTGACGGGAGGCTACCATCTGTCTCCCAACAGCTGTTCCAGTGGGTCCCCTCCCCCAACCTTCTCTGAGCCTTCGGGGTCCATGTGACCTGGCCATTTAGTCCATGGTGTGCAAAAAAGTGCCGCTCAGAGGTAAAACAACCCAACCGAATCATCTGATATGTAAAGTTTCTTTATGATTCAGTTTGTGTCGAAAGAGCCAGGACTCTGCATCATAAGATCGATTGAGTTGACCCCATCCACCTCCGCAGCGAGCATGCGCTACAGCAACCCAAGAACGTGCGTAAGATGTCGTTGGAGTTTCGACCTAGCCTTTGCTGATGCGGTAAAAAATGATGAGCTCAAGGAAGAATGGGATGACCGAGTGAGCAACATCACCAGGAGCCATGGTGATTCTTATCAGAGCTGATGATTAACGGCGGCTCTAGTTATAACTAGAGTGAGGATAAGTACTAAAATTATTTTATTAAATTAATAAATATGCTGGTAGTTACAGATAAAATAACGTTGAATATTAATGTACACTACGGTACAAAAAGTATCGGGATTTCATGTTATGTGAATTAAAAGGCACATTGAAAGCTCTTAAAGTTTAAAATTAGTTTTTTTTTCTTTAAAAAAAAGTCATTAATGATAAATTAAATCTCACTTTAATTTCTCTACAGTTCTTCAGCAATATTTTAATATTTAAAGAGTTATTAAAGCTATTCTAGCTCTACCTGGTGTGGGGGCGGGGGTGCTCAGTCGGTAGCGCGCCAGGCTCGTAATCTGTAGTTCCCAGGTTCGAGTCCCAGATGGATCAGCGTTGAGATTTATCTCCGCAAAATTCCCCACCCTGCCCACGGTCAGTAGGGGACACCGATGGGCTTGGATAAGGCCGCCGTCCGTCAGATGGGACGTTAAGCCGTGGCCCCGTGTGCGGGAGAGACATACCCTGTGCACGTTAAAGAACACACTGGATGTCCTTGACGGGAGTCTATCATCTGTCTCTCAATAGCTGTTCCAGTGGGTCCCCTCCCCAAACCTTCTCTGAGCCTTCGGGGTCCATGAGACCTGGCCATTTAGCCCACTGTGTACAAAAAAGTGCCGGTCAGAGGTAAAACAACCCAACCCAAATCTACCTGGTGTGGTAGTTAACATTCCTGACTGCTAACCGTCCCGTGGATGAGTGGTTAGCGTGCTTGGCTATTGATCTAAGGGACCCGGGTTCGAGCCCCGGATAAGGCATCGGCGTTTGTGTTATTTTTCTGCTGAGGTCCTGCCATCCTTCGTAGATCTTCTACTATGGCATATAAACTGAAAGGCTCCTGTCAGACCTCTGTGGCAAGCAGCTGCTTGAGGGGGTATTAACCTAGCGGCTATGTGTTTGTATGAGAAACAGGACAAGCCTAATATAGGTTATCTGCATCATTTTTCACAAAAAGAATGTATATATATATATATAAAACAATACGCATATAAAAATACTATACAATATGCTTAGCATCGAGTAAGGCTTATGTAATTTAAAAGAATTATTTCAAGACGTACTATTTAAACTAATCCTAAACATTTTTTTTAAATTGAGGAAAAAAATTGAAAAAGAAAATCATCATGCAAACTTCTGAGGTTACATTTCCTTTTTGGCAAACAATTTGTTATAACAGTTGTTATTTGTGTCAAGTTTCGAGGGTTGGGTTGTTTTACCTCTGAGCGGCACTTTTTTGCACACCATGGGCTAAATGGCCAGGTCACATGGACCCCGAAGGCTCAGAGAAGGTTGGGAGAGGAGACCCACTGGAACAGCTGTTGGGAGACAGATGGTAGCCTCCCGTCAAGGCCATCCAGCGTGATCTTTAACGTGCACAGGGTATGGCTCTCCCGCACACGGGACCACGGCTTAACGTCCCGTCCGACGGACAGCGGCCTTTCCAAGCCCACCGGTGTCCCCTACTGACCGTGGGCAGGGCGGGAATTTTGCGGAGATAAATCTCAACGCTGACCCAGCTGGGACTCGAACCTGGGAACTACAGATTACGAGCCTGGCGCGGTACCGACTGAGCCACCCCCGCCCCCAGTGAACAGGATTGTGATATTTTGTATTAACAAAGTAAAGATAACCAAGTTACTTGAAGTACATAGCTGCAACTTTTTTTAATAAGAGAAGATATCTAATTTGTTATCCATTATCAATGGAAATTAACCATATTAACTCGCTTGATTCTGCTAATAACACACACTAAGTTGATTTTACCAAATAACGATATAAATTAACCCGTTTGTATCTTATTAAAAAAGCAAACTAATCTAGTTTATTGCATTTAATAATGCAACGTGCATTCATGTTAATGAATGTTTGTCTACAGTTGTTACAGGGAGACTTGGTAACAGGAAGACTGCTAATATGCAATTTAAACATACCTCTCAGATCATTCACAAATTATTCAATAAAGCCCCGTGCTAATTTTTGTTATCACTGAACATTTTAACATATATTTATGGAATATTAACATGAATATATGTTAAAATGATTACTGATATATATATATTGTACCAAAAGACGTATTGATTAATTGTGCTTAAAGGTGGCCGGAGAACAGTGACATTTTCGACAAAGTTGGTTGAAGTGTATTCCCCTTCTCTTCTCAACCATAAAGAACTCAATTAAGTGCATCTTTTCAACACCTACATAAAAAAATGGTTCTAATGCAACACATAATTATATTTATAGAATACTCGTTAAAAGGGTAAAAAAGTAAATGGTATGATTATGTTCAGACCCTAATATAGAAAAAAAATTAGGGAATCAAGTAACCGGCTTCTATAGAAATACACCAAAGCGGAATTATATACACACACACACACATATATAAATAATACACACACACACACTATATATATATATATACACACACACACTATATATATATATATACACACACACACACACACACACACACACACACAACACACTATATATATATATACACACACACACTATATATATAGTGTGTGTATATATATATACACACAGTGTCATTACAAAAAAAACTCCATATTTTAAAGTGTTATATTTTGTTAAATAAATAAGTAAGAAAAGTTTTCGTATGTCCAAAATATCAAGCAACTCTCAACAAAGTTTCCTTCTTATAACTGCGTGTAGTTAGTGTCACATTGTGACGCTAATATCATAAAGTGTCAGTCTCTGAATTCGTAGAGCATAATGACTACATATAAATAATAATTTTAGTTTTAAATATCCAATATTCTACAGGGTACACGCTCCCTAGAGACATGTGACAAACTGATATCTGGACATTTTTCCTACAAATTCTGGATTAACCTGCTACCAACTTTATCACCGATATTTTTTAAATTCCCTTACGGCTAATATTTGCTCAAACATCCTTATTCGTTCTCTGAGTGCCTGAATGGAAGCAGAAAAATCATCAAATCAGTTTTTAAATGTAAAACAAAAAAAAGTCTCAGTTTGGGTTCTCCGTAATTCTACTTGTGAAAGTTTCATAAATTATATTTAGAAAAATAACGTTCTTTTCTGATGCTTAATATCCCAGAAAGAAAAAGAAATTTCGCAATTCGTACAGTCGGTCAAAAAAGTATCCGAACACTGTGGTTGATTACAGAATTGAGAAAAAATATCTGGCAACGATTTTTTTTAGAAATTAGTGATCTGGCAACCTTCGTGTCACGTGTCACGTGACACGAAGGTTGCCAGATCACTAATTTCTAAAAAAAATCGTTGCCAGATATTTTTTCTGAATTCTATAATCAATTATAGTGTTCGGATACTTTTTTTGAGCGACTGTATATAGGTGAATCATTTAAATCGTGAACTATTGTCGGTAACAATTAGCATATTTTCGTACGAGTTAACACATGATAATGTGGCAACATAGCGACTCTTCAAGGGCATTGAGTAGAGTGTGCAAGTTCAAACACGTTGTGATATTGTCGCAAGTAACAGTAGAACTGTATGCGGTCAGTTTCTGTCATTTTTTCTGTTTGGAAAGGTATTTGTTTTTGTGTATCTCAGTTCTTTTTTTTTTTGCAGGTTATGGTTGATCTGGAACAGAGTAGAGGTGTGTGATACGTTATTGTGCTGGCGAGGCTTAAGTGGGGAACAAAACAGTGGGTTTCAAACAGTGCTTAAAACGAAGCTCGATTAACCAGTAGCACAAACACTTCACAGACGTGTCCGATTCCGTGGAAGACGACACAAGATTTTAGCAACCAAGTATTGTTCCCCACACACTTTCCCAGGTTCGAGTCCCAGCTGGGTCAGCGTTGAGATTTATCTCCGCAAAATTCCCCGCCCTGCCCACGGTCAGTAGGGGACACCGATGGGCTTGGAAAGGTCGCCGTCCGTCGGATGGGACGTTAAGCCCTGGCTCCGTGTGCGAGAGAGCAATACCCTGTGCACGTTAAAGAACATGCTGGATGGCCTTGACGGGAGGCTATCATCTGTCTCCCAACAGCTGTTCCAGTGGGTCCTCTCCCCCAACCTTCTCTGAGCCTTCGGGGTCCATGTGACCTGGCCATTTAGCCCATGGTGTGCAAAAAAAGTGCCGCTCAGAGATAAAACAACCGAACCCCATACACTTTAGTCATTTCTGCGACTGCCTGTGCAACACTTAATCTCCTCCTAACAGAGTAACGTATCAAATATCGCTGCACAGTTTCTAGATCAGTCGTAGTCAGAGAAAAAATCGCCCATGCGAAACGAGTCCCTTTCCAAAGCGAGAAATCGATAGAGATTGATAATATAATGTTTTGCTGTTACTTGCGACCATATCGCAACGTATTTCAACTTGCACCCACTCTGATCGGTGCCATTTACGCTGATGACATTGCTCTACTCTATTCATCCCTGAACCCCAGCATGGCCTTCAAAAGGTTGCAGCTTGGGTTGGGTTGTTTTACCTCTGAGCAGCACTTGTTTGCACACCATGGGCTAAATGGCCAGGTCACATGGACCCCGAAGGCTCAGAGATGGTTGGGGGAGGGGACCCACTGGAACAGTTGTTGGGAGACAGATGATAACCTCCTGTCAAAGCCATCCAGTGTGTTCTTTAACGTGCACAGGGTATGGCTCTCCCGCACACGGGGTCACGGCTTAACGTCCCATCCGACGGACAGCGGCCTTTCCAAACCCATCGGTGTCCCCTACTGACCGTGGGTAGGTCGGGGAATTTTGCGGAGATAAATCTTAACGCTGACCCAGCTGGGACTCGAACCTGAGAACTACAGATTACGAGCCTAACGGCTACCGACTGAGCCACCTCCGCTCCTTGCTTTTGATGGACAAAGTAGAGCGCTGGTACTCCAAATGGAAAATGCAAAAAATATGAACAAAGAGAGGTCAGATAAGTGAGATAAGCAAAGCTTTCAAGATATTCTCTTATATAGTATAATGTGATTTATATTGTAAATGTGATTATATGGTAAATTGTGATTTAATAGCAAAAATTTCATTTTAAAGCAGAGCCATTACACCCAATTTAAACACTTAAGATCCTCACAACTCAGAAACAAAGATTAAGAACAGAAACAAAGACTCAGAACAGAAACAAAGACTCAAAACAAAGACTCAGAACAAAGACAAAGATTAAGATTACAAACTCTTAAAATTTATTTACTATTTTAAGAGTTAAAAAAAGAAAGATAACGTAAAATTTTCGGTCTAATATTAATAACAAAAATATCATAAACGTGAAAATAAATCGTAGTGAACATCATTAGTGCATTTATGTCGATAAACATTTATTACAAGATGTTAGAAAAAAGTGTGACATACTTGATTTTCGAAATACTTGGAGAGTCCAGACACTTCTCTTAAAGAGTGCCACTAAATCGAGAAAAAATATTGCAATGAGCACACACACTTCAATTTGTTCAAAACTATCAGGACATACAGAAGCAGAGCCGGGGCTTAGGTGAAAAAATATTGCGTGTGGCTGACGAATACGTTGTGCAGAGAGAAAAAAAAAAGTGCATTTTTAAAGTTAGAAAATGAGTGTGTGATTAACAATCCAACTTTTCTAAAATAACAGTCGAACATAAAGCAAACAGGAAATAAACACCACATTGCAAAACGTAGCAGGACACATCCATGTTATGTAAATGGAAAGTCACATTCAAAGCTGCTTGACTTTCAGAATAAGCTTTTTACGAAAAAATGTTTCTCTAGATAAATTGAAGATCTCACTGAAATCTCTCTACAGTCGCTCAAAAAATATCAGAACCCTATGGTTGATAACAGAATTCAGAAAAAATATCTGGCAACTATTTTTTTTTAGAAATTAGTGATCTGGCAACCTTCGTGTCACGTGATTACAGAATTCAGGAAAAATATCTGCAGCGTGTACAGCAACTGAATTGAAAAAAAAAATATCCGGCAACGATTTTTTTTAGAAATTAGTGATCTGGCAACCTTCGTGTCACGTGACTGAATTCTATAATCAACTACAGTGTTCGGATACTTTTTTGAGCGACTGTACATAGGTGAATTATTTAAATCGTGAACTATTGTCGCTAACAATTAGCATATTGACGTGACACGAATTTACGTGACACGAAGGTTGCCAGATCACTAATTTCTTAAAAAATCGTTGCCAGATATTTTTTCTGAATTCTGTAATCAACCATAGGGTTCGGATATTTTTTTGAGCGACTGTACATATCCATTTTTTTTGCAATATTCGTTTAAATATCTAAAGAATTATGGAAGATGAAACTTTTAACCGTAACTTTCGCCTGTTTATGAAATTATACTTCAAAAGTTAAAACAACTGTTATGACAAATTGTTCCTAACATAAATGTAACATCTGAAGTTTGTGTAAAATTTTTTTCAGTTTTCATGGGAGAAAAAAACTTTTGCAAGGTGCAAATGGCGTCTGCTATTAAATATTGCAGTTTCAATAACTCTTTAAACATTAACGAAGAGTGTTTTAAATTGATATTTAGAGAGATTTTAAAGGGTTGGGTTGTTTTACCTCTGAGCGGCATTTTTTGCACACCATGGGCTAAATGGCCAGGTCACATGGACCCCGAAGGCTCAGAGAAGGTTGGGGGAGGGGACCCACTGGAACAGCTGTTGGGAGACAGATGGTAGCCTCCCGTCAACGCCATCCAGCGTGTTCTTTAACGTGCACAAGGTATGCTCTCCCGCACACGGGGTCACGGCTTAACGTCCAATCCGACGGACGGCGGCCTTTCAAAGCCCATCGGTGCCCCCTACTGACCGTGGGCAGGGCGGGGAATTTTGCGGAGATAAATCTCAACGCTGACCCAGCTGGGACTCGAACCTGGGAAGGTGACATTAGTATGATGAAGAAGGGTTGGGTTGTTTTACCTCTGAGTGGCACTTTTTTGCACACCATGGGCTAAATGGCCAGGTCACAAGGTCCCCGAAGGCTCAGAGAAGGTTGGGGGAGGGGACCCACTGGAACAGCTGTTTGGAAACAGATGGTAGCCTCCCGTCAGGGCCATCCAGAGTGTTCTTTAACGTGCACAGGGTATGGCTCTCCGCACACGAGGCCACGGCTTAACGTCCCATCCGACGGAGATTTTAAAGGGATTTCAATTTACCTCAATTGACATTTTTCCGTAAAAAGCTTATTTTCAAAGTTAGGAAGATTTGAATGTAGCTTTATATTCACATAACGTGGAAGTGTCCGGTTACTTTTGGTACTATAGTGTATAGTACATCCGTAGAAAATCTTGTGTAGAATAAAATTCAATAATACAGTTTTCTTATTTAACTCAGAACTATTAGAAGCTTAATGCATTTATCTTGTTTTAGTATTATATGTATATAAAAGTGAAAAAAAAGGAAAATTCAAAAAATATTTATTTTCCTTTGTGTAGCCCCGAAAACGGGAAATATATAACTAAAGCATACCCACAGTGTAAGCAGTCACTAACTTCGCATTCACTTCAAAGGAAGATAAGGCGCCGGAAATTGTTTTGTGGATAAATCAGTCCCTATATCATTTTGAACTGAATATACATTCAGTGAAGGATTGCACCATCATCTGTATACTTCAGCTACATTTTTAACTTTCTATTGCACATCTATATGCTTAGTTTTATTTTTTAACTTTTTATTGCTCACCGTAGAGAAAATAAGTATTTTTTTTAATTTAAATTTTTACTTTGCCACCTAAAAAAAGTACCTTTTTTCAGAAACTTGCATTTGGCATACGAATTTCTCGTCAAGATCAACAACCTTATTCCTCCCCCCCACTTTTTTTTGGTGGGGGAGGAGGATAAAGCATTATTTGTAGTAGCCCACGACATTGCAAATGTCACAAATTTTACTTTGAGATATAACCCGTTGAAGTAGCCCCTCCCCCGTTGTATAAAACCGTTGGAGTAGGTCCAAATTGATGAAAACTATTTGATGAAAAAAAAATCATTACCATTGAAAAATTATCACCACCAAAATCATTACCACCAAAAACATTATCGAAATTAATGAATAAAAATCATTATACAACTTCAAATGTTACATTTATGTTAGTGAACAATTTGTAATTAGGGCAAAGTTCCCGCGACTTCCGGGGGAGAAGAACGATGGAGGCGAAATTCGATGTAGCCTACGATGGTTCACATATGAAAAGGTTTCATTTGACATCTAACTCGTAACTGTGGATCCTCGCGTTCGAAAGATACAGTAGGAGAATTGTTAACATAGTTACCTCCTTGGGGGCAAGAAATCATGGGTTGGGTTGTTTTACCTCTGAGCGGCACTTTTTTGCACACCATGGGCTAAATGGCCATGTCACAAGGACCCCGAAGGCTCAGAGAAGGTTGGGGGAGGGGACCCACTGGAACAGCTGTTGGGAGACAGATGGTAGCCTCCCGTCAAGGCCATCCAGCGTGTTCTTTAACGTGCACAGGGTATGGCTCTCCCGCACACGGGGCCACGGCTTAACGTCCCATCCGACGGACGGCGGTCTTTCCAAGCCCATCGGTGTCCCCTACTGACCGTGGGCAGGGCGGGTAATTTTGCGGAGATAAATCTCAACGCTGACCCAGCTGGGACTCGAACCTGGGAACTACAGATTACGAGCCTGGCGCGCTACCGACTGAGCCACCCCCGCCCCCGCCCCCGCTGACAGCACGGAAAGCTCTTTTACAACTAGCCGCGAGCCATATAATGCATGAGACAAGCACAGCAATAATGAACAAAAGTCTGAGCGTTACTGTCAAATTGGAAGGACGTTTGAACACGCTTCAAGGGACGCCGCTCTTGCTCAAAACAAAACCCTTAAGAAGAGGGTTTGGTTCTGTGTGAACCTTGTAGTAGACGAGGATTAAATATCCTCTCTCCGAGTGTGAGGTCGGTAAAGAGAGAATCTGCAAAGCGCAGATATCCACCTCATTTCATGATTGTTTGCAGTAGCAAAGCATAGACGATCCAAGGAACAGAGTGCATCCCAATTGTATATGAATGTAATTGTATATGAATGTAAGTAAACTGTGCCGTCCATATCTACTCTCGTGCTTGAATTGTTGAACATCTTTCTCTACGGAGCGGGGATGGCTCAGTCGGTAGCGCGCCAGGCTCGTAATCTGTAGTTCCCAGGTTCGAGTCCCAGCTGGGTCAGCGTTGAGATTTATCTCCGCAAAAATTCCCCGCCCTGCCCACGGTCAGTAGGGGACACCGATGGGCTTGGAAAGGTCGCCGTCCGTCGGATGGGACGTTAAGCCGTGGCCCCGTGTGCGGGAGAGTCATACCCTGTGCACGTTAAAGAACACGCTGGATGGTCTTGACGGGAGGCTACCATCTTTCTCCCAACAGCTGTTCCAGTGGGTCCCCTCCCCCAACCTTCTCTGAGCCTTCGGGGTCCATGTGACCTGGCCATTTAGCCCATGGTGTGTAAAAAAGTGCCGCTCAGAGGTAAAACAACCCAACCCATCTTTCTCTACACATCACTTGGCACAGCAAGTCTGAGACATATGTCGGTAGGGGTGTAACAGCTCGTGAACCTGTGATTTCACCTAAGTAAGGGTGAAGGTAATTAAAGGACTAAGCGATCCCCTCTGCTGAAGAGCGATATTTATGTCATCGGAATCGCAACACGACATTTGGGGCAGTTCAATCCGCATTCGTATTCACACGTGATCTGAAAAAAGAACCTGCCCCCCCCCGCCGCCCCCCGACGACACCTTAATTATTAGGTTAAAATGAAATTTTATCATCTAAGTTTTCGATGTTTTAAATTACGAATAATATTAACGACAATTTGAAGTTCTATTTAATGATGTTAAATTAATGAACCGGAGTAAGTCCTTCAGTTTTTCAGAAATAAGTATACGTTGACAAAATTATTATTTCCTAATGCAAAAAAAAAACAGACGAGGCAAAAATCTCTCCACAATTACTGTTCAACATTTTTTACTCTATTTTTTTTTCCTTAAAAAAAGCTTGAAATTTCCATTAATATACCGCGTAACTTAAACACGAACTAAAAAGCAAAATATAAAAAAAAAAGACACAAAAACTTCATTTTTTTAACCTTAAAAAAAAGACACAAAAACTTCATTTTTTTAACCTTAAAAAAAAAAGATACAAAAACTTCATTTTTTAACCTTTTACGTATCGAACCGAAAACTTAACTTCCACAAGTCGATGCTTGCAAAAATACACCTCTTTAATGACGTCACGCCTTAGATAAAATATTCTGTGCTCGGGTCTTATAAAAAAAAGGAATAGAGAATAAGAGTGTAAGAAGAAGAAAATGAAAGAAAAAAAACGATTCTCTGTAGTTAAAGTGCCACTTAACTTCTGAATTGCCATCGGAGAGAGGGGGGGGGGAAACGTTTATTATATGGGGATAAGCACAGGGTGTAATGAACGGAAGAGTTGAGAAGCAGCAGAGAATGATGAGTGGCAATATAAGAGAAGAAGGTAATCGCATCGAGAAAACAACTCTCTCTTCTTCTGGAAATATGCCACAGATATAATTTAGTGAAAAGTAACGGGCTGGATTTATGCTTTCCTGTTCTTTTATTTTTCTCATTGCGTTCCTCGATCGCTCCAAGATCATCGACTTGATAAATTTCGGGATTTCTCAATCCCGTTCGGCTTCACGAACGCGAGGAACAACGGCATCCGGAGAGGAAACAGGGATTGAAGATGGAGATTTAGATGGTTTATTACCTGAAAAAAAATTACCGGGAAAAGGGAATTGGGTTGGGTTGTTTTACCTCTGAGCGGCACTTTTTTGCACACCATGTGCTAAATGGCCAGGACACATGGACCCCAGAGTCTCAAAGAAGGTTGTGGGAGGGGACCCACTGGAACAGCTGTTGGGAGAGAGATGGTAGCCTCCCGTCAAGGCCATCCACCGTGTTCTTTAACGTGCACAGGGTATGGCTCTCCCGCACAAGGGGACCACGGCTTAACGTCCCATCCGACGGACGGCGGCCTTTCCAAGCCCATCGGTGTCCCCTACTGACCGTGGGGAGGGCGGGGAATTTTGCCGAGAAGGAAAAAGGGAAAAAAAAGATATACAGAGCTGTAATCTTAATAGATTGGTATTAAAGTGTGGTATTATTTCATCAGCGCTTGGTTACTGATTTAAGGGACCTGGTCCGGATAAGACATGGATGGGGATTGGATAAGGATTGATGGAAACTGCACTTTAAAACAAAAAAAATATATATATTCATTCAAATATTATATGTCCATGGCGGAATGGTTAGCGCGCTTTGCTACTGATCTAAGGGACCTGGATTCGGACAAGGCATGGATGTTTGTGTTGTTTTTTCTGTTGAGGTCCTACCATCCTTACAGACCTTCTACTATGGCGTATAAACTGACAGGCTCCTGTCAGACCTCTGGGAGGTATTTACTTTATTTTTATTTTTTTATTAAAGAACTTGACTCGGTTGAAGAAAACTTAAAAGTTTCGATTAGGCAAGAGAATTTTTAAGAAACCAGAAATATTTCATTTCTGTGTTTATTACGATGTTTGTGAGATGAAAAATATGTTTTTACCTAAGGGCACATTGAGGAGTTTACTGTAGTGTTCATATGCAAGCAGTGGTGTTCAACTGTAATCTTCCCCGAGCTTTGTACAGTCGCTCAAAAAAAATCCGAACACTATGGTTGATTACGGAATTCAGAAAAAATATCCGGCAACGAAGTTTTTAGAAATTAGTGATCTGGCAACCTTCGTTTCACGTGACAAATAATCTCTATAGCCTGACGAAATTTTTACATTTTATTTATTATTGAAATTGATTCTCAAAATTATTATTGAAATTGATTTATTTTCCACAAGCAACAAAAATTACTGACGCTTATTACTTCATAACTCAGTCTCTGTGATCTATTATATTGTGTAGGGAGGTTATTAAAGAATCCAAAATCTTAAGTTTGCCTTGGGAGCTCAAACTTTAAAGTTACCCAATATAATACAAGTAAATGAAAAATAAAAATAAATACCCCCTCAAGCAGCTGCTTGCCACAGAGGTCTGACAGGAGCCTGTCAGTTTATATGCCATAGTAGAAGATCTGTGAGGATGGCAGGACCTCAGCAGAAAAACAACACGAACATCCATGCCTTACCCGGGGCTCGAACCCAGGTCCCATAGATCAGTAGCCAAGCACGCTAACCACTCGGCCACGGGACGGCTAAGTAAATGAAAGGACACAAATTATTCTTCTAGCATCACCTTTCCACAGAGGTATGATAGGAGGTTATCACACTTCTGTAGATCAACTATTATTGCTACACTGATTTCCGAAAGTTAAGGAACAAAACCTATGCTATGTCAATGGGAAGTTAACGTCAAAGCTCTATAATTTCTAATTATATATTGGAAAAATATGATAACATTAAAAATCTCAATTAAATGTATCAATATCTCGATTTTCAACAATATTCGTTCAGGATTTAATAAGTCATGGAAGTTTGAATATTTAACTATAACAATGCCAGTCACAAAAAATGACTTCAGAAGTTAATTAAAACTTAGAAATAAGTATTGTATCAAACTGTTTAATTAGAATTTAATTAAAACTTAGAAATAAGTATGTATCAAACTGTTTAATTAAATTATTAATTAATGTATTAATGTTTTATCAAACTGTTTAATTACTTTGCATCTAGAAGTTTTACTAAAGAATTCTTTCACTATTCTTCAGTTTTTTTTTATAAGTTTCTTAAGACTGGCATTGCTGTTTTTAAACATTCAAACTTGCTAAACTCGTGAAATACTGAACGAATCTTGTTGAAAATCGAGATATTGATTTATTTGTTTCAGATCTTTATCTGTAATCACATTTTTCAAAACAAAAAAACTTATTTTAGGAGTTATAGAGCTTCGACTTTAGCTCCCATTAACATAACATAGGGTTGTTCCTCAATTTATGGAAACCAATGTCTTATATTATCCCACCGATTGTTATGCATGCATTCCCTGTTTCAGGCTGTGCAAAGAATACGTCCATAACATGGCCCCAAACTTTTCAAAAGACAGTTTTCTAAGAACTGTTTCTTCGACACCTTTGTTCGTAAAGAACAATAATTTATATAAAGTCCTCAACGCCGATTCTGTCAAAAAGTTTATATAAGCTACTCCCCCCCCCTCCAAAAAAGTTCTTAAAAAACATCGAATCATAACATCCAAATCTGACCATCACTAAACTTTAAGATTATGGATATGAATGTAAGCATAATAAGGGTTGGGTTGTTTTACCTCTGAGCGGCACTTTTTTGCCCACCATGGGCTAAATGGACAGGTCACATGGACCCCGAAGGCTCAGAGAAGGTTGGGGGAGGGGACCAACTGGAACAGCTATTGGGAGACAAATGGTAGCTTCCCGTCAAGGCCATCCAGCGTGTTCTTTAACGTGCACAGGGTATGGCTCTCTCCCGCACACGGTGCCACGGCTTAACGTCCCATCCGACGGACGGCGGCCTTTCCAAGCCCATCGGTGTCTCCTACTGACCGTGGGCAGGGCGGGGAATTTGCGGAGATAAATCTCAACGCCGACCCAGCTGGGACTCGAACCTGGGAACTACAGATTACCAGCCTGGCGCGCTATCGACTGAGCCCCCCCCCGCCCCCAAGCATAATAAGGACCTTGGCCTTATTATGCTTACATTACTCTAGCTTACAAAATAAAGCCTAGGTCCTTATT
Source organism: Ryuthela nishihirai (assembly GCA_038380435.1). Classification (NCBI taxonomy): domain Eukaryota; kingdom Metazoa; phylum Arthropoda; class Arachnida; order Araneae; family Heptathelidae; genus Ryuthela; species Ryuthela nishihirai. The sequence continues at coordinate 31,228,819 of JAWZYU010000013.1, forward strand.
TTGTAAAATAGAGGAAAAGGGTCAAGGCTCTTTTTATTGGACCTTGACCCTTTTCATCTAACTTGAACATGGAACTTACGTCCAGATAAACCATTCCTACATCAGAGGAGAGATGATTCTGTGTTCTGCATGTACAGTCGCTCAAAAAAGTATCCGAACACTATGGTTGATTACAGAATTCATAAAAAATATCCGGCAACGATTTTTTTTAGAAATTAGTGATCTGGCAACCTTCGTGTCACGTGACACGAAGGTTGCCAGATCACTAATTTCTAAAAAAAATCGTTGCCGGATATATTTTTTTTAATTCAGTTGCTGTACACGCTCCAGATATTTTTCTTGAATTCTGTAATCATGTGACACGAAGGTTGCCAGATCACTAACTTCTAAAAAAAATCGTTGCCAGATATTTTTTCTGAATTCTGTAATCAACAATAGTGTTCGGATACTTTTTTGAGTGACTGTAGGTGGTCATGTTATTTTGATACTAGATCGTGTGGGCTCACTCACGGAAATATTGAGCGTGTGCAGTTACCGTTCACAGCAAACTGGAGCGTGTACAGTAACTGCACACGCTCCAGTTTGCTGTGAACGGTAAACTGTAGCGTGTACAGTTGCTGTACACGCTCCAGATATTTTTCCTGAATTCTGTAATCACGTGACACGAAGGTTGCCAGATCACTAATTAAAAAAAAAAAACGTTGCCAGATATTTTTTCTGAATTTTGTAATCAACCATAGTGTTCGAATACTTTTTTGAGCGACTGTACCAATCTGTTTGTGACACACTACTGTTTGTTTTTTGCTTATTTTGTGTTTACATCTCATATGTCAAATTTGACCTTTTTGAGATGAAGGAAGTATGAGTCAGTTATGATCTGCGATCTCTCACTTTAAAAACCGCCACCAGATTAGAAGGAAGGCATTTAGTTAATGACGTCCTAAATATGTCGATATTCCTCCTTCTCTTTTGATTGGACAATACGTATAGTATACTTACAGTATTATAATATTTTTCCTTCTAATTGGCCAAAAAATGATTTGAATATAATCGTTTCAATGAGGTCCTTTCAATTCATAACAAACATTGCGTTTAGGTAGAGTAACTTTCATTATCCTAGTATTTCAGTGAAAAATGTTGTCTTAATTATTGTCACCCGCAACTTTTCCTCTTCAAGGCATTCGACATGAACTACAATTATATTCCGCGTTTATCAAAAATAATTATCCATGCATAGTTATAACACATCTAGAACTACATATCTATACTTGTCGATCTGACTTCAAACAAAAATTTACTTTCTAACAGATACTTCTGAAAGAGTGGCTCAGAAGATTCGAGTTCGGACCAGGAACAACCCACAAGCTAGTAATACACAGTCATGTACTCCCTAACTTTAGCTGTGATGAGTAGAGGATTTAATAATAGACAAATGCAAATTTGGTTTAAACAATAACAAAAAAAAGATTTAAATTTATTTAAATTTTCAAATCAACGTAATTCCTTCACCAACTTATAAAGGTGGATAAATTCACATTACAATACGTTATCATGTTTCCAATCCACTCAAATAAATTTAATTAAAAAGTTACAACAATCAGATTAATCTGAATTAAAGCGATTATACCCTGATTGAAGATTTATTCACAACGAAAACGGAGTTCCGCTGGACTACAGTTGTGCACTCGGAAATAATAAACAATTATTTCGAAGACAGAAGACCGAACACGGGTCTTATTAGCACCATCACCCCGCACAGAATCCCTTCGCCCGCTGAAGAGAAGCAATAACTCAGGCAACCCCGGGAATTCTCCGACACTTGGGGCCAATCAGATGCCATCCCCGGGCAAACAAAGTCCGCAGTAATTACACGAGTGGGACGGAGTCTTGTTGCCAGATACCAAAAGCAAAAAAAATTGAAATTACAAATACCAATAGGTCCGCGACCTATCATTATAAAAAAAGACCTGAAATTCAAAAAACGATTGAACATGATACATAAAAAAAGTCCTAAATAGATAACACGAAACTATAAAAGAAACTCATGTAAGCACAAAAATTGTGTACAACCGTTGTATCATACAATAACAACTGTGTACAACCATAGTTTCATACAATAAAATTATATAAAGCAGTTGTCTCATACAATAAAAAATATGTGAAAACATTATATCATACAACTACTTGAATTGGCCAGTCACGTAAACCTAAGTGTGGCAAAATCCTCACACCATGTGTGATTCTATAGCAGGGACTCGCAAACTTTGTGCCGCGGCACAGTAGTGTGCCGCGAGAGATTCCAAGTGTGCCGCGAGAGATTTTCAAATTGACACTAGATATTCCAAAGATTTCATTTTGACTTGACTTGTGTTATCGACGTGCTTTAATAAAAATCTTTCAGATTTTATCAACTGGGATCTTGTAAGTATTTATCAAGCTTTTTCCAAATTTTGGTATTAATTTTTGATTATTTCAAGCCATAGAATGGACAAATATTTAAAACAAACACCGAGTTATGAATTAAAGAACGAGAGCAAATCTTCAAGTAAAACCAGGCTGATGACTTCAACAAAGCGCAAATATAATGACGATTATATAGAGTTTGCTTTTATTCTCTTTTAGGTGTACCGCGGAAAAAAAAAATAGATTCAGTGTGCCGCGGAAAAAAAATTAGATTCAGTGTGCCGCAGAGTAAAAAAGTTTGCGAGACACTGTTCTATAGCAAACGGAAACAACAATTTTACATAAATATAGAAAGCAATAGTAATTGTTTGAATGACTTACTATTTTTGCATTTGCATTTCTTAATCTGTTTTTCGTCTTTGACATCTTCGTGGCAGTTCTTGCAATAATACCACACTCTGAAACGATAAAAGATAATCAGTGTAATTGAACAGTCAATTACAAAAAACGATTTCATCTGGGAACGAGTCTAAAATCTCCTATAACCTATGTGAAGTCCTCAGACCTCTCTCATCAAGTTCAATTCTCAGCTAACAGACGCATGCAAAGACAATGCAAAGACGTATCTGTGATCCTAATGCCTCTTCGATGAGTCTACAGACTTTCTGTTTCTGCTATTACCATTTTGGGGGACAGCAAACCCGCCTTTGCATTTCTTACAAAGAGAACCAGGAAAGTCACCGAATAACGAACTTTTCTTACAAATGTTACTATAGTATTAGCTTCAAAATAGGCAAAAGAAAGTTTCTAATGGGTAACCATCACATTCTCACATAATTCAGGATTTAAGAATTTATAATTTGGCCAAACAGACTTTACCTAAAAAAAAGCGCATTTCATCTATCCTTATTTAAAAAAAAAATGATTCGTAAAACAGAAGTAGATTTATTTTCTGAATATTTCATTACAAATACAAAAGCTCCTATCAATATCAGAAGACACTCTTCCAAACACATACCTCTAGACATATACCCCCCCCCACACACACACACAGGGGCGGGGGTGCCTCAGTCGGTAGCGCGCCAGGCTCGTAATCCGCAGTTCCCAGGTTCGAGTCCCAGCTGGGTCAGCGTTGAGATTTATCTCCGCAAAAATTCCCCGCCCTGCCCACGGTCAGTAGGGGACACCGATAGGCTTGGAAAGGCCGCCGTCCGTCGGATGGGACGTTAAGCTGTGACCCCGTGTGCGGGAGAGCCATACCCTGTGCACGTTAAAGAACACGCTGGATGGCCTTGATGGGAGGCTACCCTCTGTCTCCCAACAGCTGTTCCAGTGGGTCCCCTCCCCCAACCTTCTCTGAGCCGTCGGGGTCCATGTGACCTGGCCATTTAGCCCATGGTGTGCAAAAAAGTGCCGCTCAGAAGTAAAACAACCCAACGTTAAGGAACACGCTGGATGGCCTTGACGGGAGGCTACCATCTGTCTCCCAACAGCTGTTCCAGTGGGTCCCCTCCCCCAACCTTCTCTGAGCCTTCGGGGTCCATGTGACCTGGCCATTTAGCCCATGGTGTGCAAAAAAAGTGCCGCTCAGAGGTAAAACAACCCAACCCACACGCACACACCTGGTGGTTACGAACTGTCGAAGGTTGCGACCTTGCCCGCACAGAAAGTCACTAACGTGCTGTTACGACCCACACACTCATGATTGTTTCAAACCTGAATTAGTTACGACCTATAATTATGAATCTGTTTAAACACAGGTTCTTATAAATAGTTGTCGTTACGACTCTCCACAATAAGATACCCAGCAATTAAGAATGAAGGTTAGCTCACTCGATAGCGCACCAGGCTCGGCATCTGCAGTTTCCAAGATCGAGTCTTAACTGTGCCAGCAATGAGATTTATCTCCGTTAGTCTCTACCCTGTAATCGGACAGAAAGGTTATATCATTGAGCTTGTAAACGCCGTCGTCCGTCTGATGGACGTTATAATCCGGCCCCGAGTGCAAGAAAGACATAACCTTATGCACACTAAAGAACGCGCTGGATGGCTTTGATGAGAGACTTCCATCTGTCTCCTAACAGTTGTCCAATGGATAGCCTTCTCCAACCTTCTTCGAGTCCATGGAATCCTTGTGACCCGACCATTTATCTCATTGTGTGCAAATAAAGTTCAGTTCAGATGTATAGCAACTTAACCCAATGTTGCGAACCTATCTTCTCAGCGGGTATGGTTAGAGAATTTGTTGTATCGAAAAGAGGACTTACCTCTTCACCTCATCAGCTGACTGAGCGATAAAGAAGCCCTGGGTGTCGGCCATGATCTTCACCTTGCTCTTGGGATTGATGGCAATCTTCGAGTCGGTGCCTTCCTCGTTCGTCACTTCAATGGCGAGGAGGAGCAGCTTTAGTTTCACGAAGCACAATCTAAAAGGATGAACGGGTGATCAATTGAAAAAGAAATGGCAGTGGCTGATCAGAAAGATATCAGAGATCACAGATATGGCTCTTCCCGTGCAGGAGAGCCATATCTGTGCACGCTAAAGAACACGCTGGATTGCCTTGACGAGAGGCTACCATCTGTCCCTCAACAACTGTCCAGAGGCCCGTCCCACCAACCTTTTCTGAGCCTTCGGGGTCCTTGTGACCTGGCCATTTAGCCCAGTGTGTGCAAAAAAGTACCGCTCAGAGGTTGGGTTGGGTTATTTTACCTCTGAGCGGCACTTTTTTGCACACCATGGGCTAAATGGCCAGGTCACATGGACCCCGAAGGCTCAGATAAGGTTGGGGGAGGGGGGCCCGCTGGAACAGCTGTTGGGAGACAGATGGTAGCCTCCCGTCAAGGCCATCCAGCGTGTTCTTTAACGTGCACAGGGTATGGCTCTCCCGCACAAGGGACCACGGCTTAACGTTCCATCCGACGGACGGCGGCCTTTCCAAGCCCATCGGTGTGCCCTGCTGACCGTGGGCAGGGCGGGGAATTTTGCGGAGATAAATCTCAACGCTGACCCAGCTGGGACTCGAACCTGGGAACTACAGATTACGAGCCTGGCACGCTACCGACTGAGCCCCCCCCCACCCCCCCGGTCAGAGGTAAAACGACCCAACCCAATACCTATGTGCATCATTTTTGAGGAATTTCATTTTTTTGGCAGTAATATAATCTCCATGACAAAAAGCAATAATGACTCCACTAAATGAAGCGACTTGCACACAATCCCTATTTCAACAATTTAGCCATTCATAAATATGCAATTTTGGCAGCACTGTTACGACACGGATGATAAAGGAATTCTGGATGTTACTCAGAACGTAAATTTTTAATGCTTTCTGAACGAGGGCGGTCACTCACGCATGGAACGAAACAAAGTCATCTTAATATTTATAATCTCATTAATTTTTACGCATTCAAGTTACCGACGTACAGCACTGTCGAAACGCAGTCAGTCTGACATTGTCGCGACGTTCCAAAATCAATATTCGTTGTTGAGAAACAGTCGGCAGGGAATCAATCAAGTGAGCATGCTTCGGTTTAAGAAATCTAATGCTCAGTGAACCCACTCCGGTTTTCCTACTGAATTAATCATCAAAACAAAATCCAACAATTCAAAGTCACAAATCAAGTGGTTATTTGTTGGTGGGAAAAGAATTCCTTGCATACACATGTTTTTCAACTGCATTTCTTTAAAATGCGTATATTTTGCAACACTATGACGACTTGTTGGTTAACAATCGCACTAAAGAATCAACGATTCGGACCAATAGATACCGTATTTTAACGTGTATAAGGAATCCTCGTGTATAAGGAACCTGCTGATTTTTCATCAAAGATATTTTTATTTCAAGATATAAAAAAAAGAAATTTTTCATTCATCATAGAAACCATAAAATTTCTCATCACTCTCATCCGATACATCACAATCAGCTGCAACTAGTTCATCATCATCATCAGAGTCACTCTCATCGTAAATTGCATCATCCTCAGTACCATCCGTGTTGTTGCTTATGCAGCACTTTTTAAAGGCCTTTATAATAAATTTGTTAATATCCATAGTACTATCCATGTATAAGAATGGGGACCCAATTTTTTCTATTTTGGGGACCCAATTTTTTTCTATTTTGGGGACCCAATTTTTGGCAAAAAGTGGTTCCTTATACAGGTTAAAATATGGTACGTCATTCCGCGATTGCGATCAACTCTCGAGCCAATGAATATTTCATATTGAAATTTCGGTCATAAAATACTAATTTTCCTCATCTGTCAATAAATGCTTTATTTTTAAATCGTTGATTAGCACACTGACCAAATAAATACTTCTATTTTTTGATAGCTGATTAATAAATGCTTCAATTATTAATAACCGATCGACATCTGAACAACGAACATTTTATTCATTGGCCAGCGTATTGATTAAGGAATAAAATATTCATTGTTCAAATGTCGATCGGTAATAAATAATTGAAGCATTTATTAATCAGCTATCAAAAAATAGAAGTATTTATTTGTTGTTTAAGTTGTTCTAATCAACGATTTAAAAATAAAGTATTTATTGACAGATGAGGAAAATTATTATTTTATGACCGCTGTCCTGATATTTTTTTTAATCGACACTCTGTCCAGGGTTGGGTTGTTTTACCTCTGAGCGGCACTTTTTTGCACACCAGCACACCATGGGCTAAATGGCCAGGTCACATGGACCCCGAAGGCTCAGAGAAGGTTGGGCTCAGAGAAGGCTCCCCACAACTGGAACAGCTGTTGGGAGACAGATGGTAGCCTCCCGTCAAGGCCATCCAGCTTGTTCTTTAACTTGCACAGAGTATGGCTCTCCCGCACACGGAGCCACGGCTTAACGTCCCAACCGACGGACGACGGCATTTCCAAGCCCATCGGTGTCCCCTACTGACCGTGGGCAGGGCGGGGAATTTTTGCGGAGATAAATCTCAACGCTGACCCAGCTGGGACTCGAACCTGGGAACTACAGATTACGAGCCTGGCGCGCTACCGACTGAGCCACCCCCGCCCACACTCTGTCCAATAAATATTTTATTCTCCCATTGTCGTTCAAAATTCTGATTATTGAACGAACGTTCCATATTTTCGATCGTTCATCATAACACTAACAAATGAGTACTTTGATTTCCGATAATCCTTCTGACCAATTCACACTCCATTCTCTGAGAATCGATCAACATTCTGATCGATAAACACAAATTTTTTGATCGTCGATCAACATTCGGATAAATAAATATTCGTTCTTTGAACGTCGATAAACATTCGGATTAACAAATATTGAATATCTGATAGTCTATAAACATTAAGAGCAATGAATATTCATTCTTTGAACGTCGATCAACACTTCGATCAATAAATATTCGATACCTGATAGTCGATCAACATTTGGCTTGATAAATACAAATTTTTTGATCTTCGATCAATATTCTGATCAATAAATATTCATTCTTTGAACGTCAATCAGCATTCTGGTCAATAAATATTCCCTCTTTGAGTTTCAATCAATATTCTGATTAACAATTATTCATTCATTGATAGTAGATGAACATTTTGACGATTAATGTTTTTTAATCATTAATAAGTATATCTGCCAATGAATATTTTATTCTTTAATCGACCAATGAATACTAATTTTTTTTATCAACCAGTGATTATAAATACAGTGGACCCCCCGATATAACGCGCATGTCGGGCGGGAAACAACACCCGCGTTATAAGGTGAACCGCGTTATACCGAGCGGCGCGGTGGCGACACAATAAATTTCACACTGTAAGCCTTTCTTTTACTCATCATGCATACAATAATTAAACACTATTCAAAATACATGCAGGAACTCAATACATACACAATTACTCAATACGCAGTAACAATAAAATGCGATACTCACTAACGCCGCACGGACAAACATGTTTGAATTTATCGCGAACATCGCCCGCGCTATAACCGAGTGCGCGGAATAGCGAGCAGCGCTATAACGAAGGTCCACTGTACTTCATTATTTAACAATCGCTACCCAATGATTACTTCATTTTTGGTCAGTACAGTAATCTATGAATACTTTATTTTACCAATGCAGTTACTAGTTAATTCTTCAATTTTTGATGACCAACGAAAACTTGAGTTTTTGATCGTTCATCAATACATTGACTGATAAATATTGATTCTTATAAATGAACACTGACCAATGGGAGATTATTTCTTTGATCATCGACCAACATTCTGACCGGTGAAAATATTGAATCTTATAAATGAACACTGACCAATGGGAGATTATTTCTTTGATCATCGACCAACATTCTGACCGGTGAATACTTCATTCTGAACACCTGCTGAACGAACATATTCTTTATTCTTGGAACAATAATCGTTATTATCACTAATCAATACTTAGTGGCTTGATTATCAGGGACAATTTTCATCAATAAATATTACATTCTTTGTTTCTAAATGCATTTGAACCGCATATTACACAATGCAGAAGAATTTTGACTTAATTTACTTACTCAGCTGCCTGAGGAAAACTCATCCCTATAAAGGAAGCCGACAGAGTTTCTGTGTACATCTCCATCCCAGTCCCACACAAATAGTCGTTTTGCCAGGCTGGTGTATCAGGAGACTTCAAAGAGAAATAAAAAAGAATTATTAGCATCACGTATTGCAAAAAATCGATACAGCATACGTTGCCTGTTCAAGTTATTACGAACACTACCTCTAGCGCCATGAAACGTGTCAATGTTTTTTCCATGCAAATTCAATTCAAACACTTTCTGCCAGGAAAATTTATTCCTGTTGAGCCTGAATGTCCTTACCCTCAAGCACCTGTTTGGCACAGAATTCTGATAGGAGCCTGTGAGTTTAATATGCCACAGAGAGTTGTTGGGTTGTTTTACCTCTGAGCGGCACTTTTTTGCACACCATGGGCTAAATGGCCAGGTCACATGGACCCCGAAGGCTCGGAGAGGTTGGGAGAGGGGACCCACTGGAACAGCTATTGGGAGACAGATGGTAGCCTCCCGTCAAGGCCATCCACCGTGTTCTTTAACGTGCACAGGGTATGGCTCTCCCGCACACGGGGCCACGGCTTAACGTCCCATCCGACGGACGGCGGCCTTTCCAAGCCCATCGGTGTCCCCTACTGACCGTGGGCAGGGCGGGGAATTTTGCGGAGATAAATCTCAACGCTGACTTAGCTGGGACTCGAACCTGGGAACTACAGATTACGAGCCTGGCGTGCTACCGACTGAGCCACCCCCACCCCTTCCTGAAGGCGGAATAAGTTTAATAATTTCTTGTCTCCAAGGGTAATGGAGAAAAAAGAAGATATTAAACTTTCGCATAGTTCACGCATTTAGCAAAAAGATTTAAACACTTTTAAAATGGAAAAGAAAATGTTACTACAATGGAAATCCGGTGTCTTTCTCTCCCCCCCCCCCCATCCCACTCTAATATTTTACGGCTCGATTGCGTCCCACCCCCAACTAATATTTTTTTAGATCTGGGCTTGTATTGTTCTATTTAAAAATATTAGAAGAATAAACTATTTCTTTTGGCGAATTATGAAACGTTCGTTTTCAAAAGGAAAGGATTTTTTTTTTTATTATTCCGCTTGAATTCCCTATAAGAATGAAAAGTCGAACTAATATCTGATTGGGAAAATGTACAGTCGCTCAAAAAAAGTATCCGAACACTATGGTTGATTACAGAATTCAGAAAAAATATCCGGCAACGATTTTTTTTTAGAAATTAGTGATCTGGCAACCTTCGTGTCACGTGACACGAAGGTTGCCAGATCACTAATTTCTAAAAATATTCGTTGCCGGATATTTTTTTTTGAATCTGTAATCAACCATAGTGTTCGGATACTTTTTTGAGCGACTGTAGGTGGTCATATTATTTTGATACTAGATCGTGTGGGCTCACTCACGGAAATATTGAGCTTGTGCAGTTACCGTTCACAGCAAACTGGAGCGTGTGCAGTAACTGCACACGCTCCAGTTTGCTGTGAACGGTAACTGGACGTGTACAGTTGCTGTACACGCTCCAGATATTTTTCCTGAATTCTGTAATCACGTGACACGAAGGTTTCCAGATCAATAATTTCAAAAAAAAAAATCGTTGCCAAATATTTTTCCTGAATTCTATAATCAACCATAGTGTTCGGATACTTTTTTTGAGCGACTTTATATGGTAATGTTTTATTAGTACCTATAAAACAAAAGCAGAATTTTTCTGTTATCGCTTAAAAGAAAAAATTGCATTTTCCCGTCACCTCTGGTGATATGGGAGAAAATGATGGCTGCCAATTATACTCTACCACCAATTCTTATCCATTACACTCTACTGCCAAATTTTCAAATTTCTACTATAAAAAGTTCGTTGGCAATTTTTGTTTAAGGTTTTGCGTTTTTCACCATTAGAGGGCGCTATTCAATTTATTGGGATTTTCTGAAAAAGCGAATAGGGAAAATTTCATCAATTCCTATGAAACGAGAAAGGAATATTTAAATTTTCTCTCAAAACAAAAAAGAAACAAATGTGTATAGACTAAAAACATTCCATCAACACTTAGTAAATAAAAAATAATTTTTAAATTATGTCTCAAAACAAAAAACAAACTGAATGTGTATAGACTGAAAAATTTCATCAGTACCTGTTAAAACTAAAAAAAATTATCTCTCAAAATAACAAGGAAACTATATGTGTATAGACTGAAAAAATTTCATCAATACCTGTTAAAACTAAATAAAAATTTAATTATCTCTCAAAATAATAAGGAAACTAAATGTGAATAGACTAAAAAAATTCATCAATACTTATTAAAAAATAATTTTTACATTATGTCTCAAAAAAAGAGACAATGTGTATAGACTGAAAATTTTTCATCAATACCTGTTAAAACTCAAAATTTTTTAAATTACCTCTCAAAATAATAAGGAAACTAACTGCATATAGACTAAAAAAATTCTAACAATACTTATTAAAAATAATTTTTAAATTATGTCTCAAAACAAAAAACAAACTGAATGTGTATAGACAGAAAAGTTTCATCAATACCTGTTAAAACTAAAAAAAATTAAATTATCTCTCAAAATAATATGGAAATTAAATGCGTATAGCCTGAAAAAATTCCATCAATACTTATTAAAAAGTTTTTTTAAATTATTCTCAAAACAAAAAAGAAACTGAATGTGTATAGACTGAAAAATTTCATCAATACCTGATAAAACTAAAAAATATTTTAATTATCTCAAAATAATAAGGAAACTAAATGCGACTGAAAAAATTCCATCAATACTTATTAAAAAATAAAATTTAAAATTATGTCTCAAAACAAAAAGGAAACTGAATGTGTATAGACTGAAAAAATTTCATCAATACCTGTTAAAACTAAAAAAATTTAAATTATCTCTCAAAATAATAAGGAAACTAAATGCGTATAACCTGAAAAAATTCCATCAATACTTATTAAACAAAAAAAAAGAATTTTTAAATTATCCCTCAGAACAGAAAAGAAACTGAATGTGTATAGACTGACAACAAGATGAAAATATTACCAAGTATTTTTTTTTAAATATGGTGAAATAATCAAAACAGAAATTAATGTTTAACAGAAACCGACGAGATAGAAACTATTGTTAAAAGTATCTTTATATTTCTGCTCTTTTTAATCATTTAATAATACTCATGAATCCGCATCATTGATTCACGGGGATAAAATCATTTGACTTCGAAAACGACACTTGCTCAATGAAGGGCCCAGCTGTACTTAGTATGCTAGAGATTTCTGTGTCTTAATTTACGCGCTGTTGCTTGTCACTTCGGAGGAGAGATGAGGATGTGAACGAGCTATAAATAGTCGTGGTCCTGAAAAGCCAAAGATGACGCAGTAGTTCAGGTGATGACGCGATATGGCGAGGTGCAGAATTCATAACGCTCGGCTATTAACTCGATAAAGAGGAGCCTCGGTAAAATCCCTGGTTGGATTATAGCTCCGAAACATCAATAAAACAACCTCAAAGACGGGGAGGCGATATTCCCGCCAACTTAATGGGATGCGAGGATGAAGGAAGATGCTGCGCGGATGGGTGGTCTGCCGTCACTTATAAGTATAAGGAGGAACGGCATCATGGCACGAGGTGCAAACTCGGATAGAATCCAAAGCAGGCTTTCTGCTTTAGCTTTGCTTCTTAGGAAGTGTGGTTATATTAAACTTCATTAACTAAAAGGCATTAAAGACTCACAATATTAAATAATGATGAATATTTTTATTATTGAAAGGAGTAATTATGGTCAATAATGTGTTTATCTCCAGCAAAATGTTTGAAAGAAACTTTGAATATACGATTTCGATATTTTACTGCTCTTCGTCCATGTCTCATCATTCTCATCGTTATCGTCATCGTCATACAAAGGGATTTCAAAGTTTTCTATTCAAAAAAGTTTTTTTTTTTCTTTATATTTTTGGATATCCGAATTTAAAACATTTTACTTTCTACATTTAGTGTTTAAAACATTTTACAGAAATTTTTACAGCTATTCTAATATCATCTGAAATTACGACATTTTACTACTCTTCTTAAAATCATCAAAAATTGCAATATTTTACTGCTCTTCTAAAATCATCAGAAATTACAATATTTTACGAAAAAAAAAATAAACACCCCCTCAAGCAGCTGCTTGCCACAGAGGTCCGACAGGAGCCTGTCAGTTTATATGCCAGAGTAGAAGATCTGAGAGGATGGCAGGACCTCAGCAGAAAAAAACACGAACATCCATGCCTTACCCGGGGCTCGAACCCATGTCCCTTAGATCAGTAGCCAAGCGCTCTAACCACTCGGCCACGGGACGGACCAAAGAAATAAATACCCCCTCAAGCAGCTGCTTGCCACAGAGGTCTGACAGGAGCCTGTCAGTTTATATGCCAGAGTAGAAGGTCTGAGAGGATGGCAGGACCTCAGCAGAAAAACGACGCATATATCCATGCCTTACCTGGGGCTCGAACCTAGGTCCCTTAGATCAGTAGCCAAGCGCGCTAACCACTCGGCCATGGGACGGCATAAACAATATTTTACTGCTATTCTAAAATTATTGGAAATTTTTGGAATCATCAGAAATTATGATAGTTTTTTGTTCTTCATCCACGTCCTTCCCTCATTATTATCATATCATACGAAGAAAACTCAAAAGCTTTTGCTGAAAAAACTTTTTTCTTTACATTTTTGGAAATCTTAATTTAAGATCCTCGTCGACGTCTCAAAGTCATCCTCCTCCTAATCATCATTGTCATCATCGTACAAGGGGCGGGGGTGGCTCAGTCGGTAGCGCGCCAGGCTCGTAATCTGTAGTTCCCAGGTTCGAGTCCCAGCTGGGTCAGCGTTGAGATTTATCACCGCAAAATTCCCCGACCTGCCCACGGTCAGTAGGGGACACCGATGGGCTTGGAAAGGACGCCGTCCGTCGGATGGGACGTTAAGCCGTGGCACCGTGTGCGGGAGAGTCATACCCTGTGCACGTTAAAGAACACGCTGGATGGCCTTGACGGGAGGCTACCATCTGTCTCCCAACAGCTGTTCCAGTGGGTTCCCTCCCCCAACCTTCTCTGAGCCTTCGGGGTCCATGTGACCTGGCCATTTAGCCCATGGTGTGCAAAAAAGTGCCGCTCAGAAGTAAAACAACCCAACCCATCATCGTACAAACACAAAGGATTCTGAAAGAATAGACTTTCTTTACATTAAAACTGCCCTAGGCATGTTCCGTTAAAAGCTCTCAGGTTTCTGCTATAAAAAGTGGTCATCCGTTCCTCCTATATAAAAATAAGAGCTGAGCGATATTTTCTGTTAAGCGGTTTTATTTGGAAGAACACCTACTTTCCTTAAAGAAATAAGCTCTCAAATGCTCTGTTTGCAAGAATTCCTGGTTTTTCCCCCCCCACAAAAAACCCTCTTTATTCCAGTTTTATATAAAATCATCTAGATTTCTTCTTAAAAAAGCTTCTGGGTTTCTTTTGTGTCCTCGTGGTAAGAATCTAAAAAAAAATAAAGAAACTCAATCGAGCGAGAAAAAAGTAAATGAGGGAGGTGAGGAGGAGAGCAAAGATTGGATTTCCATTACAGTATACCATTCCCCCCCCCCCCCGCTTGCAGTAGTCTTTAAAAAATGTCTTGAAAAAGCGTATTTTAATGACCTTGGCTGTTTTTCTGTTGAGGTCCTGCCATCCTCATAGATCTTCTACTGTGGCCTATATTGTTTCCAGGTTCGAGTCCCAGCTGGGTCAGCGTTGAGATTTATCTCCGCAAAATTCCCCACCCTGCCCACGGTCAGTAGGGGACACCGATGGGCTTGGAAAGGCCGTCGTCCATCGGATGGGACGTTAAGCCATGGCCCCGTGTGCGGGAGAGTCATACCCTGTGCACGTTAAAGAACGCTGGATGGCCTTGACGGGAGGCTACAATCTGCCTCTCAACCTTTGTTCCAATGAGTTCCCTCCCCCCAACCTTCTCCGAGACTTCGAGGTCCTTGTGACCTGGCCTTTTAGCCTATGGTGTGCAAAAAAGTACCGCTCAGAGGTAAAACAACCCAACCCAAATCAACTGTGGCCAATAAACCGACAGGCTCCTGTCAGACCTCTGTGGTAAGCAGCTGCTTGAGGGAGTATTCAATTTAGTAATAAATTATCACAGGAAAACGTCCAGTAGGCAAGAAACACTTGAGATAATTAATTGGTGGAAAAATTGATTTTCCTGACTGGGATTCGAGCCCAAGTCTCCCACCTGGTATTATGACACCTGGTATTACCAGCATACCAGGTGTCATAACTGCTAGAACTAACCATATCTTTAACGAAGTGACCTATAAGCATTCAAGTAATTTTTTGTTGATTCGCTAGTGGCTCCATCTATTATCAAGAATCGGGCAGTCAAGGTTCAAACCCCAGTCAGGACAACCAATTAGTTTCAATAAATTATTTCAAGGTATTTAATTAACTTTTTAAAATTAAGTCTAAAAATCGCACAGAAGAAACGATATTTTCTCCTTTGATTTTTTTTTCCAGGAATAGCAATGTATAATGGCAAAAGGTCCTCAACGAAAGTTTGCCGCATTGAATCATTGAATTGAAGGACTCACCGTCTTGTATGATCTCATGGCAAACAAATTGGCCACCATGGTCGAGAAACCAGGCGCAAGGCAACTTTGGGCAATGAACCCTAATTTCAGTTCCGCTAGGCAGATGACGTCATCGCCGTTCTTCCAGTTCCAGCTGGGGATGTTCAGAAGATAAGCCTGGAAAAAAATACACAAATGATTAATAAAAAAAACATACTTTTGTACCTTTAAGTAATTTACCTACCATAGTGTGTGTGTGTGTGTGTGTGTCTGTGTGTGTATAGGGACGAGAAGGGTGACGGATTGGCTCGGCCATTAACGCTTCAGACTTGAAATCTGATGTTCCCAGGTTTGAGTCTCATCTGTGTCTGAGTTGAGATTTTCTCCACTAAACCACACTTGACTCTCGGTCAGAAAGGAGCGGGGATGGCTCAGTCGGTAGCGCGCCAGGCTCTTAATCTGCAGTTCACAGGTTCGAATCCCAGCTGGGTCAGCGTTGAGATTTATCTCTGTAAAACTCCCTGCCACGGTCACTAGGAGACACCGATAGGCTGGGAAAGGCCGCTGTCCGTCGGATGGGACGTTAAGCCGTGGCCCCGTGTGCAGGAGAGCCATACCCTGTGCACGTTAAAGAAAACGCTGGATGGCCTTGACGGGAGGCTACCATCTGTCTCCCAACAACCGTTCCAGTGAGTCTCCTCCCCCAACCTTCTCTGAGCCTTTGGTGTCCTTGTGACCTGGCCATTTAGACCATGGTGTGCAAAAAAGTGCTGCTCAGAGGTAAAACAACCCAACCTAACTCGACCAGAAAGAGGACTCCGATGGGTTTGGAAGAACCGCCGTTCATTGAATGGGAAGTTAAGCCATGGAATCATGTTCAGGAGAGCCATACCCTCTGTACATTAAAGAACTCGCTGGACGGCCTTGACGGAAGACTTCCATCTCACTCCTAACAGATGTTAAGTGGCTCCCCTTTTCCAACCGTCTCTGAGCTTTCAGTCTTTGTGGCCTGCTTATTTAGCCCATTGTGTACAAATAAGTGCAGCTGAGAGGTAAAACAATTCAGGCCAAAGCCATGCCATGTGTATGTTAAAGCACATGCTGTTTGGCGTTGACTGGCGGCTGCCATCTGTATTCTAACAGCTGTCTAGGAATACCCTTCCTGAAATTTCTATGAGTTCTTGGTGTCCTTGTAACCTTGATATTTAGCCCACAGTGCACAAAAAAGTCGCTGAAACAAAAACCCCGACTTTAACTCATATATATTATATTTTAGTCATGTTGTTTTGCCTCGGCGACGCTTCTTTTCAACAATGGGCTAAATGTCAAGGTTAAAAGAACCTCCAAGTGCTGTTGGAATACAGATGGTAGTCTCCCGTCAATGCCATCCAAAGTGTTCTTTAACGTGCACTTGGTAGGGATTTCGGTTGGGTTGTTTTACCTCTGATCTGCTCCGCAAAATTCCCCACCCTGCCCACGGTCAGTAGGTGACACCGATTGGCTTGGAAAGGCCGCCGTCCGTCGGATGGGACGTTAAGCCGTGGCCCCGTGTGCGGGAGAGCCATACCCTGTTCACGTTAAAGAACAAGCTGTATGGCCTTGACGGGAGGCTACCATCTGTCTCCCAACAGCTGTTCCAGTGGGTCCCCTTCCCTAACCTTCTCTGAGCCTTCGGGGTCCATGTGACCTGGCCATTTAGCCCATGGTGTGCAAAAAAGTGCCGTTCAGAGGTAAAACAACCCACAACCCAACAACCTCTGATCTGCACTTATTTGCACACAATGGTTAAATGACCGGGCCATAAGGATCTCAAGGGTTCAGAGAAGGTTGGTGAAGGGGAGCCACTGTATAGCTCTTAAGAAACAGATGGAAATCTCCTGTCAAAGCCATCCAGCGTTTCATAGCACGAAATAAATTCTTATAATTAAATGCTTGAGTAGTCCTGCACATTTAAATTATTAATTTGTGACAAAGAAAATAATACCTAATAATATTTTCCGCAGGCAGTAAACAGTAAAATCAGTCAGATACAAGGGGCGGGGTGGCTCAGTCGGTAGCGCGCCAGGCTCGTAATCTGTAGTTCCCAGGTTCGAGTCCCAGCTGGGTCAGCGTTGAGATTTCTCTCCGCAAAATTCCCCGCCCTGCCCACGGTCAGTAGGGGACACCGATGGGCTTGTAAAGGTCTCCGTCCGTCGAATGGGACGTTAATCCGTGGTCCGTGTGCGGGAGAGCCATACCCTCTGCACGTTAAAGAAGAGGTTGGATGGCCTTGACGGGAGGCTACCATCTGTCTCCCAACAGCTGTTCCAGTGGGTCCCCTCCCCCAACCTTCTCTGAGCCTTCGGGGTCCATGTGACCTGCCCATGGTGTGCAAAAAAGTACCGCTCAGAGGTAAAACAACCCAACCCAGTCAGATGCAAAAAAAATTCGTAGTCAACTTTCGAACGCAAAATATCCAATTTAAATTTTTGCTTTAAATTGAAAAAAAAATACGCATATATCTTTTCCTTAGCTTCAACCTGCCAAGCATCTCCGACCCAGCGATACATTTGCTCCTGACAATTGCGCGATTTATGAATGCTGGGAAAGGTCGAAAGCTGCAATTGATCAAAACCTCCCCTAGACGCGAATTGTCTGATGGAATTTTTCGGGTTTTCTCTGTGAAAGAATGGAAAAAAAAAATCAAACAAAACTGATGACTTGGATGTGGTGGTAGTGGAAAGAAGGGAAATGTCTGGGGAGACGTTAGAACTTTTCTCGTGGAAAAGTGAAATCGAAATTTTGATTTTTTTTCAAACATCTTTGACGAGTTAAGCGAAAGAACTTTAATCTCCATGTGTGTGTGAGAGTGTTTGGAAAATATGTTTGCTCTCTGCGCAGATTTGGGACATCGTTCAATAAATGTAGAATTTAATTGAAATGCAGAAAAAGGTTGGGTTGGGTTGTTTTACCTCTGAGCAGCACTTTTTTGCACACCATGGGCTAAATGGCCAGGTCACATGGACCCCGAAGGCTTAGAGAAGGTTGGGGGAGGGGACCCACTGGAACAGCTGTTGGGAGACAGATGGTAGCCTCCCGTCAAGGCCATCCAGCGTGTTCTTTAACGTGCACAGGGTATGGCTCTCCCGCACACGGGGCCACGTCTTAACCTTCTATCCCACGGACGGCTTCCTTTCCAAGCCCATCGGTGTCCCCTACTGACCGTGGGCAGGGCGGGGAATTTTGCGGAGATAAATCTCAACGCTGACTCAACTGGGACTCGAACCTGGAAACTACAGATTACGAGCCTGGCGCGCTACCGACTGAGCCACCCCCGCCCCAATGTACACGTTAAAGAACACGCTTGGAAGGTCTTGACGGAAGGCTACCATCTGTCTCTTAACAGGTGTCCAGCGGCTCCTCTCCTCTCTAAACATCTCTGAGCCCTTGGGATTCTTGTAACTTTGGAATTTAGTCCATTATGGGCAAAAAAGTGCCACTCAGAGTTTAAAAAACCAACCCCATCATTCGTCATTTCGAATTTCCTGTTTTTGCCCATCGAAATTCGACTGGCTTAAACAACGTTTTTTGAAACAACGTTTAATAAAAACAATTTTTAATAATAAAAACAACGTTTTTTGGATGAGCATTTTGTGTTTATTTTATCACACAAAAACAGACATACGAATATGAGTAAAAAAAAAATGCTTCTACAAAAAACATCTTCGTATACAAAAAGTCGTTTGACATTAAAAGGCCATAGGAAACATTTTGCAAGGGGGAAAAAGCAGAAACTTTAAGTCACCGCTTCTCTGTGTGTATGGAAATGTCCAACATCAGGGAGAAATAAATGATCTACTCTTTAAGTTACAGTACATTTAACGCTGAGTAAAACACATCGTTCAGCAAGGAGATGAATAAAAAAAGTCGTAAACGAGTTCTTCTAAAAGTAGTAGCAGTAGAAGTAAATATGAGACGAAAAAAAATTGTTTCTAAAAGATTGTTAGAGCTTGCATATAATCCTATCAAGAAACTGATGTTTGCTGATGAAAACGGCTTTATAATGAGATCACCAAACGAAGTTAGGAAAGAAGATGTAAACAAACGAAAATATCTTTCTTGGGAAGCATCTTTTTTTATCTAAAGTTTCAAGTTGGAAAAGAAATAGAGTTGCTCTTTTTAATATAGCATGCCTTTCGTTCTGAAGATGCTAGAGAAAGTTTGCACTAAACGATACTTTTTGGCTTTTTGAGGCAAATATTTCAATTAATAGCTATTATTGTTTGATATGTTTCTTTATCTGGGTGAGACCGCATCTTTTGGGTTGTTTTTTAAAGGGCTTATAGTTTTTAATGAAGACAGATGGTAGTTGTACAAAGCCCAGTAAACAACTCTTTTTCTTAAAATCAATAAAAAAATAATTTAATGAACCGAGAAATAAAATCCTGTAGGCGATACAATAACCTCTTCTCCTCATCGTTGGGGTTTTTAAACGCCCCTTCATGCTTGTGGTCAGTAGGGACACCAATGGGCTTGAAAAAGCCGCCGTTCATCGGATGGGACATTAAGTCATGGCCCATGTACGATAGAGCCATACCCTGTACACGTTAAAAAACCACTGGATGTCCTTGGTGGGAGACTATAATCTGCCTGAGCCCTTGGGATCTGACCATTTAACCCATTGTGTGCATAAAAAGTGACACTCAGAGGTAAAACAAACTTTGTGCGATAGAGCCATACTCTGTGCACGTTAAAAAACACACTGGATATCCTTGATGGGAGACTATAATCTGCCTGAGCCCTTGGGTTCTGACCATTTAACCCATTGTGTGCATAAAAAGTGACACTCAGAAGTAAAACAAACTTTGTGCGATAGAGCCATACTCTGTGCACGTTAAAAAAACACACTGGATATTCTTGATGGGAGACTATAATCTGCCTGAGCCCTTGGGTTCTGACCATTTAACCCATTGTGTGCATAAAAAGTGACACTCAGAAGTAAAACAAACTTTGTGCGATAGAGCCATACTCTGTGCACGTTAAAAAACACACTGGATATCCTTGATGGGTGACTATAATCTGCCTGAGAACTTGGGTTCTGACCATTTAACCCATTGTGTGCATAAAAAGTGACACTCAGAGGTAAAACAAACTTTGTGCGATAGAGCCATACTCTGTGCACGTTAAAAACACACTGGATATCCTTGATGGGAGACTATAATCTGCCTGAGCCCTTGGGTTCTGACCGTTTAACCCATTGTGTGCATAAAAAGTGACACTCAGAGGTAAAACAAACCAACTTTATACGAGGATTCTTAATGCGAGCTACGAACTTTTATTTGCAGCCCATCACTAACTCTTTTTAACCAATGTTTTATGACTGATACACACTTGTAACTCAATCTGTGTACCATAATTCCCTGGGGCGGGGGTGGCTCAGTCGGTAGCGCGCCAGGCTCGTAATCTGTATTTCCCAGGTTCGAGTCCCAGCTACGTCAACGTTGAGATTTATCTCCGCAGAATTCCCCGCCCTGCCCACGGTCAGTAGGGGACACCGATGGGCTTGGAAAGGCCGCCGTCCGTCGGATGGGACGTTAAGCCGTGGCCCCGTGTGCGGGAAACCATACCCTGTGCACGTTAAAGAACACGCTGGATGGCCTTGACGGGAGGCTACCATCTGTCTCCCAACAGCTGTTCCAGTGGGTCCCCTCTCCCAACCTTCTCTGAGCCTTCGGGGTCCTTGTGATCTGGTCATTTAGCCCATGGTGTGCAAAAAAAGAGCCGCTCAGAGGTAAAATAAACCATAATTCCCATAGAAACCGAAAGATTGTTAAATCCTTACCTTGTTGTGATATTGCATGAGTTGTATGATGACTCGTATGTCATCTGAGAAGTTTTTGATGGAGATAACCCTCATGATGTTGGCAGCATCCTCGGCATCCGGGTCTTGACAATATTTGTTTGCCAGCACAAGACATGCATCTGCTTGTTGAACCTGGAAAGAAAAAAATAAATTTTAGAAATCCTCTCACTTGAAAATGTAGAGGAATGGAAGTAGTATAGTAAATGAGAGTTCTGGGCCAATGTTAAAGTATACGGAATCCCATGTTATCTTTTATTCAATAATTTTGCTAAGAAATGTTGAGAGAAAGATCCTTTGGCAATAATTTCTGCTCACCTAATTTTGAAGACGTAATTAACACCGGTAAATGTTGTTGTTGTTGTTTCTGTTGTTATTATTAATAAAATGAGTAACGATTTTTCTCATTTTATTATTAATAATAATATAAACAATGCATAAGGCACGACTGGATTGTAATGAGCTTGAAAGCTTGCAAAATAAGGAGTGCCATCTATTATATATATCATGCTTTTGAGAGTTTCAGACCCGCGCAACGCCGGGTAAATCTGCTAGTAATATTATAAATTCTCACTCAAAAAAATGACGGAACTACGTAAAGATCAGAGCATTTATGAGAAGATATTTGGGTTGTTTTACCTCTGAGCGGCACTTTTTTGCACACCATGGGCTAAATGGCCAGGTCACATGGACCTCGAAGGCTCAGAGAAGGTTAGGGAAGGGGACCCACTGGAACAGCTGTTGGGAGACAGATGGTAGCCTCCCGTCAAGGCCATCCAGCGTGTTCTTTAACGTGCACAGGGTATGGCTCTCCCGCACACGGGGCCACGGCTTAACGTCCCATCCGACGGACGGCGGCCTTTCCAAACCCATCGGTGTCCCCTACTGACCGTGGTCAGGGCGGGGAATTTTGCGGAGATAAATCTCAACGCTGACCCAGCTGGGACTCGAACCTGGGAACTACAGATTACGAGCCTGGCGCGCTACCGACTGAGCCACCCCCACCCCAAAGATATTTGGTGAGAGAGGTTTTTTGTGAAAGTGTTCGGGATCAGAGTGCTTTTTTTTACTTGAAAGTGCACCTTGTGCACGTTAAAGAACACGATGGATGGCCTTGACTGGAGGTTACCATCTGTCTCCTAGCAGCTGTCCAGTGAGTCCCCTCCCCCCAACCTTCTCTGAGTCCTCCGAGTCACAAGAACCCCGAAGACTCAGAAAAGTTTCATGTGCAAAAAAAAGGTGAAGTTCAGAGGTAAAACAATTGAACCTGTCCTGATGAAATATAGACGTTTTATGCTGCTGGTTTGTTGTTCGATTATTGCACATAGCGTGGTGATATTGCACTTTATATATATATAATCGGTAGTGCGCCAGGCTCGTAATCTGCAGTTTCCAGGTTCGAGTTCCAGCTGGGTCAGCGTTGAGATTTATTTCCGCAAAACTCCCCGCCCTGCCCACGGTCAGTAGGGGACACCGATGGGTTTGGAAAGTCCGCCGTCCGTCGGATGGGACGTTAAGCCGTGACCCCGTGTGCGGGAGAGCCATACCCTGTGCACTTTAAAGAACACGCTGGATGGCCTTGACGGGAGGCTACCATCTGTCTCCCAACAGCTGTTCCAGTGGGTCCCCTCCCCCAACCTTCTCTGAGCCTTCGGGGTCCTTGTGAGCTGGCCATTTAGCCCATGGTGTGCAAAAACCCGCTCAGAGGTAAAACAACCCAACCCAAATATATATATAATGGAGATTTTGTTTGCGTGTCTGTTTTGTTTGGCATCTCCTCTTAGACGGGCAGAGCTAGAATCACCGAATTTCATATACATTTCATCTGACCGTAACTTAGTGAAAGATAAGGTTTCTGACCTCACAGACTTAATCGCTCTCCTAAAATTCTCTACATTCATAACTTGGCGAACGTACTACTCCATTCGTAAAGTTAGCGAAGGCATCGCTCCCAGAGATTTCGGACATTTTGCGGCGGGTTCAGGTCCCGACACACTGCAACTATGAACCTCATCTTTACACCCTATGTAACCAGAATTACGTGCGACCATCACACCAAATTCGGGAGTGATCGGTCCAGTACATGCGGAATTAGGAGGAGTCGAAAACTTCTGCCAGCAGTGACGTCATTCGGGTGTCCACTCACCTATAAGCCTGATACTTTGATTCATTAGAGCGAGGCCAGAGTAACGCCAAAAATTATGCTTTTTTTTTACAGTAATATCATGAAAATAATAGTTTAAAAGAGTGGGGAAATTCCTTTTTACCTTTACTCTTTGGAGATCCACAGGATTCATAACGGTTCCTTGAAAAAACTCCACAGTCGTAAAATGCCTTTTAAAGAGACCTTCCAGTTCTAGATCAGGAGGTTTTCTGCAAGAATTCCGTAACATAGCCAATATTAGTAAAATTAGGATTCACAGATTACAGTGCATATTTAATGTTCGTTTTGACTACTATATTCAATGGACACTTTATTAGTTTGGGGCCGGGGGTGGCGCCAGGCTCGTAATCCGTAGTTCCCAGGTTCGAGTCCCAGCTGGGTCAGCGTGAGATTTATCTCCGCAAAATTCCCCGCCCTGCCCACGGTCAGTAGGGGACACCGATGGGCTTGGAAAGGCCGCCGTCCGTCGGATGGGACGTTAAGCCGTGGCCCCTTGTGCGGGAGAGCCATACCCTGTGCACGTTAAAGAACACGCTGGATGGCCTTGACGGGAGGCTACCATCTGTCTCCCAACAGCTGTTCCAGTGGGTCCCCTCCCCCAACCTTCTCTGAGCCTTCGGGGTCCATGTGACCTGGCCATTTAGCCCATGGTGTGTAAAAAAGTGCCGCTTAGAGGTAAAACAACCCAACCCTTTACTAGTTTAATATGAGTGGGACTCTCTCTCCCCCTTTGAAAATGACAGTGAGCAAAATGGAGGTCAAAAATTATTAAATATATATATTTCTTGCATTTTTTTTAATAATTTAGTTTTTTAGGGTCAGAGTAGCTCAGTCGTTTGCACACCAGGCTCGTAATTTGCAGTTCCCAGGTCCGATTTCCATCCGGTCCAGGATTAAGATTTCTCTCCTCAAAACTCCCTGCTCTGCCGTCTGTCAATAGTAAACACCGATGGGCTTGTAAAGGCTGCAGTCCGTCAGTTGGGGCGTTAAGCCGTGGCCCCGTGTGTGGGAGACTTATACTCTGAGTACGTTAAAGAACACACTGGATGACCTTGACGGGAGACTAACAGCTGTCCAATGGGTCCCCTTCTCTGAGCAATCGGAGTCCTTGTGATCTGGCCATTTAGCCCATATGTGCAAAAAATGCGCTCAGAGGTAAAATAACTCAAACCAAGAATTTTTTTTAAGTCCTCTGAAACAGATGAAACAGAGGGGAAAATGTTATAATGTAGTGGAATTTCAGTCTCTTGTCCATCGAGTCACTAGTCCGACTCTCATCCGTTTTATTCCTTTATGCATTAGTGACTATGAAGACTTATGTTAAATTTTCATAAGATTCATCTCTCAATAATTCCTCGAACGTGCCTTTTAATCGAAAAATGTGAATTTATCTTTTGCGAAAGTAAATTTAAAATCTATCCTCTTCCGAAAATTGTAACTGCAGATAAATGAAAAATCAGGATGAAACTTATTTAAGAACTCGATTTCCTGGCATAGTGGTTAGGCAGCTAGCGACTGTTCCAGCAAGGCAAACTTTGTGTGCTGTGTTAGCTCTAACTAAGGCAGTGGTCAGCAGTGACTTCGGTCTTAGTAGGGCATGTCCTTGTATGAGAAGGCCTGTATTAAGCTAGGAGTAGCTTCTAGGATTCTTCTCTGTCCTTTATGTCGCAAATCAAAAAAAAGGTATGGCTCTCCTGCACTCTGAACAACGGTTCGGTCTGTTTTACCTCTGAGCGGCACCTTTTTGCACACAATGGGCTAAATGGCCAAGTCACAAGGACCCCGAAGGCTCAGGAAAGGTTGGGGGAGGGGACCCACTGGAACAACTGTTGCGAGACAGATGGTAGTCTACCGTCAAGGCCATCCAGCGTGTTCTTAAACGTGCACAGGGTATGGCTCTCCCGCACAAGGGGCCACGGCTTAACGTCCCATCCGACGGACGGCGGCCTTTCCAAGCCCATCGGTGTCCCCTACTGACCGTGGGCAGGGCGGGGAATTTTGCGGATAATAAATCTCAACGCTGACCCAGCTGGGACTCGAACCTGCGAACTACAGATTACGAGCCTGGCGCGCTACCGACTGAGCCACCCCCGCCCCAAGCTAGGAGTAGCTTCTAGGATTCTTCTCTATATGTCGCAAATAAAAAAAAATAAAAAAAAATATTCCGTCGGTATTTAAAGATTTGTGGAAATTGAAACATTACAAATAAATGGTATTCAAAATAATTAGTCTGGTAAATTAATTCAAACTGGTTAGAATGAAACTAATCAGTGTTATATTAAAATTGACTCATATGTATAAACTTATCTATCAGTTTGTTCAATGATAATATCAATTGTAGTCCATTCTAAATTATTATTTTATCCATTAGTCTGAATTTAATTAAAGGCAAAACATATTTAAGTTGTTCAGTGTTTTAATACGTTAACTCTTTAAATGCGAAACGAATATAATTAAAATTTAAGATACACATAGATGTGAAGGGGCGGGGGTGACTCAGTCGGTAGCGCGCCAGGCTCTTAATCTGTAGTTCCCAGGTTCGAGTCCCAGCTGGGTCAGCGTTGAGATTTATCTCCGCAAAATTTCCCCGCCCTGCCCACGATCATTAGGGGACACCGATGGGCTTGGAAAGGCCGCCGTCCGTCGGATGGAACGTTAAGCCGTGGCCCCGTGTACGGGAGAGCCATACCCTGTGCACGTTAAAGAACACGCTGGATGGCCTTGACGGGAGGCTACCATCTGTCTCCCAACAGCTATTCCAGTGGGTCCCCTCTCCCAACCTTCTCTGAGCCTTCGGGGTTCATGTGACCTGGCCATTTAGCCCATGGTGTGCAAAAAAGTGCCGCTCAGAGGTAAAACAACCCAATCCTAGTGATCTTGCTATTTAGCCCATTGTGTGCAAAAAATTGCACTCAGATTTAAAATAACCCAAGTCTGGCCAAAATGCTCTTTATACCAGTTGTAAGATAAGATTTTCTGATTTATTCATAATTTATTTCTTTTCGTGATACCTTTTCCAGGGGACAATATCATTAAAAAAAATAACAGCATTAGGAAAAAAAGCTTTAAAATATTAAAAACAATTATAAATATTAAAAACAGTTATATCAAAACCATTTTGAAAATTTTTGAAACATAAAAAAATTGCTTTTAATCTGATTAATTTAATAATCCTCCTGATCTATTAGGAAGAGAACGAAACTAAATGGGGCGGGGGTGGCTCAGTCGGTAGCGCGCCAGGCTCTTAATCTGCAGTTCACAGGTTCGAGTCCCAGCTGGGTCAGCGTTGAGATTTATTTCCGCAAAATTCCCCGCCCTGCCCACGGTCAGTAGGGGACATGGATGGGCTTGGAAAGGCTGCCGTCCGTCGAATGGGACGTTAAGCCGTGGCCCCGTGTGCGGGAGAGCCATACCCTATGCACGTTAAAGAACATGCTGGATGGCCTTGACGGGAGGCTACCATCTGTCTTCCAACAGTTGTTCCAGTGGGTCCCCTCCCCAACCTTCTCTCTGAGCCTTCGGGGGTCCATGTGACCTGGCCATTTAGCCCATGGTGTGCAAAAAAGTGCCGCTCAGAGGTAAAACAACCCAACCCAACGGAACTAAATATTTACACTTAGCAATTTCATTACCTCACTTTTAAGTGTCCCGGAACTAATCACAAAAAAAAGAGAGCCAATATCCGTCCGCTCTGGAAGTAACGGAATCAAGAGTGCTGCGGTTATCAGCCTTGATCACTGCTCTAGTGCCGTTAATCTCGATTCAGATGAAAGGCACTAAAAAGACTGCTGTGATCGAGAGTTGTGCGAAAGAATAATGGGAGAGATAATTACTTGTTCCTTCTAATGAAAGCAACAAGGTCTTCCATTTATTAAATCATTGCTTGGAACTGTGGGAATCAGGGGAAAATGCTCCCTAGCCGAGGTGAGATAGAAACTAAAAAAGTTAATGTGGCAAGGAAATGGAACGATATACATCAGACATACAATTAACGTCATCAGGAGCTGATGTAATTTTCTCTGATGTTAGGTTGTTTGTAGGTTTAGTTGCGGGAGGCTTTCGCTCATTCGCCGTCTTCTCTGGTTTTTGCAGTCTGATTTTTACTTGGAGCATTCGCATCGCTTAGTGAAGGCGCTGACGCAAATGTGGGGACGTAGAATTAAAATATAGTGTTAGCTACATTTAATAATTTAAATACCGGAAGCTATTTATATCTTTTAATCTGGATATTTTTCAGTATAAGTTGGGTTGGGTTGTTTTACTTCTGAGCGGCACTTTTTTTGCACACCATGGGCTAAATGGCCAGGTCACATGGACCCCGAAGGCTCAGAGAAGGTTGGGGGAGGGGACCCACTGGAACAGCTGTTAGGAGACAGATGGTAGTCTCCCGTCAAGGCCATCCAGCGTGTTCTTTAACGTGCACAGGGTATGGCTCTCCCACACACTGGGCCACGGCTTAACGTCCCATTCGACGGACTTTCCAAGCCCATCGATGTCCCCTACTGACCGTGGGAAGGGCGGGGAAATTTTGCGGAGATAAATCTCAACGCTGACCCAGCTGGGACTCAAACCTGGGAACTGCAGATTACGAGCCTGGCGCGCTACCGACTGAGCCACCCCCGCCCCTTTCAGTATAAGAATTTATATCTGAATAATATATATATGATTATCAATGCTTTATGTAACGAGAGTAAATATTCGTTTTATTCCCGAATTTAGACTCAAGCTTCGGTTTGAATTCTAGCTGCGTGTTAGCACGAAAAAGTGTAAATAGTTGCAGAATTTCGAACGGAATTTTAGCCGAATAGAATATTAGCACCAAATATGTAAATTATGGCAGGATGTCAAACATAATTGTAACTGGGAACTAGCAGAAAAATTGTAAATTAGTGGATGGATATCAAACAGAATTATATCTAAAGGGCAGCAACGAAATGATAAATAGTGATTTGGCCTCAAATATTAGAATAGATTGTTTATGAATTGCCCCTTTTTTCAGTTTAATTTAATTGGAGCAAAGATTTGTTACCAAGGAGAATAGTTCGAAAAATAATTATTTTTTAACGAACTTGAATAATTCAATTATAATTTTTATAGTATTGTTTACAAACCGGCTTGATTAACAACTTTATTCGAAATCTGTGGGAGCCAGCGAATTCCGTTAGCATATCTGCTTCTGTTGATCACTGATGGACCGCCTTGTGGTTCGCAACACCTCAATAGGACTGCGAAACTGTTTTTCTCAGAGTGGTTCCTTCACTTTAGAAAAAGGTCAAATCATAAGGAATCATGTCTGGGGGATAATAGTGAATGCTCCTAGCTAATGGGGCGGGGGTGGCTCAGTCGGTAGTGCGCCAGGCTCGTAATCTGTAGTTTCCAGGTTCGAGTCCCAGCTGGGTCAGCGTTGAGATTTATCTCCGTAAAATTCCCCGCCCTGCCCACGGTCAGTAGGGGACAACACCGATGGGCTTGGAAAGGCCGCCGTCCGTCGGATGGGACGTTAAGCCGTGGCCCCGTGTGCGGGAGGGCCATATCCTGTGCACGTTAAAGAACCCGCTGGATGGCACTGACGGGAGGCTACCATCTGTCTTCCAACAGCTGTTCCAGTGGATCCCTCCCCCAACCTTCTCTGAGCCTTCGGGGTCCATGTGACCTGGCCATTTAGCCCATGGTGTGCAAAAAACTGCCGCTCAGAGGTAAAACAACCCAACCCAACTCCTAGCTGATTATAAGGTTTCCCACCATCACCTTCTCTCCTTCATACGTTGAGCCACATAACAACAGGTTGTGAATGAGAAGTGGTGGACCCCCCCCCCCGTGACATAGTGTCGACGCTTTAGTCGTATGGCTGGAGACAGATGATGCACAGGCAACTATCAGTGGCACACGGCATTCACAGTTTGATTTGATGCACTGTATGGTGGAGGATAACGTCATGTATGCATGTATGCATGTTCTTCCAGAGCTGGACATGATAAACCTTAAACCTTTGTACAGTCGCTCAAAAAAGTATCCGAACACTATGGTTGATTACAAGATTAAGAAAAAATATCTGGCAACGATTTTTTTTTGAAATTAGTGATCTGGCAACCTTCGTGTCACGTGATTACAGAATTCAGGAAAAAATATCTGGAGCGTGTACAGCAACTGTACACGCTCCAGTTACCGTTCACAGCAAACTGGAGCGTGTGCAGTTACTGCACACGATCCAGTTTGCTGTGAACGGTAACTGCACACGCTCAATATTTCCGTGAGTGAGCCCACACGATCTAGTATCAAAATAATATGACCACCTACAGTCGCTCAAAAAAGTATCCGAACACTATGGTTGTTTACAGAATTCAGAAAAAATATCTGGCAAAGATTTTTTTTTAGAAATTAGTGTTCTGGCAACCTTAAATATCTGGCAACGATTTTTTTTATAAATTAGTGATCTGGCAATCTTCGTGTAAGGTTGCTAGATCACTAATTTCTAAAAAAATTGTTGCCAGATATTTTTTCTGAATTCTTTAATCAAGCATAGTGTTCGGATACTTTTTTCAGCGACTGTACTAATAAATTATCAGATTTTGCTGCGTAACTGTTGGAAACAGATTGATTTTAAAAGGGTAGAAATCTGTCCCCCGAAACCTCATTTGTTCGACTGTCCCATCAACTCCCTTCCCCCCAGATTAGTAATGTATGAAACCTACGCTTCAACAGATAATTAACTTCACCACTGGCGTAAGTTTACATGTACCCTTTGTTTACTCCCGTCGCAATACTTACCATTCCTGAATCACAAATTATACTTTTTACGACATATATATCAGCTAGTGGACGATAGTGGGCAATTAGACATAAACAACACAAATGAGCATGTTATTAAATCTTCTATTACATCAGAAGAAATATTGAAACAGTTAATAATTCGATGAAGTTAATAATTCTTCATCGAATTATTAACAGTTTCATTTTAAGTACGTTTCCCAATAAAGTCTCTGATCTCCATAATGAGGGAGAAAATGATTTGGAACATGTTTACTCCTTTTCGGCACAACTGTTCTATAATTACAATCAATGTTAATGATCTTCGTGTCTCGCTCAGAGAGTCTGCGAGTCAACAAAGTCAACCATTTATAGTCGATATGCTCCAAATGAGGTAAATGGAAAATTTATGCGTTCAGATTCCGTGCAGTTGACCGAACAAAGTTCAATGCAGAGGAAGAAAGGTGTGAGCAGTTCGTAAAATTACCTTTAATAATATATTTTATAGAATGGATTCCGTTTCTCTGAATATATATTTCTCTGAATAATCCATTTAGAGAAGACGACACGTGACACGAAGGTTGTCAGATCACTAATTTCTAAAAAAATCGTTGCCAGATATTTTTTCTGAATTCCGTAATCAACCATAGTGTTCGGATACTTTTTTGAGCGATTGTACATCTTGAAACAACACTGCTCTGAAGAACTGGATTTTCATGATATCCTAGAATAGTGTGGACATTTATAGCTATGTATTTAACCATTGCAATCGTACTGCATATCTTTAAACTGTCCTACAGCTTTTATACTGCATAATTGCTAATTTATCTAAAAATAAGTTGAAACTATTTATACCAAAGAGTTGCAGCACAAAAAAAGAATTTAGGCAAGATTTGGGGCAGCCAATTGTAAGGTAAGAATAGTCAAACACCTTGTTAAATACATTATTATCATTACCAAATCTTCATTAGAAGAAACTGTTTATTGTGCAAGGTTTCTGTACTATAATGAAATTAAAGAAGACAATACTGGAAAAGAGGTTTTTTAGTCTTTAAGAAAGGAGATAAATTACATCACGTTTAGAGAAAGCATGTTAAAGGTATTGCAGACTCATGTTTAGAGAAAGCATATTAAAGGCATTACAGACTCATGTTTAGAGAAAGCATGTTAAATTCGTTGCAGACCCATGTTTAGAGAAAGTATTTTAAAGGATTCACAGACTCATGATTAGAGAAAGAATGTTAAAGGCATTACAGAGACATGTTTAGAGAAAGCATGTTAAATTCTTTGCAGACTCATGTTTAGAGAAAGTATTTTAAAGGATTCACAGACTCATGATTAGAGAAAGAATGTTAAAGGCATTACAGAGACATGTTTAGAGAAAGCATGTTAAATTCATTGCAGACTCATGTTTACAGAAAGTATTTTAAAGGATTCACAGACTCATGTTTAGAGAAAGAATGTTAAAGGCATTACAGACTCATGTTTAGAGAAAGCATGATAAAAGCATTGCAGACATGTTTAGAGAAAGGATAGCCTTTTACTTTCGTAAACATCTGATAACTCTCATAACATGCAACACTCATAAACATTAATGTGTAGGTACTTCTTAATATAGAAATATGTTTAAAGCTGAAAACCTGTTTTTTTAAAAAAAACGTTTTCCTAATGTTTTCGTAAGCCGTTTGTCACCGAATTTATCAAAGCAGATATTCGACCAGTTTCTTGACCTAGGAATCGATCGTAACGGGTCCTTTTATCAAATGAAACTTTATCAGAAGCGTAACGGATCATATAATTTTTTCTCATTTTCTTCCTCCCACACCAATAAAAAAATTGGATAAATTTTATTGTTTTGACGGCTTGCATAAGCGGCTGCTTATCGTCGTTAACCGTGTGCAGAACCTTCAACATGCTTTCTCTGAACATGACGTCATTTACCTTCTTTTCTAAAGACTAAAAACCCCTTTTCCAGATATTATGGGGCGGGGGTGGCACAGTCGGTAACTCGCCAGACTCGCAATCTGTAGGTTCGAGTCCCAGCTGGGCCAGCGCTGAGATTTATCTCCGCATAACTTCCCGCCCTAGGTCAGTAAGGGAACCAATGGTCTTGTAAAAGCCGCCGTCTGTCAGATGAGACTTTAAGCCATGGCGCCGTGTGCGACGGAGCTATATCCTGTGCACGTTAAAGAATATGCTGGATGGCTTTGACGGGAGGTACCATCTGCCTCTTAATAGCTGTACAGTGAGTCCCTTGCCATAACCTTCTCTGAGTCTTCGGAGTCCTTGTGACTTGATCTTTTTGTGCAAAAAAGTGCCGCTCAGAAGACCCAACCCAGATATTATCTTGCTAACTTCATCACAGTGTAGAAACTTGCAGCAGTTTACTAATATGCAGCAGTTTACTAATATTTTGCAGCAGTTTACTAATTGCAGCAGTTTACTAATATTTATTAGAAGAAACAAGCAGTTTCTTCTAATAAATATTTAGTAATGTATAATATGTTTTACAGGGTCTGACTTTTCTTACTTTAAAATTGGATTTTCCTCTTAAAAATACATTAAAGCATCGTTTCTACTCAATTTAGGGGCGGGGGTGGCTCAGTCGGTAGCGCGCCAGGCTTGCAATCTGCAGTTCCCAGGTTCGAGTCCCACCTAGGTCAGCGTTGAGATTTATCTCCGCAAAACTCCTCGCCCAGCCCTCCGTCAATATGGGACACCTATGGGCTTAGAAAGACCACCGTCCGTTGGATGGGACTTTAAGCCGTGGCCCCGTGTGCGGGAGAGCCATACCCTGTGCACTTTAAAGAGCAATTGGATGACCTTGAAGGGATTATACCATCTGTCTCCCAAAAGCTATTCCAGTGGGTCCCCTCCCCCGACCTTCTCTGAGCCTTCGGGGTCCATGTGACCTGGCCATTTAGCCCATGGTGTGCAAAAAAAGTGCCGCTCAGAGGTAAAACAACCCAACCCCGGAAAATATATTTAAAATTAATATGAAATAAAATTTTTTTCATTTATAAGAGATTAAAAACGAGATAATGATATAATTGAATTTATTATTAATAATTCAAACAAAAGAATAATAATTATAAAATATTCATCGTGTTCTGTTTTGAAAAATGTGCATGTTCATATTTTTTTTCACTAATTCATATGGAAAAACTTAAAATTTGTAAAGTGACAAGCAAATTTGAAGCATATTTTTGTATATTCATATTTATTTTGAAACGTTTCTTCTGTCCCTAAACTTTGCTGCCTGAGGCCACTATCTCATAAGCACCGATATTATCTTCGCCCTCCCCTATTATTATGTGTTGCGAGTGGGAGATTCTCTAAATTTAAGCAGTTTTAAAACCGCTGACTCGACCGTTGGTGTTCTCAGTAGATCAGTAATCAGTAGTTCCCAGTCTTTCGATTCCAACCAAGATATCATTTATCATTTACTACGTATTATTTGGAAAAGTGCATCATGAGGATGAAAAAATTGTGTTGTATTATTCGAAAATTAGAACCTGGTAGTGGCGCTTCCTTAAAATTAGTTTGACAAACCAAATGCCCCCATAAATCTCTAAAACACCCCCGTTATGAGTTGGGTTGGGTTGTTTTACCTCTGAGCGGCACTTTGTTGCGCACCATCGGATGTCCCCTACTGACAAGTGGGCAGGGCGGGGAATTTTGCGGAGATAAATCTCAACGCTGACCCTGCTGGGACTCGAACCTGGGAACTACAGATTACGAGCCTGGCGCGCTACCGACTGAGCCCCCCCCCCCCCCCCCCCCCCGTTATGAACCACGGCTTTAAAGTGGTATAAACTCGACCTAACCCAATTTAATTTCCTTTTGTGGGTTTCATCAATGGTGCAATTGATCTCCCGCCATTTCCACAATGAAGGACAAGATTACTATCCCTCAAATAACTCCTTATCTGCTCCATTAGAATGCTACTGTCCCTCAAATAACGGGGCGGGGTTGGCTCAGTCGGTAGCGCGCCAGGCTCGTAATCTGTAGTTCCCAGGTTCGAGTCCCAGCTGAGTCAGCTTTGAGATTTATCTCCGCAAAATTCTCCGCCCTGCCCACGGTCAGTAAAGGACACCGATAAGTTTGGAAAGTCCGCCGTCCGTCGGATGGGACGTTAAGCCGTGGCCCCGTGTGCGGGGAGCCATACCCTGTGCACGTTAAAGAACACGCTGGATGGCCTTGACGGGAGGCTACCATCTGTCTCCTAACAGCTGTTCCAGTGGGTCTCCTCCCCCAACCTTCTCTGAGTCTTCGGGATCCATGTGACCTAGCCATTTAGCCCATGGTGTGCAAAAAAAGTGACGCTTAGAGGTAAAACAACCCAATCCTGTAGTAATGTCCCGGGTCCTCATGTTCTCATAGGAGCAAGACTTTTTTTCTTTAAATATAATAATTTCCATTTTACACCAGTTCCACGGAATTGGGGATAAACTATTACAAGCAGTGAGTTACAGCTGTCAACATACTGCTTAAAATAGTTAAGTATTTAAAATAAATAAGCATTGGAATCTTGCAAAGTATCGGACTCGAGTTTTTACTGCAACTCGATCTCCCCTTTCCCCTGAAAAGAAGTGTTAGTCCACCTCTGCATGCACGCTAAGTATGCGGACTCATTTTTTATAGCAACGGATAAAATGGTTATAAATGATTAAGTCGTAAAAAACTTTTCAATTATCACGTAAAAGAACAAAATTTCCAAAAACTTTTACCTAAACAATTCATAAAATAAGAGACGACTCACCTGTGTAGGAAGACGACTTCCACATCCACGTCCTCTCTATCCTCATGGAGGAAATCTTTGAGGAAATAAGACACGGAGTCGTAGTTGATATGTCCACAAACCACAATATGCCTAAGAATAGCATCCAATAGCAATTTGAATTAGCATATTTAACGACTCAACAAGTATATCACCACATTGCACTGTTAGAAAAAACAATCTGTATCCTGTGACCAAAAAACTATAAAACTTACAAATACCAAAGCTTGAAACGGAGCGTAGTTTCTTTTGTCAGCTTTTTTTGAGAGGCTACATTTATGAAAAAACAAATTTAAGATTTCTTTTAATATTATTATGATCATTGATTGCGAGAACATCCATTTGACGAAGTAATCAGAATTTCAAGGGTTGGGTTGTTTTACCTCTGAGCGGCACTTTTTTGCACACCATGGGCTAAATGGCCAGGTCACATGGACCCCGAAGGCTCAGAGAAGGTTGGGGGAGGGGACCCACTGGAACAGCTGTTGGGAGACAGATGGTAGCCTCCCGTCAAGGCCATCCAGCGTGTTCTTTAACGTTTAGAGGGTATGGCTCTCCCGCACACGGGGCCACGGCTTAACGTCCCATCCGACGGACGGCGGCCTTTCGAAGCCCATCGGTGTCCCCTATTGACCGTGGGCAGGGCGGGGAATTTTGCGGAGATAAATCTCAACGCTGACCCAGCTGGGACTCGAACCTGGGAACTACAGATTACGAGCCTGGCGCGCTACCGACTGAGCCACCCCCGCCCCAGAATTTCAAGAAGTCAAAGTGGGGTTGTAATTACGATTGAGTTAAATCATGAATCCTATTACTCGTTACAGCAAAGGGAGGACATGGGAGACAGAAAATAGCGCAGAGGGTGGGTTCTAGCGGGTAACAGAGATGAGCGACGCATCCCTGTGGGGATTTATCAAGGGACACCAAAATTTTAAAGGTCACTGTTCCGATCGCAAGTTAACATCAATGTATTTATTATTATGTTATAATTGGGATTTATGTTTATATGAACATGAAAAGTGTAACAGAAGTTTAATTTTGCATTTTATTTCTGTAGACTACGTATCTAGGGAGGGTCCAATACCACCCCCCTTCCCTGCTCCTTTGAGAATGCTAGTAATCGGAACGGAAGCAAAAAAAATGCTAAATATATATATTGCAAATATATTTGAAGAAATTTTATTTAAAGATCGCTGAAATGGAAGTAAATATTTATACCGGAAGGTCGTCCGTACTCTACCTTGACCTTCCTTTTCACTCCGATTACTTGTGTATCTTCCACTCCTCCATTTTCCCCCTACTAGATCTGGGCCTGGTAAATATACTTATGTTAGAATGAAGAACACATTTCTTTTTAATGTTGGATGAAGGCATTTCAATGGATTTTTTGTACGGGCGCTAACATACCTAGCGTCGGGACACTAGAGAAAGGCACATATGACTATAAAGGATGACACAAAGGAAAGAAAGGGGGACATAAGTGATAAGAAAGAATATCAGAGAGTAAAGAAAGGGGGACATAAAGGATAAGAAAAGTATCAGAGAGTAAAGAAAGGGGGGACATAAATGATAAGAAAAATTGTCAGAGAGGAAAGAAAGGAGGACATAAAGGATAAGAATGAATATCAGAGAGGAAAGAAAGGGAGACATAAAGGATAAGAAAGAATATCAGAGAGTAAAGAAAGGGGGACATAGAGAATAAGAAAGAATATCAGAGAGGAAAGAAAGGGGGACATAAAGGATAAGAATGAATATCAGAGAGGAAAGAAAGGGAGACATAAAGGATAAGAAAGAATATCAGAGAGGAAAGAAAGGGGGACATAAAGGATAAGAATGAATATCAGAGAGGAAAGAAAGGGAGACATAAAGGATAAGAAAGAGTATCAGAGAGGAAAGAAAGGGGGACATAGAGAATAAGAAAGAATATCAGAGAGGAAAGAAAGGGAGACATAAAGGATAAGAATGAATATCAGAGAGGAAAGAAAGGGAGACATAAGGGATAAGAAAGAGTATCAGAGAGGAAAGAAAGGGAGACATAAAGGATAAGAAAGAATATCAGAGAGGAAAGAAAGGGGGACATAAAGGATAAGAATGAATATCAGAGAGGAAAGAAAGGGAGACATAAAGGATAAGAAAGAGTATCAGAGAGGAAAGAAAGGGGGACATAAAGGATAAGAATGAATATCAGAGAGGAAAGAAAGGGAGACATAAAGGATAAGAAAGAATATCAGAGAGGAAAGAAAGGGGGACATAAAGGATAAGAATGAATATCAGAGAGGAAAGAAAGGGAGACATAAAGGATAAGAAAGAGTATCAGAGAGGAAAGAAAGGGGGACATAAAGGATAAGAATGAATATCAGAGAGGAAAGAAAGGGAGACATAAAGGATAAGAAAGAATATCAGAGAGGAAAGAAAGGGGGACATAAAGGATAAGAATGAATATCAGAGAGGAAAGAAAGGGGGACATAAAGGATAAGAAAGGAGGAAACTGCGGAAAGAAAGGAGAGCATAATTTTATATTATTCACTGAAAAAAATATACTGTGATAAAAAAAAGCCTTCATTTCAGAAAAAATATACCTTTATCAATATTAGATAGAAATTTACCAAATGGTAATTTTCCAAATTCTTCTGAATAAATTTTGTTCTTTTAAATGTAGTTATCCGCGATGACAGGGAGACTCTTTATTTTCTAGGAACTTCGTGATCTCCAAGACGGAAATTTTAAGATTTAATTCCAGTTTTCTACTCAACACTCGAATAATTTTTTAAAATTTGCATTTGCTTTTTCAGCAAAAAAATCCCTTATTTCACATAAAATAATTCTTTTAGCATGGCTTTATTCCAATGCATTTTTTTCCTTTTTTAAGATGAATAAAATAAATATCCCCTCAAGCAGCTGCTTGCCACAGAGGTCTGATAGGATCCTGTCTGCTTATATGCCATAGTAGAAGGTCTGTGAAGATGGTAGGACCTCAGCAGGAAAACAACACATATGCCTTACCCGTGACTCGAACCCTGGTCCCTTAGATCAGTAGGCAACCGCGCTAACCACTCGGCTACGGGATGGCTTAAGATGAATATTATCATTCAATTTTCAAATCAGTTTTTTTTTTGTCATTTCAAGTATTTTTCTTTCACTCGTGTCAGTCATTAATAATGCAGTAATATTTCCTCGTATTCCCGGGGCGGGGTTAGCTCAGTCGGTAGCGCACCAGGCTAGCAATCTACAGTTCTCAGGTTCAGGTTCGAGTCCCAGCTATGTCAGCGTTGGGACTTATCTCCGCAAAACTCCATGCTCTGCCCACGGTCAGTAGGGGACACCGATGGGCTTGAAAAGGCCGCCGTCCGTCGGATGGGACGTTAATCCGTGGTCCCGTGTGCGGGAGAGCCATACCCTGTGCACGTTAAAGAACACGCTGGGTGGCTTTGACGGGAGGCTACCATCTGTCTCCCAACAGCAGTTCCAGTGGGTCCCCTCCCCAACCTTCCCTGAGCCTTTGGTGTCCTTGTGATCTGACCATTTAGCCCATGGTGTGCAAAAAAGTGCAACTCAGAGGTAAAACAACCCAAATCCTCGTGTTCCTACAGATTTTTGTCCTCGTTAACATCATTTTTTCTTACCAGCAGTTTTATCCACTATCCGCATCGACATTAATGTTTTATCCGCACAGATTTCAATCCATTAACACTTGTTTCGATCCATTTATCCGGAGCAGATGCCGCTATAAGGTCTTTCATTTTACAGCATATTAATTAATTATCATTTACAATAACATTAATTTTATATTCTAATCATTGTTAAAAAAATATTTACATCTTTGAATTTGAAATGATGTTTTACAATATTACAGAATTATAAGTGCAAAGTTTCGAAAAACACACGGTAAATTATCACCACATTTAACAGAAACTTTCTAACTTAAAAAACACAAATTTAAAACTGTTCCAAGTAATATTAAGCAAGAAGAGATAATAGAATTAATTAAAGCAACATGAAACAAATAAATCACAATCCATATATATATAATACAACAATGAATTATATTTACACATATTAGTTTCAAACGGAAAGAATGGCGTATCCAAAAAATTTAAGTGAGATATTTAAAAAAATTAAATCGGATTTTTGACAGACGTTCTTAGAAAATATAAGTTATTCAAAACTTCAAGAAGATAAAATTAAATCTGATTTTTGACAGACGTTCTTAGAAAATATAAATTCTTAGAAAATTGCAAATGATATTTCTAAGAACATCTGTTTGGGGGGGGGGGGGGGTTATAACCCAGAATTTTCCCACCCTAGGCTAAACCACTGAACCAAAATACCCCATATAAAAATACCATTAATATTATAATTAAATTCACCAATTGAACGATTAAATAAAGATATAAGTAAGATATAAATATTTGTCTGTTAAATGAGAAAAAAAAAGCCTTGTGCCGAAAAAAATAAAATCTTTTTCTTTTGCATAAAATGCAGAGAAACTGAAATAAAAAATGCTTGTACAACTATATATCGGCTCTATTTCTTTCTGCAGCCTATCAGCAGACAAATGTTACCTCATGTCATTTCCCGCTAAATTTTCCCGCTCTTTCCTTTCCCTCCAAAATCCAATCCTCGGTATTGGATTGGATTGTTTTACCTCTGAGCGTCACTTTTTTGCACACCATGGGCTAAATGGCCAGGTCACATGGACCCCGAAGGCTCAGAGAAGGTTGGAGGAGGGGACCCACTGCAACAGCTGTTGGGAGACAGATGGTAGCCTCCCGTCAAGGCCATCCAGCATGTTCTTTAACGTTCACAGGGTATGGCTCTCCCGCACACGGGGCCACGGCTTAACGTCCCATCCGACAGACGGCGGCATTTCCAAGCCCATCCCAAGTCCATCGGTGTCCCCTACTGACCGTGGGCAGGGCGGGGAATTTTGCGGAGATAAATCTCAACGCTGACGCAGCTGGGACTCGAACCTGGGAACTACAGATTACGAGCCTGGCGCGCTACCGACTGAGCAACCCCCGCCCTCCCAAATCAGTTATTCTCAGAATGTTGTGACATGCGCGTTTATGTATATATTATGGTGACTGCCACTTTCAATATTTCATGTAAATATTTATGTAGCGATGAAACTAGATAGTGACTGGCCCTGGTGCAAAATATTTTAATGGGGCTCTATCACAGTGCATAAACTCCCCCCCCCCCCCGGCGCCTTGCATCATCTGCCCCAACGGTAGTTTTGCCACTGCAATGGCGTATCTGAAAAGGGGATGAGGCGGTTTTACCCTTCCACCCCGTGATATATTGAATAACGGATATTTTATTCAAGGAAATCCAGGAAATCTCGAGACTTCAAGGGGGGCGGGGGTGGCTCAGTCGGTAGCGCGCCCGGCTCGTAATCTGTAGTTCCCAGGTTCGAGTCCCAGCTGGGTCAGCGTTGAGATTTATCTCCGCAAAATTCCCCTCCCTGCCCACGGTCAGTAGGGGACACCGCTGGGCTTGGAAAGACCGCCGTCCGTCAGATGGGACGTTAAGCCGTGGTCCCGTGTGCGGGAGAGCCATACCCTGTGCACGTTAAAGAACACGCTGGATGGCCTTGACGGGAAGCTACCATCTGTCTCCCAACAGCTGTTCCAGTGGGTCCCCTCCCCCAACCTTCTCTGAGCCTTCGGGGTCCATGTGACCTGGCCATTTAGCCCATGGTGTGCAAAAAAGTGCCGCTCAGGGGTAAAACAACAACCCGAGACTTCAAGAACCAGAAAACCAAGTCGTGTAGAATCTATTAGATTCAAACATATCAGGTAGGATATGTTCAATAAAATGTTCTCCGTCTGATAAATGAAGCTAAACTGATGAAATATCTTGAGTAATCTTGCACGTTTTAGAACACGGGTGCACAACATCTGCCTGGTCGCAGAAGAGACATTTTCGGAGCCTGTGGACCCCCCAGGAAGAAACATTTTAACATGTTGAACACACTGAAGTCATAACTTGGCACATAAGCACAATACTTCACTGAGGAAATGGAATTGTAAATAATTACATTATTTACAAATTTGTAACCATAACAGCAATAAGAATAACAAATGATGTCAAATATCGTTTAAATGTTTGGCATCAAAATAAGCAGTCATGGGCTACGGATTGTATATCACTGCCTTAGGTAAATGCACGTTGAGCTCAGCCATTAGTTTGAAAGCCGTCCCGTGGCCGAGTGGTTAGCGCGCTTGGCTACTGATCTACGGGACCTGGGTTCGAGCCCCGGATAAGGCATGGATGTTCGTGTTGTTTTTCTGCTGAGGTGTTGCCATCCTCTCAGACCTTCTACTGTGGCATAAAAACTGACAGGCTCCTGTCAGACCTCTGTGGCAAGCAGCTGCTTGAAGGGGTATTTATTTTATTTAGCCGTCCCGTGGCCGAGTGGTTAGCGCACTTGGTTTCTGATTTACGGGACCTGGGTTCGAGCCCCGGATAAGGCATGGATGTTCGTGTTGTTTTTCTGCTGAGGTCCTGCCATCCTCTCAGACCTTCTACTCTGGCATATAAACTGACAGGCTCCTGTCACACCTCTGTGGCAAGCAGCTGCTTGAGGGGGTATTTATTTTATTTAGCCGTCCCGTGGCCGAGAGGTTAGCGCACTTGGTTTCTGATCTACGGGACCTGGGTTCGAGCCCCGGATAAGGCATGGATGTTCGTGTTGTTTTTCTGCTGAGGTCCTGTCTTCCTCTCAGATCTTCTACTGTTTCATATAAACTGACAGGCTCCTGTCAAACCTCTGTAGCAAGCAGCTGCTTGAGGGGATATTTATTTATTTATTAGTTTGAAATTTTGAACTACGAAGCCTGCATTTTGTGTTGTTGAGTAATCTCAGTGTAAGGGAAAATTTATGCAAAGTATGATGCAGCTCCTCTTTATACACTGCCTAGGCAAAAAGAAACGTAGAGAATTTTCTGTTATGCCAGAGGAGAGCCAAATTCCACGCTCAGTAATTTCCAAAATATGTTGTTCGTAGTAAAATGTGACAGGAAAAAAATATTAAAAATCTATCTAAATCTCGATTTTTTTTTCAACAATATTTGTTCACTATTAAGAAGTTGTGTAAATATGAGCATTTGACAATAGAAATGACAGTCATGAGAATTTAGCTCAGAATTCAAATTTAAAGGCAATGAAATTCCGACAGCATTTGTAAAATTGGATGATACTGGGTAAAATTGCAGAAGACCCTTCAAGACACTTTTAGTTAAAAAAATTTTACATATTAGAACAGAATTAAAACAATGTAAGAATAGTTGTTAAGTTGGGTTGGGTTGTTTTACCTCTGAGCGGCACTTTTTTGCACACCATGGGCTAAATGGCCAGGTCACATGGACCCCGAAGGCTCAGAGAAGGTTGGGGGAGGGGACTCACTGGAACAGCTGTTGGTAGACAGATGGTAGCCTCCCGTCAAGGCCATCCAGCGTGTTCTTTAACGTGCACAGGGTATGGCTCTCCCGCACACGGGGCCACGGCTTAACGTCCCATCCGACGGACGGCGGCCTTTCCAAGCCCATCGGTGTCCCCCTACTGACCGTGGGCAGGGCGGGGAATTAGTTGTTAAGTAATCTCCCTCTTAGAGATCAATGTTAACCCTGTGTTTACATTAAAAATTCTCGAGTCTTTACCTATCGTAGGAAGCGGTTTAAAGCAGCCAATATTTTTTCTGCTGTAATGGATCTGGTACAGTCGGTCAAAAAAGTATCCAAACACTGTGGTTGATTACAGAATTCAGAAAAAAAATCTGGCAACGATTTTTTTTTAGAAATTAGTGATCTGGCAACCTTCGTGTCACGTGATTACAGAATTCAGGAAAAATATCTGGAGCGTGTACAGCAACTGTACACGCTCCAGTTACCGTTCACAGCAAACTGGAGCGTGAGCAGTTACTGCACACGCTCCAGTTTGCTGTGAACGGTAACTGCACACGCTCAATATTTCCGTGAGTG
This sequence comes from Ryuthela nishihirai, assembly GCA_038380435.1. NCBI lineage: Eukaryota > Metazoa > Arthropoda > Arachnida > Araneae > Heptathelidae > Ryuthela > Ryuthela nishihirai. Next base: position 31,271,851 of record JAWZYU010000013.1, read on the forward strand.
AGCCCACACGATCCAGGTCTTTGTGAGCTCACACGATCCAATGTGCTGTGAACATTAACCGCAACCGCTCCAGTTTGCTGTGAACGGTAACTGCACACGCCCCATATTCATTGCATTATATGTATATTCATACGCATTATATATATCAAAAAAGTATCCGAACACTATGGTTGATTACAGAATTCAGAAAAAATATCTGGCAACGATTTTTTTTTAGAAATTAGTGATTTGGCAGCCTTCGTGTTACGTGACACGAAGGCACTAATTTCATCACTAATTTCATAAAAAATCACTAATTTCTAAAAAAATCGTTGGCAGATATTTTTTTCTGAATTCTGTAATCAACCATAGTGTTCGGATACTTTTTTAACCGACTGTATCAGAGGGAGATCTGGTATCGAGGAACAGAACACCACAGTGTTTCTGAATTTTGCTGTGTCTTATAAATCGCTACGGTGCTCATTTTTTAATTGTGTTGACTGTCATTGATCTGTCATTCAAAAGACCCAGTATATGTTATCCAATTGTAATCCCAATAGACCAATGCAGTCTTTTTTATCTTTTAGAGAATCATTGAAAAGTAAAATATAAAAATTATAGTTAGAAGACAAAATTATATTTTTATTCCTTACAAAGGTATTAGGAAATTAAATGATGAATAAAATATTTAATGATTACAGTTAATATTAAAATAAATTAATAATAAAAGTAACTTTCATAATACCTTACCGAAAGATGAAAAAGAATTAAAGAAATGCTTCTGAATTGAATTTGACTTTTAAATATCGTATTTATGCACATAAAAGCTGCATTTAATTTGCCGCCACCTTATGTCGGATGGGATGGGGTGCAGGTGAATGGGTTCAGGGTGCAGGGGGTTCAGGGTGCAGGTGAACCGCACCCTCTGCACATTGAGGAGCATGCCGAGTGGCCTTGACTGGAGTGTTCCATCTGTCTGCTAACAGTTGTCAGGTGAATTCGCTTCCCGAGCTTTCTCCGAGTCCTTGGGGTCCTTGTGACCTAGCTATTTAATACAGTTTGTGAAAACAAAGTGTAACTCAGGGGGATAACAATAGAGCCTTTTTTTTGTCCAAAATTTCTACCTCCAGCTTTTTGGAGAATACAGAAAAAATGAACTAAAGAAAAATGTTCAATATTTATTGATGCAAAATCTATAAAATATAGGTTGCTAGATGGCGCTCCTGTTCCTCAGCTTCTGAAAACTTGAAATTGGAAGCCATTTTGTTTCCAAGTTAACGTTAAAAGATAGGTACTAAGTTTGAGGAAAAGGAAAGATATTATGTTTTAGAAAAGAAAAGGTACTATGTTTAAGAAAAGATACTATGTTTAAGAAAAGAAAAAGTACCATGTTTAAGAAAAGTAAAGATACTATGTTTAAGAAAAGAAAAAGTACCATGTTTAAGAAAAGAAAAAGTACCATGTTTAAGAAAAGTAAAGATACTATGTTTAAGAAAAGAAAGTAAAAGTTATTGTAAAAAAAATGGTACTATGTTTAAGAAAAAGTACTATGTTTAAAAAAAAGGAAAGAAAAGGTATGAAGTTAAAGAAAATGTATTCTATTAAAGAATAGGTACTGTGTTTAAGAAAAGATAATATGTTTAAGAAAGGAAAAGATAGTATATTAGAGATAAGCAATGAGTTCGTGCTCACATTTTGGAGTCCATTCAAAAATTTCGATAATTACTGAGCGCGAATCTTTCCTAGCAATCTTAGACAAAAAATATTTCTGGCACATCATAAAACACATCGCTAAACCATTTTTTTCAGTCATTACAAGCTTAAAATAATTTTAATGTTTTTATGACTGAATTAAAATCTTAATGTTATTTGGAACCAAAAAATGCTGGAAATAATTCGCAAAAACTGAAAAGTTTTTGAATAGTCATCATTATAAAAGCTAAAAGCAATTCAGTAAAGAAAGCCGCATGCCTAAAAAAAGTAATCGAAAGCTGAATGGAAGTTATTATTTTCACTCACTAAAGACTCGATCAGCTTCTATTAACTCTGTGTATTTAACTGTTGTCTATCTGATAAGTTAGAGCAATTACATTGAAGAATATGATTCTAAACTGAAAACTGTCCAAAAACATAACTGCGCACATTAATAACGTAGATGCGTTTTATTTTCGGGCCCATCTCATTTTTCTGTTCCTTCCTTTAAAAATACATAAAGTAACAGATGCTTAGAGAGAATTCCCTATTTTTATCGAAATTATTAGCGACATAAACGTCACACAATGTAAGGGGTTTCACCAGTCATGATACTGTACAAACACAGACTGCTATTAAAGGATAGTGTGCATTGGGTTGTTTTACCTCTGAGCGGCACTTTTTTGCACACCATGGGCTAAATGGCCAGGTCACATGGACCCCGAAGGCTCAGAGAAGGTTGGGGGAGGGGACTCACTGGAACAGCTGTTGGGAGACAGATGGTAGCCTCCCGTCAAGGCCATCCAGCGTGTTCTTTAACGTGCACAGGGTATGGCTCTCCCCACACGGGGCCACGGCTTAACGTCCCATCCGACGGACGGCGGGCTTTCCAAGCACATCGGTGTCACCTACTGACCGTGGGCAGGGCGGGGAATTTTACGGAGATAAATCTCAACGCTGACCCAGCTGGGACTCGAACCTGGGAACTACAGATTACGAGCCTGGCGCGCTACCGACTGAGCCACCCCGCCCCCTTTATGTTATTAGGTAGACTATTGGCCATTTTTGAAAAGTGTGCAAATAGAATAATTTATCATTATTATATAAAAAGAAAATATTATCGAGTTATCTAAAATGAATTACTCTCTTCGTAAAAACAAATAACAATCAATTTAATTTTAAAATGCAAATTAGAAATTGATTTTTACGCCAAATTTACTTACGCGTGAACTAAACATAATGCCTGCAGTCGAACATTTATTTTTATGGAAATTATTTCGCTCCTCCAACACTGGAGGAGATAAACTATAATCGACAGCGAATAAAAGCTTAAATGGCACCCTCTGGTGGCGAATTTTTCTTTAGAGTTTAGTATCTTAAGAAAGCGATTTTCATACGCGCGCATATAACATTAAGACATTCATAATTTCAAAAGAAATAATCAAATATAACGGTAAATTTTTGTTTAATTTAGTTGTAGAGTAGTGGATATTAAAATCTAGAAATATTACGAAGAGGTAATAAATGCCAAGTTTAACCATACGCTTTAAAATGTAACAAGTGTATTATTTTATAAATTAATGCTAATAATATATTTTGATAATTTAAAATTTATGACATACTGAACTTTGTCGAACTATGAACAGTGTGTCTGAAAGCCTCAGAAGGAGGGGGAGACCTAGGATGCGGTGGGCAGATTATGTCAAACAGGATCTTGTTAGAATTGATGTGCAGTGGCCAGATGCAGCAGATGTAGCTCAGGACAGATATGCTTGGAGGACTAAATTACACGATCTGGTTGGACCTCCGTAGCACATGGCTGCTTGAGGATGATGATGATGATGATGAACTTTGGCAACATAATCAATACTGATACTTTCTAAAATAGATTTTATAGTGTACATGAAGATAATTTTATTGTCAATTCTTTTCTAGCTAAAACAAGGTGTTCTTAACACCTATGGTGTACGTACCCCCAGGGCTGGTTGGTTGGTTGTTTGGGGTTTTTTGGCGCAAGAGCAACAGGGCTATATTGCGCCAAACAAAAAGATATAAATTGATAAAAGTCATTGAACCCACAACCAAAGTTAAAAACACACAGAAACATAACCAGAACAATAAAGATAAGTAAAAATGGCAAAAATAACAACACGTGTAAAATCGACAATAAAATGGGTGTATAGGACCCAGTAAAAAACAGAAACAAGCGTAAAATCAAAGTAACAAAGTAAAAAGGTTCATAAACGCATAAAATATCCAGTAAAACGTAAAAAGTCAAAAACAGGAGTTAAAAACGATTCATCGGATAAAAGATGTCCGAGTGTAACGGGCTCGGACGTAAAATCATGAGAGGTAAAAAACATTCTTCTTTCAAGGTTAAAACAAACACAGTCAATTAAAATATGCTTCACAGTTAAAACGGTGTCACAAAACTCGCACTTAGGTACTGCGTCCGCCTTAAGTAGAAAAGAGTGGGTTAAAAACGAGTGACCTAAGCGGAGCCGAGCAAGGACAACTTCCTCCTTACGATTCCTGCGGTAACAAGACTGCCATGGTTTGATGATAGGTTTGATCTCAAAGAGCTTGTTGGTAAGCTGTTCTGACCAAGATCTCTGCCACCGTGCCCGGAGCTCGATGGTGAAACGCTGCCGGAAATCCACATATGGAACCGGCAACGGAGAGTCGGACAGGGGCGTTGCTGACCTGGCAGCAGAATCTGCCAAATCATTGCCCCTGATTCCGACATGACCGGGCACCCAACAGAAGAGAATCGTGGTGGTGGCTGCCAGACGATGGAGCTGCTGGCGGATCTTGGAGAGAACAGGGTGAGGCCGATGCCTCACCGAGATCAAAGCCTGTAGCGAGCTAAGCGAGTCGGTGTAAAGCACACACCGACGATGATGCTTAGCTGCTATATGGTCCAAGGCAATGCTGATAGCATGCAACTCAGCAGTGAAGATGGAACACTGCTGTGGGATCTGGTCTGCAATGATTACATCACAGCAGACCATGGCTGATCCCACCGAAGTGCCGGACTTCGAGCCATCTGTGAAGACAGGCAAGAAGTCCGGGTGCTCAGCACGATGGCTGGCAAAGAGTTGCCGGTACACACAGTCGGGTGTAAAGGCCTTCCCCGTCCTGCACAGGGAAAAATCGCAGGAAGGGGAAACAGCGAGCCAAGGTGGAAGTGGCTCAGCTGTCGACTGTGCGATGCTATCGAGACTGGTGTTGATGTCTCGCAGGTAACCTCGGACACGCAAACCGAAAGGACGAATGGCAGTCGGCCGATTCTGGTATAACATTTCCCACCTGGGACTGAAAACGCAGTCCCAAGTGGGATGGCCTGGCAGGGATCGCAATTTTGATGCATACTGCAGGGACAACTGCTGACAGCGAATAGATAAGGATGGTTCATCGGTCTCAACGTAGAGACTCTGGACCGGTGAAGTGCGGAAGGCCCCCGTGCACACACGGAGGGCCTGATGATGGAGTGGGTCCAGCACTTTCACCACCGAATCCCGGGCGGAGTCATACACCTGGGATCCGTAGTCCAGTTTCGACCGGACAAGTGCACGGTAAAGGCGGAGCAAAGAACATCGGTCCGCCCCCCAAGAGAGGGAGGAGAGGACCTTGATGATGTTCAATGCCCGCGTGCACTTGGACCTGAGATGTCTAATATGAGATAAAAAGGTCAATTTCCGGTCGAAGATGAGACCGAGAAACTTGGTCTCCGCCACAACTGGAATGATGTTACCCCCGAGCCGCAGCTCGGGGTCCAGATGAAGATTACGCTTGCGGCAAAAGTGCACACAAGCGGTCTTCTGTGGGGAGAACCGGAACCCATTCGCCGTCGCCCAAACCGAGAGATTGTTCAGGGCAGTTTGCAGTTGTCGTTCAATGACCCTCATGCTGGACGATGAGCAAAAGATGCTAAAGTCGTCAACATAGAGGGCATTGCCTACAGTCGGAGGAAGTTGCCGTGTAATGGAATTTATCTTGACAGCGAAAAGCGTAACACTCAGGACGCAGCCTTGTGGCACCCCCTGTTCTTGGGGGAAAGGCCGCGATAGAGTGTTGCCGACACGGACTCGAAAAACACGAGAAGATAAAAAGTTAGCAATGAAGATCGGCATGTGACCTCGCAAGCCGAAACTGTGAAGGTCACGAAGAATGCCGAATCTCCATGCCGTGTCGTACGCTTTTTCGATGTCGAAGAAAACTGACACCAGGTGCTCTCGTCGTAAAAAAGAATTCCTGATCGCCGATTCGAGGCGGATCAGGTGGTCTAAAGTAGACCGGTGCCTGCGAAAGCCACACTGGGTGTTGGAAAGAAGGCTGTGATGTTCCAAATACCAGGCCAGCCTGGTATTTACCATTCTTTCCAACACCTTGCAGACGCAGCTCGTCAATGCAATTGGACGATAATGTGAAGGAATCTTGGGATCTTTTCCTGGCTTAGGGAAGGCCAAGACGATGGCCTCCCGCCAGGAGTCCGGAAACTGCTCCTCGATGAAAATACGGTTGAAGAGTCGGAGCAGTCGATCCTTACTCGATGGTGAGAGATGTTGGAGCATGGCATAATGGATATTGTCTGGCCCCACAGCAGATGCACGAGAAGTGTGCAGAGCACGGCGAAGCTCCTCCGCTGTGAATGGCCTGTTGTAAGACTCCAGGCCATTCGAATGGAAGGACAGCGGAGAGCGCTCGGCCCTGCTCTTCTGGGCCAGAAACTCGGGGGAGTAGGAGGACAGAGAAGAGATGGTGGAGAATGACTCCCCCAGAATGTCGGCAATTGCTCGAGGCTCAGCAATTGCCTGTCCATTGTGCTCCAGGATCGATAATGAGTGGGACGTGTATTTCCCACCCATCTTCCGGACCTTATCCCACACGACCTTAGAACTGGTCGTGCGGGTGATAGTAGATGTATATTTCATCCAAGATTCCTTCTGGCTCTTGCGCCGGACGAAACGGGCTTTCGCCCTGGCGCGTTTGAATGCTTCGAGGTTGGGGGACGTCGGATATCTCCGAAACACCCCCCAAGCCTTGTTCTGAGCCTTACGAGCTGCGGTGCAGTCGGGATTCCACCACGGTTTTGGGAACCGTGGAAACCGAGTCGAGGTCTGAGGAATAGTAGAGGCAGCTGCACGGACGATGCAGTCCGTCAACTCCGCCACTGCAACATTGATGGGCTCCTGGCTGACAGAGTGCTCATCGAGCTCAGACAAGAGCTCGAAGCCACTCCAATCAGCCCGATCAAGCCTCCACCGGGAGACACGCGAAGGGCTGCAAGGCCCCCCACGAGAGATGGTACACACCACGGGGAGGTGATGCTTCCGTAGGGATTGTCCTCGACCTCCCATGTAAAGAGTGGAAGGATCGAGGAGGAGCAGATGGTGAGGTCAATGGCAGTGAATGTGCGGGTTGGGGTGTGAAAGTAGGTACTGACACCGGTGTTCAACAGGGAGAGCGATGGATCCAGCAGACACTGCTCCAAGACCCGGCCCCTCCCGTTGGTGTCAGCACTGCCCCAGAGCGGACTGTGGCCGTTGAAGTCCCCCATGATGAGGAAGGGGGACGGCAGCTGCGAGACGAGGTCATCAAGGTCATCCCGGAAAATGACGCTTCCGGGCGGGAGATAGACAGAACAGACAGTCAACGAAAATCCCACAAAGAGGCGGATGGCAACCGCCTCTAAGTTCGTAGTAAGGGGAATGACCTGGAATGGGGAGTGGTTGCTCACGAGGATGGCAACACCTCCGTGAGCTGGACCATCTCCATCCCGGTCCCGGCGAACGAGAGAAAAGTGCCGGATAGTGGGATTGTTGGCTGTCTGCAAGAATGTCTCCTGAAGGCACACGCATAGGGGTTCGTGTGCCCTCAGGAGGACCTTGATGTCGTCAATATTCCTCTGGAATCCACGACAGTTCCATTGAAGGAGTGTGGCCATCTCAGGTCTTGGAAGAAGTGGCGGACGACTTACGATTTATTTTAACCGTCGCCAGCGACGGTTTTGGAAAATTAGGGCGGTCCGTGTCCATGTCCTCGGAGTCGTCCGAGCAACATGGATCAGAGACCGCCGAACGCGAAGGAGGTAAAATTTTCTTTTTGGGCCCCGGTGGGGGCCCCTTGGGTTTTGTAGGTCTTGCTGTCTGTGGGCGGGGTGGAGGGGGCCTTCCGGAGGTGGAAGTAGAAGGCACAGACACAGGAATAGAAACCGGTGTCGATGTCGAGATTGACACCGACGTCGGCTTCGCCTGCGTCAAGAGGTACCTAGCAGCAGGCGAGAAAGATTCAGCTGGTGGAACGCTGATGTCGGTCTGCACCGCCACGGAAGCCATCGGAATGACGGGCTTTCCGACGACCGCACCGGCATAGGAGACCTTGCCAGGTGGGGCAGGCGGTGCAGCGAGCTTTCTCGCCTCTGGATAGCTGATGTTGTGGAGGGTCTTCAGGCGTTGTACCTCTTTCTCCTCCAGCCACTTCGGACAGTCGCGGGAGTACGCCGGATGTTCACCACGGCAGTTGACACAGCATGCCTTTTCTGCTGTGCAGTCAGGTTCAAGATGATCCTGACTGCCACAACGAGCACAGGTGGGCTTGCCCCGGCATGCGGTGCGGGCATGGCCAAACCTCTGGCATTGAAAGCAACGCAGAGGATTGGGGATAAATGGCCGCACCTCACAGTGTAAGTATCCTGCCTTGATGGAAGTAGGCAGGCGTGGTGTATTGAAAGTTAGAATAAGTACCCGGCTGGGTTCTAACTTTCCATTACGGCGTGACGAAACCCGGTGGACTGCGATCACTCCCTGGGAGGAAAGCTCCGAGAGGATTTCCTCCTCAGAAACCTTGAGGAGGCCCCACTCGGAGATCACACCCCGGGAGGAATTGAGCGTCTTGTGCGGAGTGACTTCGACAGCCACTCCACCAATCGCTGTAACTTTTAATAGAAGCTCCGAATGTTTGGAGCATGCAGTCTCCACCTGCAAGTCACCGGATCTTAGGCGCTTGACAGATTTCGGTTCTCCCGCAAGACCTTGAATACCCTTATGTATAAAAAAGGGGGACATGTCCCCAAGTACCTGATCACCCGTAGAGTGGATGATCAGGAACTTCGGAGACGGAGACACACACGAAGACGAAGGCAAAGACAAAGAAGTTGGGGGTTCATGGCGAGCCCTCTTCGCAGCATTGATCGAATTTTGATGAGTTGGAGAACTCATGTTTGGTTTTAAAAAATTCAGTGCCCGTTGTCCCCACCCACCATGGAGTCCAACAAGGGGACGCCCAGTTGGGCGCCAGGGCTGCCCGGGCACCATACCCACACAGCCAGTGAGCCAAGCCCTCACTACAAAACAAAAAGGAAAAGTAAAAGAGAAATGGTGGGAAACTCGTCGGAGTTCCCACAAAAGAAAAGAAGCAACAAAGCAATAAAGTGTGAGGCAAGAGCTGGCCTCACAAAAGAAAGAAAACTACAAAATCAGTAAATGTGTGGGGAAACTCGCAAACCGTTGTCCGGACGGTGGACAAGGTTACTCACTGATCAGCATAGTTGACCCTAGCAGGACCAGCCCACCAGCCGATTGATCCTGAGGGGGCCGCCCCAGGACCTCCCGTTTACCTGAAGCAGAGGCCAAAGCAGTGTATAGCAGCGGCCCCGGAAATCGCTGCCCAGCCCCGCGACAGACAGGCTCCCCGATGGCAATACGGCCAAAGGGGACCCCACCAGTCATGAGCTGGGGAGAGAAGACGGGGACCCCTGAGCAACTGCCAGGATCCTCTTTTCCAGGGACACGGGTCTCCGCGCACGGCAAACACGCGGGCGAGCGTTTAGGACCCTGTGAAGGTAACCGAGCCTGCGGAACCTTCACAGGGTGGTCCCCTCACCACGGACAGGCTCTCGCATCGAGGGGACCCCCAGGGCAAGAGATAGGAAAATTTGGAAATCCGATTTTATTTTTCATTTCATTTATTTTAAAAAGTAACCGAGCATGAAGAACTGTAAGTGTGGGTACGAGACTTTCATACGTCACAGCAAGGGGTGCAGGAATTGAAAAATAGAAATTCCAGAGCTATATGAAAGAAGCTGTCAAAAAGTATAAAAAGCGCCCTCTGTTAGTCATTTTCCCCTGAAGGTTCAAACATCAATGCAGAGAAGCAAACCTCCAGGGACGTGCTCTTACATTAGTCTATTGGACTATCTCCTCTTGATGACTTATACAGACAAATAGTAATGCAATACAGAGGAGCAGACCTCCAGGGGCTCAATATAGAGGCTGAGACTTATATATAGCTAAATACAATACTTCAAAAAAAAGTTTTTTCCATTTTTTTTAATCTAAATAAATCTTGAATTAACTGTAGCCTTTAGAAAACTCGGACTAGTCGAAAGAGTAGCTAACTTTAAAATACTTAAATTATTATTAAGTTTTCCTCTAACTGAAAATTTTGTTTTATAAATCGTGAACAATTGTAATATACGAATGAAATTTTTAAGAAGATTACAATAAAATTGGGATAGAACTGGATTCAGATTAACCCTATTATAAAAATAGACCTGAACGTTTTCAGGCAAATAATAAACTAAATGGCTAGGTCATAACGATTCCAAGACCTCAGAACTATGTATGAGTAACAGGAATCCACTGAACCAGTTAGCAGACAGGAATCATCGAGTTAAAGAAATGGTTCGCAAAGGGGGCATTTTAGACTTTTTTTAGGGGGGGGGGGGGGGGCGTTTTCTTGAGTGTTTTGGAAATATAGAATAAATAGAATATCAAATAGTTCTTATATTAGCTTCGATATGCATGTTTTATACACTGCCGGAAATTGAAAAAGAACACCTAGAAGGAATTCCTTTAGGAACATCATATTATATTACGTTAATAGTTAAGGGCAGCAGAAATCGTAATCCAATATTGAAAGTCATTGGATTTAATAATGACGTCACTGAGGACGACAACAAAGTTTCACAAAGACGCTCATTGTGGTCTCACAAAACGCGTATGCAGATTTTGGGTCCACTTACAGTAGAAGGTCCTATTCCAGGAATCTTTTTTTACATAATGAGAGACTATCAGAACTGGCAAGGCAGGCACGCGATCTCCATAGGCGTAGAGCAGGCATGTCAAACTCGTTAACCACCGAGGGCCATATTAAGTATTATATATTAAATCGCGGGCCGCAAAACAAAACAAAACAGATGAAAATTGTTACGTGCAAACTAGACTAGAACGCAGTATTCGTTCACTGAGTGCTAACGAATAGCTTCCGACTCTACTGGCATTTCGTGACTCATTGCCATGCGCAAAGTACGTACATTTGAATGACCTCGAGACATGTGTAGACATGTCGGAGCCTGATCGTAGAATTGCTCAAATCATGAAATGCCACTATTTCATGAAATGAACTGGCATTTCATGATATGAGCAATTCTACGATCGGGCTCCGACATATACATTTATGCGCAATAGTTTCCCTTATATATAAACGGAAATGTTTTCTGAAATACGTTTATTTAATTCATGTACCGTGTACGTACTTATAATTTTAATTAAAGAATCCAGTGTTGTCAAAAGTTAAATAAACGTATTGGTTATGAATCTTGGCGGGCCGCAGAACAGTTCCCGGCGGGCCGCGTGTTTGACTTGCCTGGCGTAGAGAATGCTTATATTTCTACTACAGTGTTCTGATGTCAGCGATTTGACTATCTTAATAATTTACGGAAACTATTGAGAAAGTTTCGCTTCGGCAGAGTTCTGCTGTTCTTTTCCTGTATTTATCTTTAAATAATAATCATTATCATATATATATATATGATCATTATCATATTCTTATCTGTCCCAAAATTTTGTATGCGAGTTCTCCTTGATGATCCCTTGTTGTGTAAAAAAAATCTGATCCCCATCTGCTGTGGAATGGGATTAATTGTTGTTGTTGTAAGATCCTTTGCGATTGACAGGGAAGGCAAACAATGCCAGCCCAACTGTGGGTTGGGCTGGCATTGTCTCCGCTACTATACATTGTGAAATTTATAAATATAGAAACACCCATACAGGTGTCTTTTTTTATGTTTAGAATACTGACTGGAAATTTAATCAAAAAAAAAAAACATCCACTGCTATTCTATAAACATATAATTAAACACAATCCACATAAATACACACACACACACAGAATACAATTTACATGTAAACAACTAATCTGAACAATAAAAGTGAAATAAATTGAAATTGCTCAGCTAAAGCAGCAGCAGGAACAGGTGCTGGGATTGTTGAGAAAAGATGGTTCCATCACTTTTTACCTCTTTCCACGTTCTTTCCTTAGACTTCCACCGTACTTGGACGGATGACCAATGAGCTCCGTGATCTCCGGGATCCAGCTGGCGAACACTGCCTAGAGAAGGGTCAGGGGGGCGAGGCAAGGTGAACACAGGTCATAGCAGTCACGTGACAGAGAATGACACAAATCAGCGAGCTTTCGCTTGCCGAACGCATCTGAAAGAAGCGGTTTAGCAGGCTTGTTGAAACGGGGAAAATTTTTGTATTCATTTAACGAGTGTAGAAATGGATTTTCTTTTCATTAAGACGAAATTTTAAAGTCTCCAAACTTTTTAAGAAAATCTGTTCGTTAATTGTTTACATTTAATATGTATTATTAGTTTATTTTGGTGTTTGTTGTCTTAAAAACTGCTTTTAAAATTCGTTCCTCAACTGTTTACATATAATACTTGTTATTAGTTTATTTTTTATTCGTAAGGTCGTAAACAACGTTTTTTTTTAATTTTTGTACTGTTTGTCCACTGTTTACGTTTGATATTTATTACTCTGATTTTGTTCTGAAAATCATAAAAAGGTTTTTAAATTCGCTCGTCAACTGTTTACTTTAATTTATGTTATTAGTGTTTGTTTTGCTCATAAAGTTGAAAAAAAGGTTTTTCCATTGTTTATGTTTAATAATCCATTCTGTTAATTATCCATTTAATTTTAATTTTTAAAAGTCTTTAAAACTCGTTTGTGTACTCTTTAAATTTAATATTTGCTATTAACTATTTTTGATTAAATCTGTTTTACAGTCAATTGTTGTTCAAAGTTTTTTGTCATTTGTTTAATATTTCTTATTTATTTTTAAATTATTTTTCAGACCTCTCTTACAGTTTGTCTTATCTAAGGTTTTTTTTCATCATTTGTTAAAGTTTATTATTCATTAATTACTTTATTGCTCTTGAAATTTGCATCAAAGTTAATTCTTGTTAAGACTTATATTTTAATTTAAAATTGTCCTAAAGCCATTTATTAAAATGTGTCCTTTAATTATTCACTTTTGATATTATTTATTAGTTAGTCAATTCTTGTTGTCATATATCTTATAATATGTTTTTGTTTAATATATATTTAGTCGTTGAATGTAAAGTGTTGAATCTAAATGATCCGTTTATACAAAAGTGACTCATTAAGTTCTCTATCTGAATTATTGTTCGATATTATCCTTCTTATTTTTCTTAATTATCCTTCTTATTTTTCTTAATCATCCTTCTTATTTTTCTTAATTATCCTTTTTATTTTTCTTAATTATCCTTCTTATTCTTATTCTTATTAGGGTCTATTCAGTTCATTTGAATAATATCCTAACTCTGCAATGAATCCTTTATTGTTACTTTCGATTATTTCAACTTTTTTTTCAATCCCGAATCATTTTTTTTATTTGAATTATATCCGAACTCGACATAGAATATATTTTTGTTACTTTCGATTATGTTAGATTCTTTTCAATTTTTCTGACTCTTTTGTTTTTAAGTATTTTAATTTTATCCGAACTGACAAAAAATTCTCTATTTTTTCCCTTTGAATTATACCAATTTTTTTTTCCCAATTCTGAGTTTTATTGTTGTTTTTTTCTTTTCAATTTTTCTGACTCTTTTGTTTTTAAGGATTTTAATTTTATCCGAACTGATAAAAAATTCTCTATTTTTTCACTTTGAATTATACCAATTTTTTTTCCCAATTCTGAGTTTTATTGTTGTTGTTTTTCCCAAATATTGTTGTAAAAATTTCGCAAACATTTTCTCAGCTTGCTATGTAATAATCCAAGAAAAGGTTGTCTTTTTTTTTCAAAAATAAGATTTTCTTTAACAACAAACAGTTAAAAAATCCGCTTCCTGACAGAAACGTTCAGCAACAGATACAACAAATTAAGCAACATGGACGAAAAATATAACAACAGAACAAAAAAAAAATTGCCTGAAAACAATATAAATATAAAAGAAAGAAAATTTAATTTTAAGAAGATAAAAAAAAAGCCCCAAAAAAACCACAGACGAGTCGCGCAATGCGGCACAACGATAGCACAGCGACATAAAGCTACATCAACAAAAAGCCACGGTTAATGCGTGTGCAGCTACATCACAAACACACAAAACGTAAAAACCGAAACCATTGCGAAAAAAACAAATCAATGATAGAACAAAAAGGGTAAAAACTGAAATTCAAAAATAGAGCATGAGCAGAACGGCACGTGCTGTGACGGACGATGACATCCAGAGTACCTTTTGCCGTGTTCCTGCCGGTACTCGCCGCCATATTTGGGTCTAGTTCCTACTAAATCTATGATCTCAGGGATGCAACTGGCAAAGACGGCCTAAGGGAATGGGAAGGAAAAAATAAAACAAGCTTTATCACTAATCCACGCACACTACACGCTACATAGCAGAGGTTCTAGCCACATTGCTTTGTCAGAAAACATTAGTAACAGAAACCTTTATAAAGCAGATAGTTGGTCAACGAAATCAATATCTTTATTAGTGGTGGATTTATGTTCAAACTCTTTCCTAAAGACAATACAGTTTGAAATAGATATGTATTTCCTGAAATACATGACATATAGAACTGATTATGGTGTATTTACGGGTAGCTGGAAAAGTTGATCGATTAATTGCTTTATGATGGACAATACTGCTGTACAGTCGCTCAAAAAAGTATCCGAACACTATGGTTGATTACAGAATTCAGACAAAATATCTGGCAACGATTTTTTTTTAGAAATTAGTGATCTGGCAACCTTCGTGTCACGTGATTACAGAATTCAGGAAAAATATCTGGAGCGTGTACAGCAACTGTACACGCTCCAGTTACCGTTCACAGCAAACTGGAGCGTGTGCAGTAACTGCACACGCTCCAGTTTGCTGTGAACGGTAACTGCACACGCTCAATATTTCCGTGAGTGAGCCCACACGAACCAGGTTTAGAAATTAGTGATCTGGCAACCTTCGTGTCGAAAAAGTATCCGAACACTATGGTTGATCACAGAATTCAGAAAAAATATCTGGCAACGATTTTTTTTTTTAGAAATTAGTGATCTGGCAACCTTCGTGTCATGTGACACGAAGGTTGCCAGATCACTAATTTCTGAAAAAACAACTAAGTTATGACGTCATCATAGGTAATCTTAACCATCTAAACCCTTCCTTCTATATTAATTTCTACTATTATTACTAGTAAATCTTAATACGAATCTTTATACTGGTGATTATTTAAAATTGTACATTAATCAGAATAAAAATTATTTTTGGATATACCTTTTTTAGAAGGGAAAATATTCATATTCGTTAGCATCATCATAACGCTAATGCAAATGAATATGAATAATGTTTCTTTTAAAAATGGTATATTTATAAATAACTGTAGTATAAAGATTAGCATTAAAATTAACCAGTAATAGTAATAAATATGTGTTACGGAGATGTTAGCATGACCTCCTTTAACCTCTCACCCCTTAGATGCGGCCCTGGCTCACCATATGCTCAAGATAGCCTTAGATGCGGCCCTGGCTCACCATATGCCCAAGATAGCCTTAGATGCGGCCCTGGCTCATCATATGCACAAAGAAATAAGGAATATGCTCCACATCACATATGCAACCACACAAATCCACATCAATATCCATATGGCAAGAAGCCTTAGATGCGGCCCTGGCTCACCATATGCACAAAGAAATAAGGAATATACTCCACATCATTCCTTATTTCTTTCGGGAATATCTTAAGGAGAATATTTAAGAAACAGAATAGGTGAGCAATTGAAGAAAGAAATTTGATCAGCTGTAGTAAGTTTCAACCACGAATTTTTTGTCTGGAGTATAATCATAAAATTTTCAATGGCGACTCCAAATGGCATTGGATCAGTCAGTGCCAATACTTCTATTTCAACTTTCCCAAATCTAACGAGATTTTTGATGACAAAATCAATTCTCTAGGTCATGTACTCCAGTAAATAATATTTAAGTTAGCCATTGTCTACAAGTGAACGTGGTGAGAATGAGGACAGACTTGTGAGTGTCAAATGTTTTTGGCCACCCTTCTTCCAGATGAAAAGAGTAAAAACAGTTGGGTTGTTGGGTTGTTTTACCTCTGAGCGGCACTTTTTTGCACAAAATGGTTTGCTAAATGGCCAGGTCACACGGACCCCGAAGGCTCAGAGAAGGTTGAGGGAGGGAACCCACTGGAACAGCTGTTGGGAGACAGAGGGTAGCCTCCCGTCAAGGCCATCCAGCGTGTTCTTTAACGTGCACAGTTTATGGCTCTCCCGCACACGGGACCACGGATTAACGTCCCATCCGACGGACGGCGGCCTTTCCAAGCCCATCGGTGTCCCCTACTGACCGTGGGCAGGGCGGGGAATTTTGCGGAGATAAATCTCAACGCTGACCCAGCTGGGACTCGAACCGGGGAACTACAGATTACGAGCCTGGCGCGCTACCGACTGAGCCACCTTCGCCCCGAGTAAAAACAGCAAAATGGCAATTAAAAGTTTAGTAGTTTTACTGTTAATTATTCTCTTTACCAATTGGAATATCCACCATATCTTAAATATTACACTGAATGGACAAATTATTATACACACCTACCTAATAATCTGTTGCTCCACCTTTTCCCCTCACAACAACAGTCAGACGTCTTGGTAAGGACTCATTGAGGAGTTGAAAACACGGAGGTGGTATTGCCACCCATGAAGTGATGATCGCCTGTCGTAGAACATCCGCAGTTGTCGGTGGGGATTGGCGAGCTTGAAACGATCTTTCCAATTCGTTCCACAAATTCTCAATGGGGTTGAGGTTCGGCGATCGAGGGGACCATTCGAGTGTGGTAAACTCACTGAAATGCTCCTGGAGCTAATTGGTCGCCACTCGGGAAGTATGCGGTGTGACGTTATCCTATTGAAAGATGGCGTCATGATGGAATTGTTGGGTTGGGTTGTTTTACCTCTGAGCGGCACGTTTTTGATGGGCTAAATGGCCAGGTCACATGGATCCCGAAGGCTCAGAGAAAGTTGGGGGAGGAGACCCACTGGAACAGCTGTTGGGAGACAGATTGGTAGCCTCCCGTCAAGGCCATCCAGCGTGTTCTTTGACGTGCACAGGGTATGGCTCTCCCGCACACGGGGCTACGGCTTAACGTCCCATCCGACGGACGGCGGCCTTTCCAAGCCCATCGGTGTCCCCTACTGACCGTGGGCAGGGCGGGGAATTTTTGCGGAGATAAATCTCAACGCTGACCCAGCTGGGACTCAAACCTGGGAACTACAGATTACGAGCCTGGCGCGCTACCGACTGAGCCACCCCCGCCCCGATGGAATCGTTACCAACGGTTGTTGATGGTCGGCGAGGATATTCACATACCTTGTGCCGATGATAGAATTGTGCCATGTGCAGAGTATGGCTCTCTCCTGTGTGCAAGAGAGAGCCATATTCTGTTCACGTTAAAGAACTGGTACCATCCTACCTCTATGGTGGGGCGGGGGTGGCTCAGTCGGTAGCGCGCCAGGCTCGTAATCTGAAGTTCACAGGTTCAAGTCCTGCCTGTGCAACTGTTGAGATTTATCTCCTCAAAAATCTTCCCGCCTTGTTCTTGGTCAGTATGTGACACCGATGGCCTTTGGAAAGGTCCCTCATCTGTCAGATGGGATGTTAAGCCGTGGCCCCGTGTGTGGGAGAAACATACCCTGTGCACTTTGAAGAACAGACTGGATAGCCGTGACGAGAGTCTATCATCTGTTTCCCAATAGCTTTTCAGTGGGTCCCCTTCCCCCAGCCTTCTGAGCCATCGGGGTCCTTGTGACCTGGCCAGTTAGCCAAATGGGTGCCAAAAAAGGTGCCGTTCAGAGGTAACACAACTTAAGTGGTACATAAATACTCCTGTTATTCATATGGTATGGAAAAAGTACATTTTTGTTCTAAGAAAGATGGGGGCGGGGGTGGCTCAGTCGGTAGCACGCCAGACTCGTAATCTGTAGTTCCCAGGTTCGAGTACCAGCTGGGTCAGCGTTGAGATTTATCTCCGCAAAACTCCCCGCCCTGCCCACGGTCAGTAGGGGACACCGATGGTCTTGAAAAGCCCGCCGTCCGTCGGATGGGACGTTAAGCCGTGGCCCCGTGTGCCGGAGAGCCATACCCTGTGCACGTTAAAGAACACGCTGGATGGCCTTGACGGGAGGCTACCATCTGTCTCCCAATAGCTGTTCCAGTGGGTCCCCTCCCCCAACCTTCTCTGAGTCTTCGGGGTCCATGTGACCTGGCCATTTAGCCCATGGTGTGCAAAAAAGTGCCGCTCAGAGGTAAAACAACCCAACTTTAAAGATGAAAATCGACACAATAATGCTGGGTTTAAATTCAAAACTAAATGCATACGTTTTGTGGTTTTTTAAATATAGCGCTCTCGTAACAGCAAACAAAATTTGGCCTTATGATCGTGGTCGCGAGCAATAATAATGGGTTGCAATCGGCGAGAACTTCTGATATTCTCGCGAGCACCGTGCTAATAATCCCTGGTTCGAATCTCAACTCTGTCAGTTTTGAAATTTATCTTCGCTAATCCTCCGTCCTCACTTCCATCAGGAATGGAACCTCGGTGGACTTGGAAAAGTCCCCGTCCGTAAATTAGGAAGTAAAGCTGTAATCGTGTTCAAGAAAGCCATACCTTGTACAGTCGCTCAAAAAAATATCCGAACACTTATGGTTGATTACAGAATTCAGAAGATTCAGCCAGATCACTGATTTCTAAAAAAATCGTTGTCAGATATTTTTTCTGAATTCTGTAATCAACCATGGTGTTCGGATCCTTTTTTTAGCGACTGTAGGTGGTCATATTATTTTGATACTAGATCGTGTGGGCTCACTCACGGAAATATTGAGCGTGTGCAGTTACCGTTCACAGCAAACTGGAGCGTGTGCAGTAACTGCACACGCTCCAGTTTGCTGTGAACGGTAACTGGAGCGTGTACAGTTGCTGTACACGCTCCAGATATTTTTCCTGAATGCTGTAATCACGTGACATGAAGGTTGCCAGATCACTGATTTCTAAAAAAATCGTTGCCAGATATTTTTTCTGAATTCTGTAAAAATAAAATAATAATACCCCCTCAAGCAGCTGCTTGCCACAGAGGTCTGACAGGAGCCTGTCAGTTTATATGCCACAGTAGAAGATCTGAGAGGATGGCAGGACCTCGGCAGAAAAACAACACGAACATCCATGCCTTACCCGGGGCTCGAACCCAGGTCCCGTAGATCAGTAGCCAAGGGCGCTAACCACTTGGCCACGGGAATCAACCATAAATGTTCGGATATTGTTTTGAGCGACAGTACACGTATAAGAATACAGAACACGCTGGATGGCCTTGACCGGAGGCTTCCATCTGTCTCCCATTAGCTATCCATTGGGTTTTCTTCCCCGAACCTTCTCTGAGATACTTGATGTTCTCGTGACCTGGCCATTTCGACCATTGTGGGCAAAACAAAGTGCAGCTCAGAGGTAAGACAACCAACCCAACGGTGATGATTAGGTGATGACGAGGACTCCGAAGGCTCAGAGGAGATTGGGGGAAGGGACCCACTGTAACAGCTGTTAGGAGACAGATGGTAGCCTCCCGTCAAGGCCATCCAGTGTGTTCTTTAACGTGCACAGGGTATGGCTCTCCCACACACGGGGCCAAGGCTTAATGTCCCATCCGACGGACGGAAGCAGCGTAAAATTGGCGACACTTTTTTGCACACAATGGGCACACAATGGGCATAAATGGCCAGGTCACAAGGACCGCGAAAGCTCAGAGAAGATTGGGGGAGAGGACCCACTGGAACAGCTGTTAGGAGACAGATGGTAGCCTCCCGTCAAGGTCATCCAACGTGTTCTTTAATATGCACAGTGTATGGCTCTCCCACACACGGGGCCAAGGCTTAATGTCCCATCCAACGGACGGCGGACGTTCCAAGCCCATCGGTATCCCCTACTGACCATGGGCAGGGCGGGGAGTTTTGCGGCTCTCCGGCTTACGGGGCCACGGCTTAATATCCCATTCGACCGACCCGCAATCTTTCCAAGCCCATCTGTGTCCCCTTTCTGATCGATGGCGGGGTCGGACTTTTAGCGGAGATAAATCTCAACTCTGGCACGGTTGGGTTTCGAACCTGCGAACTACAAATTACGAGCTTAATGCGCTATAGACTAAGTGCCCACAAGAAACAACTCCAGGTAGAAGATCTTTCGTTAAACTCAGAAAAGCAACAGAATTGGCTACGTCCACTCCTTCTGTGGGGAATACGCAAGTCCTAAATAGCCTCAGTTCTAAATTGAATGAGATATTAAACGATATTCTTTGCTACTTTCAGTATTTGCTCGTATACCATTCGAGATAGCGTCATTCGAAACTTTTAGATTTGAAAGCCATATTATGAGAAGTCATCAGATTGTTGAAGCGACTTCGCAGTCAATGATGAGGTCATTAAAATTTCTTTCCAAGACGCAGATGGGAGCTTACCCGCTAATCGCGAAAGCTATCAGGCATCAAAAGCAGCGTAAAATTGGCCACAATTAAACGAACCTTTAGTGAGCTTTTAAAAAGGATCCTCGCTGCGCTTCAAAGAATCCTGTTGACTGCTCTCATTAGCTTATCAGAGTAATCTCAACAAAACGCTTCAGGAATTATAGAACATCTGGCGTCTTTCTCAAAATAAGTTTTCGCATTGCAGTAAACGAAGATGTTAAATGCTTCTGAAAGAACATCCAGAGACTTTCAAAAGTTAAGTTAAATTAATGCTTTTAATTTATAATAAGGGTAACTAAAGGAAACAAAAAAAAAAAAGGATTTAGGTCACAAGGTTTTTGGGTTGGGTTGTTTTATCTCTGAGCGGCACTTTTTTGCACACCATGGGCTAAATGGCCAGATCACATGGACCCCGAAGTCTCATAGAAGGTTGGGGGAGGGGACCCACTGGAACAGCTGTTGGGAGACAGATGATAGCCTCCCCGTCAAGGCCATCCAGTGTGTTCTTTAACTTTTCTTAGGCTTATTCTTCTGATATACCGGGGGTGACCTACCGGTTGGTGATTCGGGATTCCCCAATGAACTGATTGGTATTTGGATTCATGATTTTGTAAACACGTTGTCATTCTATTCGATTCCAAGTTTGGCTATCCCGCACACGGAGCCACGAGCCTTACGTCCCATCCGATGGACGGCAGCCTTTCAAAGGCCATCGGTGTCCGCCTACTGACCGTGGGCAGGGCAGAGAATTACGCTGACCCAGCTAGGACTCGAACCTGGGAACTGCAGATTACGAGCCTGGCGCGCTTACCGACTGAGCCACCCCCGCCCAGGTAAGTTGAGTATGATTCTGAAAACTTAGGCTAATTCTTCTGATCCACCGGGGGTGGCATACCTGTTGGTGATTCGAGCTTCCCCAATGAATTGATTGGTATTTGGATTCGTGATTTTGTAAACACGTTGTCATTCTATTCGATTTTAAGTGGTGTTAAATGAATGACTGTGAAACTTTGTTTATGATATTTGGGTAGTTTATCTCTGAGCGGTCATTCTAGCACAATGGGCTAAATGACCAGGTTACAAAGACCTCAAAGGCTCATAGAATGTTAGGAGTGTTCTTTAAAGTATGGCTCTACTGCACACGACCACGGTACATTCCATTCGATGGAAGGGGACCTTTCCAAGCGCATCAGTGCCTTCTTATCTAGGGTAGAACGGCAATCAGCGAAGACTTGGGACTAGAACCTAGAATAATCATATTACGAACTTGCCGCGATGCCGACTAGGCCAGGGGTTGGAAATGATTATTGGGTCAAGAGCCAAAACAGCTGAAAAAAGGCAAACTAACAAATTTTGAGAGCCTCAAATTTTAATCTTTATTGGGTCAAGAGCCGTAAGGAAAAAACAAGAAAACGCAGATTTTTTTTTATTTCGTAAACAAAAATAAAACCACAAAATATAATTTTGAAGTAGATATATTCAAGTATATAGAATAAAATTATTGAAAAAGAATTATTAAAAAAGGAAAAACTGGCGTTCATCAGTATGAAATTTTATGCTGATAAATGCGGATTAATTTCGAGCATTTGAAATGCATTGGTGCATTCAAACTATTGCGTGTGAACCTGCTCCGGTGCTTGTTTTTAATGAAAATCATTAAATAAATAAATAAATACCCCCTCAAGCAGCTGCTTGCCACAGAGGTCTTACAGGAGCCTGTCAGTTTATATGCCACAGTAGGAGATCTGAGAGTATGGCAGGACTTCAGCAGAAAAACGACACACACACACATCCATGCCTAATCCGGGGCTCGAACCTAGGTCCCTTAGATCAGTAGCCAAGCGTGCTAACCACTCGGCCACAAGAAAAAAAATTTCCCTCTTTAAATTTGAAGGAAAAAGCGTCAAGAACCGTGTTTTAGAGTACTCAGAGTTGCTGATTCTCGAATCCTGGACTAGACCAGCACCTACTCCCGCAGTCATAAAGAACACGTGCGAACAAATTTGCATATCCTTACCATTCAACGGATAAAGCATATGTTGAATCATTTCGTTAGATGATAGCAAACATTCAATTTTCTTCTTACAAGAGAACAATTCTTTTATGGTTGGACAGATACTTAGAGCCTTTTCTATTCGCATTTTAAAATTCTCCCATTACTCACAATTTCTCTGTTAAAGGGGTTAACTTTGGAAAATGACAGAATTTTAAAATAACATTTTGTATAGAGTATATTTACACTAGAAATTTGCCAATTCGATAGTAAAGTGTGTTGATCAAGAGAACATAGAATATACAGTCGCTCAAAAAAAGTATCCGAACGCTATGGTTGATTACAGAATTCAGAAAAAATATCTGGCAACGTTTTTTTTTAGAAATTAGTGATCTGGCAACCTTCGTGTCACGTGACGCGAAGGTTGCCAGATCACTAATTTCTAAAAAAAATCGTTGCCAGATATTTTTTCTGAATTCTGTAATGAACCATAGCGTTCGGATACTTTCTGGAGCGACTGTACATATCGTCGCTTTTCGCAAAGAGAAGAATTTATTTATTAATATTCTTTGAAAACGAACATTGCATATTCTTTCATCATCATCCTCATCCTCATCCTCAAACAGCCATGGGCTAAGGAGGTCCGACCAGACCATGCAGTTTAATTCTCCAAGCATATCTGTCCTGAGCTACATCTACTGCATCTGGCCACTGCACACCAATTCTAACAAGGTCCTGTTTGACATTGTCTGCCCACCGCATCCTAGGTCTGCCCCTCCTTCTGAGGCCTCTAGGCACATTGTTCATAACCCTATTCGCCAATCTATAATTATCCATACGGGCAACATGGCCAAACCAACGGAGGCTCTCTCTGCACAATATGCTGCTTAAAGGAGGTTGCAGACTCCTTTGCCTAACCTCATCAGGTTCTTTCTAGGGTTAGTTATGGTAGTGAAACTTGGACGCTGTGTAAACAAGATAACAGGAAACTAGATGCTTTTGATTCTAGATGCTTACGCAGTATCTTGGGTATTAGGTGGTTTAACTTTGTAACTAATGATGAGGTTAGGCAAAGGAGTCTGCAACCTCCTTTAAGCAGCATATTGTGCAGAGAGAGACTCCGTTGGTTTGTCCATGTTGCCCGTATGAATAATTATAGATTGGCGAATAGGGTTATGAACAGTGTGCCTAAAGGCCTCAGAAAGAAGGGGAGACCTAGGATGCGGTGGGCAGACAATGTCAAACAGGACCTTGTTAGAATTGGTGTGCAGTGGCCAGATGCAGTAGATGTAGCTCAGGATAGACTTGCTTGGAGAACTAAATTGCACGGTCTGGTTGGACCTCCGTAGCCCATGGCTGCTTGAGGATGATGATGATGATGATGAACTAACTCTAGAAAGAACCAAACTATTATACAGCCTAATTTTAGTCTTTAGGTGTATACGCCTATTTCTCCACACTCTCCATAGGTTCTTAAAAGTCCCGGCAGCAATACCTATTCGTCTGTTAATCTCATGCCGCACATCACCATTATCTGTTACATAGCTCCCAAGGTAATTAAACTGTGACACCTGCTCAAGACTGCAACCATTCAGATTAACTGAATCACAACCTGCCTGACCAATTTTCATCACTTTAGTTTTCTCTCTGTTTATAACCAAACCTACTCTACTACCAGTCTCATCAACAGCTCGAATGAAAGAGTTCATCTCATCAACATCATTTGCCAAAAGGGCTAAATCATCAGAATAATCTAAATCAGAAATTTTCATATCTCCAGTCCATTTAAGGCCAAAATCTTTCCCTTGAAGTGAATTTCGCATAACATAATCAATAACCTAGCTAAAGAGAAAAGGAGACAAAATGCACCCTTGTCGAACACCAGACGTAATGCTAAACCAATTGTTACAAGACTTACCAACTCTCACACACGACTCAGTGTTATTATAGAGAGCTTTCATCATGTTAACTAACTTGTCAGGTATACCATATGATATCACAATCAACCACAAATTATGACGACCAACAGAGTCGAAAGCCTTTTTGAAATCAACAAAGCTAGCAACCACAGGTTTCTGAAACTCTAAACATTTCTCAAGAATCTGCCTAAGTGACTGTAGATAATTAGACCTTCTTCTTCGTGATTATTTACATTTATATCTCTTTCTAACTGTGCAATTTTCATGTATCAAACAGTAAAGGTTGTTTTTATGCGTTTTTTTTTTCGATTGTTTCTAGTTGTACCCTAGCAACAAGATATTTGCACAAAAAGTTCTGTTTACGTACTTATTATTGACTTTAGGTACTAACTATTTTCTTTTGACCAACTGCGGCATTCGCGAAAAATTTCGAATTTTCTGACAAAGTAAAGTGCATCTACAGTTGCCAGTCTGGAGTGCTTTCTTTATCTAGATTCATAAGAAGAATGCACTACAAATATAATGTTTCTTTTTTAACTCTAAATAATAACATCTACGTGTCAAATACAACAGGCATGAACAGTGACAAATGAAAACGCTGCTGTACTCTTTAGAGAGTACTCTATGTTAGTATTTCACACTTTTACTTTCTCACACAAATATAACTCTTTAAAGGAAAAAAAAGGGTAATAGTTAATAATTCATATAAGGAATAATGCAAAGTCAAAACATCAAACTCAAAAACAATCATTAATATCATATCAGATAAATAACACATAAATTCAGTATCAAGCTTCATCTTAAAGTTCAATCTAAAATATGTTTTTTAAAGTATTTAATGAGTTTTTTTTTACTGTAATTTTTTGACATCTCTTTCACTGGAGAAGAAACACGATCGAGCCTAAAAAATGTAAAAGTTGGGGGGGGGGGGACAAGAGACTGAATTTCTAATTCAATTTTCAATTCCATCCGTTTTACAGGTCTTTAAAATAATTCTGGAAAAATGCATGAAACATAATAAGTTTAATAAAAACGCTTGATGGCTGAGTGGTTAGCGCACTTGGCTGCTCATTAGAGGGACCTGGGTTCGAACCCCAGAGAAAGCATGTAAGTTTATGTGTTTTCTGCTGAGTTCACCATCCTCACAGACCTTCGACTATGACGTATAAACTGACAGGCTCCTGTTAGACCTTTAGTCGACTATGGCGTATAAACTGACAGGCTCCTGTTAGACCTTTAGTCGACTATGGAGTATAAACTGACAGGCTCCTGTTAGACCTTTAGTCGACTATGGAGTATAAACTGACAGGCTCCTGTTAGACCTTTAGTCGACTATGGAGTATAAACTGACAGGCTCCTGTTAGACCTTTAGTCGACTATGGAGTATAAACTGACAGGTTCCTGTTAGACCTTTAGTCGACTATGGAGTATAAACTGACAGGCTCCTGTTAGACCTTTAGTCAACTATGGAGTATAAACTGACAGGTTCCTGTTAGACCTTTAGTCCACTATGGAGTATAAATGGACAGGCTCCTGTTAGACCTTTAGTCGACTATGGCGTATAAACTGACAGGCTCCTGTTAGACCTTTAGTCGACTATAGAGTATAAACTGACAGGCTCCTGTTAGACCTTTAGTCGACTATGACGTATAAACTGACAGGCTCCTGTTAGACCTTTAGTCGACTATGACGTATAAACTGACAGGCTCCTGTTAGACCTTTAGTCGACTATGACGTATAAACTGACATGCTCCTGTTAGACCTTTAGTCGACTATGGAGTATAAACTGACAGGCTCCTGTTAGACCTTTAGTCGACTATGGAGTATAAACTGACAGGTTCCTGTTAGACCTTTAGTCGACTATGGAGTATAAACTGACAGGCTCCTGTTAGACCTTTAGTCAACTATGGAGTATAAACTGACAGGTTCCTGTTAGACCTTTAGTCCACTATGGAGTATAAATGGACAGGCTCCTGTTAGACCTTTAGTCGACTATGGCATATAAACTGACAGGCTCCTGTTAGACCTTTAGTCGACTATAGAGTATAAACTGACAGGCTCCTGTTAGACCTTTAGTCGACTATGACGTATAAACTGACAGGCTCCTGTTAGACCTTTAGTCGACTATGACGTATAAACTGACATGCTCCTGTTAGACCTTTAGTCGACTATGGAGTATAAACTGACAGGCTCCTGTTAGACCTTTAGTCGACTATGGCGTATAAACTGACAGGCTCCTGTTAGACCTTTATTCGACTATGACGTATAAACTGACAGGCTCCTGTTAGACCTTTAGTCGACTATGACGTATAAACTGACATGCTCCTGTTAGACCTTTAGTCGACTATGGAGTATAAACTGACATGCTCCTGTTAGACCTTTAGTCGACTATGGCGTATAAACTGACAGGCTCCTGTTAGACCTTTAGTCGACTATGACGTATAAACTGACAGGCTCCTGTTAGACCTTTAGTCGACTATGACGTATAAACTGACAGGCTCCTGTTAGACCTTTAGTCGACTATGACGTATAAACTGACATGCTCCTGTTAGACCTTTAGTCGACTATGGAGTATAAACTGACAGGCTCCTGTTAGACCTTTAGTCGACTATGGCGTATAAACTGACAGGCTCCTGTTAGACCTTTATTCGACTATGGAGTATAAACTGACAGGCTCCTGTTAGACCTTTAGTCGACTATGGCGTATAAACTGACAGGCTCCTGTTAGATCTTTAGTCGACTATAGAGTATAAACTGACAGGCTCCTGTTAGACCTTTAGTCGACTATGGCGTATAAACTGACAGGCTCCTGTTAGACCTTTAGTCGACTATCGAGTATAAACTGACAGGCTCCTGTTAGACCTTTAGTCGACTATGACGTATAAACTGACAGGCTCCTGTTAGACCTTTAGTCGACTATGACGTATAAACTGACAGGCTCCTGTTAGACCTTTAGTCGACTATGACGTATAAACTGACAGGCTCCTGTTAGGCCTTTAGTCGACTATGGAGTATAAACTGACAGGCTCCTGTTAGATCTTTAGTCGACTATGGTGTATAAACTGACAGGCTCCTGTTAGACCTTTAGTCGACTATGGAGTATAAACTAACAGGCTCCTGTTAGACCTTTAGGCAAGCAGCTGCTTTAGTGGGAATTTATTTATGCTATGTGAATCGAAAAACCTCATTCAGAATCTTCTAACTTTAAACATCAGATTTGTTTACAGAAATCTTGCTAGAAATCAATCGAAGATCTCAGTCATATTTTTCAAAACCTTGCTGTCTAGCAGCATTGGTTTAATATTTAAAGAACATTTTTAACACGGGCATTTTTAGTCGAGAAATTACTTCAAAATTTAATGAAAGCATAAACATTAGGTTTACAAAAATCGTTTACCATGATAAATGTAAGTTTGGAAACCTTTTACGTTTTGCCTATTTTGAAGAAAGTTCAGCGATAACCATAAGAAAATATTTTGTAGACACTTGAAATAATTAGCTGAAAAAAAATTGGTGTGGGGGAGTGCGTAAGAATACCATGCCCCCCCCCCCACCTTTCAGAATGCGATAAAGCCAAAAAATTTTGAAACTTATGTATATTCCATGCATTTTTCAGCAATATTTTAAAAGACTAGTAAAACGGTAGGGGGGGGGGGCGAAGATGTTATACTGCATTGGAAACGTTTACATTTTTCCGGATCGATTGCGTTTCTTGTCTACCCACTCTGATTTTTTTTTCCCTAGATTCGGGCCTGTTTGACAATATAGTATAATGTAAGTGAAGGGTTAATCTCGATGAAACTATTTCCTTCATATGCTACTACCCATATTAGAATATAAATAAATCACGGCAATTTTTACACCAGAAAATCGCTTAACCCATTTAATTAGGTAACCAAAAAGGGAATATCATTTCTAGGCATTTTGGCTTGTAACCGATTCAAGTTTATTAAATTGCAATTTAGGTATTAACTAAAACACTGTTTATAAATTGTAACAGCTTTGCATTAATTTCTTTGGGGTCGATAATTTTGAACTTGAAAAAAATTCAAAAACATTTTTCGGATCAAAATGTTTTTTTTCGGGTTTCAAAGGTCAAAAAAGCGTCTTAATTAAGCGAAGACCAAGTCTTGGAATAGAAGGTCCTCCTCTTGGAATAGGAGGATACGTCAGAGGTCAAATTTCGGGAAAAATCCGAAATTTGACCTCTGACGTATCCTTCGAGGTCAAATGGAGGTCACATAGAGGCATACCTTGATCTACGAGTGCTAGAAATGTGAAAATTGGTACCTGGGGGTATTTTGAGTCGTAGATCTCGGAAACGTTACGAAATTTCGGATCAGGAGGGTCCTTCGAGGTCAAAAATAAGTCAACATTCCTAGCCCCTTGAACCTTCCTACCTCCCCCCCTTCATTTAATCCGGATTTGAATAAATTATCGCAATGAAAAAAAAACATAAAAATAACACGAAAAGGTTAAAAAAAAAATGGCGACGCTGAAGCGCTTTTCTGAAAGAAAATATAAGTCAACATTATATGCAAAACAAAACGTAAAATTAATAAAATTGTGAAAGATAATAAATATTATAAATGCAAAGATGTCATATATCTAGATTTACTGTTCCCGTATTTAATGAAATCCCGCATTTAATAAATAGTTTTACCCCACTATTAATCAATGTAATATTTTCCCGTATTCAGTAAATAACACTCATTGAGTGAAAGAAATTTTCGCCCAAATAGGCTACAGTGAACCACTTTTCCCTCTATAGGAAATCGTTACCACACAACAATATAATTCAAGTCCTGTCCACGATAAACTTTGACGAGTGACGTAGGGGCGGGGGTGGCTCAGTCGGTAGCGCGCCAGGCTCGTAATCTGTAGTTCCCAGGT
Organism: Ryuthela nishihirai; assembly: GCA_038380435.1. Classification (NCBI taxonomy): domain Eukaryota; kingdom Metazoa; phylum Arthropoda; class Arachnida; order Araneae; family Heptathelidae; genus Ryuthela; species Ryuthela nishihirai. Next base: position 31,301,133 of record JAWZYU010000013.1, read on the forward strand.
TCGAGTCCCAGCTGGGTCAGCGTTGAGATTTATCTCCGCAAAATTCCCCGCCCTGCCCACGGTCAGTAGGGGACACCGATGGGCTTGGAAAGGCCGCCGTCCGTCGGATGGGACGTTAAGCCGTGTGTGGGAGAGCCATACCCTGTGCACGTTAAAGAACACGCTGGATGGCCTTGACGGGAGGCTACCATCTGTCTCCCAACAGCTGTTCCAGTGGGTCCCCTCCCTCAACCTTCTCTGAGCCTTCGGGGTCCATGTGACCTGGCCATTTAGCCCATGGTGTGCAAAAAAGTGCCGCTCAGAGGTAAAACAACCCAACCCAACGAGTGACGTCACATCATATATGTAGATGATTGTGAGGGATTGACGGATGACTTGAGAGGCGATCACACTAATTCGAACTATGATGCAGAAATGGCAGAGCTCTGAAAATTTGCACCTAGGGGTAATCCGGGTAGCAGATTTCGGGAAAAACCCGAAATTTGACCTCTGACGTATCCTTCGAGGTCAAATGGAGGTCACGTAGAGGTCATACCGTGATCTACGAGTGCTAGAAATGTGAAAATTGGTATCTGGGGGTATTTTGAGTCGTAGATCTCGAAAACGTTACGGAATTTCGGATCAGGAGGGTCCTTCGAGGTCAAAGGTCAAATTGAGCTCTATCAATGTTAGAGAGCTAAAAATTGGTTTCCGGGGATATTTTGAATTGTAGATCTCGGAAATATTGCAGAATTTTTGTGGTGGTTTCTTCGAGGTCAAAGGTCAAAATTGATATATCGGTGCTGGATTGGGTTTGGGTTGTTTTACCTCTGAGCGGCACTTTTTTGCACACCATGGGCTAAATGGCCAGGTCACATGGATCCCGAAGGCTCAGAGAAGGTTGGGGGAGGGGATCCACTGGAACAGCTGTTGGGAGACAGATGGTAACCTCCCGTCAAGGCCATCCAGCGTGTTCTTTAACGTGCACAGAGTATGGCTCTCCCGCACACGGGGCCACGGCTGAACGTCCCATCCGACGGACGGCGCCTTTCCAAGCCCATCGGTGTCCCCTACTGACCGTGGGCAGAGCGGGGAATTTTGCGGAGATAAATCTCAACGCTGACCCAGCTGGGCCTCGAACCTGGGAACTACAGATTACGAGCCTAGCGCGCTACCGACTGAGCCACCCCGCCTCTATCGGTGCTGGAGAGCTAAAAATTGGTAAAGAGGGCTATTTAGGGCAGTGCAACTCAGAAATGATAAGATGAATTTTCGTATTCGGTATCGCGTTCCAGGATAAATAGAAGTTGGAGTGACCAGTTATGGATTTCTAGTCTAATCTATAAACGATTGTGAGCGATTGACTGAGTGACTAATTAACAAGGGGTCACGCTAATTCCAACTACGATGAAGAAGTAGCAGATCTCTGAAAAATTTCTACTGTAGATCTCGAGGGGGAAATTTCACCTCCAACGTGTTCTTCAATGTCAAACAGAGGTCACGTAGAGGTCATTCTTAGATCTACAAATGCCAGAAACGGGAAAATTGTTGTCTGGGGGTGTTCAGGGAAGATTTTCAAATCCGACTGACGGTGACCTTACCAAGCCCACCGTCAGTCGAATTGGATACTAGGCTCATTAATATCCAACCATCGGATCGAATGCCACTTCTCATTTGCCCAAGAGCTTACCAAATGTGGAGTTCGTAATCTGAAGTTCCAAGGTTCGAGTCCCAACTGGGCCAGCGTCGAGTTTTATCTCCGTTAAAACTCAGCAAGATGAGGTTTAGCGAAGATAAATCTCAACGCTCCCATAGTTGAGACTCGAACCTGGGACCTGTACATTACGAGTCCGGTGCGCTACCGACTGAGCGAACTCTGCCTCATACTGAACTTGAAAACAGATTACGAGCCTGGCGCGCTACAGATTTAGTTAATCCCCATCCCACATCATAATGCTTGTTAATGTGTGATGTGGGTTAAATCAAAGATAGCCTCACCCTTCTTTCGTTTCCAAAGGCCTTTTTTTGTCATTACGTTTATTTCAATATTATGTCTTTGTCCACGATAAACTTTGACGAGTGAGGCGTAATATTTACGATTCCTACAAGAACTTCTTTTATGTTCTGTGCATCATATCTCATTCCATGACATACATGAAAATGCTTGCATTTAAACTCAGTTGGGTTGTTTTACATCTGAGCGGCACTTCTTTGCACACCATGGGCTAAATGGCCAGGTCACAAGGACCCCGAAGGCTCAGAGAAGGTTGGGGGAGGGGACCCACTGGAACAGCTGTTGGGATACAGATGGTAGCCTCCCGTCAAGGCCATCCAGCGTGTTCTTTAAGGTGCGCAGGGTATGACTCTTCCGCACACGGGGCACGGCTTAACGTCCCATCCGACGGACGGCGGCCTTTCCAAGCCCATCGGTGTCCCCTACTGACCGTGGACAGGGCGGGGAATTTTTGCGGAGATAAATCTCATCGCTGACCCAGCTGGGACTCGAACCTGGGAACTACAGATTACGAGCCTGGCGCGCTACCGACTGAGCCACCCCCGCCCCCTTTAAACTCAGTGACAGATGAACAGGAGAACAGATAAACCATTCATATAACACTGATACTTGTAGTGAAAAAAAAAAAGTGGCTGTCACACAAAAACATCGTATCTGAGATTCGCTAAGGATTCAAACTTTTGAAAGGGAACAATGAAAACAAAAAAAAAACGTAAAAATAAAGGCGATTTGGGATCGGTTAGGAAACTGCACCCAAACGTTGATGAACAATAAGAAGGCACAAAAAAATACAGCCACCTGGGAATCGGTTTAAATTGTGAATCTGATTGCTTCTGACTTATAATAAATAAATAAATACCCCCTCAAGCAGCTGCTTGCCACAGAGGTCTGACAGGAGCCTGTCAGTTTATATGCCAGAGTAGAAGGTCTGTGAGGATGGCAGGCCCTCAGCAGAAAAACGACACATACATCCATGCCTTACCCGGGACTCGAACCCTTAGTATAAATAAATTTAACTCTGTTGTAGATGAACGGAAAGAGATGTTGCAAATCCCTAATCCCTCAGTAAGGAAATAGAATGAAAAAGGATGGAGGAAGCAGGTGAAATGGAGGATGTGGTAGAGACAATGGCATATCTGAAGATGCCCAGGACACCAGCTCCCAGCATCTTCAACGAGAGTTCTCTGCAAAAAAATAGTGTGCATAGAGAACAAATAAATCTCTGAATAACTTTCTGCTTCTGCTTTTGAGTTGTGATGTTGTTCCTTAATTCAATTCTTTTCTCGATAGTGGGAAACCGAATTTGTGGATATTTGCTGGAGTTGTGAGATAACGTCAGTTGTCCCTCGTGTTTTAGATTATCTGAGATGAGGGCATTCATTCAACTCTCTTGACATATCCCTGATGCCTGTGGCCTCTCATTTGCATGTTTTCATTATTAAATATCGGTTAAATATTCATGAGGTGGTGCACAGAACAAACCAAAGAGAGAAATTCGTTCCCTGATTTCCACTTAGAAGTTCATGCTCGGGAGATTTTTATTTCCAGAATAAAGAATATACGTTAATTATTACTAATTTGAATTAACGTTTTTTTTTTTTTCATGTGTTCATGCATTCTAGTATTTTTAATGGGTTTTGGTAGTTTATTTTCCGGTTCTAATCTAGAAAATAATTTAGAGGAAAGGTCAAATGACAGTATTGTAAAGGAATAGACTAGAACAGGATTGGGTTGTTTGGATTATTTTACCTCTGAGCGGCACTTTTTTGCACACAATGGGCTAAATGGCCAGGTCATATGGACCCCGAAGGCTCAGAGAAGGTTGGGGGAGGGGACCCACTGGAACAGCTGTTGGGAGACAGATGGTAGCCTCCCGTCAAGGCCCTCCAGCGTGTTCTTTAACGTGCACAGGGTACAGCTCTGCCGCACACGGGGCCACGGCTTAACGTCCCATCCGACGGACGGCGGCCTTTCCAAGCCCATCGGTGTCCCCTACTGACCGTGGGCAGGGCAGGAATTTTGAGGAGATAAATCTCAACGCTGACCCAGCTGGGACTCGAACCTGGGAACTACAGATTACGAGCCTGGCGCGCTGCCGACTGAGCCACCCCCGCCCCCGGTCACAAGGACCCCGAAGGCTCAGAGGAAGTTGGGGGAGGGGACCCACTGGAACAGCTGCTGGGAGACAGATGGTAGCCTCCCGTCAGGGCCATCCAGTGTGTTCTTTAACGTGCACAGGGTATGGCTCTCCCGCACACGAAGCCACGGCTTAATGTCCCATCCGACGGACGGCCTTTTTCAAACCCATCGGTGTTCCCTACTGACCATGGGCAGGGCGGGGAGTTTCGCGAGATAAATCTCAACACTGACCCACAGCTGGGACTCGAACCTGGGAACTGCATATCGCGAGCCTGGCGCTCTACCGACTGAGCCACCCCCGCCCTATGTATTTTCATGAATACGAACTGAAGGAACTCAGTGACTGATTGCACCATCTATACGTTTTCGGTTTATTTTTTACTTTTTGGGCCCATGTAGGAAGATGCGCATTTTTTTTATTTTTTTTTTATTTACATCTTTTCAACATCTATTCTCCTGCTGCACTCAGATCATTATTCGTTTCAGTAAAAACCTTTGTCGTTGTCAATTACGACTTCAGATGCTGGTGAGCGAATAATATTAACGGAATGTTTTTCTCAACATGAATCACGAAACGTCTTCTAGAGAGCGTGTGCCCCACGCACCCATACTACCTATTACCCTCGCGAATAAAGTTGCAGCTCGTCGGCGTTTCATGTGATTCATACCGATCACGCTTACACAATATTCCTGTCAAGCAACGATACACATTGTTTCCATAATAAACTATATGAGATGTTTTTCACGCAAGCTTTCCCGTATTCAGAATGTACTACTACTTCTCGATGTGGAAGTATCGAGAAGAATACCTGCACTGTTTGTGCTTATGAGCAATCGTAGTACCTGCACTGTGCTTATGAGTAATCGTAGTACACGAGCTGTTTGTGTTTATGAGTAATCGCAATACCTGCACTGTGCTTATGAGTAATCATAGTACCTGCACTGTTTGTGCTTATGAATAATCGTAGTAACTGCACTGTGTTTATGAGTAATCGTAGTACCTGCACTGTGTTTATGAGTAATCGTAGTACCTGCACTGTTTGTGCTTATGAGTAATTGTAGTACCTGCGCTGTTTATGCTTATTAGTAGTAGTTGCGATGGTTGTGCTTATGTGTAATCGTAGTAGTTGCGCTGTTTGTGCTTATGAGTAATCGTAGTACCTGCACTGTTTGTGCTTATGTGTAATCGTAGTAGTTGCGCTGTTTGTGCTTATGAGTAATCGTAGTACCTGCACTGTTTGTGCTTATGAGTATTGTAGTACCTGCGCTGTTTATGCTTATTAGTAATCGTAGTAGTTGCGATGTTTGTGCTTATGTGTAATCGTAGTAGTTGCGCTGTTTGTGCTTATGGGTAATCGTAGTACCTGCACTGTTTGTGTTTATGAGTAATTGTAGTACCTGCGCTGTTTATGCCTATTAGTAATAGTAGTACGTGCACTGTGCTTATGAGTAATCGCAGTACCTGCACTGTGCTTATGAGTAATCATAGTACCTGCGCTATTTGTGCCTCTGAGTAATCATAGTACCTGCACTGTGCTTATGAGTAATCGTAGTACCTGCGCTGTTTGTGCTTATGAGTAATCGCAGTACCTGCACTGTGCTTATGAGTAATCGTAGTACCTGCGCTGTTTGTGCTTATGAGTAATCGCAGTACCTGCACTGTGCTTATGAGTAATCGTAGTACCTGTGCTGTTTGTGCTTATGAGTAATCGCAGTATCTGCACTGTGCTTATGAGTAATCGTAGTACCTGTGCTGTTTGTGCTTATGAGTAATCGCAGTATCTGCACTGTGCTTATGAGTAATCGTAGTACCTGCACTGTTTGTGCTTATGAGTAATTGTAGTACCTGCGCTGTTTATGCTTATTAGTAATCGTAGTAGTTGCGATGTTTGTGCTTATGTGTAATCGTAGTAGTTGCACTGTTTGTGCTTATGGGTAATCGTAGTACCTGCACTGTTTGTGTTTATGAGTAATTGTAGTACCTGCGCTGTTTATGCCTATTAGTAATAGTAGTACCTGCACTGTGCTTATGAGTAATCGCAGTACCTGCACTGTGCTTATGAGTAATCATAGTACCTGCGCTATTTGTGCCTATGAGTAATCATAGTACCTGCACTGTGCTTATGAGTAATCGTAGTACCTGCGCTGTTTGTGCTTATGAGTAATCGCAGTACCTGCACTGTGCTTATGAGTAATCGTAGTACCTGCACTGTGCTTATGAGTAATCGTAGTACCTGCGCTGTTTGTGCTTATGAGTAATCGCAGTACCTGCACTGTGCTTATGAGTAATCGTAGTACCTGTGCTGTTTGTGCTTATGAGTAATCGCAGTATCTGCACTGTGCTTATGAGTAATCGTAGTACCTTCACTATTTGTGTATCTGTATCCAATCTTGTGGTCAACCGTGAAGTAATGTAGCGAATGATCTGATATCGATGTGATGTGCAGCAAATTATTTTCCGCGTATAATCAAACCCATGGTCAGTGAGGTCCTGTTGTACTGTAAAATTTCGGATATTATGCAGTACAGGAGACAGGACTACTTAGACGCCATATAGAAAAGGTGTTTCCCATTTTGTTTTCTTATTTTTAAGTAACTGTCTCGGGAAGTTGCTTAAAGGGAAGTTACTTCTTTTTAAGTAACTAACCCGGGAAGTGGGGGGAGACCAGGGGGCCGCATCCCCTCCCCCATAAATCCGCCCGTCTTGTAAGAAATCCCAAACTTGTCTACTGGCTTTGAAATCCAAAACAGTTGTTTTTATATAATTTTATTTTAGTCCCATAGATCTGATACTAAAAATATATTTAAAAAACAACTATAAAATTTTACTCTATATGGAATATAGAAAATATAAATATATAGAACATAATTTCAATCATTTCATTTTTTTTAATTTTTTCTTTCTTTCGACCTGGTGGAATATTTTAGTAATTCAGAAAACCTACTCAAGTCTTATTCTGAGATTCTCCCCCCCCCCCCACACACACACCTAAAACTAAATTCTCAAACTCTCCCTGAAACTAATTTCTCAGACGCTCGTTCCGTTCGAAAAATTCCACGTGTCCGGTGGAATATTTTAGTAATTCAGAAACCCTACTCAAGTATTATTCTCAGACCCTCCCTCCCATAACACTAAATTCTCAAACCCTCCCTGAAACTGAATTTTCAGGACCCCTCCCACCCCCGAAACTAAATTTTTGGATCCTCCAGAAACTAAATTCTCAGACCCCCTCCCCCCGTTCAAAAACTTCCACGTGTCCGGTGGAATATTTTAGCAATTCAGAAACCCTACTTAAGTCTTATTTATTCTCAGGCCTCCCCTTCCACCGCTAAAACTAAATTCTCGAACCCTCCCTCAACTTTTCAGACCCCCTCCCCGGAACGAAATCCTGGGTACGTCTCTGGCTTAAGTGAGTGTATTGAGCATATTCATTATATCATACTAATACTGTTACATATAGTAGTCATAAGTTGTTACAAACCCACAAACCATTATAGAGGAGTAACAAAGAACATGCATTGTTTAAATCATCAATTTTCGTTCCCTTTTAGAAATCCAAAACTTTTCTAAAGTGATAAATTTATTCTCAGGAGTGTTTCTTAACCTTTTCAGGACCATAAGGTTTCTAAGAGTAAATATTAGTATGTAACTGTTTATTTTAGTTTGTTTAGGCGTAAAATAAATAAAAATCATAAGAATAATACATAACAATGTGTAGTTTTTTTGGAATTTTATGGGAAATATTTTTCCCAATGGACTATAAAGGTAACACAAATTATAGTTAGGCTTATTATGCAATGTCTTTTATTTATTGGTTTATTAGAACAAAATGTTAACTAAAATAATACAAAATTATGAAATAAAATTACTATACAAAATGATGTGCTAATTATGATATTCTGCGAAGTAATTTCTTTTGGTAGTGAGGCAAAGATGGACATTGCACATAGTAATATTATGCGTCCTGACAGTTCTGTTTTTGTTTTCTAAACGTTCCCGTTTACGTAATTGCGTTCGGCATACGTTCTATTTTGACATTCTGTATAAAAAATGCAGATAAGGTTATAATTAAATACGACAATCACCAATTTTAAAATGGGAAAAATGTTTCCCTTAGTCGTGAAAGGGTTAAGAATAGATTGAGATAATCCAAAACTTTTCTAAAGTGATAAATTTATTCTCAGGAGTGTTTCTTAAGAATACATTGAGATAATATTCCTTTCCTCTTAAATATATATTTCCGTAACAAAATAAACTTGTTGAGTACTTACCAAGCCCACAAGAATGAAAAACACGATGAAAGTCCTCCCTAATGTTGTCTCACAATAAATGTCTCCGTAGCCCACCGTCGACATCGTAACAATTAAGAAATAGACGCACTCCCAGTACGTTAAGTCGTGTTTATTTTCAAAACTCAAGGGATCTCCAGAATTCTCCAACTGGAAAGAGATCAGATGCAAATGATTAGCAAAGAAATCATTGAACATGTTGTCAAAAATATAGTCTCAATCATACAATAAGGAGGTACAAAAAAGGTTTACTGCTTATAACAATAATGGCAAAATTTTCGTAATGTGAAACTCACATAAAACACACCACTGTGAAAAGTGTTCTCTATCATACTGGACAGTGCAGTAGCAGAAGGAATAATTTTTAATATACACCTGTGTCTCGATTTACACGGTCGAAAAAATACAACCAGTTTCGATTTACACTGTGACAAATTCGGTTATACACGCTCAAGAGAATGCAACCAGTTTCGTTCTACACGATTATAACCCCAATTTTACAAGATACATATTAATTTTTTTATTTCATTTGATATTATTGAATATAATGTAGTTTTTCGATCAATTTTTCTGTGACTACCCCTCTAGCTTTAACCCACCCCTTCTGCCGATTCCCAGGTGGGCATCAATCAACTTATATCTTAAGAAGAAAGAGACAAGGTTTTTCGAGAAGGTCAGTAAAACCTTCAGCTTACGGGGCATCACCTTCAGCTTTTGGAAACATCACCTTCAGTTTATGGAACATCACCTTCAGTTTATGGAACATCGCCTTCAGTTTATGGGACATCGTCTTCAGCTTATGAGACATCACCTTCAGTTTATGGGACATCGTCTTCAGCTTATGAGACATCACCTTAAGTTTAGGTACATCGCCTTCAGTTTATGGGACATCGCCTTCAGTTTATGGGACATCGCCTTCAGTTTATGGGACATCGTCTTCAGCTTATGAGACATCACCTTAAGTTTAGGGACATCGCCTTCAGCTTATGGGACATCGCCTTCAGTTTATGGGACATCGTCTTCAGCTTATGAGACATCACCTTAAGTTTAGGGACATCGCCTTCAGTTTATGGGACATCGTCTTCAGCTTATGAGACATCACCTTCAGTTTAGGGACATCGCCTTCAGTTTATGGGACATCACCTGCAGCTTATGGGACATCATCTGCAGCTTATGAGCAACAGTGGTAACATAATGACTATTCCAATACCTGAAATCTCTTCTTTGCCTTCTATTCTTTTCGTTTTATTATGTATAGACTAGATTCATCAGCTCAAGTGACAAGTGGAACCAAATAGAGCGAAAAAAACATATTTACTACAATAACTATCGGCACGTTTAAAACCTTCTTCAAATAAATATTTAATAAAATTTCGTAATGTATCATGAATATATATGCACGTGTTTCAAAAATATATCAGTAAAACCATTAATGTGTAATATATACAGGGTGAATCTGAAAAAGTGGGCAAAACTTTACGGGGTGATAGAACGCAGCTATACGAGCAATATTCGTCATAGAAAGTATGGGCGGAACGCAAACGGCGAGCCGCTAGGTGGCGTTGGAAATGGTATAAAAGGGTCGGTCCTCGCACCCAACGGCATTTCTACCGTGAATTGCCGAGAGGATGGCTGGTTATACTAACCATGAAATGGCGGATATGCACTTTGTGTACGGTGCGGCTGACGGGAATGCAAGTTACGTTCCTGTTAATGAAATGTTTTCTGAAGTATCTCCTCTCCTTCTTGTGTTCATTCTTTAAATGTGACAGTGGAAAACTACCTTTTAACTTATCACCGCTTGCGTTCCGACCATACATTCTATGACGAATATTGCTCGTATAGATGCGTTCTACCACCCCGTAAAGTTTTGCCCACTTTTTCAGATTCACCCTGTATATATACATTACGAATACATTAATTTTTTTATATTCTAGTTAAATCACTTGGTGGTTCACGGTGTCTACATCCTACTCACCAGGTGGATGATTCCTGCAGCAGTGAGCCAAACACTGATTACGATGGATACAAGCTGAGCAAGCCGGATGGAACTGCTGGTTTTAAGCACGTTCAGGTACTGAAGGATATCCGGCACCGACATTAGGCGAAGCGCTCGAAGAAACCGCAGACCTGAAGTTAGAAGACAAATCAAAATGTCGTCATTATTTACCATTTTTTTAAATGTATTTTTCTATTCATTCGGGTCATTTTGAATGAAATATATGCAATGTGTAATGCTTAATGTTCAAATACGATTAATTTCTCCACATTTTTATTTAGAAATCTAAAAATATTTACGTTTGGAATAAATAGAGAAGTGATGGCTCTTCCATTCAGTGTTCGGATCCAAGATTCATGACTCAAAATTTCTTACCAAGTACTCAAGAAAATGTTGAGTTTTAAAATTAAAAATTATAATTCTATTATGAAAGAAAAACCTTTGAAATAATGATATTTTATGCTAGAAAAAATAGTTACGTATAGAGGTAATATGATTCTTCTTACACCTAAAAAACATAATTGCACTAAAAACAGAGTTATTATGGGTTTTTCTTTATTATTATTTTTTTCTTGTCCTAATATCGTTAATCACATCGAAATTTATTTCTTGAAATTAATCACTTTCAATGAATAAACACGATACGAAAATATATATATATATTTATTTTATATATATTTGTAAATACCTTTTGGGTTGGGTTGTTTTACCTCTGAGCGGCACTTTTTTGCACACTATGGGCTAAATGGCCAGGTCACATGGACCCCGAAGGCTCAGAGAAGGTTGGGGGAGGGGACCCACTGGAACAGCTGTTGGGAGACAGATGGTAGTCTCCCGTCAAGGCCTCCAGCGTGTTTTTTAACGTGCACAGGGTATGGCTCTCCCGCACACGGGGCCACGGCTTAACGTCCCATCCGACGGACGGCGGCCTTTCCAAGCCCATCGGTGTCCCCTTACTGACCGTGGGCAGGGCGGGGAATTTTGCGGAGATAAATCTCAACGCTGACCCAGCTGGGACTCGAACTTGGGAACTACAGATTACGAGCCTGGCGCGCTACCGACTGAGCCACCCCCGCCCCTTTGTAAATACCATGAGGGTTTTTATGACGGTAATGCAGCATTGATTCCTTTAGACCAGTGGTTCACGAACTTTTTCGGATTGCGTCCAAATATTTAGTTCTTAAATAACCTGCGGCCATCTTTTCTTCAAAAATGCTAATTTTACATAAAAATGTTAAAAAAAGAACTAGTACAAAACATCATTTCAACCCTAGATAGAATACACTATTCCAACAACGACTCATTTTTAGCTTTTTTTTTTTCGTTTTCAAAAAATATAGAGTAATTGTTCTCATTCTATCGTATGTCTGTTGCATACATTCAAATTTTTTAGTTTTAGAGATACAAAAAAAATTTTTTGGTTCGGATAGATATTGGCGAAATAATAGTATTCTCGTTTTTTAGTACCAATAAAAACAATGAAAATGTTTTCTCTTAAAACCAAAAAAGCCACGTTTTATCGCCACCCCCCTTGTGGGTAAGTACTGGATTGTTTTACATCTGAGCGGTCCTTTCTTTCACACAATGGGCTAAATGGCCAGGTCACAAGGATCCCAAATTCTCAGAGAAGGGGACACAGTGGAACAGATGTTGGGAGACAGATGATAGCCTCCCGTCAAAGCCATCTAGCATGTTCTTTAACGTGCACAGAGTATGACTCTCCCGCACACGGGGCAACGGTTTAATGTCCCATCCGACGGACGATGGCCTTTCCAAGCCCATTGGTGTCGCCTACTGACAGTGGGCAGGGCGGGGAGTTTTGGGAGATAATTCTCAACGCTAACCCAGCTGGGCTCGAGATTTTGATCTGCAGATTACGAGCCTGGCGCGCTACCGACTGAGCCACCCCCGCACCACTGTTTGAGGTGAAAATCGGAGAGGGAAAAACTTCATTCTCTTCGAAAACGAGCATCTCATAATCGACAGAGGTAGGATGTGATTCTTCTTGATAATCTAGGGGGCTGGGGGTGGCTCAGTCGGTAGCACGCCAAGCTCGTAATCTGCAGTTCTTAGGTTCGAGTCCCAGCTGTGTCAGCGTTGAGATTTATCTCCGCAAAACTCCCCGCCCTTCCCATGATCAATAGGGGGACACCGATGGGCTAGGAAATGCCGCCGTCCGTCGGATGGGATGTTAAGCCGTGGTTCCATGTGCAGGAGAGCGATATCCTGTGCACGTTAAAGAACACGCTGGATCGCCTTGACGGGAGGCTACCATCTGTCTCCCAGCAGCTGTTCCAGTGGGTCCCTTCCCCCAGCCTTCTCTGAGCCTTCGGGGTCCTTGTGACCTGGCCATTTAGCCCATGGTGTGCAAAAATTGCCTCTCAGAGGTAAAACAACCCAACCCTTGATAATCTAACTACACAGTTAAAATTATGAAGCTAGTTTTGTGACCAATAGTTAATAAAAGGAAAATCCTCACCTATCCATGTCCTGTCCAGGTATATCGAAATGAAGGACGGCGGAATGGTGAAATAATCGACGAATGAATAAAGCTCCAGCATGAACCACAGCTTGTCGCTTGCAGCTATAAACTGAGGAGAGAAAAATTCAAAATTAAGTTCCATTGAAATCATTGAAATTAAGTGTGTTTCATTCTGCACACAAATTTTAAGTAGAAAGCGCAATCCACGAACTTAAATGTAGGAGAAACTTAAATCAACACTGCTGTAAAAGCCAGCTATCCTAATCATAAAATCCACTACCTTGTCTTTGAGTCTGAATAGACCTATTTCCATTTGAGAGGAGAAAGCATTTCTGTTGTGAGCATGGACGTTACGGGTGTACAGTCGCTCAAAAAAGTATCCGAACATTATGGTTGATTACAGAATTCAGAAAAAATATCTGGCAACGATTTTTTTTAGAAATTAGTGATCTGGCAACCTTCGTGTCACGTGACACGAAGGTTGCCAGATCACTAATTTCTAAAAAAATCGTTGCCAGATATTTTTTCTGAATTCTGTAATCCACCATAGTGTTCGGATATTTTTTAATATATATATAATGCGTATGAATATATAATGCAATGAATATGGAGCGTGTGCAGTTACCATTCACAGCAAACTGGAGCGGTTGCGGTTAATGTTCACAGCACATTGGATCGTGTGAGCTCACAAAGACCTGGATCGTGTGGGCTCATTCACGGAAATATTGAGCGTGTGCAGTTAACGTTCACAGCAAACTGGAGCGGTTGCGGTTAATGTTCACAGCACATTGGATCGTGTGAGCTCACAAAGACCTGGATCGTGTGGGCTCATTCACGGAAATATTGAGCGTGTGCAGTTACCGTTCACAGCAAACTGGAGCAGAAACTGCACACGCTCCAGTTTGCTGTGAACGGTAACTGGAGCGTGTACAGTTGCTGTACACGCTCCAGATATTTTTCCTTTTTGAGCGACTGTACATTAATTAGTAATTCCAGTTTGCAGAAAAAATTATCAGAGACTATTTTACAACTGCAGTACATTTAGTAATTAAATACACTTGAAAAGTTTTTTCTCTTAATTTTTTTTTACATATATTGATAGCAGTAGTCTCACGGGTATTACAAATACAGACATCAGATAGAAGTGTTTTGTTGAACATATATGAAACTCAAAATAATTCTGTAGATTTTCGAACTACTTCATTAGAAGCAAAATAATTTTAAACGTCCTATTAGACAATTGAGAATGAAGCCAACAACAACAAAAAAAGCAATTAAACTACTTACACGTATAAAAAAGTACACCATAAAAAATATATTTAGTGCTAAATCAATTTGCTGAGTAGTGTTGGTGGACCAATTATGGCACGTCTCCACTTTATCCCTGCGGAAGAAAAATAAAATATAAAATATAAAATATAAATATAAAATATAAAATATAAAAATAAATATAAAATAAAAAAAATAAATATAAAATATAAAAATAAAGCTCGAAATTATTTTAGGGTTTAAATATATAAATTTCAGTTCTATATTTTTTTCTATAAAACTGTATAGAACCTAGATTATATTTATCTCTCCTCATATATTTACGTTTACAGTGTCCTGTATCACAAGTCTAAACAAACACAAACCAGTGGCAGAGAAAACAAGCCGTTAATACAGAGCAAAGAGCAGTAGTAGAAAGAACAAAGCGAAAACAGAAAGCTCACATTACTAGTAAACAGCACAAAACAATAATGCAGAGGAACAAAAAATATTAGGAAGCACAAAGATATAATTAGAACGCAAACCAATAATAAACACCTCGAATCAAAAAGAAATAAAAGAGAGAGCAGACACCAACTTTAGACAATGCAAAACAATAAGAGAGAGCAGACACCAACTTTAGACAATGCAAAACAATAAGAGAGAGCAGACACCAACATTAGGGAATGCAAAACAATAAGAGAAAGGAGACAACAACATTAGAGAATGCAAAACAATAACAGAGGGCAGACACCAACATTAGAGAATGCAAAACAATAAGAGAGAGCAGACACCAACACTAGAGAATGCAAACTAATAAGAGAGAGCAGACACCAATATTAGAGAATGCAAACTAATAAGAGAGAGCAGACACCAACATTAGGGAATGCAAAACAATAAGAGAGGGCAGACAACAACATTAGAGAATGCAAAACAACAAGAGAGAGCAGACACCAACATTAGAGAATGCAAACTAATAAGAGAGAGAAAAGACACCAACATTAGAGAATGTAAACTAATAAGAGAGAGCACACACCGACATTAGAGAATGCAAACTAGAGAGAGAGAGAGGACACCAACATTAGGGAATGCAAAACTATAAGAGAGGGCAGACACCAACATTTGAGAATGCCAAACAATAAGAGAGAGCACACACACCAAAATTAGAGAATGCAAAACAATAAGAGAGGGCAGACACCAACATCAGAGAATGCAAAACAATAAGAGAGAGCAGACACCAACATTAGAGAATGCAAAACAATAAGAGAGAGCAGACACCAACATTAGAGAATGCAAAACAATAAGAGAGAGCAGACCCAACATTAGAGAACGCAAACTAATAAGAGAGAGCAGACACCAACATTATAGAATGCAAAACAATAAGTGAGAGGAGAGACCAACATTAGAGAATGCAAACTAATAAGAGAGAGGAGACACCAACATTAGAGAATGCAAAACAATAAGAGAGAGGAGACACCAACATTAGAGAATGCAAACAAATAAGAGAGAGCAGACACTAACATTAGAGAATGCAAAACAATAAGAGAGAGGAGACACCAACATTAGAGAATGCAAACTAATAAGAGAGAGCACAACATTAGAGAATGCAAAACAATAAGAGAAAGGAGACACCAACATTAGAGAATGCAAAACAATAAGAGAGGGCAGACACCAACATTAGAGAATGCAAACTAATAAGAGAGAGCAGACACCAACATTATAGAATGCAAAACAAAAAGTGAGAGGAGAGACCAACATTAGAGAATGCAAACTAATAAGAGAGACCAGACACTAACATTAGAGAATGCAAACTAATAAGAGAGAGCAGACACCAACATTAGAGAATGCAAACTAAAGAGAGAGAAGACACCAACATTTGAGAACGCCAAACAATAAGAGAGAGCAGACATCAACATTAGAGAATGCAAAACAATAACAGAGGGCAGACACCAACATTAGAGAATGCAAAACAATAAGAGAGAGCAGACACCAACATTAGAGAATGCAAAACAATAAGAGAGAGCAGACCCAATATTAGAGAATGCAAACTAATAACAGAGAGCGGACACTAACATTAGAGAACGCAAACTAATAAGAGAGAGCAGACACCAACATTATAGAAAGCAAAACAAAAGGTGAGAGGACAGACCAACATTAGAGAATGCAAACTAATAAGAGAGAGGAGACACCAACATTAGAGAATGCAAAACAATAAGAGAGAGGAGACACCAACATTAGAGAATGCAAAGAAATAAGAGAGAGCAGACACTAACATTAGAGAATGCAAAACAATAAGAGAGAGGAGACACCAACATTAGAGAATACAAACAAATAAGAGAAAGCAGACACCAACATTAGAGAATGCAAAACAATAAGAGAGGGCAGACACCAACATTAGAGAATGCAAAACAATAAGAGAGAGCAGACACCAACATTAGAGAATGCAAACTACTAAGAGAGAGCACACACCAACATTAGAGAATGCAAACTAATAAGAGAGAGCAGACACCAACATTAGGGAATGCAAAACAATAAGAGAGGGAAGACACCAACATTAGAGAATGCAAAACAATAAGAAAGAGCAGACACCAACATTAGAGAATGCAAACTACTAAGAGAGAGCACACACCAATATTAGAGAATGCAAACTACTAAGAGAGAGCAGACACCAACATTAGAGAATGCAAACTAATAAGAGAGAGCAGACACCAACCTTAGGGAATGCAAACTAATAAGAGAGAGCAGTCACCAACATTAGAGAATGCAAAACTATAAGAGAGAGCAGACACCAACATTAGAGAATGCAAACTAATAAGAGAGAGCAGACACCAAGATTAGGGAATGCAAACTAATGAGAGAGAGAAGACTCCAACATTAGAGAATGCAAACTAATGAGAGAGAGCACACACCAACATTAGCGAATGCAAACTAATAAGAGAGAGCACACACCAACATTAGAGAATGCAAAACAATAAGAAAAGAAGACACCAATATCAGAGAATGCAAAACTATAAGAGAAAGGAGACACCAACATTATAGAATGCAAAACTATAAGAGAGAGCAGACACCAACATTCGAGAATGCAAACTAATAAGAGAGAGCAGACACCAACATTAGAGAATGCAAACTAATGAGAGAGAGAAGACTCCAACATAAGAGAATGCAAACTAATGAGAGAGAGCACACACCAACATTAGAGAATGCAAACTAATAAGAGAGAGCACACACCAACATTAGAGAATGCAAAACAATAAGAAAAGGAGACACCAATATCAGAGAATGCAAAACTATAAGAGAGAGCGGACACCAACATTAGAGAATGCAAACTAATGAGAAACAGAAGACACCAACATTAGGGAATGCAAACTAATAAGTGAGAGGAGACACCAACATTAGAGAATGCAAAAATATAAGAGAAAGGAGACACCAACATTGGAGAATGCAAACTAATGAGAAAGAGAAGACACCAACATTAGGGAATGCAAAACTATAAGGGAGGGCAGACACCAACATTAGAGAATGCAAAACAATAAGAGAGAGCAGACACTAATATTAGAGAACGCAAACTACTAAGAGAGAGGAGACATCAATATTAGAGAATGCAAAACTATAAGAGAGAGCAGACACCAAACTTAGAGAATGCAAACTAATAAGAGAGAGCAGACACCAACATTAGGGAATGCAAACTAACGAGATAGAGCAGATATCAATATTAGAGAATGCAAACTAATGAGAGAGAGAAGACAGCAACATTAGAGAATGCAACTAATAAGAGAGAGCAGACACCAACATTAGGGAATGCAAACTAATAAGAGAGAGCAGACACCAACATTAGAGAATGCAAACTAATGAGAGAGAGAAGACACCAACATTAGAGAATGCAAAACAATAAGAAAAGGAGACACCAATATTAGAGAATGCAAAACTATAAGAGGGAGCAAACACCAACATTAGAGAATGCAAACTAATGAGGAACAGAAGACACCAACATTAGGGAATGCAAACTAATAAGAGAGAGCAGACACCAACATTAGAGAATGCAAACTAATGAGAGAGAAAAGACACCAACATTAGAGAATGTAAACTAATAAGAGAGAGCACACACCAACATTAGAGAATGCAAACTAATAAGAGAGAACACACACCAACATTAGAGAATGCAAAACAATAATAGAGAGCAGACACCAACATTAGAGAATGCAAAACAATAAGAGAAAGGAGACACTAACATTAGAGAATGCAAAACAATAAGAGAGAGGAAACACCAATATACAGAATGCAAAACAATAATAGAGAGCAGACACCAACATTAGAGAATGCAAAACAATAAGAGAGAGGAGACACCAACATTAGAGAATGCAAGCTAATAAGAGAGAGCGCACACCAACATTAGAGAATGCAAAACAATAAGAGAAAGGAGACACCAACATTAGAGAATGCAAATCAATAAGAGAGAGGAGACGCCAACATTAGAGAATACAAATCAATAAGAGAGAGGAGACGCCAACAATAGAGAATGCCAAACAATAAGAGAGAGCAGACACCAACATTAGAGAATGCAAAATAATAAGAGAAAGGAGACACCAACGTTACAGAATGCAAACTAATAAGAGAGAGCACACACCAACATTAGAGAATGCAAAACAATAATAGAGAGCAGACACCAACATTAGGGAATGCAAAACAATAAGAGAGGGCAGACACCAACATTAGAGAATGCAAAACAATTAGAGAGAGCAGACACCAATATTAGAGAATGCAAACTAATAAGAGAGAGCAGACACCAACATTAGAGAATGCAAACTAATGAGAAAGAGAAGATACCAACATTAGTGAGTGAAAAACTATAAGAGAGGGCAGACACCAACATTAGAGAATGCAAAACAATAAGAGAGAGCAGACACCAACATTAGAGAATGCAAAACAATAAGAGAGAGCAGACACCAACAATAGGGAATGCAAAACAATAAGAGAGTGCAGACACCAAGATTAGAGAATGCAAACTAATGAGAAAGAGAAGACATCAACATTAGGGAATGCAAAACTATAAGAGAGGGCAGACACCAACATTTGAGAATGCCAAACAATAAGAGAGAGCACACACCAAAATTAGAGAATGCAAAACAATAAGAGAGAGCAGACACCAATATCAGAGAATGCAAAACAATAAGAGAGAGCAGACACCAACATTAGAGAATGCAAAACAATAAGAGAAAGGAGACACCAATATTAGAGAAGGCAAAACTATAAGAGAGAGCAGACACCAACATTAGAGAATGCAAAACAATAAGAGAGAGCAGACACCAACATTATAGAATGCAAAACAATAAGAGAGAGGAGACACCAACATTAGAGAATGCAAACAAATAAGAGAGAGCAGACACCAACCTTAGGGAATGCAAACTAATAAGAGAGAGCAGACACCAACATTAGAGAATGCAAAACTATAAGAGACAGCAGACACCAACATTAGAGAATGCAAACTAATAAGAGAGAGCAGACACCAACATTAGAGAATGCAAACTAATGAGAGAGAGAAGACACCAACATTAGAGAATGTAAACTAATAAGAGAGAGCACACACCAACATTAGAGAATGCAAACTAATAAGAGAGAACACACACCAACATTAGAGAATGCAAAAGAATAATAGAGAGCAGACACCAACATTAGAGAATGCAAACTAATGAGAGAGAGAAGACACCAACATTAGAGAATGCAAAACAATAAGAGAGAGGAGACACCAATATAAGAGAATGCAAAACAATAATAGAGAGCAGACATCAACATTAGAGAATGCAAAACAATAAGAGAGAGGAGACACCAACATTAGAGAATGCAAGCTAATAAGAGAGAGCACACACCAACATTAGAGAATGCAAAACAATAAGAGAAAGGAGACACCAACATTAGAGAATGCAAAACAATAAGAGAGAGGAGACACCAACAATAGAGAATGCAAAACAATAAGAGAGAGCAGACACGAACTTTAGAGAATGCAAAACAATAAGAGAGGGCAGACACCAACATTAGAGAATGCAAAACAATAAGAGGGAGCAGACACCAACATTAGAGAATGCAAACTAATAAGAGAGAGCAGACACCAATATTAGAGAATGCAAACTAATAAGAGAGAGCAGACACCAACATTAGGGAATGCAAAACAATAAGAGAGGGCAGACAACAACATTAGAGAATGCAAAACAACAAGAGAGAGCAGACACCAACATTAGAGAATGCAAACTAATAAGAGAGAGCAGACACCAACATTAGAGAATGCAAACTAATAAGAGAGGGCAGACACCGACATTAGAGAATGCAAACTAGAGAGAGAGAGGACACCAACATTAGGGAATGCAAAACTATAAGAGAGGGCAGACACCAACATTTGAGAATGCCAAACAATAAGAGAGAGCACACACCAAAATTAGAGAATGCAAAACAATAAGAGAGGGCAGACACCAACATCAGAGAATGCAAAACAATAAGAGAGAGCAGACACCAACATTAGAGAATGCAAAACAATAAGAGAGAGCAGACACCAACATTAGAGAATGCAAAACAATAAGAGAGAGCAGACACCAACATTATAGAATGCAAAACAATAAGTGAGAGGAGAGACCAACATTAGAGAATGCAAACTAATAAGAGAGAGGAGACACCAACATTAGAGAATGCAAAACAATAAGAGAGAGGAGACACCAACATTAGAGAATGCAAACAAATAAGAGAGAGCAGACACTAACATTAGAGAATGCAAAACAATAAGAGAGGGCAGACACCAACATTAGAGAATGCAAACTAATAAGAGAGAGCAGACACCAACATTATAGAATGCAGAACAAAAGGTGAGAGGAGAGACCAACATTAGAGAATGCAAACTAATAAGAGAGACCAGACACTAACATTAGAGAGTGCAAACTAATAAGAGAGAGCAGACACCAACATTAGAGAATGCAAACTAAAGAGAGAGAAGACACCAACAATTGAGAATGCCAAACAATAAGAGAGAGCAGACATCAACATTAGAGAATGCAAAACAATAACAGAGGGCAGACACCAACATTAGAGAATGCAAAACAATAAGAGAGAGCAGACACCAACATTAGAGAATGCAAAACAATAAGAGAGAGCAGACCCAACATTAGAGAATGCAAACTAATAACAGAGAGCGGACACCAACATTAGAGAACGCAAACTAATAAGAGAGAGCAGACACCAACGTTATAGAAAGCAAAACAAAAGGTGAGAGGAGAGACCAACATTAGAGAATGCAAACTAATAAGAGAGAGGATACACCAACATTAGAGAATGCAAAACAATAAGAGAGAGGAGACACCAACATTAGAGAATGCAAAGAAATAAGAGAGAGCAGACACTAACATTAGAGAATGCAAAACAATAAGAGAGAGGAGACACCAACATTAGAGAATGCAAACAAATAAGAGAAAGCAGACACCAACATTAGAGAATGCAATCAAATAAGAGAGAGCAGACACCAACCTTAGGGAATGCAAACTAATAAGAGAGAGCAGACACCAACATTAGAGAATGCAAAACTATAAGAGACAGCAGACACCAACATTAGAGAATGCAAACTAATAAGAGAGAGCAGACACCAACATTAGAGAATGCAAACTAATGAGAGAGAGAAGACACCAACATTAGAGAATGTAAACTAATAAGAGAGAGCACACACCAACATTAGAGAATGCAAACTAATAAGAGAGAACACACACCAACATTAGAGAATGCAAAAGAATAATAGAGAGCAGACACCAACATTAGAGAATGCAAACTAATGAGAGAGAGAAGACACCAACATTAGAGAATGCAAAACAATAAGAGAGAGGAGACACCAATATAAGAGAATGCAAAACAATAATAGAGAGCAGACATCAACATTAGAGAATGCAAAACAATAAGAGAGAGGAGACACCAACATTAGAGAATGCAAGCTAATAAGAGAGAGCACACACCAACATTAGAGAATGCAAAACAATAAGAGAAAGGAGACACCAACATTAGAGAATGCAAAACAATAAGAGAGAGGAGACACCAACAATAGAGAATGCAAAACAATAAGAGAGAGCAGACACGAACTTTAGAGAATGCAAAACAATAAGAGAAAGGAGACACCAACATTAGAGAATGCAAACTAATAAGAGAGAGCACACACCAACATTAGACAATGAAAAAGAATAATAGAGAGCAGACACCAACATTAGGGAATGCAAAACAATTATAGAGGGCAGGCACTAACATTAGAGAATGCAAAACAATAAGAGAGAGCAGACACCAATATTAGAGAATGCAAACTAGTAAGAGAGAGCAGACACCAACATTAGAGAATGCAAACTAATGAGAAAGAGAAGACACCAACATTAGTGAATGCAAAACTATAAGAGAGGGCAGACACCAACATTAGAGAATGCAAAACAATAAGAGAGAGCAGACACCAACAATAGGGAATGCAAAACAATAAGAGAGTGCAGACACCAACATTATAGAATGCAAACTAATAAGTGAGAGCAGACACCAACATTAGGGAATGCAAACTAATGAGAAAGAGAAGACACCAACATTAGGGAATGCAAAACTATAAGAGAGGGCAGACACCAACAATAAAGAATGCAAAACAATAAGAGAGAGCAGACACCAATATTAGAGAATGCAAACTACTAAGAGAGAGGAGACACCAACATTAGAGAATGCAAACTATTAAGAGAGAGCAGACACCAACATTAGAGAATGCAAAACTATAAGAGAGAGCAGACACCAACATTAGAGAATGCACACTAATAAGAGAGAGCAGACACCAACATTTGGGAATGCAAACAAATAAGAGAGAGCTGACACCAACATTAGAGAATGCAAACTAATGAGAGAGAGAAGACACCAACATTAGAGAATGCAAAACAATAATAGAGAGCAGACAACAACATTAGAGAATGCAAAACAATAAGAGAAAGGAGACACCAACATTAGAGCATGCAAACCAAAAAGAGAAAGGAGACACCAACATTAGAGAATGCAAAATAATAAGAGAAAGCAGACACCAACATTAGATAATGCAAAACAATAAGAGAGGGCAGACACCAACATTAGGGAATGCAAAACTATAAGAGAGAGCAGACATCAACATTAGAGAATGCAAAACAATAAGAGAGAGCAGACACCAACATTAGAGAATGCAATCTAATAAGAGAGAGCAGACACCAACATTAGAGAACGTAAACTAATAAGAGAGAGCAGACACCGACATTATAGAATGCAAAACAATTAGTGAGAGGATACACCAACATTAGAGAATGCAAACTAATGAGAGAGCACACACCAACATTAGAGAATGCAAAACAATAATAGAGAGCAGACACCAACATTAGAGAATGCAAACTAATGAGAGAGAGAAGACAGCAACATTAGAGAATGCAAACTAATAAGAGAGAGCACACACCAACATTAGAGAATGCAAAACAATAATAGAGAGCAGACACTAACATTAGAGAATGCAAAATAATAAGAGATAGCAGACACCAACATTAGATAATGCAAAACAATAAGAGAGGGCACACACCAACATTAGAGAATGCAAAACAATAATAGAGAGCAGACACCAACATTAGAGAATGCAAACTAATGAGAAACAGAAGACACCAACATTAGGGAATGCAAACTAATAAGAGAGAGCAGACATCAATATTAGAGAATGCAAACTAATGAGAGAGAGAAGACACCAACATTAGAGAATGTAAACTAATAAGAGAGAGCACACACCAACATTAGAGAATGCAAACTAATAAGAGAGAGCACACACCAACATTAGAGAATGCAAACTAATAAGAGAGAGCACACACCAACATTAGAGAATGCAAAACAATAATAGAGAGGAGACACCAATATAAGAGAATGCAAAACAATAATAGAGAACAGACACCAACATTAGAGAATGCAAAACAATAAGAGAGAGGAGACACCAATATTGGAGAATGCAAAACAATAAGAGAGAGCAGACACCATCATTAGAGAATGCAAAAGAATAAGAGAGAGCAGATACCAACATTAGAGAATGAAAACTACTAAGGGAGACCACACACCAACATTAGAGAATGCAAACTAATAAGAGAGAGGAGACACCAACATTACAGAATGCAAAACAATAAGAGAGAGCAGACACCAACATTAGAGAATGCAAAACAATAAGAGAAAGGAGACACCAGCATTAGAGAATGCAAAATAATAAGAGAAAGCAGACACCAACATTAGAGAATGCAAAACAATAAGAGAGAGCAGACACCAACATTAGAGAATGCAAACTACTAAGAGAGAGCACACACCAACATTAGAGAATGCAAACTAAATACAGAGAGATAACTAATAAGAGAGAGCAGACACCAACATTAGGGAATGCAAAACAATAAGAGAGGGCAGACACCAACATTAGAGAATGCAAACTACTAAGATAGAGCAGACACCAACATTAGAGAATGCAAACTAATGAGAAACAGAAGACACCAACATTAGGGAATGCAAACTAATAAGAGAGAGCACACACCAACATTAGAGAATGCAAACTAATAAGAGAGAGCACACACCAACATTAGGGAATGCAAAACAATAATAGAGAGGAGACACCAATATAAGAGAATGCAAAACAATAATAATAGAGAGCAGACACCAACATTAGAGAATGCAAACTAATAAGAGAGAGCAGACACCAACATTAGAGAATGCAAAACAATAAGAGAGAGCAGACGCCAACATTAGAGAATGCAAACTAATGAGAGAGAGCGGACACCAGCATTAGAGAATGCAAACTAATGAGAGAGAGAAGACACCAACATTAGGGAATGCAAAACTAGAAGAGAGGGCAGACAGAAACATTAGAGAATGCAAACTAATAAGAGAGAGCAGACACCAACATTAGAGAATGCAAACTAATAAGAGAGAGGAGACACCAACATTAGAGAATGCAAACTAATAAGATAGAGCACACACCAACATTAGAGAATGCGACCAATATATATATATCCTGCATATATAGATAAGTTTATATTGTATATATATATATATACTTGTGTATATAATAGATATATTTTGATTGTAAATCAGTACTTTAAAATATTAGGTAATTAACATATATTTTTACATTACTGATACAATAAGATATATAAATTTAATAAATACCGGCTAAAGATAGGCGAGACCCAAGATCCATGAAAAAAGAAAAGAGAAGCAATTTCTGAGAAACCAGTGTGATCGTTTACCTACAAAGTTCAACTTATAATATTGTTATACATTTTAGCATACTTTGCATTTGACAGTACCGTGCGTGAATTCCAATTCATTTATTATAATGATTTATAAAGTTCTTTTCCATTCAGATTTTAACGAATGATGTGCCATCAATTTTGAGTATGGGAAAGAAGTTCTTCTGAATTATATCGCGTAACCTTCGATGGTCAAAAATTGATTAATATTACTATATAAATGCAAAATTTTATATCTATGACAAAATTGCCTCAATCCTACCTCAGTTGGGTTGTTTTACTTCTGAGCGTCACTTTTTTGCACACAATGGGCTAAATGGTCAGGTCACATGGACCCCGAAGGCTCAGATAAGGTTGGGTGAGGGGACCCACTGGAACAGCTGTTGGGAGACAGACGGTAGCCTCCCGTCAAGGCCATCAGCGTGTTCTTTAACGTGCATAGGGTATGGCTCTCCCGCACACGGAGCCACGGCTTAATGTCCCATACGACGGACGGCGGCCTTTCCAAGCCCATCGGTGTCCCCTACTGACCGTGGGCAGGGCGGGGAATTTTTGCGGAGATATAATACTTATGTGACAGGTGAAAGTGTGGAGCAGGATTATTGTTACTTCTGTTTTTAGTTGTGAAGCATTTTAATGACTTTAGTCGTTTATAAGAAATTTTGTCATTTTTGGATGCATTGTGTATGGAAAACAGGAACATCATTGGTAATAAGAATC
The DNA here is from genome assembly GCA_038380435.1 of Ryuthela nishihirai. Taxonomy (NCBI): domain Eukaryota; kingdom Metazoa; phylum Arthropoda; class Arachnida; order Araneae; family Heptathelidae; genus Ryuthela; species Ryuthela nishihirai. The sequence continues at coordinate 31,327,274 of JAWZYU010000013.1, forward strand.
TATGTTATGATTTGCATGTATGTGTATGGATAACAGGAACATCATTGGTAATAAGAATCGTTGTTATGATTTGCATGTATGTGTATGGATAACAGGAACATCATTGGTAATAAGAATCGATGTTATGATTTGCATGTATGTGTATGGATAACAGGAACATCATTGGTAATAAGAATCGATGTTATGATTTGCATGTATGTGTATGGAGAACAGGAACATCATTGGTAATAAGAATCGATGTTATGATTTGCATGTATGTGTATGGAGAACAGGAACATCATTGGTAATAAGAATCGTTGTTATGATTTGCATGTATGTGTATGGAGAACAGGAACATCATTGGTAATAAGAATCGTTGTTATGATTTGCATGTATGTGTATGGAGAACAGGAACATCATTGGTAATAAGAATCGTTGTTATGATTTGCATGTATGTGTATGGAGAACAGGAACATCATTGGTAATAAGAATCGTTGTTATGATTTGCATGTATGTGTATGGAGAACAGGAACATCATTGGTAATAAGAATCGATGTTATGATTTGCATGTATGTGTATGGAGAACAGGAACATCATTGGTAATAAGAATCGATGTTATGATTTGCATGTATGTGTATGGAGAACAGGAACATCATTGGTAATAAGAATCGTTGTTATGATTTGCATGTATGTGTATGGAGAACAGGAACATCATTGGTAATAAGAATCGTTGTTATGATTTGCATGTATGTGTATGGAGAACAGGAACATCATTGGTAATAAGAATCGATGTTATGATTTGCATGTATGTGTATGGAGAACAGGAACATCATTGGTAATAAGAATCGATGTTATGATTTGCATGTATGTGTATGGAGAACAGGAACATCATTGGTAATAAGAATCGTTGTTATGATTTGCATGTATGTGTATGGAGAACAGGAACATCATTGGTAATAAGAATCGATGTTATGATTTGCATGTATGTGTATGGAGAACAGGAACATCATTGGTAATAAGAATCGTTGTTATGATTTGCATGTATGTGTATGGAGAACAGGAACATCATTGGTAATAAGAATCGTTGTTATGATTTGCATGTATGTGTATGGAGAACAGGAACATCATTGGTAATAAGAATCGATGTTATGATTTGCATGTATGTGTATGGAGAACAGGAACATCATTGGTAATAAGAATCGATGTTATGATTTGCATGTATGTGTATGGAGAACAGGAACATCATTGGTAATAAGAATCGTTGTTATGATTTGCATGTATGTGTATGGAGAACAGGAACATCATTGGTAATAAGAATCGATGTTATGATTTGCATGTATGTGTATGGAGAACAGGAACATCATTGGTAATAAGAATCGTTGTTATGATTTGCATGTATGTGTATGGAGAACAGGAACATCATTGGTAATAAGAATCGTTGTTATGATTTGCATGTATGTGTATGGAGAACAGGAACATCATTGGTAATAAGAATCGATGTTATGATTTGCATGTATGTGTATGGAGAACAGGAACATCATTGGTAATAAGAATCGATGTTATGATTTGCATGTATGTGTATGGAGAACAGGAACATCATTGGTAATAAGAATCGTTGTTATGATTTGCATGTATGTGTATGGAGAACAGGAACATCATTGGTAATAAGAATCGATGTTATGATTTGCATGTATGTGTATGGAGAACAGGAACATCATTGGTAATAAGAATCGTTGTTATGATTTGCATGTATGTGTATGGAGAACAGGAACATCATTGGTAATAAGAATCGTTAATGTTATGATTTGCATGTATGTGTATGGAGAACAGGAACATCATTGGTAATAAGAATCGATGTTATGATTTGCATGTATGTGTATGGAGAACAGGAACATCATTGGTAATAAGAATCGATGTTATGATTTGCATGTATGTGTATGGAGAACAGGAACATCATTGGTAATAAGAATCGATGTTATGATTTGCATGTAGAAACTATTGTGTAGTTGAATTTCAAGTGTACATTCTTTTTTTCATTTTTTATTGATGTATGGCAATAGTAATTAGCTATTAGTTTAGATCAGTGGTTCTCAACCATTTATACTTCACGTACCCCCTGGAAATGTGTATGTAACTGGCGTATCCCTTATACAGGTAGATAAAACTATAGTTATAGTATAATAATGCCAACTGAGCGACTTTGTTACTAGATCTAGCGACCTTTGAGCTCTCACGGTGTACCCCAAAAATTTTACCGCGTACCTCACGTTGAGAACACCTGGTTTAGATAATCCATTTGCATTTGTTAAATTCTTATAAATTGATTGTTTTGTTTAATAAACAGGTTTATTTACTATCTGTTTGCTTATTTGGAATTCACACATGTTGTTGCCAAAAAATTGCCAAAAATTTATATAAATATAAAAAAGTTATTAATAATAAAATGCTAATTTAATTAATATAAGAAAATTTAATAATTCAGGCGTCGACTAATGCGATACACTATGTCGTTAATCTTGGTAACTATAGTGTATGGACCTTCATAAAGCTTCTGAAGTTTTGGCGAAAATCTTTTCCTTCTGTCTGAATTGTATATTAATAAAAAAATGTTATATAATTTCTGCGAAACCTGTGTGATCATTAGCTGTATTTGTCAATTTATAATATAAGCATTACTTACGTTTGATGATCATCAGCAATTGTTTTTAAAAAAACGAAAACGTGGTATAAAATAGTAAAAATATAAATATTGAACATGCTTTGCAATAATGTTTTCATTTAAAAAAATTCTAGAACAGAGAACAAAAATACAAATTTTATCATTTGGCACGAGCAGTAAGAAAGCAGAACCAAACAGGAACGGCGTTCCGGTCGCTTCCAGACACATTCCTTTCCCCTTCCCCCTAGATTTACTTCTCGATTGTTCCCTACAATTTACGTGCTTTTATCCATTCCTGTATCATTGGGCGGCGGTGGATCAGTCGGTAGCGCGCCAGGCTCGTAATCTGTAGTTCCCAGGTTCGAGTCCCAGCTGGGTCAGCGTTGAGATTTATCTCCGCAAAATTCCCCGCCTTGCCCACGGTCAGTAGGGGACACCGATGGGCTTGAAAAGGCCGCCGTCCGTCGGATGGGACGTTAAGCCGTGGCCCCGTGTGCGGGAGAGCCATACCCTGTGCACGTTAAAGAACACGCTGGATGGCCTTGACGGGAGGCTACCATCTGTCTCCCAACAGCTGTTCCAGTGGGTCCCCTCCCCCAACTTTCTCTGAGCCTTCGGGGTCCATGTGACCTGGCCATTTAGCCCATGGTGTGCAAAAAAGTGCCGCTCAGAGGTGAAACAACCCAACCTATCCTGTATCATTTGACGGATCATTGCAAGAGCACGATTTCTGCTTATTAATATGAGCACTGTTTATTTAAAAACGAGTTGGGGTTTGGACTCAGAACAGTTTAAATTTATTATATTTCTCGTAATCGCTAAATTAATAAGTGAAAGTATTAAAAATTATAATTTCAATATTTTAATTAGTCTTTAGTAATTAAAAATAAACACCATACGACATTTGATTATTTTTTACGTATTTTTTATTTTTAATAAATTCCTTTTTGTGTTTATAACTTTCAGTTTCTACTAATATTTCTATTATTTTTCGTTCCAAATAGCTTTAAGATTTTTAATTTTTTTCATACAATGATTATAATTAATAATGTAAGAAAAAGAAAAGTCATTAACAATATGCATTTCTGTAAGTTTTATGATTAGTCAGAGAAATGTTTTCCCCAAATTCGGACTCGAGTCCCAGGTTCGAGTCCCAGGTGGGTCAGCGTTTAGATTTACCTCCGCAAAATTCCCCGCCTTGCCCATGGTCAGTAGGGGACACCGATGGGCTTTGATAAGGCCGCCGTCCGTCGGATGGGACGTTAAGCCGTGGCCCCGTGTGCGGGAGAGCCATACCCTGTGCACGTTAAAGAACACGCTGGATGGCCTTGACGGGAAGCTACCATCTGTCTCCCAACAGCTGTTCCAGTGGGTCCCCTCCCCCAACCTTCTCTGAGCCTTCGGGGTCCATGTGACCTGGCCATTTAGCCCATGGTGTGCAAAAAAGTGCCGCTCAGAGGTAAAACAACCCAACCCAACGGACTCGAGTGGCCGGGCTCGATTTTTCGAGCCCTAATTCATCTCTACTGTTTATATTTGTCAACAAGATCATCAGCCATAAGGGAAAAAGAAAACAACTGACCCTGCTGTCTTCGCCGAAACGCCTAAAGCATGTTAAGTGTCAACATTCCCTGATTGTTCAGCATCGGTGCAGAGAACGCTGCAATGCATCCGTCGCGTTCACATCCTATGTTGCATATGTGTGGCGAGATGCTGACGAAATCTGACATGAACTAATGATCCTAGCTAATTACGTTAGGAGCGTTTCTTTAGCAAAGTGATGTCACGAGGGAAAAGAATTAAAAACATTCTTTCAACTTCTTCTTATTCTCGTTAATTTTTAATTAAATAATTATGATATCGTTAATGCTATTTTTTTTAATTTTTTTTCACTTTTAACAAGACAGATTTTGAGTTTAAAGAATCGATTATTTTGCGCCACTCACTAATTAAAGTAGATTATTCTAATAATTTATTATTAAAGTAGAATTAAGAGAATAAATAAAAAAGTGGAAGGAATTTTCATAGAAATTACTCATAATCGTTTTTTAATCCTTTAGATAGCTTTATAATAAAGAAAACCGAACTAAAACAATTCATCAAATATTAATGAAAAGTTTTCAAAAAGAAGCTTCTTTATTAATATATTATCATGCACGACACTGTAGCATCACTGTAATAATATAATTAACATCTAATATACACTCAGCGGTCACAACTAGTCCGCGGTTAGTATACTAGAGATGCGGCAGTACTAGAGAGTGCTAGAGATGCGGCAGTACTAAAGAGTACTAGAGATGCGGTCAGTACTAGAGAGTACTAGAAGTGCGGTCAGTACTAGAGAGTACTAGAGGTGCGGTCAGTACTAGAGAGTACTAGAGGTGCGGTCAGTACTAGAGAGTACTAGAGGTGCGGTCAGTACTAGAGAGTACTAGAGGTGCGGTCAGTACTAGAGAGTACTAGAGGTGCGGTCAGTACTAGAGAGTGCTAGAGATGCGGTCAGTACTAGAGAGTGCTAGAGGTGCGGTCAGTATTAGAGAGTGCTAGAGATGCGGTCAGTACTAGAGAGTGCTAGAGGTGCGGTCAGTACTAAAGAGTACTAGAGATGCGGTCAGTACTAGAGAGTACTAGAAGTGCGGTCAGTACTAGAGAGTACTAGAGGTGCGGTCAGTACTAGAGAGTACTAGAGATGCGGTCAGTACTAGAGAGTGCTAGAGATGCGGTCAGTACTAGAGAGTGCTAGAGGTGCGGTCAGTACTAGAGAGTGCTAGAGATGCGGTCAGTATTAGAGAGTGCTAGAGATGCGGTCAGTACTAGAGAGTGCTAGAGATGCGGTCAGTACTAGAGAGTGCTAGAGGTGCGGTCAGTACTAGAGAGTGCTAGAGGTCCGGTCAGTATAGAGAGTGCTAGAGGTGCGGTCAGTACTAGAGAGTACTAGAAGTGCGGTCAGTAGTAGAGAGTGCTAGAGGTGCGGTCAGTACTAGAGAGTGCTAGAGGTCCGGTCAGTATAGAGAGTGCTAGAGGTGCGGTCAGTACTAGAGAGTACTAGAGATGAGCAGGGGGCCCACGCTTTGTCAGGCTCAAAATTACCTCCGAACTCATCTCTATTAGGCACAGTTCCATGTTGTATTAATAGTAACTCTGATGCACAGAACAACGAAATTTCTCAAATTAGCTATTTATGGAAAAACGTGACTGAAGATAACAGGAACTTAAAGGACTTTCTGTCACACTGAACTTGAACCACCCCAAAGGTGGGATTCGAATCAGACGGAAATCGCAGAGAAGACGGATTGGCAGAGATGAGTAAGACATAATTACAATTCTAGAGCAAAGGCATAAATTATTTCGTGTCACAAACAGCTTTGCATGGCGGCTTGGAGTCGTATAGGCATCGGATAATGCCCTGCATTTGGTCTCGGAGGGTGGATGCAGTCTGCGCGAGATGAGGATGAGTTTGCCGATGTCGCCCTATCCTGTCCTAAACATCTTCGATGAGTTTCTGAGGACCTAAAGAGCGTCAACAAGTAATGTTAGTAGTGTGTGGTCTGCTGTTATCTTAATGAAAGAGGGGTCCAGGCACTTCTGAGAAGATGGGTTGGGTTGTTTTACCTCTGAGCGGCACTTTTTTGCACACCATGGGCTAAATGGTCAGGTCACACGGACCCCGAAGGCTCAGAGAAGGTTGGGGGAGGGGACCCACTGGAACAGCTGTTGGGAGACAAATGGTAGCCTCCCGTCAAGGCCATCCAGCGTGTTCTTTAACGTGCACAGGGTATGGCTCTCCCGTACATGGGACCACGGCTTAACGTCCCATCCGACGGACGGTGACCTTTCCAAGCCCATCGATGTCCCCTACTGACCGTTGGCAGGGCGGGGAGTTTTGCGGAGATAAATCTCAACGCTGACCCAGCTGGGACTCGAACCTGGGAACCTACAGATTACGAGCCTGGCGCGCTACCGACTGAGCCACTCCCGCCCCTTTTTGAGAAGAAGGGGGATGTTACAATCTCCAGGACGTCATCATCCCGTGGTCCAAGTGCCTTGGAGATACATGAGAGAAGACTGGCTACAGTGACCTATCGCCTGGCCTTGGGCAGTGTGTTGTTTGAAGGTGGCATGTTGAATTGGAGCTTTGACCACGTTGTCACCATATGTGTATACGGTGATCATCGGCTCCTAGACAAAACCCACATTTGCTGCTAAAGACGACAAAACGACACTCCCCATCCAGAGTTTTCGAGGTTAGCACCACTTTACGATGCATGACGTGCATGCACCCTACCTCAGTTGGATTGTTTTACCTCTGAGCGGCACTTTTTTGCACACCATCTGCTAAATGGCCACGTCAGATGGACCCTGAAGGCTCAGAGAAGGATGGGGGAGGGGACCCACTGGAACAGCTGTTGGGAGACAGATGGTAGCCTCCCGTCAAGGCCATCCAGCGTGTTCTTTAACGTGCACAGGGTATGGCTCTCCCGCACACGGGGCCACGGCTTAACGTCCCATCCGACGGACGGTGGCCTTTCCAAGCCCATCGGTCCAAGCCCCTACTGACCGTGGGCAGGGCGGGGAATTTTGCGGAGATAAATCTCAATGCTGACCCAGCTGGGACTCGAACCTGGGAACTACAGATTACGAGCCTGGCGCGCTACCGACTGAGCCCCCCCCCGCCCCCCCTACCTCAGTAAGTCATTGGGAAACTATTCCTAGTTTTATACAGTGATGCAAGGTTGGCTTAATCGCTCTGCAGATGATGCCCAGCATCGCTGTTGGTGCCAAAAAAAAGTGGAAGAAAGAAAAAAATTCGAAAAATGTCGCAGGTAGCTTTATAATAAAGAAAACCGAACTAAAACAATTCATCAAATATTAATGAAAAGTTTCGATGATCTGTGAGTGGATGCCACTCACAAAAATTAATCGGGTCACCAGTGTTGTTGTTCTCCACGGATCCACATCCTTTATTTTGGAGACGTATGTGCATGAGTTCGGTTATTTTTCCTCTGAGCGCCAATTGTTTTGCCCCCAATGGGCTAAATGACAGATCATAAGGACCCCGAAGACCCAGAGAAGGTCGGAGGAAGGGAACCCACTGAACAGCTGTTAGGAGACAGATGGAAGCTTCCGTGTCAAGACCATCCAGCGTGGGCTCTGCTGCACAAGGGTGCACGGCTTTACACCCCATTCGACGGATGGTGGCCTCTCCAAGCCCATCAGTGTCTCCTACTGATCAAGGGCAGGACGGAGAGTTTTACTGAGATAAATCTGAATGCTGGCCCAGGTGGGACTCGAACCTGGGAACTGCAGATTACGAGTCTGGCACGCTACCGACTGAGCCACCACCGCCCGGCGTGTGCATGTTAGAGACGTGTTGATGGGGCAGAAACAATCATCCCATGATCTAAGAGAACTGTCGAAGCATCGACCGTGAAGTCTTCCCAATTGAAACTTTCGTTCCGCCATTGAAAATATTTTTTGCACCGAAATGGCTCAGTGTGAATGGCGAATAGGAAGACTTCAGAGTCAGCACTTTGACAGTTCTCGTACATGATTAGTTTATTGACAGATCGTAGTACAATGGGCGTATGAGCTATGAAAATTGGCTAAGTATCAACTGCGCAATCGCAAAGTCTTCCCAGATACCACTTAACACTGCGTTGTGTTGGGTTGTTTTACCTCTGAGCGGCACTTTTTGGCACACCATAGGCTAAATGGCCAGGTCACATGGACCCCGAAGGTTCAGAGAAGGTTGGGGGAAGGGACCCACTGGAACAGCTGTTGGGAGACAGATGGTAGCCTCCTGTCAAGGCCATCCAGCGTGTTCTTTAACGTGCACAGGGTATGGCTCTCCCGCACACGGGGCCACGGCGTAACGTCCCATCCGACGAACGGCGGCCTTTCCAAGCCCATCGGTGTCCCCTACTGACCGTGGGAAGGGCGGGGAATTTTGCGGAGATAAATCTCAACGCTGACCCAGCTGGGACTCGAACCTGGGAACTACAGATTACGAGCCTGGGGCGCTACCGACTGAGCCATCCCCGCCCCGCTTAACACTGCGCTACTGTTGATTAACACAACCACTAATTGTATCAGACATACGACGTCACTCAGTCCATTATAACTAATTTAACACTTATAATTTTTCAAGCCTAACTTCTAGTTCATATCATAGGATTATAGATAAAGACTAAATCAGATATTAAAATCAATACCACTTAAAAATAAAACATCTGCCCATTCTCTTGCAATGCTTGCCCTCTCTGTAGTTGATGTTACTAACAAAATTATAATGCCTCTTGTGCTGGTTATTTTGGGAAAAGAGTTTAGAAGATCGCGTGAAGGACCATGTATTCTCTTCTGTTGCCCAGACTCTGCGTTGCAAATCCTGGAACCAGCAGAAAAGGGGTTGACTCAATCGGCACAGCCCCATGCTCTTAATGTGGTTTTCCAGGTTCGAGTCCCCATTATCTGTTTTGAGATTTTCTGGGATTTTATCTCTAAGGGGGAGACCTAGGATGCGGTGGGCAGACAATGTCAAACAGGACCTTGTTGGAATTGGTGTGCAGTGGCCAGATGAAGCAGATGTAGATCAGGACAGATATGCTTGGAGAACTAAATTGCACGGTCTGGTTGAACCTCCGTAGCCCATGGCTGCTTGAGGATGATGATGATGATTGGCGAGAAAGGAGAGAGAGGGCTTGGAAAGGTCACCGTAAGTTGGATGGGATGTTAAACCGTGACTTCGTGTTAGTAGATCCATTCCCTGTTCACCTTAGAATAACTGAATGACCTTCTTTGGGAGATTTGATCTCTCTCTCCTAGAAGCTATCCAATGTATCCTGGGGCTGGAGTTGAATCAGTAGGTAGCGGGTCAGGCTCCTAATCTGTTAATCTTAGGTTCGAGTCCCACCTGGTCCAGCTTTTGAGATTTATCTCCACTAAACCTCAGCCTTGCCTTCAGTCAGAAAAAGGACACGGATGTGCTTGAAAAAGCTGCCGTCCGTTGGATGAGACGTAAAACTGTGGTCTCATGTGCACGTTTAATAACAGGCTGCATAGCATTTACAGGAGGCTGCCATCTGTCTCCTAACAACTGCCCAGTGAATCTCCTTCCCCTAACCATTCTGAACCTTCGGGGTCCTTGTGACTTATCCATTGTATGGTCATTTTGTGACTGCAGATTACGAGCTTGGCGCGCTTCCGACTGAGTCACCCCCGTCCCCTGAGACTCGAACTTTGATTGATTGGCGAGAAAGGAGACAGAGGGCTTGAAAAGGTCACCGAAAGTTGGATGGGATGTTAAACCGTGACTTCGTGTTAGTAGACTCATTCCCTGTTCTCCTTAACGAATAAGTTGGATGACCTTCTTTGGGAGATTGAGATCCCGCCCCCTGAGACTCGAATTTGAGCGCCAGACTCGTAATCTGCATTTAACCGATTCTCCAAGATCTTAAAATCTTTATGATCTGAATATCTAGTTGATTTTGCGCAAAAAAATAAGTGCCGATCAGACAATAAACAATCCAATCCAATACAAAAACGTCCCTTGCTTGAAATTTGTGCAAAAATTTGGATTTTCCTTTCCTGCAGTGGGCGTGGGTGGCTCAGTCGGTAGCGCGCCAGGCTCGTAATCTTTAGTTCCCAGGTTCGAGTTCCAGCTGGGTCAGCGTTGAGATTTATCTCCGCAAAACTCCCCGCCCTGCCCACGGTCATTAGGGGACACCGATGGGCTTGGAAAGGCCGCCGTCTGTCGGATGGGACGTTAAGCCGTGGTTCCGTGTGCGGGAGAGTCATACCCTGTGCACGTTAAAGAACACGCTGGATGGCCTTGACGGGAGGCTACCATCTGTCTCCCAACAGCTGTTCCAGTGAGTCCCCTAACCTTCTCTGAGCCTTCGGGGTCCTTGTGACCTGGCCATTTAGCCCATGGCGTGCAAAAAAGTGCCTGTCAGAGGTAAAACAACCCAACCCTTTCCTGCAGTGTAATGAATGAATATAAAGGAGAAGTAACTTTTAAGGGATGTAAGAAGCCATGAACATCATCATCTCTTTCGAGGTCTTCGTAATTGGATTAACTTCTCATCCCTCCTTGTGCTGATGTGAGAGAAAAAAAAGACAAGAAATGCCGGTGCCCACCTCTGCAGTTCACGTGCTCTCCTTTAATGTCCTTCGTAGTGCGGGTTAGATAGAATCAGCTGCGAGACGGAGCGAACGAGCATTTGTTTTTGCCTGGTGGCGACGGTTGGTACGGAATGACATCTGTGCCGCAAACAACACGCCATTGACACATTTATTGCGAACGAGAAGTGCGCCGGAGGGAAATATCTCCTTAAAGTAAGACTAATGCCAGAGGAAGTTTCGGTGTCGAAAAAGTTATTGTTTGTTTTAAGCAGTACGGTTTGATTAGCACATATATCCCACATATGTGTACTCCCCGCTCTGCCCACGGTCAGTAGGGGACACCGATGAGCTTGGTAAAGGCCGCTGTCCGTCGGATGGGACGTTAAGCCGTGGCCCCGTGTGTGGGAGAGCCATACCCTGTGCACGTTAAAGAACACGCTGGATGGCCTTGACGGGAGGCTATCATCTGTCTCCCAACAGCTGTTCCAGTGGGTCCCCTCCCCCAACCTTCTCTGAGCCTTCGGGGTCCATGTGACCTGGCCATTTAGCCCGTGGTGTGCAAAAAAGTACCGCTTAGAGGTATAACAACCCAACCCACATATGTGAAAGCTTGAGAATATCAGCGATAAAAATTCAAAAATTGAAATACGTATTAAATATGGAAACCTGTGTAATATTTTATAAAGCAATATGCGAATCTATTTTAAATTATGGAATAATTGTGCATGGAACAACTAACTTAACTAACATAAATAAAAAAGAAAAACTGCAGTCTATAATAGCTAAAAAATATTATTCCATCTCATTTGCAAAAAATTTATAAAACTTCTACCGATAGATTAAAATTTTTAAAACTTTTATCCTACAGCAATTTATATAAATATAATGTAATAATTAAAAATTTTTTTGACGAAACTTTCAAACTAAAAATTCAACATAACAAAAATACAAGACTTCAAAACCAAGGTTATTACAAATTGCCAAATTTTCGAAATAATTACGGGAAACATACCTCCGAATATCAAGTAACACTTATATTTAATACTATTCCAAAAGAATTACTAAATATAGATTCTTTTAGAAGACTTAAAATGGAATTAAAAAATTATTTGGTATTTTCTAGTTAGCTGTTTTTTATGTGTTGTGTTTTGTGGATTTATTTGATGTACACCATTTTTGTGGCTGAATGACCTATGTTAAATATAATTTATTCATTTTCCTGCAGATAAGCTATTAAGCTTTGCGGGTCAAAGTGTAAATGTATTTGTATTCTTCACTGTTATGAATAAAAATTATATTTCTATTCTTATTCTTAAAAAAAAATAAAAAAATAAGGGAAGACATGCTTGGAGGATCAAATCAAGGTTTTTAAAAGAGTGTTTGGTTCCTTTACGATGGTGTATAGATACGGTGACCATATTTTTTTGGAGAAAATATAGGACAGATCAGAAATTGTTTCCTAACGAAAAAAAGCAGGTTGCATTTATTTGTTTCACTAAACCTAAAAAGCTTTATAACATTTATTATAAAATATAAGCATATACATAGCATTTTAAACAATCATATTGTTACTTTAAAAAAATTAATTTTGATACTTTTCACAATAATGATTTTTTTTTAATAAATCAGGTTTGTGTTTTAAAAATTCATAAAACTGTATACAATGGATGTCAAAGATGCATTTGGTATAAATGCATGCTATCAATGTTTCGATTTTTAATTGGGTTTTTTCACTGGTTCATATATTGTTCACTAATGAAAATATTCGTTCAACGGGGGCATTAGATCCAGGGAGACATAAGCAAAATTCAACGATTTTTGAAATGTTTTTAAACGGTAAGTGTTTATTTGTTAAATATTTAAAAATTCTACCCCTTTTAGTTGGCAGGACTCGTCATTTTATCGCCATTCTTCGATCTGTTCACTGGTGACATAACTGTTAATACACGAAACTTCATCAAATAGTTCGCCGTCGTTTATATTAAAGTTCCAGTGACTGGAAATGAACAAAACGCTTTCCTCGAACTTCACCCACAGAGGGATTTCTCGTAGTAGGAGGGGCGGGGGTGGCTCAATCGGTAGCGCGCCAGGCTCGTAATCTGTAGTTCCCAGGTTCGAGTCCCAGCTGGGACAGCGTTGAGATTTATCTCCGCAAAATTTCCCCACCCTGCCCACGGTCAGTAGGAGACACCGATGGGCTTGGAAAGGCCGCCGTCCGTCGGATGGGACGTTAAGCCGTGGCCCCGTGTGCGGCAGAGCTATACCCTGTGCACGTTAAAGAACACGCTGGATGGCCTTGACGGGAGGCTACCATCTGTCTCCCAACAGCTGTTCCAGTGGGTCCCCTCCCCCAACCTTCTCTGAGCCTTCGGGGTCCATGTGACTTGGCCATTTAGCCCATGGTGTGCAAAAAAGTGCCGCTCAGAGGTAAAACAACCCAACCCAACTCGTAGTAGGATCCATTCAAATACTTCCATTTCCACAAAAGATCTGTCCCAGTTATTTAAATAATCAATGTACGTTAGGTGAATTTTATGAATTGCATATTTAAATATGTTTTGGGTTTTTTCTAAATCTAAAATTATATTTTTAATATTTATAAGTAAAAACCCTTGATTTTTTTTCGTTCAATTAACTCTACCTTAGCGCGCTTGGCTACTGATCTAAGGGACCTGGGTTCGAGCCCCGGGTAAGGCATGGATGTTCGTGATGTTTTTCTGCTGAGGTCCTGCCATCCTCACAGACCTTCTACTCTGGCATATAAACTGACAGGCTCCTGTCAGACCTCTGTAGCAAGCAGCTGCTTGAGGGGGTATTTTTATTTTTTTTTATTCAGTGCTTTAAAATGCATGGAAGCTTCACACATTGAGCTTTCTTGTGATTCATTTTTCAAAATGTATTGTTGAAATGTTGAAGCTTGGCTGTGAATAAAAAATAACTTGCCTCTGCTAACACATCATTAAAAAAGTTTTTCAGAATCGTGGGACATTTTTCCATTCCAAAAAGTACGATTTTAGCGACTTAAATAGCATTAATATTCTCTCTAAAGCTGTTAGAAGAGTTAGCCATCGCGTTCTGCTGTAATCTAGTAGTTTTTTATATTGAACATCTACATCATCACAAAATTCTTTCAATTTTTCCACTCTGATTGTGTAGATGTAAAAATGTGACTAAAGTTTTACTAATATCACTTCAATATCTACTGGAAGACAATCGACACATGGGGCGGGAGTGCCTCAGTCGGTAGCGCGCCAGGCTCGTAATCTGTAGTTCCCAGGTTCGAGTCCCAGCTGGGTCAGCGTTGAGATTTCTCTCCGCAAAATTCCCCGCCCTGCCCACGGTCAGTAGGGGACACCGATGGGCTTGGAAAGGCCGCCGTCCGTCGGATGGGATGTTAAGTCGTGTGCGGGAGAGCCATACCCTGTGCACGTTAAAGAACACGCTGGATGGCCTTGACAGGAGGCTACCATCTGTCTCCCAACAGCTGTTCCAGTGGGTCCCCAACCTTCTCTGAGCCTTCGGGGTCCATGTGACCTGGCCATTTAGTCCATGGTGTGCAAAAAAGTGCCGCTCAGAGGTCAAACAATCCAACGACAATCGACACCAGTGCTTATGTAGTTATTGGATATGTGGGCAGCACAATTAACACACATCAGTTTATTTCCACATAAATTTTGCATTTTAAATAAAACATTATTTTCTCCTTTTCTCTGGGAACCACCAAAGTTGCAGTTGGTGTTGTCAGCACACAATGCAAGTAATTTGTCAGCAATTTCATATCTGTTTAACGATTGTTTGATGCAAACTGTTAATATATTGTTGCGGATCACAAAAATGGATAAACACTGAGCGTGAGTATTAAAAGCTATATTTCAAAACCAAATTCAATACAAGGTAAATTGTTACAAAGGAAATATGGATGAAGTATCTTATTAACAAATTAACTATTAACATGCACAAGTCATCAATCTTCCTGCGTGAGTACACAACATCAGCTCTGTGTATTTTACTAAATACTACCTTTTTTTACTTGATTTACCAGGTCACCCGAAGATCTTCACTCGTAAACCAATTCTCGTCCTGTGCTAATAACTTTTCACACACTAGCCGAACAAAAAGACAGTCCGTGTAGACATTCGAAGTTAGCCATAAAAGTTCCCACTTTTATACTTCCGCGTATACACAACACATCAAGTTACTTCTTGATACTTAACGATAAAAGATCCCACTTTTATCCTTCCGCGTATACACAACACATCAAGTTACTTCTTGATACTTACGCGCACTGTCTCAGAACAGCTCACCGTCCATTTTCGAACTCACCGACCGTTACAACACAACAACGACCGATACAATACAAAAATGACCGTTAACGCTCCACTCTTCTTCTCCAAATTCTCCCAACGTTCTTATTCGTTGGCTGAAACTTTTTGCTTTCGGTTGCCAGATTCCTTCTGTCGTAACACTGCCCCCTCCCTAGGTCTTGTTCGTCCCGAACAATTCTGGATTCCATAGTTTCTTCAGTTCTTCGATGAAACGGGGCCAAACGATCCACGTGAACCACCTTGCACTTTGTAGCTGGACGTCGACGAATGCGATATACCACGTCATTAATCCTGTTAACTATTGTATATGGGCCTTCCCAAGGTTTCTGAAGTTTTGGAGATAGTCCTTTCTTTCTATGTGGACTGTATAGCCAGACAAGATCTCCTTGATTGAAAATAGTTCCATTTATTTTACTGTCATATCTTGTTTTGGTTCTGTCACTTGTTATGTCGATGTTATGTCTAACGGAGTGATGGATTTCTTCTAGTCGTTGTTGCAATTCTTGTACGTATTGTGGAGTGGACACAGGCATTGCTTCGGGCCGACCATATAAAAGGTCACAGGGAAGACGTAACTCTCTTCCAAAAAGCATCATGGAAGGTGTCTGTCCAGTTGTCTCATGCACTGCCGTCCTATATGCCAGCAAAAGGAGTGGTACATGGCGATCCCAGTCACGTTGGTGGTCGTTCACAAATAATGCTAAATGCTGAGCAATTGTTCTATTGAATCTTTCAACCATACCATCCGACTGAGGGTGTAAGGGAGTTGTTCTGGTTTTCTGAATGCCTAATAGTTGACAGATGCCTTTAAACACATTGGATTCAAAATTCCGTCCTTGATCAGAGTGGAGTTGTAAAGGTACTCCATACCTACTAATGAAGTTATTAACTATCATCTCAGCCACTGTTGTTGCTTCCTGGTCTTGAATGGGATATACCTCAGGCCACTTTGTGAAATAATCCATTACCACTAATAAATATCGATTTCCATCATCAGTTCTAGGAAACGGACCCATTACATCAATGGCTATTCTTTCAAAAGGGGCACCAACGTTATACGTCTGCAGCTTACCCCGACTCCTAGTCTTAGGGCCTTTCTTTGCTGCACAGGCTTCACATTGCCTACACCATCTCTCAACGTCTGCCCTACTTTTCAACCAATGAAATCGTTCCCTGGCTTTGGCTAATGTCTTATTAACACCGAAGTGTCCTCCAGTGGCACTATCATGTACATCTTTCATCACAAGTTCCACTCGGGATCGAGGAAGGATTATCTGCCAACGGATCAGCCGTCCAGTGGGATTCTCCCATCTTCTGTATAATACTCCGTCTTCCATTTTTAAGGAGTCCCACTGTGCCCAGTAACTTTTAGTAGTTGGACTATACCTCGAGATTTGCTCCCAATTAGGTCTTACAACAGATTTTTCAATCAATTCTAATATTGGTTTTATGTCTTCATCATCTAGTTGAGCCTTCCTGATTTCAATTGGATTCCAGATGTTAGGGGTGTCATTGTTTGTTTGTGTCGATACTATTTGTCTTATGGGCATTATCTCTTTAGTTCCAAATTTCAGTTCTGCATTATAGCAATGTTTACAGTTGTCAATACATGGGCGCCTGGAAAGAGCATCTGCATTCTTATGCATTTTACCACTTCGATGTTCGATGGAGAAATCGTATTCTTGTAACCGTTGTATCCACCTAGCGATTTGTCCTTCAGGGTTTTTGAAGTTTAATAACCATCTAAGTGCAGCATGATCAGTACGTATAAGGAATTTCTGGCCATAGAGATAATGATGAAAATGTTCTATTGCTTTTACTATTGCTAACAGTTCTTTGCGTGTTACACAGTAATTCCGCTCTGGTTTGGATAAAGTTTTACTAAAGTATGCAATAACTCTCTCTTGTCCGTCTTGTTCCTGTGAAAGCACAGCACCAACTCCTGTGTTACTTGCGTCAGTATCTATTACGAATTGTTTTCCAGTTTGTGGGTACGCTAGCACTGGTGCTGTGGAAAGAGTTTTCTTTAGCTGTTGAAAGGCTATATCGCATTCGGTGGTCCACATAAACCGTTGGCCCTCTTCTGTCAGACGATGTAATGGCCTTGCGATGTTGGAGAAACCTTTGACAAATCTTCTATAGTAGGTGCAAAGTCCAATAAAACTACGAAGTTGATGAACATCTTGTGGTGGAGGCCAGTCTCTTACAGCTTCTATCTTACTAGGATCAGTCTTAATCCCTGCTGTAGTGATCACATGACCAAGGTAATGAACTTCTTGCTGGAACAGTTTACACTTTGTCGGTCCCAATTTTAACTTGGCTGCCTTAAGTTTTTCAAATACTTGACGAAGATTGCTCAAATGTTCTTCAAAAGTTCTTCCAAGAACTATGATGTCGTCCAAGTAAACCAGGCAGACCTCCAAAGACAAACCTTTGAGCACTGACTCCATTAGTCGCTCAAATGTGGCAGGTGCATTACAAAGTCCAAATGGCATCACCTTAAACTGCCAAAGTCCATTCCCTGTACTGAAAGCTGTTTTCTCACGGTCTTCAGGACGTATACCAACTTGCCAATAGCCGCTCTTTAAATCTAATGTTGAGAACCATTCTGACCCAGATAAAGTGTCTAGTGTATCGTCAATCCTGGGTAAAGGAAAGGAATCTTTCTTTGTTACGTCATTTAATCTGCGATAATCTACACAAAATCGTGTAGATCCATCCTTTTTCTTGACAAGAACTACTGGTGATGTCCAGGGACTCTGTGATGGTTCTATAATGCCCTGAGCTTCCATGTCCTTTACGAGTTGTTCCGTCTCCTCTCTTTTTGCCAATGGAAGCCTTCTTGCCGGCAGATGGACTGGAGGAGAATCACCAGTGTTGATTTTATGTTCTGTCAGGTTAGTACGGCCATAATCATTTGATGTGGCAGAAAAAATGTCAGAAAATTCTTTTAATAGGTTCTCGGCCTTAACAGCTTGGTTTTCAGTTAATATTTGTCTTGTTTCTCTCCATAATTCAGTAAGATGAGATGGGATGTCTGTATGATTTTGATGTGAATCGGTAACTTCTATTTTATTTATACTTGTTACACAGGTAACAGCTTCACATATTGCTAATTCCTCACCTTTTTTTAACATTCTACTGGATTTGTTACAGTTCATCACTCTGATAGGGATCTGTTCTTTATCTATTCTGACTAAAGTCCTTGCAACCAGGATATTATGAGCCAAAGCTCCTTTACCAGAGGCATCAGTAACTGCCAATCGGAAGGCCCCAGAAGTATCCGCCCGATGTCCACGGACTATAACTTCACTTTGTGCTGGGATCTCTGTGTCTTCCGTCACTAATATTGGAGTTACGCTTGATAAAGAATCAGACGTCCGGCTAAGCAGAGGAATCTTTTCTGTCTCATAGATGAGTAGGTTATCACTGGGTCTAATGTTGAATCCATGTTTCTTAAGAAAATCAAGGCCTAATATGCATTCGTCGTAGATGTCAGCGATGTAAACAGGATGGCGAACCAGACAGCTACCAACTCGAATATTAAGTTCTATTTTTCCATGAACCTTTGCACGATCTCCAGTGGCCGTTTGTAGGCTTATTCTAGACTGTGTAGTATTCAAGTTTGGGTGAGGTATTATTTTCTTTATTATATCCGTTCTGAGTAAAGTTACATTTGCACCAGTGTCGACTATCATACGGCAAGGTATTCCATTTATAGCTCCATCAGCTACTAATCCATTATTATCGCCATGTAATGTTGAAACGTGGGCGACTTCCCCTGGGGCCAACCAATCAACTGCCTTCCTTTGCCCCGCAAGACTGACTAATTTTCTGTTTCCCTGATCCTGTTGTCTAGTTGATGGACTTGGACTCATCATTCGTTTCCTAGTGCAGTTGGTACGAATGTGTCCGGTCTTGCCACAATTCCAACACTGAAGGTCTGTTGTAGGTTTTGAAGAAGAACCTTTTATATCTTTCAAAACGGATAGTATGGCTTTGGTTAGTTCTTTCATTTCATTATCCTTTTCTACAGTTTCTTCTGCACTCACAAATCTCACTGCACGTTTGTTCGCTCGGGAGGAAAGCCTGGAGCACTCGTATTTCATAGCATGTACCACAGCTGACTTTAAGGATTCACCTTCCAACATCCTCAGAGATTGCTGAGTGTCAGGGTCAGCAATAGCATCAATAAATTGTAATTGAGCTAAATTATCTTGAATTTCTGGTGGACAGTTACTATAAGCCAATCTAGCTAGACGCTCAATATCACTAGCAAGCTCTTGCAAAGTTTCACCACTTTTCTGCATGCGATGTTTAAATTGAGTCACGTAATATTGTTTTAAATAACTATCACCAAACCTTAGTTCTAATGCAGAAACTAGACTTTGATAATCAAGTCGTTTTTCTTCTGGAACAGACTGCAAAACTTCCGCAGCAGAATTTCTTAAGGAAGCTGCAAGAAAACTGGCCTTTTGGAATTCATTCCACTCATTGGCTGTAGCGATAACTTCGAATTGTGTTTTAAATACTGTCCAAGACGATTGACCATCATATGTAGAAGGTTTAGTTGTATTTTTAGCGATATGTGTAATAACATTATTTCCACTAGAATTATTATTATCAAAAGCAGAAGGTAACATTTCATTTCTCAAAATCTGAAACTGGCGTTCACAATCAGTTTTTACAATTTCTATTTCATGTTTATAATCTAACTTAACACTATCAAGATCATATTTTACACTGTCAATTTCAACCTTTAAACAATCACATTGTTTATTAAGTTCGGTTTTAATGTCCTTACACTGATCAGTAATCTTATCAATTTGAGAAGCCACTTCAGCTCTCATCTCAGTATTTTGTGCGGCCATTTCGCTATTTTGACTTTTAATGTCATTCATCTGTGTAGCCATATCAGTCATCTGCGTAGCCATATCGGCTTTCAAGTCACCTATTTTATCGCTTTGGGCAGCTATATCGGCTTTCATATCGGCTTTCATCTCAGTATTTTGTGCGGCCAGGTCACCTATTTTATTATTTAGGTCACTAGAAAGTTCACCTATTTTATTAGCCATATCGGCTTTCATATCAGTCATCAGCTTTATTAACTCATCCATACTTCTAGTGAAAGGCATTCAATTAAATAATTATCACCCCACTCCTGACACCAAATGTTGCGGATCACAAAAATGGATAAACACTGAGCGTGAGTATTAAAAGCTATATTTCAAAACCAAATTCAATACAAGGTAAATTGTTACAAAGGAAATATGGATGAAGTATCTTATTAACAAATTAACTATTAACATGCACAAGTCATCAATCTTCCTGCGTGAGTACACAACATCAGCTCTGTGTATTTTACTAAATACTACCTTTTTTTACTTGATTTACCAGGTCACCCGAAGATCTTCACTCGTAAACCAATTCTCGTCCTGTGCTAATAACTTTTCACACACTAGCCGAACAAAAAGACAGTCCGTGTAGACATTCGAAGTTAGCCATAAAAGTTCCCACTTTTATACTTCCGCGTATACACAACACATCAAGTTACTTCTTGATACTTAACGATAAAAGATCCCACTTTTATCCTTCCGCGTATACACAACACATCAAGTTACTTCTTGATACTTACGCGCACTGTCTCAGAACAGCTCACCGTCCATTTTCGAACTCACCGACCGTTACAACACAACAACGACCGATACAATACA
Source organism: Ryuthela nishihirai (assembly GCA_038380435.1). Taxonomy (NCBI): domain Eukaryota; kingdom Metazoa; phylum Arthropoda; class Arachnida; order Araneae; family Heptathelidae; genus Ryuthela; species Ryuthela nishihirai. The sequence continues at coordinate 31,348,072 of JAWZYU010000013.1, forward strand.
AAAATGACCGTTAACGCTCCACTCTTCTTCTCCAAATTCTCCCAACGTTCTTATTCGTTGGCTGAAACTTTTTGCTTTCGGTTGCCAGATTCCTTCTGTCGTAACAATATTATAATTTTCTCCGGGTAGATTTTTCAAATCTAAAACTTTTACTTTGACACTGTGATTGGGTAAAAATTACCTGACCAGAATCGGGCACAATTTAATATTTCCATGATTCAAACAGTCCGAATAAATAGTAATATAATTTGTTTTACATAAATCAGTTTTAACTAAGGCAACAGAATATGGACGGGACGGGGCGGGGGTGGCTCAGTCGGTAGCGCGCCAGGCTAGTAATTTGTAGTTCCCAGGTTCGAGTCCCAGCTGAGTCAGCGTTGAGATTTATCTCCGCAAAATTCCCCGCTCTGCCCACGGTCAGTAGGGGACACCGATGGGCTTTGTAAAGGCCGTCGTCCGTCGGATGGGACGCTAAGCCGTACCCCCGTCTGCGGGAGAGCCATACCCTGTGCACATTAAAGAACACGCTGGAAAGCCTTGACGGGAGGCTACCATATGTCTCCCAACAGCTGTTCCAGTGGGTCCCTTCCACCAACCTTCTCTGAGCCTTCGGAGTCCACGTACCTGGCCATTTAGCCCATGGTGTGCAAAAAAGTGCCGCTCAATTAAAACAACCCAACCCAGAATATGGACCGAAAACATTACGAACGATCGTTTCTGTTTTTGTTCAGGCACAAGAATACTTTTCGTCAAAACATTTCTTGATTAATTTTGAAGTGTAGTCGTTTTACCGAAATGAGTGATTATGTCGAACAGCATAACACCAAGATGCTTCTTTTAGTGCTAACCGTTTTACTTTGTCATCGAAAATTTTGCTAACAAGGAACGAGTTTAACGATTTACTCGGTATTTTGATGTCTGTAAATGCTATGTAATTGCTGATCTGCCGCTATTCGCGATATTGAAATTTGCCAAATATTTATTACATTTGACGTCACTATCCGTTGTTCCTCTTTTAATGAAAGGAAATTCTTCCTCCAATGTTTTGTTGAAAATACATTTTCTTTTACGTGCCATGACAATGGGTAATAGGAAAAAAAATGTTAAACTTTACCTGCTCTAACATACAATACGTTTTGAACGAACTCCCTACGTAAAGAATTATTGTTGAGCCAAAGTACACCAGTGACAACGCAATGTCGCAACATCAAGACGTCCAGTCACTCCTACCACAGCTTCTACACTACACACACAGTCAAGTACAATATGTACTGTCGCTCAAAAAAGTATCCAAACACTATGGTTGATTACAGAATTCAGAAAAAATATCTGGAAACGATTTTTTTTAGAAGCCAGATCCAGATTTTTTTTTGCCAGATCACTAATTTCTAAAAAAAATCGTTTCCAGATATTTTTCTGAATTCTGTAATCAACCATAGTGTTCAGATACTTTTTTCAGCGACTGTAGATGGTCATATTATTTTGATACTAGATCGTGTGGCTCACTCACTGAAATATTGAGCGTGTGCAGTTACCGTTCACAGCAAACTGGAGCGTGTGCAGTAACTGCACACGCTCCAGTTTGCTGTGAACGGTAACTGGAGCATGTACAGTTGCTGTACACGCTACAGATATTTTTCCTCAATTCTGTAATCAGGTGACACGAAGGTTGCCAGATCACTACTTTCTAAAAAAAATCGTTTCCAGATATTTTTTCTGAATTCTGTAATCAACCATAGTGTTCGGATACTTTTTTGAGCGACTGTACTCATTAAAATGTATGTTTCTACTTTTTAATAAAAATAATTTAATTCTTTAAAAATATGTTTTTTTAACATTGCTCATTAGAAATGTATGTTTTCGTTTTCAAATAGATAATTTTTTCTGCGGCCCTTTAGGAATATAGTTTATTTCTCCTAGTGGCTATTCACTAAGTTTGGGTTGGACGGGCCTGTTCTAGCCCTTCCAAATTAGTTTACTGTTGAACATAAAGGGAAATAATAACTTGCACTTTCATACCAATGCCTTTAAGAAACGGGGCGGGGGTGCTCAGTCGGTAGCACGTCAGGCTCGTAATCTATAGTTCCCAGTTCAAGTCCCAGCTGGGTCATAGTGAGTTATCTCCGCAAAATTCCCCGCCCTGCCACGGTCAGTAGGGGACACCGATGGGCTTGGTAAAGGCCGCCGTCCGTCGGATGGGACGTTAAGCCGTGGCCCCGTGTGCGGGAGAGTCATACCCTGTGCACGTTAAAGAACACGCTGGATGGCCTTGACAGGAGGCTACCATCTGTCTCCCAACAGCTGTTCCAGTGGGTCCCCTCCTCCAACCTTCTCTGAGCCTTCGGGCTCCATGCGACCTGGCCATTTAGCCCATGGTGTGCAAAAAAGTGCCGCTCAGAGGTAAACAACCCAACCCATTTAAGAAACGCAGTATTAGCAAATACTACGGATTCAATTTAAATGCCATTCTATTTTGATACTGGCTCAAATAAAGCTATCGAATATATTTAGTTCCCTTATTATATGTACAGTCGCTCAAAAAAGTATCCGAACACTACGGTGGATTACAGAATTCAGAAAAAATATCTGGCAACGATTTTTTTAGAAATTAGTGATGTGGCAATCTTCGTGTCACGTGATTGCAGAATTCAGGAAAAATATCTGGAGCGTGTACAGCAACTGTACACGCTCCAGTTACCGTTCACAGCAAACTGGAGCGTGTGCAATTACTGCACACGCTCCAGTATGCTGTGAACGGTAACTGCACACGCTCAATATTTCCGTGAGTGAGCCCACACGATCTAGTATCAAAATAATATGACCACCTAGTACTATCATTTCCTTTGTCAAACACTACATTTAAACTATCTTTCCCTAGAAAAATTCCTGGTAGCATTCCAGTCAGCATAATTAGCTTTCGTGTTTCTCTCTGGCAGAAAAAAAATGACTAAAACATTTAAAACATATTTATGTTCCCCTAACAGGTTCCCAACTCAAACAAATGATCATTAAACTTTGGCAATTGATCCAGTGATGGCCTGTGCCAAAGTTTTTCATGAGTCACTTCATCTGCAAAAGGAATGTCTAGCTCAAATATTTGGCCTCGTCCCTCTTTGCGTAGCATAAATCCTCGGATCACATTAGCGATTTTTGGTTGGAAATTCTTGTGATTAACATTCCTTCATTTAATCAAATTTTTTAAATTACATCTCACTAAGGGAAAACCAAATTTTGAGAGATTTAACAGAAAACAAAAATTGGAAACTTGAAAAGAAGGAAGAAATTGTTATTGCACACAGAAGTGGATTCGTGGAACAAGTGGTGCCTTCCCTGATTGCGCTGAACAACCAATTGTATCTCATTTTTTTTCCTGCCTGAGAGCAGGTTGGGTTGTTTTACCTCTGAGCGGCACTTTTTTTGCACACAATATGCTAAATGGCCAGGTCACAAAGACCCCGAAGGCTCAGAGAAGGTTGGGGGAGGGGACCCACTGGAACAGCTGTTGGGAGACAGATGGTATCCTCCCGTCAAGGCCATCCAGCGTGTTCTTTAACGTGCACAGGGTATGGCTCTCCCGCACACGGGGCCACGGCTTAACGTCCCATCCTACGGACGGCGGCCTTTCCAAGCCCATCGGTGTCCCCTACTGACCGTGGGCAGGGCGGGGAGCTTTGCGGAGATAAATCTCAACGCTGACCCAACTGGGACTCGAACTTGGGAACTACAGATTACGAGCCTGACGCGCTATCGACTGAGCCACTCCCGCCCCTGAGAGCAGGCCATTCTACAGGTCTTTGCGCACACTGCAAAATAATTTTTGTATGAAGCAGTTTTCCAGAGAGAGATGTATATAAATGTCTGCTTAGAATTATAAGCTCATTAATTAATGATCAACAAGGAATTTTAAACTGATTAATTAAAGATGAATATGGGACACAAACTGGTTAACAAATGCTATCAATGATTAGGAATCGATTAAAGGTGAAGAAGAAATACAGGCTGATTAAATATGAACCATGAATTAAAAGTGTAGAAGAAGAAATAAGCTGGTTTATTAAACAAAGACAGCGAATATAAGAGATGGTTAATTAAAGGTTAACAAGAATCATAAGCTGATTAACTAAATATGAACCATGAATGTTAGTTGGTTAATTAAAGGGGGGAAAAGTAAAAGGTGATTAATTAAGTATGAACCATGAATATTAGTGGGTTAATTAAGGGGGGAAAAATTATAAGGTGATTAACTAAATATGAACCATAAATGTTAGTTGGTTAATTAAAGGAGGAAAAATTATAGGGTGATTAATTAAATATGAACCATGAATGTCTGTTGGTTAATTAAAGGGGAAAAAGGTATAAGGTGATTAAATAAATGTGAACCATGAATGTCAGTTGGTTAATTAAAGGGGGGAGGGGAAGTATAAGGTGATTAACCAAATATGAACCATGAATATTAGTTGGTTAATTAAGGGGGGGGGGAAGTAATAAGGTGATAACTAATATGAGCCATGAATGTTAGTTGGTTAATTAAAGGGGGGAAAATATATGCTAATTAACTAAATATTAATCATGAATGTTAGTTGGTTAATTAAAGGGGGGGGGGAAGTATAAAGTGATTAATCAAATATGAACCATGAATGTTAGTTGGTTAATTAAAGGGGGAAAAATATAAGCTAATTAACTAAATATGAACCATGAATGTTAGTTGGTTAATTAAGGGGGGGGGAAGTATAAGGTGATTAACTTAATATGAACCAAGAATGTTAGTTGGTTAATTAAGGGGGGGGGGAAAGTATAAGGTGATTAACTAAATATGAACCAAGAATGTTAGTTGGTTAATTAAAGGGGGAAAAGTATAAGGTGATTAACTGTATATGAACAATGAAATATTAGTTGGTTAATTTAACGGTGAACAAGAATCATAAACTGATTAGGTATATAAGACCAAGGTGTATAAGCTGGTCAATTAAAGTGGACAAGGGGAATAAACTGATTAAATAATTCGAATACAAAAATATAAGCTGATAAATTAAATAGAAGCAAGTAGTGCCCTCGATTAATTAAACGCCAATAAAAGTTGGAGCAGATTAAATAAATGTGAACAGGACTGTAAAGGAAATTCGTTATCAACAGTGAGTCTGAGTCGATTCATCCATTGTGAATAGCAATTTAATCTGATTAAATAAACGAGGAAGAAAATTACCAGTAGATTCATTAAATACCAAGATATTTAATTAAATCTGTTAGTAGGCAGTTTACGTTGCTTAATTACATTCCAAAAGGAGCATACATCTGACGGATAAAATTTAATCAGGTGATTAATAAAGGTGAACAATGGGTTTATAAGCTGATAATTTAGATAAGAACAATGCATAAAACTTAATCATAACTTAATAATAAATATGAACAGGGAGAAAACAATTATATATTGAATACAAACAAGGAAAATAAACTGATAAATTGAATCTGAATAAGGAGCGTACGATGGTTAACTAAGTGGAAAAAATATGTCTATCGGTATTAGTTAAATATGAACGATAAACATAAGTTGATGAACTAAATAAGGACGATGAATTATTCTACATATATTAATATCTTGTTTGACTGAATGCAGGGCCGAATCTAGAAAGAATATAAAGGCGGGGGGGGGGGGGGAATCAAGAACCAATTGGGAATGAACTAAAGGCCATGTCGGTGTATGCTTTTTCTTTCCGTTTCAGTGGAGGAAAATTTAGGGACGATCTTTAAAAATAGGAATAATATATACATGTTAGTTGCTTAATTAAAGGGGAGGAAATTATAAGGTGATTAACTTAATATGAACCATGAATGTTAGTTGGTTAATTAAAGGGGAAAAAAGTATAAGGTTATTAATTCCTTATACTTTTGTTTATATATAGTTAATTCCTTTACATTGTTCATATATAGTTAATCACCTTATACTTTTCTCCCCCTTAATTAGGCGCTTGAAATGAAAATCCTTAATCTTCTGCAAAAAAAAATGCAACATATTCTCTACCTGAATGAAATAGACTTTCGAATTGACCTTGATGGAAGAGAATCATTTCAAAATAGAGAGTGATGTCACAAGAGAGCGTTTGCAAAGAGCAGATCATCTGTTTTGCACTTCAAAAATACATCGAAGAAAGAAAGTAGAGCAAGCATGTTTCACCCCCGATAAGGAGTTAATACCTAAAATACACGCCAAGTATGATACACTATCAGAGACTCCCCATCTTTCAAATGACTGCCACATAAGATTAATGGATGAACAACTTTAATCTCTGTGTTGGGATGGAAAGAAAACAAAATTTAACCATCTTCGAGTGGAAACAAAATTTAACCATCTTCGAGTCGAAACAAATGCGTAACGTGATTCGACAGAATGTCTTCTTCTATACTAACATAAATCGCGGATTCTAAAGAAAGTTGTTTAAAGGATTAGATTCTCTAAAGTATTTTAACAAAAAAAAAATCAAAAAAAGGTTGTTTTTTTTTTTAAATTCTTCACAGCAAAGGGTTGAACTGATTTTACCTCTGAGCTACACTTTTTCAGCACACAATGGGCTAGTCACAAAGACCCCAAGGCTCAGAATTAGTTATGGGAAGGGAGCCTACTTGACAGCTGTTAAGAGACTGGAAGACTTCAGCCAAGATCATCCAGAGTGTTCTTTAATGTTCATGGATCATAGCCTTGTCCTATACATGAAAACCCGGCTTAACGTCCCATCCGACGAGACGTCATCTTTTCCAATCTCCATCAGCGTCCCTCTCTGTACCCGAGGGCAAGTTGGGGTTTTACCGGAGATAAATCTCAACAGAGTAAAGGGGGGCACCTGCGAACTATAAATTACGGGCGTCGCGTGAAACTGACTGAGTCAGTCCGCCCCATTTTAATATGCATCCATATTTTATATTTTCTGCTAGAATCTATTAGTCGAATTGAAAAGCGTCTTGTTTTATTTATGTAAAGAACGAATATTTACCTAATTCCATAAAAAAATACGATATGAATTTTCGTTTTCCAGAATAACCTTTAACCTTCGTGCTCTTTAACTGACTTTTGTTCACCAATTACGAAAATTCATCAGTTTCTATGTGACACCTGCCCCCCAAGTCCCTTATTTTTTCTAGGTCCGCGCGTGTGTGACGCATCTCTATTTTATTATTTATTTAAGATAATATAAATAAAATAAAATAAATACCCCCTCAAGCAGCTGCTTGCCACAGAGATCTGACAGTAGCCTGTCAGTTTATATGCCATAATAGAAGGTCTGAGAGGATGGCAGGACCTCAGCAGAAAAACGATACAAACAGCCATGCCTTACCCGGAGCTCGAACCCAGGTCCCTTAGATCAGTAGCCAAGCGCGCTAACCACTCGGCCATGGTACGGCTAAATAAATACTCCCTCAAGCAGCTGCTTGCCACAGAGGTCTGACAGTAGCCTGTCAGTTTATATGCCAAAGTAAAAGATCTGAGAGGATGGCAGGACCTCAGCAGAAAAACAACACACACATCCATGCCTTACCCGGGGCTCGAACCCAGGTCCCGTAAATCAGTAGCCAAGCGCTCTAACCACTCAGCCACGGGACGGCTAAGATAATATAATAATAATAATAATAATAATAAAATTGATGTTATTACAATATTAACGTTTTTATATACTTATTCATTATTGATTTGAAAATTAAATCTGAAATTTTTATGTTACCTTTTAGTTAAAGCACTTACTTCAACAGACGTTTTTCACTGCATTTATGAAAAGATTTTTTTTATAAATTGTATAGATTAAAAGAGATATTACTTTCATAAAAAATCCCTCTTCGAGTAAAAAATGGAGTAAAAATTCCAATTCCTTGAGGGAAAAAAATCCTTGAGCTTTTTTTTTACGGAAAAATATGCGTGAGTTGCGTGTTTAAAACTATCATCTTACCTTCTTTGGGATGTAATAAAACTCCACTGAACTTTAAACATTAAATCCTAGCCTCATCCATATGTACATCATAGTTTCGAAATATTCTTACCAGGAAGTGAATAGTTTCAGTATTAAAAGCAATTTATGGAGAAAATAATAATAAAAAAAAACTAAAAGATCTTTTCGCTTCATCTGAGAAATTTCTTTCGCTTTTAAAGTTTTTTTAAACATATTTCAGGGAATAAATTTATTAAATGTATTAAACACAATTGTTGATTAATTATTAGAAAGCTTCGACCAATGTGTTTGAGGTATTCGAAGAAAGACTAGGATTTGTAAAATGGGAAAATAAATTCGATGAGAGATAATTTGATAAGACAAAGCTAAAGCTTCTAACTTCTGGATGTGAGGTGAGGGTGGGACTCATAGGTTACGCGCCAAGCTTGTAATCTGTAATTCCTAGGTTCGAATCCCAATTGTGCCACAGGGTTGGGTTGTTTTACCTCTGAGCGGCACTTTTTTGCACACCATGGGCTAAATGGCCAGGTCACATGGACCCCGAAGACTCAGAGAAGGTTGGAGGAGGGACCCACTGGAACAGCTGTTGCGAGACAGATGGTAGCCTCCTGTCAAGGCCATCCAGCGTGTTCTTTAACGTGCACAGGGTATGACTCTCCCGATTCGAAGAAAGACTAGGATTTGTAAAATGGGAAAATAAATTCGATGAGAGATAATTTGATAAGACAAAGCTAAAGCTTCTAACTTCTGGATGTGAGGTGAGGGTGGGACTCATAGGTTACGCGCCAGGCTTGTAATCTGTAATTCCTAGGTTCGAATCCCAACTGTGCCACAGGGTTGGGTTGTTTTACCTCTGAGCGGCACTTTTTTGCACACCATGGGCTAAATGGCCATGGACCCCGAAGGCTCAGAGAAGGTTGGAGGAGGGGACCCACTGGAACAGCTGTTGGGGGACAGATGGTAGCCTCCCGTCAAGGCCATCCAGCGTGTTCTTTAACGTGCACAGGGTATGGCTCTCCCGCACACGGGGCCACGGCTTAACGTCCCATCCGACGGACGGCGGCCTTTTTAAGCCCATCGGTGTCCCCTACTGACCGTGGGCAGGGCGGGGAATTTTGCGGAGATAAATCTCAACGCTGACCCAGCTGGGACTCAAACCTGGGAACTATAGATTACGAGCCTGGTGCGCTACCGACTGAGCCATCCCCGCCGCACTGTGCCACAGTTGAGATTTATTTCTCCTAATGCACACTCTGCCCACGGTGAAAAAAGGAACGCCGATGGGCTTAGAAGGGCCTGCCGTTCGTCGTACGTGATGCTTAGCCACGGTCTGTGTGCAGGAGAATTAACACTGCGTACCCTAAAGAACATGCCGGATGGCTTTGACGGGAGGTTTACGTTAGCCTCCTAAGAGCTGCCTATTTGGATCTTCTTCACTCTAATCTTCTCTGAGTCTTGGGGTCCTTGTGACCTGGTCATTTAGTCCACTGCGTGCAAAAGAAGTACCACTTAGAGGGGAAAAGAACCACCGAACTCATCCGAGTCATAAACCGACTGTGGGACGGAGGTTTGCTCAGTCGATATACTGAATGGTTCATAACATGACGTTCAAAGTTTGAGTCCCTTCTTTTCCTTTGAGATTTCCCCCTTGGTTTGTTTTTCCTCAGAGATGCCATTTTTTTTGCACACAATGGGCTAAATGTACAGGACACAAGGACTCCGAGGGCTCAGAGGACCCATTGCACCTGTTAGGATGGTTGCCACCTGTCAAGACCGTCCTGGGTGTTCTTTAATGTGCACAGAGTATAGCTCCGCGTACACAGAGCAACGGCTTAACGTCCCATCCGACGAACGACTGCCTTTCCAAACCCTTCGGTGTCCCCTGCTGACCGAGAGCAGAGCGGGTGTTGTGCGGAGATAAATCTCAACGCTGACCCAGATGGGACTCGAACCTGGGAACTGCAGATTATGAGCCTGGCGCGCTACCGACCCCGCCCCATTTTCTCCTTTTCCAGTCGTTCTGGATTGAGTGAGAAAGGGATACCGATGGACGTGAAAAGACCGCCGTCCATTGGATAGGTTTTAATCTACGGTCTCATGGTCGAAATTGAAATAAGGATCTTGATCAAGCAATACTATCTTAATTTTATTTAAACAATTCCATCGCAATCCCGTCAAAATCACGCCTTAACCCCAAATGAGATGGTCGTGATCTGGATTGAGACAGCTATCCCGTCAGAATCAGGTCGTGATCCGGATTGAGACAGCGATCCCGTCAGAATCAGGTCGTGATCCAGATTGAGAGAGCGATCCCGTCAGAAACAGGTCGTGATCCGGATTGAGAGAGCGATCCGGTCAGAAACTGGTCGTGATCCGGATTGAGAGAGCGATCCCGTCAGAATCAGGTCGTGATATGGATTGAGAGAGCGATTCCGTCAGAATCAGGTCGTGATCCGAATTGAGAGCGCGATCCAGTCAGAAACAGGTCGTGATCCGGATTGAGAGAGCGATCCCGTCAGAATCAGGTCGTGATATGGATTGAGAGAGCGATTCCGTCAGAATCAGGTCGTGATCCGAATTGAGAGAGCGATCCAGTCAGAAACAGGTCGTGATCCGGATTGAGAGAGCGATCCCGTCAGAATCAGGTCGTGATATGGATTGAGAGAGCGATTCCGTCAGAATCAGGTCGTGATCCGAATTGAGAGAGCGATCCCGTCAGAAACAGGTCGTGATCCGGATTGAGAGAGCGATCCGGTCAGAAACAGGTCGTGATCCGGATTGAGAGAGCGATCCCGTCAGAATCAGGTCATGATATGGATTGAGAGAGCGATTCCGTCAGAATCAGGTCGTGATCCGAATTGAGAGAGCGATCCAGTCAGAAACAGGTCGTGATCCGGATTGAGAGAGCGATCCCGTCAGAATCAGGTCGTGATCCGGATTGAGACAGCGATTCCGTCAGAATCAGGTCGTGATTCGGATTGAGACAGCAATCCCATCAAAATCAGGTCGTGATCCGGATTGAGACAGCGATCCCATCAGAATCAGGTCGTGATCCTGAATGAGTTAGCAATCCCATCAGAATCATACTGTGACGTCAAATAGGATTGCAATTCCATCAGAATCAGCTGCAATATCATATGAGATCACTAATCCATCAAAATCAGGACGTGACCCAAAAAGGATAATCACAATTCTATCAGAATCATTCCATGACCCCATATGAGATAGCGAGTGCATTAGAATCTCACCGTAACCCAAAGGAGATAGCGATCCTATCAGAATTTGACCCCAAATGATGTCGGGATTCCATCAGAATTTGATCCCAAATGAGATAGCGATCCCATCAGAACTGAACTCCAAATGACACAGCGATCCCGTTAGATTGATGACGTAATCTCAAACGAGACAGCGATCCTATCAGAATCAGACCGTGATCCCAAATGAGATCGTGATACTATAAGAATCAAGTGGAGGAAGAAATGGAGGCAAAATTATCCTTCACACTGAAAACTTCTATTGAGAAAAAAAAACTCTTTTAGCATCCCAATTTGTCATTGAGGTGTGAGAACTTTTCGATACAATAATTGAGTAGATTCGTGAGAAAGATGGGTTGGGTTGTTTTACCTCTGAGCGGCGCTTTTTTGCACACCATGGGCTAAATGGCCAGGTCACATGGACCCCGAAGGCTCAGAGAAGGTTGGGGGAGGTGACCCACTAGAACAGCTGTTGGGAGACAGATGGTAGCCTCCCGTCAAGGCCATCCAGCGTGTTCTTTAACGTGCACAGGGTATGGCTCTCCCGCACACGGGGCCACGGCTTAACGTCCCATCCGACGGACGGTGGCCTTTCCAAGCCCATCGGTGTCCCCTACTGACCGTGGGCAGGGCGGGGAATTTTGCGGAGATAAATCTCAACGCTGACCCAGTCGGGACTCGAACCTGGGAACTACAGATTACGAGCCTGGCGCGCTACCGACTGAGCCACCCGCGCCCCGTGAGAAAGATGATATCTCTACTTAAAGAAAACGTCCATCTATATCCAGGAATCGAACCCAGATTTCTTTACTCCTTAACCAAGCACTCTAACCTCTCAACAACTAATATCATTTTAACTACATTTTTTTTTCTCTAACAACATCTGAATTCTTCTACATCTTTCACCCTCCGATTACAAAAACAACTCTAATGCTCCTCCACCCACATCATTTTTCCAAAAAAAAACCACAATGAGACTGGAAATATTATAATAAAAAAAATCATGCTCCAGACATTTGCATATGACAGCAAAACGACCAAACAGTCTCACGGTGAAACTGTTTCCGGGGAGGGGCGCAAAGGGGAGCCTAAAAGCATTTTATTACGTCTTTAAAGACGTCATCCGAAGCTTATACATCATCGTAGCCAATAAGAATAAAACACTGGAAATCTCTCGTTCCACCTCATCACAATCAGATTCGACATGAATGAAACATTCCGGGAGGATGGCTGATTAAACAGGACCCAAAAATAGAAACTCTAGCGATGAAAACGCCGGCGTTGGATCGTCATTAAAAGCTTTCAAGGGCTTCGCTATTGGCAATGTCCTTGCTCACTAAACAGAGAGATTTTTTTTTTTGCAATCCTAGTGGATAATCCTACCGAATTTATGCTTCTTTTTTTCAAGATTTTTTTTTTGATTTTTTTTTCGAGATTTTTTTTTTGCAATCCTAGTGGATAATCCTACCGAATTTATGCTTCTTTTTTTCAAATGCTTCTGAAATACCGGGAATATTCCCGGTATTTCAGAAGCATTTCGTTCCCGGTATTTCAGAAGCATTTGAAAAAAAGAAGCATAAATTCGGACTCTTGATAATTAAAAGTTATATTTTGCAGTCGTAGTGTTTATAGTTCTATGGATGTTTCAGTGCAATTTATTTTTATCTTCAAAGTCGTAGTAAAATTGAGAACATAAGAATTTGGGTTGGGTTGTTTTACCTCTGAGCGGCACTTTTTTGCACGCCATGGGCTAAATGGCCAGGTCACATGGACCCCGAAGGCTCAGAGAAGGTTGGGGGAGGAGACTCACTGGAACGGCTATTGGGAGACAGATGGTAGCCTCCCGTCAAGGCCATCCAGCGTGTTCTTTAACGTGCACAGGGTATGGCTCTCCCGCACATGGGGCCACGGCTTAACGTCCCATCCGACGGACGGCGGCCTTTCCAAGCCCATCGGTGTCCCCTACTGACCGTGGGCAGGGCGGGGAATTTTGCGGAGATAAATCTCAACGCTGACCCAGCTGGGGCTCGAACCTGGGAACTACAGATTACGAGCCTGGCGCGCTACCGACTGAGCCACCCCCGCCCCAAGAACATAAGGAAAAAAATGTATCGAAAAAAGAAAAAAAAAAGTGTTATTGTCGGTTGATTTATATTTTTAATGATTCAGAGAAGATTCAGTGAATATAGTTTGCAGCAGTTATTGTTTTATCTTTCGAAACTTTTTCTGTAATTGACTGTTTTGGACTTTGATGTCTATCGTTTCTACACGTTCCTTATTTTGTTTCTAGAGATGATTCTTTTTGGTTTGGATAGATAGATATTAATGAAACATTACCATTCGAAATTTCCAAATCTTCCAAGAGATTAAATAGCGCCTTCTAACGGTGGAAAAAGATGGGAAATATGTCAAAGTTTCAAATAAATATCACAAAAGATGATAAGCTAGAAATCTGAAATTTTGGAAATATGCAGAGTAATATGCAGATTTTAAAATGGCAACGATGTTTTTTTTTTCTCCTTATTTCCAGGGGAGTGGGGGAAACGTAACGTTTTTTTTTGTTTTAAGAGGTGAATGAAAAATTATTTTTGTGTTTTATAGGTACAGTCGCTCAAAAAAGTATCCGAACACTATGGTTGATTACAAAATTCAGAAAAAATATCTGGCAACGATTTTTTTAGAAATTAGTGATCTGGCAACCTTCGTGTCACGTGATTACAGAATTCAGGAAAAATATCTGGAGCGTGTACAGCAACTGTACACGCTCCAGTTACCGTTCACAGCAAACTGGAGCGTGTGCAGTTACTGCACACGCTCCAGTTTGCTGTGAACGGTAACTGCACACGCTCAATATTTCCGTGAGTGAGCCCACACGATCTAGTATCAAAATAATATGACCACCTACAGTCGCTCAAAAAAGTATCCGAACACTATGGTTGATTACAGAATTCAGAACAAATATCTGGCAACGATTTTTTTTAGAAATCAGTGATCTGGCAACCTTCGTGTCACGTGATCTTCACATTTGGCACACAATGGGTTAAATTGTCAAGGATTATTTTACCTCTGAGCGGCACTTGTTGCACACAATCCAGGTCACAAGGACCCTAAGGGATAAAGTTGAGGAGATGATACTCACTGGAACAACTGTTAGGAGACAGATGGAAGCTTCCCGTCAAGACCATCCAGCTTGTTTTTTAACGTGCACAGGTATGGTTGTTCCTCACACGGGGCCACGGCTTAACGTCTCACCCGACGGGAGGTGTCCTTTACTGACCGAGGCAGGGTGTTTTGCGGAGATAAGTCACAACACTGACCCAAGTGGGACTCGAACCTGGGAACTGCAGACTACGAACTTGGCGTGCTACCGACTGAGACATCTCCACACCTCAAGTCACAAGGATCCCAAGGGCTGAGAGCTGAGTGGGGACGTGGATCCATTGAACAATTGTTAGGTGGCAGATGAAACCCTCTCAATGAAGCAATCCAGCGTGTTATTGCAGGTATGCACGTATGTTGTGCACAGTTCTGAACAGCCATTCTTTAGCGGACGGCAACCCTTGAATGAATGAAGCGGACGGCAACCCTTGAATGAATGAAGCGGACGGCAACCATTGAATGAATGAAGCGGACGGCAACCATTGAATGAATGAAGCGGACGGCAACCCTTGAATGAATGAAGCGGACGACAACCTTTCAATGAATGAAGCGGACTGCAACCCTTGAATGAATGAAGCGGACGGCAACCCTTGAATGAATGAAGCGGACGGCAACCCTTGAATGAATGAAGCGGACGCAACCATTGAATGAATGAAGCGGACGACAACCTTTGAATGAATGAAGCGGACGACAACCTTTGAATGAATGATGTGGACTGCAACCCTTGAATGAAGCGGACGGCAACCCTTGAATGAATGAAGCGGACTGCAACCCTTGAATGAATGAAGCGGACGGCAACCCTGGAATGAATGAAGCGGACGGCAACCCTGGAATGAATGAAGCGGACGACAACCTTTGAATGAATGAAGTGGACTGCAACCCTTGAATGAAGCGGACGGCAACCCTTGAATGAATGAAGCGGACTGCAACCCTTGAATGAATGAAGCGGACGACAACCTTTGAATGAATGAAGCGGACTGCAACCCTTGAATGAATGAAGCGGATTGCAACCCTTGAATGAATGAAGCGGACGGCAACCTTTGAATGAATGAAGCGGACGACAACCTTTGAATGAATGAAGCGGACGACAACCTTTGAATGAATGAAGCGGACGGCAACCCTGGAATGAATGAAGCGGACGGCAACCCTGGAATGAATGAAGCGGACGACAACCTTTGAATGAATGAAGCGGACTGCAACCCTTGAATGAATGAAGCGGACGGCAAGCCTTGAATGAATGAAGCGGACGGCAACCCTTCGGCGGCATCGGTGTCTCCCCTTTTCTCCGATAGCAAAAAAGGGATTGATAGAGAAAATCTCAAAACAGGTATAGTGGGTATTTGAACCTGCAACATCAGTTTACGAGCTTCACGCGTTATCTACTCAGACAACCCAAGACTGCCTTGCTAATGAAGGCCACGTCAGCAATGTTGATGACGTCATAAATGGAGGGAATTTTTTATGAATTTCAATATAATATTAAGTACAGGCTGCTTTAAGATATATCTATAATAAGAGAAGGTATCTGTTTGTCTGTGGCAGACGTAACTCATCGTAAAAATATCGTGGCAGACGCTTCAAATTTTGGCAGAGTGTTCCTAGTTGTTCTCAGAGTTGTAACACCGAATTTTAAAAAAAAGTCGAAATTTTTGCTAAAGTAAAAATACTTACATGCTTTTTTCCTACGGGATATGGCAATCGCTACCAAATTTATTGTTGCCATTTACTGCTCCCTAACTGAGGCGGGGGTGGCTCAGTCGGTAGCGCGCCAGGCTCATTCTCTGCAGGTTCGAGTCCCAGCTGGGTCAGCGTTGAGATTTATCTCCACAAAACTCCCCTCCCACGGTCAGTAGGAGACACCGATGGGCTTGGAAAGACCGCCGTCCGTCGGATGGGACGTTAAGCTGTGGCCCCGTGTGCAGGAGAGCCATACTCTGTGCGCATTAAAGAACACGCTGAATGGCCTTGACGGAAGGCCACCATCTGTCTCCCAACAGCTATCTGGGTGGGTCCTCTCTCCGAACCATCTCTGAGCCTTCGGGGTCTTTGTGACCTGGCCATTTAGCCCAATGTGTGTAAAAATAAAGTGCCGCCCAGAGGTAAAACAACCCAAATGTTCCCTAAATGTGAATGTAAAAGTCAACACAACATTTAAGTGCTGAAATTTAGGGGAGAGGGCATAACTCATAAAACTAACCTTTTAGTTTAGTAAAAAACAGACTATTCAGATTAAAGTAAGACCATGGCATTGCCCGGTGCCGTTCAGCTAGTAACAAATAAAAAAAACAATAATTAAATATGTATCATTTGTCTCTTATTATTATTATTACTACCATTTTTTGTCTGCCGCTGTAAGAATAATACATTTATTACTATTGTACAGTCGCTCAAAAAAGTATCCGAACACTATGGTTGATCACAGAATTCGGAAAAAAATATCTGGCAACGATTTTTTTAGAAATTAGTGATCTGGCAACTTCGTGTCACGTGATAAGAGGTTGCCAGATCACTAATTTCTAAAAAATTCGTTGCCAGATTTTTTTCCTGAATTCTGTAATCAACCATATTGTTCTGATATTTATTTGAGCGACTGTACTACGTCCGTTAGGTATATAGTAAAACTATCTGTAATTATATTAGAGTAAAATTAGAAAATTTCCTCCTGTTCATGAGTCATCAAAATTATAATCATGGTCTTAATCATCGATGACGTCATTGCCTTACCGCGTGCAACGGAAGTCTAGCAGAAGTTTTTCAGCATCATTCTCTCTTCGAGACAATTTCCTGTTTTGGTGGTCCTCGCCAAGTTCATATATACTAGGGGCGGGGGTGGCTCAGTCGGTAGCGCGCCAGGCTCGTAATCTGTAGTTCCCAGGTTCGAGTCCCAGCTGGGTCAGCGTTGAGATTTATGTCCGCAAAATTCCCCGCCCTGCCCACGGTCAGTAGGGGACACCGATGGGCTTGGAAAGGCCGCCGTCCGTCGGATGGGACGTTAAGCCGTGGTCCCGTGTGCGGGAGAGCCATACCCTGTGCACGTTAAAGAACACGCTGGATGGCCTTGACGGGAGGCTACCATCTGTCTCCCAACAGCTGTTCCAGTGGGTCCCCTCCCCCAACCTTCTCTGAGCCTTCGGGGTCCATGTGACCTGGCCATTTAGCCCATGGTGTGCAAAAAAGTGCCGCTCAGAGGTAAAACAACTCAACGTTAAAGAACACGCTGGATGGCCTTGACGGGAGGCTACCATCTGTCTCCCAACAGCTGTTCCAGTGGGTCCCCTCCCCTAACCTTCTCTGAGCCTTCGGGGTCCTTGTGACCTGACCATTTAGCCCATTGTGTGCAAAAAGGTGCCGCTCAGAGGTAAAACAACCCAACCCAACTCATATATACTACATTACAATGGATTTTTATGAAAACTAAGTCCTATCTTTTTTTATCTGATGACTTAGCCCTTATGACCGATCAAATCAAATTTTTGTTGAACCACGCCATGGTGGGCATGAATAATATAAATTTTTCTTACCGATAGTTCAATAGTTAAATACATTTTATAATTTTAAAAGTTGCCAACTTTTTAAGAATTATGTTTTCCATATGCATATAGAGTACTGGTTTTTATTTGCGTGAAATTCACAGTTAGCATTGGAAAGCATTTGTTGTTGTTTTTATTACCGAAACGAAAAATAAGTGACTTGAATTAAATGTTTTGAAAAATCTATGAGTTGCACTCACCTGGACGCATCTATGAAATAGATGACTAAGGACGCTATGCTGAGAAGGAAAACGAGCACCACCTGGAAACGAAAGAGAAATAGATGGCGCTTAATATATTGGATGCAGAGAGTATCAATTAGTAATTAGGAATATTATTATATACTTTAATACTTTGAATACTAATAATTACTTTGAATTTATAGCTCTGAAAAATAATGTTGAACTGAGAGAACTTTGAAAAATAATGGTGAATTAAGAGAACTTTGATAAATAATGGTGAATTTATAGAACTTTGATAAATAATGGTGAACTGACAGAACTTTGATAAATAATGGTGAATTTATAGAACTTTGATAAATAATGGTGAATATATAGAACTTTGATAAATAATGGTGAATTTATAGAACTTTGATAAATAATGGTGAATTTATTGAACTTTGATAAATAATGGTGAATTTATAGAACTTTGATAAATAATGGTGAACTGACAGAACTTTGATAAATTATGGTGAATTTATAGAACTTTAATAAATAATGGTGAACTGACAGAACTTTGATAAATAATGGTGAATTTATGCAGGGTGTTTCAAAAAGGACGCAACCCTAAATATAAGAGAGTAGAACTTACGCGCATGTGATTTTATGCCATAATATTAATCAGTTGGCATTACTGTACTCAAGGTTAACAGCCTTTAGAAGTTGAAATGACCTTGTCACGCGCTAGTCTCACTCAAGCATTTATTCCTTTGTGTTGTGTCAGCTATATCGTTTTCCATAAACGAAAGTGTGTTGAGACTTATTGTGCTTACATTACATATACATGTAATGTGACTTATACATGTCTAATTTCCATCTCTTGAAATTTGTGTCTTTTGCTAAGTTCAAATAGAAAAATACAATAAAGGGTTCCGTCCTTTTTGAAACACCCTGTAGAACTTGATAAATAGTGGTGAATTTAAAGAACTTTGATAAACATTGGTGAATTTATAAAACTTTGATATGTAATGGTGAACTGAGAGAACTTTGATAAATAATGGCAAAGTTATAGAACCTTGAAAAATAATGGTGAATTGAAGGAACTTTGATAAATAATGGTGAACTGAAGGAACTTTGATAAATAATGGTGAACTTATAGAACTTTGATAAATAATGGCAAATTTATAGAACTTTGAAAAATAATGGTGAATTGAGAGAACTTTGATAAATAATGGTGAACTGATGGAACTTTGACAAATAATGGTGAACTCATACAACTTTTATAAATAATGGCGAATTAATAGAATTTTGATAAATAATTGTGAATTGAGAGAATTTTGATAAATAATGGTGAATTTATAAAACTTTGATAAGTAATGGTGAACTGAGAGAACGTTGATAAATAATGGCAAAGTTATAGAACCTTGAAAAATAATGGTGAATTGAGGAAACTTTAATAAATAATGGTGAACTGAAGGAACTTTGATAAATAATGGTGAACTTATAGAATTTTGATAAATAATGTCAAATTTATAGAACTTTGAAAAATAATGGTGAATTGAGAGAATTTTGATAAATAATGGTGAATTGAGAGAATTTTGATAAATAATGGTGAATTGAGAGAATTTTGATAAACAATGGCGAACTGTGAGAACTTTGATAAATAATGGTAAATTTATATAACTTTGATAAATAATGGTGAACTGAGAGTTCTTTGATAAATATTGGTGAAATTATAGAACTTTGAAAAAATAATGGTGAACTGAAAGAACTTTGATTAATATTGGTGAATTTATAGAACTTTGATAAATAATGGTGAATCGAGGGAACTTTGATTAATAATGGTGAATTGAGAACTCTTCCATATCTCTTTAAATACTGAACGAAATATTGTTGAAAACTGAGATTTAAATAGATTTTATTATGATCTTTAATTCATCTTCAGTCAAAGTTTTCGATTAAAATAACAATTTAGAAATTATAGAGCTTCGAGAATTTAGAATCCCATTGACGTCACAGATATTTAATATTTGTTAGGTCACTGTGTATATTTTTCAATCTCCACATGACATTCCTTTGAACCCTACAACATTGACACTTGAATCCTAAACTGCGGTCACTCCTTTCACTCGAGCTTTAAAATATCATTTAACACACCAAACTACCTGCATTGACCTCTTCTAAGGCCACCGTCAACTCTTTCGCTACTAAGCCAAGAAATGAGGACTTCTGAACTCCAGTAAAAGCCTCAACTACCATGCAATGACGTAAACTAGTTTCCTAGGCAACTGTACAGATGCGTTGTGTTTGTCACACGATCGTATAAATGCTTGCTCAATTATGGCAACAATTGCAGCCATAAATATAATTACAGGCAGTCATTACAAATGATGATGCCATTATACCTTTATTAGCAACGTCGGTCTCTTAAGAACCGTGGAAGATAATACCCATCATCATCCAACTTCCCATAACCAATGTAAACATTCACTTAATGGTGTCCGGAAGAAGGTGAAAGTAAAAATTCAGTTAAAAGAATTTTTCGCCACTGCTGCTAGCAAATGAGTCCATTTTTGTTGGGGCTGAGCGATCACAATGACTCAATCACCCGCGTAACTCAGCTAAGTTGAACAATTAACGCAGTTTCTGTCAGAGGCTCTACTGTGTTGATTTTAACACTCTGTTGTTAGATGAAGTATTTAATTTAATTAGTCAATCCTTTGTAAATTTAGCGAGTTTGCTTAATTAGATCACATGGTCGGGTAGTTAATGCAGATGCTTTAAAAGGCATTCTGCTCGTCTCACGAATTTCATGGCCAGCAGAATTAAATAATGCTAGCCATTACACAGAACATTTAACTCTGGATATCCAGTATTGTGCATCCTGGTATTTGAAAGCAAATTCTCTATTCCAACAATTTGACTGTTGTTTTTCTCTCTCTAAATGTTTTTCCCATCCAGGGATGAATTAAACAATTCTGGTAGACACCAAGGCATTGTAGTTGTTTGGGTTGTTTTACCTCTGAGCGGCACTTTTTTTGCACACCATGGGCTAAATGGCCAGGTCACATGGACCCCGAAGGCTCAGAGAAGGTTGGGGGAGAGGACCCACTGGAACAGCTGTTGGGAGACAGATGGTAGCCTCCCGTCAAGGCCATCCAGCGTGTTCTTTAACGTGCACAGGGTATGGCTCTCCCGCACACGGGGCCACGGCTTAACGTCCCATCCGACGGACGGCGGCCTTTCCAAGCCCATCGGTGTCCCCTACTGACCGTGCCGTGGGCAGGGCGGGGAAATTTGCGGAGATAAATCTCAACGCTGACCCAGCTGGGACTAGAACCTGGGAATTACAGATTACGAGCCTGGCGCGCTACCGACTGAGCCACCCCCGCCCCTATATTGACTTCCTAAAGAAACCATTTTCAATAGGCAACAGAGAGTAAAATATTATACACATTGTAATTTATAATCATTCTGTAACTTTATTTTATTGCTACTACTAATTTTAAGCTTAATAAAAGTTCAGGAATGTAATGCCAGGAGTCTACCCTTTCTCCAAACCCCACTGATCCTAACTTGCTACCATTTGGGTATTTATGGATTGTCCTACCAAGATATTAAAGAAACTTTCTATTTTACGTCAATGGGAATATAACTCGAAGCCCTAAATCTTCTAAAATATGCATTTAATGGAAAAATGCGACTGGTAATAAATTAAAGATCATAATCAAATCAATTTAAATCTCGATTTTCAGCAATATTCGTTCAGTATTTAAAGAGTTATTGAAGCTCTAATATGTTTCAATAGATTGTCTTGTTTAATAAAAATCATTCATATTTATCTAATATTGAAATAATCATTACGCAAACCTTATTAAGTATATATTTATTTCATTAAATGATTTGAAACAATATTTATTGCTTAAGTTTTAATCAATTTCTGAGGTAAAATGACGCGTTACTGTTGCGAAATGTTCTAGCTTCTAATAAATAAAATAAATAATAAATACCCCCTCAAGCAGCTGCTTGCCACAGAGGTCTGACAGGAGCCTGTCAGTTTATATGCCAGAATAGATGGTCTGAGACTCCTTCTAGAACTCTTTAAATTGCGAAAGAATATTGTTGAAAATCAATTTAAACATTTTTGATTGTTGTCTTTAATTTATCTCAGTCACATTGACAGCGTGGAAATTATTTAACATTTTGGTAGGACAGTGTAAAACAAAACAATGATTCAATCATAGTAACTCACAGCAAATATCTTATAGAGTTTTTAATAAGTGAAACGTAAACAGTAGAGCTGAGTAAAGTGCAGAAATACACCATTCAAAACTGCCTGTCGAACACTGTTTTATCTATGGGCGGGGGTGGCTCAGTCGGTAGCGCGCCAGGCTCGTAATCTGTAGTTCCCAGGTTCGAGTCCCAGCTGGGTCAGCGTTGAGATTTATCTCCGCAAAATTCCCCGCTCTGCCCACGGTCAGTAGGGGACACCGATGGACATGGAGATGCCGCCGTCCGTCGGATGGGACGTTAAGCCGTGGCTCCGTGTGCGGGAGAGCCATACCCTGTGCATGTTAAAGAACACGCTGGATGGCCTTGACGGGAGGCTACCATCTGTCTCCCAACAGCTGTTCCAGTGGGTCCCCTCCCCCAACCTTCTCTGAGCCTTCGGTTTCCTTGTGACCTGGCCATTTAGCCCATGGTGTGCAAAAAAGTGCCGCTCAGAGGTAAAACAACCCAACAACCCAACTCTTTTATCTTTGAAAAATTGGCACGCAAAATTCCAATCTTTGATTCTACGAGGGGGAAAAATGGCAGGAGACAAACTAAATATAATATTTTCTATTCACACGCTTAATAATAGACCCTACGGAATATCTAAAAAAGCACAAATTTATATTTTATACGAAATGTAAATTATGGGCTTTGTGATTGAAGGGTTGTTGAACCCGGAGAGATGGCCAAACCTATGGCCTGGGGAGATCTTGTCACTGGCACACTGCTCCCGATTTATTTGCTCTCCCAAATTCGATTCGCTCTGGATGGCTTCTTCATCCGCATCTGGATGGTACTTGATGGCTTTTGGATCCATCTCTTGGTGGTACATGATGGCCTCTGGATCCATCTCTTGGTGGTACATGATGGCTTCTGGATCCATCTCTTGGTGGTACATGATGGCTTTTGGATCCATCTCTTGGTGGTACTTGATGGCTTTTGGATCCATCTCTTGGTGGTACGTGATGGCTTCAGGATCCATCTCTTGGTGGTATATGATGGCCTCTGAATCCATCTCTTGGTGGTACTTGATGGCTTTTGGATCCATCTCTTGGTGGTGCGTGATGGCTTCTGGATCCATCTCTTGGTGGTACATGATAGCTTCTGGATCCATCGCTGTGTGGTACGTGATGGCTTCTGGATCCATCTCTTGGTGGTACATGATGGCCTCTGGATCCATCTCTTGGTGGTACATGATGGCTTCTGGATCCATCTCTTGGTGGTATGTGATGGCTTCTGGATCCATCCATGTGTGGCCTGCGATGGATTGTGGATCCACTCTGAGGACCATGCAACGGTTTTTGGATCCAACTCTGGGTGGCATCCGATGCGTTGTGTATCCGCCTTGTATTATCTGGATCCGCTCAGGGGCGGTTCTAGATACTGTCCTCTATCTGTAAATAGCATGCACCACCTTCTGAATCCACCCTGGGTGGCATTCATTGCTTCATTGATCGTTTTCTGGGTGGCAATAGTCCTCCTCTCGTGGCTTCTGGGTCCATTTTTGAATGACACACGTGATGGCCTTCTGGATCCGCCTGTTGGTGGCATGTGATGGCGGCTTAACGTCCCATTCGACGGACGGCGGCCTTTCCAAGCCCATCAGTGTCCCCTACTGACCGTGGGCAGGGCGGGGAATTTTGTGGAGATATATCTCAACGCTGACCGAGCTGGGACTCGAACCTGGGAAGTAGAGATTATGAGCCTGGCGCGCTACCGACTGAGCCACCCCCGCCCAAATCTCTTCAAAGAGTAATCCTGAGATTGCTGAGGTGATTCAGAGTGCGTGAATTATCTTCCCACTAATAATTGGTGATCACGGAAAAGATTCTATTTTTTTATTGCTCCTATCTTTTGTAATCTCACTATATTTTGAATAATTTAACTGAAATAGAGTCTAATCTTAATAAACGATATTACAATATAATTTTTAAGATTGCATATAGCTTCGTTTTAATCTCTTTTCCTTATGTGTCAATTTCCCAATTAAGCGTTTTGTATCAATCATAAAAAATATAGCTCATCATACTATCAAGGATGTTACAATGATCCCTTTTTCAAAGCTGATTCGCTGGAATCTCTCTTTTACAAGACTCTGATGTTAATAATAATAATTTTAATATTTTATTGTATTAAATTTATTGCTTTATTAATATTACTAAAAACAATAAATTAGATTTATTTTTAGACACGTACTGTTTCTTTACTCTACATTAAAAAATATAGAGAAAAATATAGAGTAAAAGTAATGAATTTTTAATGATAGCAAATGAACAAAAATAAATTTTTAAGAAAAAGTTATATTTTAACTACTTCGAGAATTATATTATGATTCATTTAAAGGCAACAATGGCTGTAAAAATACAAAGGAAAACCAGAAATAATATTCCTATATTAAAATATATTACAATTGTACAGATATTAAATTCTTCAGCTTTAGACTGTATAATAGTTTGGTTCTTTCTAGGGTTAGTTATGGTAGTGAAACTTGGACGCTTTGCAAACAAGATAACAGGAAACTAGATGCTTTTGATTGTAGATGCTTACATAGTATCTTGGGCATTAGGTAGTTCAGCTTTGCAGCTAATGATGACGTTAGGCAAAGGAGTCTGCAACCTCCTTTAAGCAGCATATTGTGCAGAGAGAGACTCCGCTGGTTTGGCCATGTTGCCCGTATGGATAATTATAGATTAGCGAATTGGATTGTGAACAGTGTGTCTAAAGGCCTCAGAAAGAGGGGGAGACCTAGGATGCGGTGGGCAGACAATATCAAACAGGACCTTATTAGAATTGGTGTGCAATGGCCAGATGCAGCAGATAGAGCTCAGGACAGATATGCTTGGAGAACTAAATTGCACGGTCTGGTTGGACCTCCGTAGTCCATGGCTGCTTGAGGATGATGGTAGTTTATCAAATGCTAGGTCATCACCTACTACCGAATCCCATCGGTGTTGTATCATTGTTGTTCGTTGTTTAGCAGACATTCGACATCCCCCCACCTCTTTCTCTCCGTATATATTACGAAAGGACGCCATGCATTATTGAGGAGATGAACGAAATCCTGCCTTGTAAACTTTTACAAAGTCCATCCCCCACCAAAGCTTTCCTTACATAACCAATGTAAATGAGAATTGCAAATACACAAGTAGAGAGCTTAGCGTTGCCATTTCCCATCGTACAGGCTGAGCCTCTGTTGTCCATCAATTACTACGCCCGGCCACACCGTTTCCCCCGCGGCTGCGTTGCTCTCCGTGAAGCCACCCACACAGGCGTCACACACCATCTGTCTTACTCTTTCCAGATAACCGAGCCTAGCTCACGTATCGATCTCGCGTCCTTGGGATCGTCCCACATTCCTTCTGACGGGTAGCCTTGATTCTTCTCGAAACTGCAAAAGTCGTTTTCCTGTGCTCTCTAATTCCTTCCTGTTCTCCTCGTCTTCAATCTTTTTCTCACACTTCTTGCGTAAGCCTAATAACTGTTGCTTGTTTATAATAATGCTATATTACCCAAAGTAACGTCAAAAGTTGTTTGTTGTGTTTATGAGAATCCAAATTCCAAGATCTACAGTTTCGAGATTCTTATAGTGCTAACAATGTATTAATTAGCATTATGTGCTGGCATTTTGCAGTTAAAATTAGAACTCGCAATTAGGAAATTTCCACGAATCTGATTATATTCAATATTCATTTTTACTGATAATTTTTTCTCTTAACAATATGTAACTTGTTTTCTCTTCTCTTTAGAAATTAAATCATATATTGTTTCCAGTAATAATAATAATAATTGTTGTAACAACAATAGCCCATGGAAACAAATACAGGAACACATAAACAAACCCGAAACTTTGGTACCCAGTCATATATATAACTAGACATCACCAGGTTAGGTTATTGATGCAAATCAAAACGATATAAAATCATTATTTTGAACAATGTTCATCTAACATACACTGGTTTCCATAAATTAAGGAAAATCCCTATGTTAAGTCAATGGGAAGCTAAAGTCAAAGCTCTTTAACTTCTAAAATAAGTTTTTTTTTTTTGTTTTGAAAAATGTGATTGCCGATAAAGATCTCAATCAAATAACTCAATATCTCGATTTTCAACAACATTCGTTCAGTATTTAATGAGTTATGGAAGTTTGAATATTTAGCGATAACAATGCCAGCCACAAAAATTGACTTCAGAAGTTAATTAAAACTTAGTAATAAGTATTGTATCAATAAAATAAGTTTGTATTTTAGAACTTTGTGTAGAAAATTCTTGCAACATTCTTCAGTTTTGTATAAGTTTCTTAAGACTGGCATTGCTGTTGTTAAATATTCAAACTTCCATAATCATTAAAACTGAACGAATATTGTTGAAAATCGAGACATTGATTTATTTGATTCATATCTTTATCTGCAATCACATTTTTTCAAAATAAAAAACTTATTTTAGAAGTTATAGTTATATATTATATTTTAGATATATATATGAATGACGTTAGCTTCCTATAGGGATTTTCCTTAATTTATGGAAACCAGTGTATCTATATAACCTCCAGCACAATTGAAGTTTTTTTCTTAAGAAATAATTTGTTTTAAATATCAAACCGAAAGTTTAATTTGTGATCAGAACCACAAAGTGACTGTCTCATCTGAAGGTTATGACAGAACAAATGACCAATCCATCCCGGGACTCGAACCCAGACCTCAGCATTTGCATTTCATGAACATACGTACTTTATGAAACATAAATATTCAGTTTTTCTGAACATGAAAATCCGAAATTACGATGATTCAGTTACGGACAATAAATTTTGACTATTGTTTTTAACTATGCTCATATAGACTGTTTTCCCTGTTATTTTTAATTTCCGTTTCATAACTACATCAATTGATACTTATTACAATTGTTGCTTTAACATTGGGGTTTCCTACTGCTAATTTCAACATAGCATTGTTATCACTGATCTTCGTACTGTTGATTTCAACACAACATTGTTATCACTGCTCTTCGTACTGTTGATTTCAACATAGCATTGTTATCGCAGCTCTTCGTACTGTTGATTTCAACATAGCATTGTTATCACTGCACTTCGTACAGTTGATTTCAACATAGAATTGTTATCACTGTTCTTCGTACTGTTGATTTCAACACAGCATTGTTACAGTTGGTTTTCCTACTTTTGATTTCAACATAGCATTCTTATTTTTGCTCTTATTACTGTTTTATTTTTACATTGCCTTACTATTATTTCTAAAAGTTGCTCTTAGTACATTTTTTAAATTGCTTTATGGACAGTTTTAGAATCATGTTCTTAACGTTGACTTTACTGTTTCTTTAATGTTTTGACTACTATTTCGAATGCTGCTTTAATTGTTATTCTAGATATTGTCTAGAGCAGTGGTTCTTACTATTTTAGGCTTCACGGTACCCCTTGGAAATGTGTATATAACTGGCGTACCCCTCGTATAGATAGATAAAACTATAGTTATAGTATAACAATGGGAATAAAATAAAACATATATATATCAGTGGTTCTCAACCTTTTATGCTTCACGTACACCCTGGAAATGTGTATGTAACTGGCGTACCCCTCGTATAGATAGATAAAACTATAGTTATAGTATAACAATGGGAATAAAATAAAACATATATATATCAGTGGTTCTCAACCTTTTATGCTTCACGTACCCCCTGGAAATGTGTATGTAACTGGCGTACCCCTCGTATAGATAGATAAAACTATAGTTATAGTATAACAATGGGAATAAAATAAAACATATATATATCAGTGGTTCTCAACCTTTTATGCTTCACGTACCCCCTGGAAATGTGTATGTAACTGGCGTACCCCTCGTATAGATAGATAAAACTATAGTTATAGTATAACAATGGGAATAAAATAAAACTTATATATCAGTGGTTCTCAACCTTTTATGCTTCACGTACTCCCTGGAAATGTGTATTTAACTGGTGTACACCTTGTATAGATAGATAAAACTATAGTTATAGTATAACAATGGGAATAAAATAAAACATATATATATATCAGTGGTTCTCAACCTTTTATGCTTCACTTACCCCCTGGAAACGTGTATGTAACTGGCGTATTCCTTGTATAGATAGATAAATCTATAGTTATAGTATAACAATGGGAATAAAATAAAACATATATATATCAGTGGTTCTCAACCTTTTATGCTTCACGTACTCCCTGGAAATGTGTATGTAACTGGTGTACACCTTGTATAGATAGATAAAACTATAGTTATAGTATAACAATGGGAATAAAATAAAACATATATATATCAGTGGTTCTCAACCTTTTATGCTTCACTTACCCCCTGGAAACGTGTATGTAACTGGCGTATTCCTTGTATAGATAGATAAATCTATAGTTATAGTATAACAATGGGAATAAAACATATATATCAGTGGTTCTCAACATTTTACGCTTCACGTACCCCCTGGAAATGTGTATGTAACTGGCGTACCCCTCGTATAGATAGATAAAACTATAGTTATAGTATAACAATGGGAATAAAATAAAACATATATATATCAGTGGTTCTCAACCTTTTATGCTTCACGTACCCCCTGGAAATGTGTATGTAACTGGCTTACCCCTCGTATAGATAGATAAAACTATAGTTATAGTATAACAATGGGAATAAAATAAAACATATATATATCAGTGGTTCTCAACCTTTTATGCTTCACGTATCCCCTGGAAATGTGTATGTAACTGGCGTATCCCTTGTATAGATAGATAAAACTATAATTATAGTATAACAATGGGAATAAAATAAAACATATATATATCAGTGGTTCTCAACCTTTTATGCTTCACGTACCCCATGGAAATGTGTATGTAACTGGCGTACCCCTCGTATAGATAGATAAAACTATAGTTATAGTATAACAATGGGAATAAAATAAAACATATATATATCAGTGGTTCTCAACCTTTTATGCTTCACGTATCCCCTGGAAATGTGTATGTAACTGGCGTACCCCTTGTATAGATAGATAAAACTATAGTTATAGTATAACAATGGGAATAAAATAAAACATATATATCAGTGGTTCTCAACCTTTTATGCTTCACGTACTCCCTGGAAATGTGTATGTAACTGGCGTACCCCTTGTATAGATAGATAAAACTATAGTTATAGTATAACAATGGGAATAAAATAAAACATATATATATCAGTGGTTCTCAACCTTTTATGCTTCACGTATCCCCTGGAAATGTGTATGTAACTGGCGTACCCCTTGTATAGATAGATAAAACTATAGTTATACTATAACAATGGGAATAAAATAAAACATATATATCAGTGGTTCTCAACCTTTTATGCTTCACGTACACCCTGGAAATGGGTATGTAACTGGTGTACCCCTTGTATAGATAGATAAAACTATAGTTATAGTATAACAATGGGGATAAAATAAAACATATATATCAGTGGTTCTCAACCTTTTATGCTTCACGTACCCCCTGGAAATGTGTATGTAACTGGCGTACCCCTTGTATAGATATATAAAACTATAGTTATAGTATAACAATGGGAATAAAATAAAACATATATATCAGTGGTTCTCAACCTTTTATGCTTCACGTACCCCCTGGAAATGTGTATGTAACTGGCTTACCCCTCGTATAGATAGATAAAACTATAGTTATAGTATAACAATGGGAATAAAATAAAACATATATATATATATCAGTGGTTCTCAACCTTTTATGCTTCACGTATCCCCTGGAAATGTGTATGCAACTGGCGTACCCCTTGTATAGATAGATAAAACTATAGTTATAGTATAACAATGGGAATAAAATAAAACATATATATCAGTGGTTCTCAACCTTTTATGCTTCACGTATCCCCTGGAAATGTGTATGTCGTACCCCTTGTATAGATAGATAAAACTATAGTTATAGTATAACAATGGGAATAAAATAAAACATATATATCAATGGTTCTCAACCTTTTATGCTTCACGTATCCCCTGGAAATGTGTATGTAACTGTCGTACCCCTTGTATAGATAGATAAAACTATAGTTATAGTATAAGAATGGGAATGAAATAAAACATATATATCAGTGGTTCTCAACCTTTTATGCTTCACGTATCCCCTGGAAATGTGTATGTAACTGTCGTACCCCTTGTATAGATAGATAAAACTATAGTTATAGTATAAGAATGGGAATGAAATAAAACATATATATCAGTGGTTCTCAACCTTTTATGCTTCACGTATCCCCTGGAAATGTGTATGTAACTGTCGTACCCCTTGTATAGATAGATAAAACTATAGTTATAGTATAAGAATGGGAATGAAATAAAACATATATATCAGTGGTTCTCAACCTTTTATGGTTCACGTACCCCCTGGAAATGTGTATGTAACTGTCGTACCCCTTGTATAGATAGATAAAACTATAGTTATAGTATAACAATGGGAATAAAATAAAACATATATATCAGTGGTTCTCAAACTTTTATGCTTCACGTATCCCCTGGAAATGTGTATGTAACTGTCGTACCCCTTGTATAGATAGATAAAACTATAGTTATAGTATAAGAATGGGAATGAAATAAAACATATATATCAGTGGTTCTCAACCTTTTATGGTTCACGTACCCCCTGGAAATGTGTATGTAACTGTCGTACCCCTTGTATAGATAGATAAAACTATAGTTATAGTATAACAATGGGAATAAAATAAAACATATATATCAGTGGTTCTCAACCTTTTATGCTTCACGTATCCCCTGGAAATGTGTATGTAACTGTCGTACCCCTTGTATAGATAGATAAAACTATAGTTATAGTATAACAATGGGAATAAAATAAAACATATATATCAGTGGTTCTCAACCTTTTATGCTTCACGTACCCCCTGGAAATGTGTATGTAACTGGCTTACCCCCGTATAGATAGATAAAACTATAGTTATAGTATAGCAATGGGAATAAAATAAAACATATATATATATCAGTGGTTCTCAACCTTTTATGCTTCACGTACCCCCTGGAAATGTGTA
The DNA here is from genome assembly GCA_038380435.1 of Ryuthela nishihirai. Lineage (NCBI taxonomy): Eukaryota > Metazoa > Arthropoda > Arachnida > Araneae > Heptathelidae > Ryuthela > Ryuthela nishihirai. The sequence continues at coordinate 31,379,425 of JAWZYU010000013.1, forward strand.
TGTAACTGGAATACCTCTTGTATAGATAGATAAAACTATAGTTATAGTATAACAATGGGAATAAAACATATATATCAGTGGTTCTCAACATTTTACGCTTCACGTACCCCCTGGAAATGTGTATGTAACTGGCGTACCCCTCGTATAGATAGATAAAACTATAGTTATAGTATAACAATGGGAATAAAATAAAACATATATATATCAGTGGTTCTCAACCTTTTATGCTTCACGTATCCCCTGGAAATGTGTATGTAACTGGCGTACCCCTTGTATAGATAGATAAAACTATAATTATAGTATAACAATGGGAATAAAATAAAACATATATATATCAGTGGTTCTCAAACTTTTATGCTTCACGTATCCCCTGGAAATGTGTATGTAACTGGCGTACCCCTTGTATAGATAGATAAAACTATAATTATAGTATAACAATGGGAATAAAATAAAACATATATATATATCAGTGGTTCTCAACCTTTTATGCTTCACGTACCCCCTGGAAATGTGTATGTAACTGGCTTACCCCTCGTATAGATAGATAAAACTATAGTTATAGTATAACAATGGGAATAAAATAAAACATATATATATCAGTGGTTCTCAACCTTTTATGCTTCACGTATCCCATGGAAATGTGTATGTAACTGTCGTACCCCTTGTATAGATAGATAAAACTATAGTTATAGTATAACAATGGGAATAAAATAAAACATATATATCAGTTGTTCTCAACCTTTTATGCTTCACGTATCCCCTGGAAATGTGTATGTAACTGTCGTACCCCTTGTATAGATAGATAAAACTATAGTTATAGTATAAGAATGGGAATGAAATAAAACATATATATCAGTGGTTCTCAACCTTTTATGGTTCACGTACCCCCTGGAAATGTGTATGTAACTGTCGTACCCCTTGTATAGATAGATAAAACTATAGTTATAGTATAACAATGGGGATAAAATAAAACATTTATATCAGTGGTTCTCAACCTTTTATGCTTCACGTATCCCCTGGAAATGTGTATGTAACTGGCGTACCCCTTGTATAGATAGATAAAACTATAGTTATAGTATAACAATGGGAATAAAATAAAACATATATATATCAGTGATTCTCAACCTTTTATGCTTCACGTATCCCCTGGAAATGTGTATGTAACTGGCGTACCCCTTGTATAGATAGATAAAACTATAGTTATAGTATAACAATGGGAATAAAATAAAACATATATATCAGTGGTTCTCAACCTTTTACGCTTCACGTATCCCCTGGAAATGTGTATGTAACTGGCGTACCCCTTGTATAGATAGATAAAACTATAGTTATAGTATAACAATGGGAATAAAATAAAACATATATATCAGTGGTTCTCAACCTTTTATGCTTCACGTACCCCCTGGAAAGGTGTATGTAACTGGCGTACCCCTTGTATAGATAGATAAAACTATAGTTATAGTATAACAATGGGGATAAAATAAAACATATATATCAGTGGTTCTCAACCTTTTATGCTTCACGTACCCCCTGGAAATGTGTATGTAACTGGCGTACCCCTTGTATAGATAGATAAAACTATAGTTATAGTATAACAATGGGAATAAAATAAAACATATATATCGGTGGTTCTCAACCTTTTATGCTTCACGTACCCCCTGGAAAGGTGTATGTAACTGGCGTACCCCTTGTATAGATAGATAAAACTATAGTTATAGTATAACAATGGGGATAAAATAAAACATATATATCAGTGGTTCTCAACCTTTTATGCTTCACGTATCCCCTGGAAATGTGTATGTAACTGTCGTACCCCTTGTATAGATAGATAAAACTATAGTTATAGTATAACAATGGAAATAAAATAAAACATATATATATATCAGTGATTCTCAACCTTTTATGCTTCACGTATCCCCTGGAAATGTGTATGTAACTGGCGTACCCCTTGTATAGATAGATAAAACTATAGTTATAGTATAACAATGGGAATAAAATAAAACATATATATCAGTGGTTCTCAACCTTTTATGCTTCACGTACCCCCTGGAAAGGTGTATGTAACTGGCGTACCCCTTGTATAGATAGATAAAACTATAGTTATAGTATAACAATGGGGATAAAATAAAACATATATATCAGTGGTTCTCAACCTTTTATGCTTCACGTACCCCCTGGAAATGTGTATGTAACTGGCGTACCCCTTGTATAGATAGATAAAACTATAGTTATAGTATAACAATGGGAATAAAATAAAACATATATATCGGTGGTTCTCAAGCTTTTATGCTTCACGTACCCCCTGGAAAGGTGTATGTAACTGGCGTACCCCTTGTATAGATAGATAAAACTATAGTTATAGTATAACAATGGGGATAAAATAAAACATATATATCAGTGGTTCTCAACCTTTTATGCTTCACGTATCCCCTGGAAATGTGTATGTAACTGGCGTACCCCTTGTATACAGGGTGATTCAAAACTTATTGTTCAAATTTCGTGGGGAGGTAGGGAATACGTCAGGAAACCGATTTCACATAGGAAAGTATGTCCGCAAACGTCATCTACATGAACAAAATGGACAAGTAAAGTGAACACAAGGGAACAGTACAGTTAAGTGGTAACGAATGTGACTTTTATTCCAACAAGGTAAAGTACAGGTTCTCAGTAGGTGCTTAAAATTGCGACCATTTACACGGACACAGGATTCACAGCGCCGTTGCATTGATCGCCGAACATTTTCAAAAACGCCTGGCATATCACGGACAATGCCTGCGGCGGCCACTATTCGTGCAACAAGGTCCATTTCACTGTCGACGGGGGTCTCGTACACATGGTATTTCATGGCCCCCCACAAAAAGATATCCATGGGCGATAAATCAGGTGACCTGGGTGGCCAAGCGATCGGTCCACCTCTACCGATCCATCGAGCTCCGAATGTTCGGTTCAGGTAATCACGCGCAACAATTGTGCTATGGGCTGCATATCCGCTAGCTCTTGATGCGTAAAACGATTCATCTTATCACTAGTAAGTCAGCTCGTACACTGATGACAGCGGGAGTGGTCGGGCGAGCTGTACACTGGTTGGGTACACACAGCGCCCTCTACATACGCATGCGTACATTTGCGGACATACTTTCCTATGTGAAATCGGTTTCCTGACGTACTCCCTACCTCCCCACGAAATTTGAACGATAAGTTTTGAATCACCCTGTAGATAGATAAAACTATAGTTATAGTATAACAATGGGAATAAAATAAAACATATATATCGGTGGTTCTCAACCTTTTATGCTTCACGTACCCCCTGGAAATGTGTATGTAACTGGCGTACCCCTTGTATAGATAGATAAAACTATAGTTATAGTATAACAATGGGGATAAAATAAAACATATATATCAGTGGTTCTCAACCTTTTATGCTTCACGTACCCCCTGGAAATGTGTATGTAACTGGCGTACCCCTTGTATAGATAGATAAAACTATAGTTATAGTATAACAATGGGAATAAAATAAAACATATATATCGGTGGTTCTCAACCTTTTATGCTTCACGTACCCCCTGGAAAGGTGTATGTAACTGGCGTACCCCTTGTATAGATAGGTAAAACTATAGTTATAGTATAACAATAGGAATAAAATAAAACATATATATCGGTGGTTCTCAACCATTTCTGCTTCACGTGTATGTGTACCCAGCTGGGACTCGAACCTGGGAACTACAGATTACGAGCCTGGCGCGCTTCCGACTGAGCCACCTCCCGCCCTATCTGTGGTGTATAAACTGACAAGCTCGTGTCAGACCTCTGTATCAAGCAGCTCCTTGAAGAAATATTAATTAAATTAAAAAACGCGCTGATTTCGGAATAGACTCTTGCAGCATTAACTGCCAAAACAAAATCCGAAATTCTACCGTAAGAACCTTCAAAGACACGAGCTGGTGGAGGGTGGATGCAATCTAACGTGCATAGGAATGTTTGCATCTTTCAACTGTTGTCATATCACTTAAACTCGAAACGAGCTCACGTACAGCCGGAATAGCGTAGAGACGATGATGCAGAGGTCCTCATTTCTACCAGATCCATCTGTAGCAGGCAGATAGATGCCTCTTGCAAATCACGCCTTTTAGTAGGTTATACGCTATAGGAAAATGACCATAGCAGCAGTACGTGACACTTTCCCGCAGACGACAAAGCCCGTGCATTAAGTTGCCCCCATCTGCTTCGAAATGAAAGGAATTTGCTACAATGTAAAGTGGATTTTACGACAGTTTTACTTGGTACATTAGAGGAATTGCTTCTCGAAGATTTTTTTTTACCTACCATTCAGTTCATTATTGTGGATTTCGATCATCGATTTATAATCCCCCTGGTCCTTTGATACTGCTAGTAAGGGTTGGGTTGTTTTACCTCTGAGCGGCACTTTTTTGCACACCATGGGCTAAATGGCCAGGTCACATGGACCCCGAAAGAGAAGGTTGGGGGAGGGGACCCACTGGAACAGCTGTTGGGAGACAGATGGTAGTCTCCCGTCAAGGCAACCCAGCGTGTTCTTTAACGTGCACAGGGTATGGCTCTCCCACACACGGGGCCACGGCTTAACGTCCCATCCGACGGACGGCGGCCTTTCCAAGCCCATCGGTGTCCCCTACTGACCGTGGGCAGGGCGGGGAATTTTGCGGAGATAAATCTCAACGCTGACCCAGATGGGACTCGAACCTGGGAAGTACAGATTACGAGCCTGGCGCGCTACCGACTGAGCCACCCCCGCCCCACCAGTAAGGGCAATAGAAGCAAAAATATATTAAATTTATGTATAAAGGGTAATTGAAACGACAGATGAACGAACAACAGTGACTTCATGATTTAACATGACTTGAACCCTCGTGTGTGCTTCTACGTGAGATTCAATTTAGCCAACGAATTGGAACTTAAAACGATTCAGAAGAATAAAAAAGATAGCAGTGCAGTGTGTTAAAGTTGTGAGATCTGAAAGGACGTTCATATAGTATGAGTCAGCGCGCGTTAAATGAAAATAATTAGTATATTTATTAGTGTGTGCGCGGGTGTTTGTTTTCTGTTGTTAGTAATAAAAGTTTAGTGAACTAGCACAGGACGAGAGTTTGTTTACGTCTGAAGGTATTCAAGTGACATGGTAAACAAAGTGAAGAGGTAGTATTTTAGTAGAACAGACAGAGCTGATATTGTATGCTCTGTACAAAAAGGTTAATGACTTATGTATGATAGTAGTTAATTTGTTTATAAGATGCTTCATCCATATTTTTGTAACAATTTGCATTGTATTGTAATTGGTTTGAAAATATAGTTATTAATACTCACGCTCAGTGCCTATCCATTTTAAAATTCGCAACAATAAATTAAATTTATGTATAAAGGGTAATAGAAGCAAAAATATAGCATATTTATGTACAAAGGGTAATAAAGGCAAAAATATAGCATATTTATGTACAAAGGGTAATAAGGGCAAAAATATAGCATATTTATGTACAAAGGGTAATAAAGGCAAAAATATATTAAATTTATGTATAGTTCATGATTTTTTCACGAAAATTTTTAAACCCCTCTAAAACGGAGAAGAAATGTCACAATGCAATGGAAATTGCAGTCTCTTGGCCTCCCCTTTATGGAGCAGGGTGGCTCAGTCGGTAGTGCGCCAGACTTGTAATCTGCGGTTTCCATGCTCGAGTCCCAGCTGGGTCAAAGCTGAGATTTATCTCCGCAAAATCTACTGCCCTCCGTTAGTAGGGGACAGCGATGGGCTTGGAAACACCACCGTCAGTCGAATGGGACGTAAAGCCGTGGTTCCGTGTGCGGGAGAGCCATACCCTGTTCACGTTAAAGAAACGCTAGACGGTCTTGCCGGGAGGTTAACACATATGTCTTCCAACAATTTTCCACGCTTGCATAGAGTCACATTTTGGGGTCTACACATGCTAGAAACATGAAAATGCTGTCATTGGGTATTTGGGGTTCTACATCTGAATCAATTCCAGATCAGACAGCTCATTGATCAAATTTCAATCTACTTGGGCTAAGAACTTGAATATTAGGGCAATTTCCGCAATTTCCATCTTACAGCATTACGAAATGTTTGATCTTATGTGTCCCTAGAGGTCAAAGGCCAAATTGCTATCAAGATCGGCACCAGAAGATGACTATAATAACGTTGCAGTGATGAACATTCTCAGATAATAAATGGGCTTGGAAAGGCGCCGTCCGTCGAATGGGGTGTTAAGCCATGACTCTGTATGCGAGGGAACCAAAACCCGTGCACTTTAAAGAACTCGCTGGCTTGGCCTTGACGAGAATGTCTCCTGACAGCTGCCCAGTGGGTTTCTTTCCCCATTCTTCTCTAAGCCCATGGGGTTCTTGTGACCTGGCCATTTAACCTATGGCGTAAACAAAATTACTACTCAGACGTTGAAACAACCCCCAATATAATTGTGAAATAATACTTCCTAATTTGTTGAGTTTAACTTCTGAAGTAACTGTTGTTGAATATTCCAACTTCCACAACTCTTTAAATACCGAGCGAATAGGGGCGGGGGTGGCTCAGTCGGTAGCGCGCCAGGTTCGTAATCTGTAGTTCCCAGGTTCGAGTCCCAGCTTGGTCAGCGTTGAGATTTATGTCCGGAAAATTCCCTGCCTTGCTCACGGTCAGTAGGCTACACTGATGGGCTTGGAAAGGCCGCCGTCCGTCGGGTGGGGCGTTAAGCCGTGGCCCCGTGTGCGGGAGAGCCATACCCTGTGCACGTTAAAGAACACGCTGGATGGCTTTGACGGGAGGCTACCATCTGTCTCCCAACAGCTGTTCCAGTGGGTCCCCTCCCCCAACCTTCTCTGAGCCTTCGGGGTCCATGTGACCTGGCCATTTAGCCCATGGTGTGCAAAAAAAGTGCCGCTCAGAGGTAAAACAACCCAACCCAGGTTCGATTCCTACCTGATCCAGCGTTGAGAATTATTCCCGCTCACTCCCCTCCCACCACCACCAACATCATGTCCTCGGTTAGAAAGAGGACATCTATCAGTTTGGGAAGGCCTCCGTCCGTCGTATGGGACATTAAGCCGTGCTCCGTGTGCAAGAGAGCCATACCTTGTACTCGTCAAAGAAACACTGAATGGCCTTGAATGAGGCTACATCTGTCTCCTAACAGTTATCCAGTGGGTCCCCTCCCCCAAACTTCTCTGAGCCTTTGGGGTCTTTGCGACCTTTTCACTTAACCCATTGTGTGCAAAAAAAGTGTTTTACGGAAGTAAAACAAAACCATACAATCCTCCAGGTTATTCCCCAGTTGCTCTACTGGTTAAGCTAAGGTCCACACTTGCTTACTTACGCTTATTTAAGGATCCAGGAGATCCCGTGTTCGAGTTCGAAAAGTGAATGAAGTGTTTGCTTGCTTTTTTTTTCCACTGACCGATCCTTAGAAAACAAATGACTTTTTCAAAATCCTCTTTAGAGTCTTTTTTCGTCTCTCTCACTTCCCAATAAAAAAGAAACCACAACTACAGAAACCGCCATTGCATCGCAAGGGTGGCGAATGCCAGCAAAGTACATCACTTAGTACAAAAACCGAACCAAGAATCCGAAGAACACCAAAACAGAGGAAACAAATCCACCAGTTCGCTGATTACTAAACATCAACCAGTCGCTTGGAATAATGCCAGAGGTCACATGACCTTAAATCTTTTGCTCTTCAGCATCTATAGAGAGTTGTCGAATGCACTACTGGCTGCTTCCTTCTCTCCTCCTTCCCCCCGCCCTTCCTCCTGCTCTGTCCCCATCTTCTCCCGGACATCGCCTTCGGGAGCTGTAATTCAGAGAGCGATGCGACTGCGTCTCCGTCTACCCTTGCCTTTCCACGTCGGTGGATGCTAGGATGTGATCACGGTGGTTAGAGAGTGAAAAGCCTTCTGGAGGATGGGGAAGAGTGAAAGATGTAGAGAGGTGATGAGCGACTCTGGCGAGCTGATGAGTTTCCAGAGGAAAGAGCTCAAGATCTCCGCCATCTGCAGCGTCCAACCATCCCATTTGACATCCAATAACGGTAAATGTAAGAAGGCATTTGGATGTTGGATCGTAAATCTATTCTTTATCTCTGTCTCCGAAGGCTATGTCCAACGATGGCAGATGTAGTTTCCCAAGGCTGCGTTATACTAATGAAAGGATGAGCTAAATGGTATGAATTATTAACTCGGTAATACTTTCGATTATTCTCATGCTTCCTAACTGATTTTGTTGTTCGATTCATAACCAACTACTGAGGTGCAGGGGGCGGGGGTGGCTCAGTCGGTAGCGCGCCAGGCTCGTAATCTGTAGTTCCCAGGTTCGAGTCCCAGCTGGGTCAGCGTTGAGACTTATCTCCGCAACACACCCTGCCAACGGTCAGTAGGGGACACCAATGGCTTGGAAAGGCCGCCGTCATCGGATGGGACGTTAAGCCGTGATCCAGTGTGCTGGAGAGTCATACCCTGTGCACGTTAAAGAACACACTGGATGGCCTTGACGGGAGGCTACCATCTGTCTCCCAACAGCTTGTTCCAGTGGGTCCCCTGCCCCAACCTTCTATGAGCCTTCGGGGTCCATGTGACCTGGCCATTTAGCCATGGTGTGCAAAAAAGTGCCGCTCAGAGGTAAAACAACCCAACACGAAAAGGTTGAAAGCCCTTTCTCTAAAGCTTTTCAATTTCGAATACTTTTTTTTTGGACCACATGTATTTTAAAATGTTTTCGATAAACTGGAAGAGCTTAATATCTAAAGGGTTTGCTCATATAACATGTAAGTTGCATGTCTGCGAGAATTATCTGTTGTTGCTGTGTATAATCAGTGACATAATTTGAAAAAGTGTTTGAGAAGATTTAATTTTTCCAAAAGATTAAAAAAAAGATAATTCGTAGTAAATACTAAAAAAGTAATCATTTTTTAATAAACTATTTTTACTAACCTTTTCACTAAATAAAAAATACTGGTATGTTTTTATCGATGCTTATGAGTTATTAAATATTTCAAAAGAATAAAAATGCAAAAAAAATTAACGTACACACTTTTTTGTTGGGGGATGGCAAACTTCTCCTTTAAATACGCCCAATGAAAATTTTTGAAATCCCCAGCTCTAAAACTTTCCATCTTTTAATTACCACTCTCGTTCTTTTTTTTTTTTTTTGAGGGGGGGGGGATTGGGGGGCTCAGTCGGTAGCGCGCCAGGCTCGTAATCTGTAGTTCCTAGGTTCGAGTCCCAGCTGGGTCAGCGTTGAGTTTTATCTTCGCAAAATTCTCCGCCCTGCCCACGGTCAGTAGGGGACACCGATAGGCTTGCAAAGGCCGCCGTCCGTCGGATGGGACGTTAAGCCGTGGCCCCGTGTGCGGTAGAGCCATACCCTGTGCACGTTAAAGAACACGCTGGATGGCCTTGACGGGGGGCTACCATCTGTCTCCCAACAGCTGTTCCAATGGGTACCTTCCCCCAACCTTCTCTGAGCCTTCGGGGTCCATGTGACCTGGCCATTTAGCCCTTTGTGTGCAAAAAAGTGCCGCTCAGAGGTAAAACAACCCAACCCAATCCTTTTTTTGTTGGCACATATGTATTTTAAAATGTTTTCGAAAACCTAAAGAGCCTAAATGGCTCAAAAGTTGGCTCATATAAACATGCCATTTGTACGAAATGCATGTTGTTATTATTGTGAATAATGTAATTCCATTTCAATCATTTCAATCAATTCCCTCATTTATTCAATGCAAATAATCCTTTTGAGAATTACCCTTAAAACATTTCTAGCAAAACGAAATATTTTTGCTGCTTGAAGCAGATTATGTTGTCAGTTTAGACTTTTTATTCTAGACACGAACTTTCTTACAATCGTGAAAGCGGTTTGTTAAAACTATCAAAACCTCTCTCGATGCCTTCAAGAGGTTTCTCAGCAAGATTTTTATGATGTCACGTCTTCAAATCTTCTTGCCTTTTTCTATTTTGCTTTCCGTTAATGAGATTAATTTCGTCAATTTACAGCGGCATGCTCGTGGAAGAAATTCCTCTGCTATAAAATTTATTCAATTTCGACTTTCTTATTTTCTTATTAGACTTTTTCCGTCTTTGTTCGGGAAATGACTAAACAAACCTTTTGCATTCGGGTTTTATAAAATGGGACAAAATTCAATTAAGAGACTGTAATTGGTTCTTTCCAGTAAGAAATGTTCTCGAGAACGTCATAAAAATTGATAAAACTCCAGAACAATAATTAATATTTTTTTAAATTGCTTCGAAATAATTCGGAAAATTAAATAGGTTGTTAAAGTATTGAGCTTAAAAAGGGAATTAAATACAAAAACTCTCTTGCATATATAAATAAATAAATAAATAAATAAATACACCCTCAAGCAGCTGCTTGCCACAGAGGTCTGACAAGAGCCTGTCAGTTTATATGCCATAGTAGGAGATCTGAGAGGATGGCAGGACCTCAGCAGAAAAACGACACACATCCATGCCTAATCCGGGGCTCGAACCCAGGTCCCTTAGATCAGTAGCCAAGGCATTTTTTAATTTAAATTTCACTTTAGGAAAGTTAAGGCAGAAAAATTTGTTACTTGTGATTGAAAATTTCAGTTCCCCTTCCACTGGGATTGTCTATTGAGGAAGCTTTCAATTAAAAGTTTCCACAAAAGACTGGATAAAATAGAAATTAAAAAATTATTTTAAGATAACCATTATTTTGAACGATACTGAATAATAGAGTCAAATTGACATAAACGTTGAGTGTACTATTAAACAAATTACATGTACAGTCGCTCAAAAAATTATCCGAACACATGGTTGATTACAGAATTCAGAAATAATATCTGCTAACGATTTTTTTAGAAATTAGTGATCTGGCAACCTTTGTGTCACGTGATTACAGAATTCAGGAAAAATATCTGGAGCGTGTACAGCAACTGTACACACTCCAGTTACCGTTCACAGCAAACTGGAGCGTGTGCAGTTACTGCACACGCTCCAGTTTGCTGTGAACGGTAACCGCACAAGCTCAATATTTCCGTGAGTGAGCCCACACGATCTAGTAACAAAATAATATGACCACCTACAGTCGCTCAAAAAGATATCCGAACACTATGGTTGATTGCAGAATTCGGAAAAAATATCTGGCAGCGATTTTTTTTAGAAATTAGTGATCTGGCAACCTTCGTGTCACGTGACACGTTCACTTGGTTCAAGTCCCACCTGGGCCAACGTTGAGATTTATCTCCTCAAAACTCCCTGACCTATCGTCGGCCAGCAGGGTACACCGATGGGCTTTGAAAGATCGCCGTCCGTCGGATGGGACGTTAAGCAGTGGTCCCGTGTGCAGAAGAGCCATACCCTGTGCACGTTAAAGAACACGCCGGATGGCCTTGATGGGAGGCTACCATCTGTCTCCCAACAGCTGTTCAAGTGGGTCCCCTTCCCCAACCTTCTCTGAGCCTTCGGGGTCCTTGTGACCTGGCCATTTAGCCCATGTAGTAGTAGTAGTATCCTTTATTTCCATTTATATTAAATTTTGATACAATATAAGTATTTACAAAAATTTTGGAAATGTACAACTCCACAAGAGTTCATAGACTCGCACGCGGAATATAAGGTTAAAATAAAAAACATATATAAACATTAGAAACAACATTTTAAGTATATTACTATAAATACACCAATTTTTATTCAAAAATTTAACATCCCAAAGAGCAAGCAAATAAAAAGAAAATTTTACAATCAGAAATATAGGGGGACCTAAACCTAAAGAAATTTTTCTATATCATCTATATTACAAATCCAATCTCTTAGTTTTCGAGAAAACGTAAAAGAATTTATTTCATCCTTTATAGTTTCAGGTAAACTGTTAAATATTTTAGGCGCCAAAAATATATAATATTTTTGCGTAATAGTTTTCTTCGGAAGTGGTACAATGAAATTAATATGTGCACTTGTTCTGGTATTCTGCATTACATTTTTAATGTCACTTTCTCTATAGTGCTTTTTTAAATATAAGATCACATTATAAACATACATTTTGCGTAGTGGTAAAATTTGAAGATCATTATAAAAATATTTAACACTATCATATTTTCTTTTTCTTAATATACATCTAATTACTCTATTTTGAATAGTAACTAAGGATTTAATATTACTATAAAACATTCCTCCCCAAGATATTATTCCATAATATAAATATGTCTTAACCCAAGCATTATATATAAGCTTTAAAAAAGTAAGATTCATAAAATTTCTAATATAAAACAATTTTGGAATTATTGCAGTAATTTTTTTATCAAATATTTAATATGTTCATTCCAATTTAACTAACTGTCTATATATATATACCCCCAAATATTTATAATATTCTACTCTTTCAATTGCTTCACATGCACAATGATGTCCTATACAATTTACAGAATGATAAAATAATTTATTTTTTAACTTATCGACTTTATTACGTTTTAAACTGAAATATAAATATTTCGTTTTATTAATATTCAATAACAATTTACTTTTTAAGAACCATTTTCTAATATTACCCAAATCTTCATTTATTTCTTCAATTAAAATATTCTCATTATCAGCCGCATATATCAAAGCTGTATCATCAGCGAAAGTTATTATTTTTCCTTTAAGTTCAATATTACAAAGATCGTTTATAAAAACGTTAAATAATATTGGCCCCAACACAGAACCCTGTAGAACTCCATATTTTAGTTCAATTCCCTTACTAAACAAGTTTACCATTTTTACTTTTTGAATTCTATTTTTCAAATATGTTGTGCATGGTGTGCAAAAATGTGTCCCTCAGAGGTAAAACAACCCAACCTCTTAGCGGTATATATACTTCGTATGTTTCAAGTAGAAACATTTTATTTGTTAGATCTGTTTACAAAAGGAAGCATTTTTCCTTATGTGCATATTTCCAGAGGGAGCACGATGCCCATTATGAAACAAAAAACAGCATAAAATGTGCAATTCCTTTAAGTCCTTCCCGTTAAATACTTCACAGAAATTCAACCACTTAGACTTAGTTCTTTTTTAACGTTTACGTATTAAACTGTTCAGGGAACTCAACTAAAGCGGTAAAGGAAGTTCCGAATCCTTTTCTCTCACGCAAATTTAAATAAATGTCTTCTCATGCAAGGGCATTTATTCAATTTTGTTGCCCTCCAAAGAATTCACTCGAGTTCCATTTCTCAAACTCAAATACGAAGAAGAATTTCCTAGAAATTCCCTTCTCTTTTTAAACTCTGTTGTTGTTTAGCTGTTCTCCACCACCCACTAGTGATTTGTTGTTGTTTTTTATGTCGCTCCTTTTATCTTTTGACTCCCTAGGTTCCGCTTTGGACGTTTCGTTTCTTCTTTTCCTTCCCTATTTCTTGTGTTTCTTATTTCCCTGTTTAGCTTCCGAGTTCTTCTTCGTTTCTTCTGTGCCCAGTTGAAGAAATGAAGTAATCACATTTTATTCTCTTCTCTGAATTCGATTAAAGAGTCAAATGATGACTGATTGTGAAAGGGTAAAAGGCAGGCGAGCGATTAACAAAAAAGGAAAACTTCGTTTCTTTGGAGACTGAAACATTAAGAGACGAAAAGAACGAAAGAAGTAGGAGGAGAAGGAAACAAAATCATCCAGGGAAAAGTAAAAAAAAATCGGAATAAATTAATTGACTGTATCTTTTTTTTATATAAAAATTCTTTTCAGTTGTCGTTAATTACACTGTAGTTGGCGATCGGGCACAATAGGAAGTCATTTCGAATTGCCAAAATTGCCTCCAGAATTCATTGCCAAATTGCATTCACGGTTCCAACTGCCGTGGAATAAGTGTGGAACAAAAAGATATAACTGCTGTTGCAATTGTGAAATCTCACTACTACACTTAAAATACTTGGGGGTTTACTACTTTACTACTTATAACAAAGTGGCCATTAAACTTTGACATCTGACCCAGGGACGCACCTAGAATTATTTCTTTTTAATTGGGAGAGGGGTCGCCGGGTTATTTAAAGAAAAGGGTTCAAAACAGTGGCGAGGGTTTAAGGGAAGGGGTTTAAAACAGTGCGAGGGTTTAAGGGAAGGAGTTCAAAACAGTGGCGAGGGTTTAGAGGGAAGGGGTTCAAAACAGTGGGGAGTTAAAGAGGGGTTCAAAACAGTGGGGAGTTAAAGAGGGGCTCAAAACAGTGGGGAGAGGGTTTTAAGGGAAAGGGTTCGAAACAATGGCGAGAGATTTGAGGAAAGGGGGTTCAAAACAGTGGAGAGGATTTAAAGGGAAGGGGTTCAAAACAGTGGGGAGGTAAAGAGTGGTTCAAAACAGTGGGGAGGTAAAGAGTGGTTCAAAACAGTGGGGAGAGGGTTTTAAGGGAAAGAGTTCAAAACAGTGGTGAGGGATTGAAGGGAAGGGGGTTCAAAACAGTGGCGAGGGTTTAAAGGGAAGGGGTTCAAAACAGTGGGGAGTTAAAGAGGGGTTCAAAACAGTGGCGAGAGGGTTTTAAGGGAAAGGGTTCAAAACAGTGGCGAGGGATTTAAGGGAAAGGGTTCAAAACAGTGGCGAGGGATTGAAGGGAAAGGGTTCAAAACAGTGGCGAGGGATTTAAGGGAAGAGGGTTCAAAACAGTGGCCTTCAAATGAGTTTCCATATCAGTCATAGACTGCAATAACAAAAAACACATACATAAAAGCTAACACCTTTCCAAAGCGAAAAAACGGCAAAGACTGATCTGCTTCCTCTTCTTCTGTATCCCAACGTGTTTCAAGTTATAAACATTACTCCGTGCCTTTGAAGAGGCGCTGGTTTGCCACATATCAAGCGTTGACACGTACGAAATAACGCTAATTGTTAGCGACCGCAGACAACGAATTAAATGATACACCCTCGTATATACTCTATTCAGGGCATTGGAAGGGGTTAGAATTTTTTATGGAATACCTAGAGCTCTGGTCTGTCAATAAGAAAAGTTTGCAAATTTCTATTCTAGATATTACTTAAGTGTTAACTAATTCTTTATAATGAATTGTTTTTTATTTTCCATATCGTTTGTAATAAAATTGTATTTCCATTCTTTTCACCCAACTATTCCTAACTATTTGCTCACGAATGTCCCTTTTTTTTGGCGTTTCTGACCCACAAGTCTGAGATTGTACGTTATTAGTATATTTTTTTTCTCTGATTACAATGGTCTGCAAAAGGAAACAAACTTTTTTTTACCTCCCTTCCAAAATTTTGCCTGATTTTTACGTTTTCGAGGGTGCTGAATCCGAATCTGACAGCCGATTTTTATTATCACTTATAGTTTTCTAGAGATATGGGTTTAATTAAATAAAACACTATTTTACTCAGAGAAGATAAATATATTTTACCAACTATTTAATTACATTACAGAAAGTTAAAGCTGACACTAATGAATACTGATACGCGTAAATGTTTACACCAAAAATTATTTTGTTTTCTGTCGCTTATATTTTATCTCTGGAGCCCTCCCTGCAGGGCCCAACAATAGTCCGCCAACATACTCTCGTTCCATTTGCCGCTATATCGGTTGTACATTTCGGATAGGGGCGGGGGGGGGGGGCTCAGTCGGTAGTGCGCCAGGCTGGTAATCTGTAGTTCCCAGGTTCGAGTCCCAGCTGGGTCAGCATTGAGATTTATCTCCGCAATAATTCCCCGCCCTGCCCACGGGCAATAGGGGACACCGATGGGCTTGGGAAGGCCGCCGTCCGTCGGATGGGACGTTAAGCCGTGGCCCGTGTATGGGAGAGATGGCTACCATACACTGTGCACGTTCATCTGTCTTCCAACAGCTGTTCCAGTGGGTTCCCTCCCCCAACCTTCTCTGAGCCATCGGAGTCCTTGTGACCTGGCTATTTAACCCATGGTGTACAAAACAGTGCCGCTCAGAGGTAAAACAACCCAACCCATTTCGGATATGTCGTGATGGAAACTTTCACCATGCTCATCGGAGATCGCTCCATCAATTGTGGGAAAAAAATCACGTGTGAATATAAGAAAGGCAGCTTTAGCGACCTATTATATCCTAATACTCTAGGGGCGGGGGTGGCTCAGTCGGTAGCTCGCCAGGCTCGTAATCTATAGTTCACAGGTTCGAGTTCCAGCTGGGTCAGCGTTGTGATTTATCTCCGCAAAATTCCCCGCCCTGCCCACAGTCAGTACAGGACACCGATGAGCTTGGAAAGGCCGCCTCCGTCGGATTTGACGTTAAGCCGTGGCCCGTGTGCGGGAGAGCCATACCCTGTGCACGTTAAAGAACACGCTGGATGGCCTTGACGGGAGGCTACCATCTGTCTCCCAATAGCTGTTCCAGTGGGTCCCCTCCCCCAACCTTCTCTGAGCCTTCGGGGTCCTTGTGACCTGGCCATTTAGCCCATGGTATGCAAAAAAGTGCCGCTCAGAGGTAAAACAACCCAACCCTAATACTCTATATGCCCTTCCACGAAAATAGTGCCTAATATAAACATTTGGATAGCAGAGATTCGGATTAAGCACCTTCAAATTTAGACACTCATTTTTTTTTTGAGGGAGGATTTTCATGCAGACCAGTGTTATTGACCGGTTGTTTTGTGATCCTCAGCTGCTTATCGTTAACAATCATTCTTAATAGTTGGGTTGTTTTATCTCTGAGCGGCACTTTTTTGCACACCATGGGCTAAATGGTCAGGTCACATGGACCCCGAAAGCTCAGAGAAGGTTGGGGGAGGGGACACACTGGAACAGCTGTTGGGAGACAGATGGTAACCTCCCGTCAAGGCCATCCAGCGTGTTCTTTAGCGTGCACAGGGTATGGCTCTCCCGCACACGGGGCCACGGCTTAACGTCCCATCCGACGGACGGCGACCTTTCCAAGCCCATCGGTGTCCTCTACTGACCGTGGGCAGGGCGGGGAATTTTGCGGAGATAAATCTCAACGCTGTCCCAGCTGGGACTCGAACCTGGGAACTACAGATTACGAGCCTGGCGCACTACCGACTGAGCCACCCCCGCCCATTCTTAATAGTAATCATCATCTAAATTTGCTGATGATTCTCAGTAAAAAATTCAAATTATATTTGAGGAAGGTATCAGTCTAAGTAGTCATCTAAGGTGAACGACAGAGGAGTATGCAAATAGAGTTTTTATGTTTGTTTGGTTTAACCCACCTAGTCTCCCTATTACAGCAGAGATGATTCGGATTAAGCACCTTCAAATTTAGACACTCATTTTTTTTTTGAGGGAGGATTTTCATGCAGACCAGTGTTATTGACCGGTTGTTTTGTGATCCTCAGCTGCTTATCGTTAACAATCATTCTTAATAGTTGGGTTGTTTTATCTCTGAGCGGCACTTTTTTGCACACCATGGGCTAAATGGTCAGGTCACATGGACCCCGAAGGCTCAGAGAAGGTTGGGGGAGGGGACCCACTGGAACAGCTGTTGGGAGACAGATGGTAACCTCCCGTCAAGGCCATCCAGCGTGTTCTTTAGCGTGCACAGGGTATGGCTCTCCCGCACACGGGGCCACGGCTTAACGTCCCATCCGACGGACGGCGACCTTTCCAAGCCCATCGGTGTCCTCTACTGACCGTGGGCAGGGCGGGGAATTTTGCGGAGATAAATCTCAACGCTGTCCCAGCTGGGACTCGAACCTGGGAACTACAGATTACGAGCCTGGCGCACTACCGACTGAGCCACCCCCGCCCATTCTTAATAGTAATCATCATCTAAATTAAAGCGAATTAGCCTTTAACTGTGAGATAGATGATGTCGGGGAACTGTCACTATTTCAGGAGAATTAAATACGTAAGCTTTGACACAATTATTAAATCAGCTGGAAGTCAGACTCTTATAATCAATTAACTGCTAGGTGAGCTGGTCTAATGAAGGTTCCATGTGTAAAGCGTTCAGATGTTGTAGCTGACAATTTGAATATTGATTGTACCAGAATACTCTTCATCTGCGCATGTTAATTAAGAACTGTTTCCTTTATATTCAGTGTTGTTCTCATGAATTTATCAACAACCTATTCAGGTGTTTCCTGGCATTGCATGGACTGTCAATATAATTTTACTGCTACTTAAATATATGCAATTTTTTAATGAAAGTATTGTAGCTTTAAAACCATTTTTAATATGAAGGTAATTATATAGATGTATAATATTACTATTATTTGTTTAATATACAAAATAAATTAATTATATTTTAAATATACATGTTGTTGTTGTAACTACCGATAATTATATTTTATCATTAAAAATTTTATTTTTCACATCACATTTGTTCGTAGTAAAATTATTGTTATAATGTCAATAACAGTTTTAAAAACTTCAGATATTAGCGTTTTTTAAATTGCTGACGGAAAATTTTGTTTACAGTTAAAGATGAGAAAAAATTTGAAATAATGAGTTGAAAAAAAAATTGGTTATCCTGACTGGATTCGAACTTAGGTCTCCCAAGAAGCATGCCAGGAGTCTTAACCGCTATACCACCGAGGAACTGACCCTTTCTTCCACTAAGTGAACATGGTCAGTTATGCCAGTAGTCTTAATCGCTATACCACCGAGGAACTGACCCTTTCTTCCACTAAGTGAACATGGTCAGTTATGCCAGTAGTCTTAACAGCTATACCACCGAGGAACTGACCCTTTCTTCCACTAAGCGAACATGGTCAGTTATGCCAGGAGTCTTAACCGCTATACCACCGAGGAACTGACCCTTTCTTCCACTAAGTGAACATGGTCAGTTATGCCAGGAGTCAACCGCTATACCACCGAGTAACTGACCCTTTCTCCCACTAAGTGACCATGGTCAGTTATGCCAGTAGTCTTAACCGTTATACCACCGAGGAACTGACCCTTTCTTCCACTAAGTGAACATGGTCAGTTATGCCAGGAGTCTTAACCGTTATACCACCGAGGAACTGACCCTTTCTTCCACTAAGTGAATATGGTCAGTTATGCCAGGAGTCTTAACCGCTATACCACCGAGGAACTGATCCTTTCTTCCACTAAGTGAACATGGTCAGTTATGCCAGGAGTCGTAACCGCTATACCACCGAGGAACTGACCCTTTCTTCCACTAAGTGAACATGGTCAGTTCCTTGGTGGTCTGGTGGTTAAGGTTCCCGGCATGCTTCTGGGAGACCTGGGTTAGAATCCCAATCAGGACAACCAATTTTTTTTCAACTCCTTATTTCAAGTGTTCCTTCTGTACAGGACTTTCCCTTTGATAATTTATTATTAAAGAGCAAAATTTATTTAAAAACATTAGCTTTTATATTTTTTTAAAAAGGGGCTTTGGGTTGTTTTTACCTCTGAGCGGCACTTTTTTACACACCATGGGCTAAATGGCCAGGTCACATGGACCCCGAAGGCTCAGAGAAGGTTGGGGGAGGGGACCCACTGGAACAGCTGTTGGGAGACAGATGGTAGCCTCTCGTCAAGGCCATACAGCGTGTTCTTTAACGTGCACAGGGTATGGCTCTCCCGCACACGGGGCCACGGCTTAACGTCCCATCCGACTGACGGCAGCCTTTGCAAGCCCATCGGTGTCCTCTACTGACCTTGGGCAGGGCGGAGAATTATTGCGGAGATAAATTTCAATGCTGACCCAGCTGGGATTCGAACCTGGGATCTACAGATTACGAGCCTGGCGCACTACCTATTGAGCCACCCCCGCCCCTAAAAAAAAATGGGGCACATTATTATACAGTAGCATATTAATATTATAAAGTAGAGTACCGTGGGGCATTGTCCATCGCTATTCTACTAGAGTGTTTATTTTAACGTTTCAATTGATTTTGGTGTCAAATTTTTTTTTGTAGCCTGTTAACTATTCCAGCGTTCATAACTCTTTGAATACTGCACAAATATTGTTTAAAATCGAGATTTAGATTTAATCGAGAGCTTTAATTTATCATTTGTCATATTTTTAAATAAAAATCCTATTGAAGAAGTTATTGATCTCTGAATGTGATCTTCTATTGAGATAACATGGATATCAATATCACTACTGAGATAACTGCTCCCAGTTTTCTGTCCAGTACCTGTACATTTAGTCGTTTAAATTCTACAATGAAATAAGCACCTGTAATAATTATCATTTTGATGGAAAAGAACGAGTCTATAAATAAATTTGCTTTCCTAAACTATCCTGACTTCATACTAGATATTTTGACTGATTTTATCGTACTATACCTAAAATTCACATGCACGTTATTTTTGAGATCTGCCGCATGGTATTGCTCAGGGAAGCAATAACGAAAGCAGGATGTACATATTTGGTACATCCTGTTAGCATCATTGCTTGTAGCAGGATGTACATACATGGTTGGATGTTTTTTAAATATGTGGGACGTGGGTGGCTCAGTCAGTGGCGCGCCAGGCTCGTAATCTGTAGTTCCCAGGTTCGAGTCCCAGATGGGTAAACGTTGAAATTTATCTCCGCAAAATTCCCAGCTCTGCCCACGGTCAGTAGGGGACACCGATGGGCTTGGAAAGGCCGCCGTCCGTCGGATGGGACGCTAAGCCGTGTCCTCGTGTGCGAGAGAGCCATACTCTGTGCACGTTAAAGAACACGCTGGATGGCCTTGACGGGAGGCTACTATCTTTCTCCCAACAGCTGTTCCAGTGGGTCCCCTCCCCCAACCTTCTCTGAGCCTTCGGGGTCCTTGTGAATGGCCATTTAGCCCATGGTGTGCAAAAAAGTGCCGCTCAGAGGCAAAACAACCCAATCCAGATTGCATCTGAAAACCTTCTTGTACAATACGTGTTAAAAACAAAAAGGCTTAGCTATCTGCAAACTCTATGCAGACTCTGTGCGTCGTTGCAAACTCTGTGCGTCGTTGCTATGGAACCTACTAAAGACGGAGGAAGATTTTACATTTTCACAAAGATGCAGCTTGGGGGCGTCGGATTCTCCTTCATGACAATGGCAGTGCTCACAAAACCAAACAAGTTACGCCCTCTCTGGAACAGTAAAAATCAAACAGCGACTCCATCCTGCATATTCACTCTGATCTTTTATCATACAATTTTTCTTTGTCTCCGGAAATTAAAAAGAACTTCCTGGAAAGTTTTTGTCTCGGGTGTAAGACCTCGCAAAATGAGTTCATTCAGAGTTGCGCAGTATACGCTAACAGGAATGCCACCAAGAGTTTCAGAACTGGCGTACACGTCTGTAACTTTGCATAGATGTTGGAGGGGTGTACAGTCGCTCAAAAAAATATCCGAACACTGGTTGATTACAGAATTCAGAAAAAAATATCTGGCAACGATTTTTTTAGAAATTAGTGATCTGGCAATCTTTGTGTCACGTGACACGAAGGTTGCCAGATCACTAATTTCTATTAAAAAAAAATCGTTGTCAGATATTTTTTCTGAATTCTGTAATCAACCATAGAGTTCGGATACTTTTTTGAGCGACTGTAGGTGGTCATATTATTTTGATACTAGATCGTGTGGGCTCACTCACGGAAATAATGAGCGTGTGCAGTAACTGCACACGCTCCAGTTTTGCTGTGAACGATAACTGGAGCGTGTACAGTTGCTGTACACGCTCCAGATATTTTTCCTGAATTCTGTAATCACGTGACACGAAGGTTGCCAGATCACTAATTTCTAAAAAAAATCGTTGCCAGATATTTTTTCTAAATTCTGTAATAAACCATAGTGTTCGGATAGTTTTTTGAACGACTGTACTTTGAAGGGCAGCGACAGGTTTGTTGAGTTAAGTTCAATGGTTTTTGTTCTGCAGATGTGCAGACGTATGTCGAAAACATTTTGAACGTCCTCCGTATATTCATTTCTGCGTACATTCCTTGTTCCACAGAGTAGCCATATTAAAGTACCTTCACACCAGAGAAGCTTTATACGGAAATGACGACTCCTGCTTGATTTACGAGATGTTATACACATTTCTTTCAGTTTAAGAATGAAAGAAAACATCTCCACATTACAAAGGCATGATCTATGTCAGAGCACATTAGAACAAAGGGATAAACAAATTCGAGAAATGTGTCTGCATTGTTTTAAGGAGAATGATTAAATTCCTAGAGGCAAAATTGGGTCGACACATTTACGGAACACCGAACAGACAAAAATGAAGCTTTTCAAGCTTCTTATTTTGTCTACTAGTCAAAGGATGGCAAGTTTTAAAAAAAAGGAACACATTTAAATGCTTAACTAAAATATCTGTTGAATAAAATTTTTGCATAAAATGGGGTAAAATGCTATTTTTTTAACAAATGGATTAGGTTGGGTTTTTTTACCTCTGAGCGGCACTTTTTTGCACAACATATGCTAAATGGCCAGTTCACAAGGACCCCGAAGGCTCAGAGAAGGTTGGGGGAGGGGACCCACTGGAAGAGTTGTTTGGAGACAGATGGTACACTCCCGTCAAGGCCATCCAGCGTGTTCTTTAACGTGCACAGGGTATGTCTCTCCCGCACACGGGGTCACGGCTTAGCGTCCCATCCTACGGAAGGCGGCCTTTCAAAGCCCATCGGTGTCCCCTACTGACCGTGGGCAGGGCGGGGATGTCACAAATGGGTTATAACGATATGGTTATAATATACAGAATACAAATGGGTTATAATATGCAGGGTATTTCTAAAAGGTCTAGTCAAACTGAGAACGCTTTCTGCTGTGTATAGTGATGAAAAAATTTCCTATAAACATTGGGTCAGAAACGCTTCAATTTCGAGTAAGACCACATTTTGAGAGTGTAAGGAAGCCTGTGAAGTCAATTTATATTTATTCCAATTCTTGCAAAAAACTGTAATGTTGATCAATGAGAACAATTATGCAAGTCTGCAGCGCCCTGCTGGCTCAGTCAATAGCGCCCCAGGCTTGTAATCTAGTTCCCAGGTTCAAGTCCCAGCTGGGTCAGCGTTGAGATTTATCTCCACAAAATTCCCCGCCCTGCCCACGGTCAGTAGGGGACACCGATGGGCTTGTAAATATCACCGTCCGTCGGATGGGACGTTAAGCGGTGACCCCGTGTGCTGGAGAGTCATACCCTGTGCACGTTAAAGAACACACTGGATGGCCTTGAAGGGAGGCTAACATCTGTCTCCCAACATCTGTTCCAATGGGTCTCCTCCCCCCAACCTTCTCTGAACCTTCGGGGTCCATGTGACCTGGCCATTTAGCCCATTGGTAGAGCGCCAGGCTCGTAATCTGTAGTTCCCAGGTTCGAGTCCCAGCTGGGTCAGCGTTGAGATTTATCTCCGTAAAATTCCCCGCCCTGCCCACGGTCAGTAGGGGACACCGATGGGCTTGGAAAGGCCGTCGTCCGTCGGATGGTACGTTAAGCCGTGGCGCCGTGTGCTGGAGAGCCATACCCTGTGCACGTTAAAGAACATGCTGGATGGCCTTGAAGGGAGGTATTCCAGTGAGTCCCCTCCCGCAACCTTCTCTGAGCCTTCAGGGTCCTTGTGACTTGGCCATTTAGCCCATGGTATGCAAAAAAGTGCCGCTCAGAGATAAAACAACCCTACTGCAACAGAGCCAGTGTTCGAAATGTCCACCCTGAGCACTGATACACCCCTCACAGAATCTTTTCATCGACTGTTAAACACATTCGAAAAGTCCCGCATTGTTCTGAATTCTTTGACAACCATCCGGGATCGTTTCGCGGAGAGTTTGTGTATTAGCAACCGGGGTGGCATAAACGTCAGCCTTAACGCGTCGCCACAAGAAGAAATCCAATGGATTCAAATCGGGGGAGCGTGCAGGCCATGTAGTTGGTCCACCTCTACCAATCTTATTGGCAGGATACCTACAATTGAGATCACCCAGGATTGGTTGAATTTTATCCAACATTTGCATACATCTACTCTTCCGTCACACATGCAAATGATGCAAATTTACCTAGCATCGTAACCTTTGACAGGTTCCTCACTTGTACTCTCAAAATCTGTTCGGAAAGGAAAGCTTTTCTGGCCCAATGTTCATAGGAACTTGTTTCATCACCATATGCAATAGAATACGTTACCAAAGTTTGACTAGACCTTTTGGAAACACCATGTACAGATTTTGAGACGTAGTCCCCCCCCCCCATGTACAGTTGCTCAAAAAAATATCCGAACACTATGGTCGATTACAGAATTCAGAAAAAATATCTGGCAACGATTTTTTTTAGAAATTAGTGATCTGGCAACCTTCGTGTCACCCGTCAAGTGTCACGTGACACGAAGGTTGTCAGATCACTAATTCTAAAAAAAAATCGTTGCCAGATATTTTTTCTAAATTCTGTAATCGACCATAGTGTTCGGATATTTTTTTGAGCGACTGTACGTCAAAAGAACGCCATGGATATCTTTAATGGAAGGCTCCCGTCTCAGCTTCAAATGGATCCCCTATTAATATATAAATAATATAATAATATAATCGGATATTTTTTTGAGCGACTGTACGTTAAAAGAACGCCATGGATATCTTTAATGAAAGGCTCCCGTCTCAGCTTCTAATGGATCCCCTATTAATATTTAAATAATATAATAATATAATCGGATATTTTTTTGAGTGACTGTACGTTAAAAGAACGCCATGGATATCTTTAATGGAAGGCTCCCGTCTCAGCTTCTAATGGATCCCCTATTAATATATAAATAATATAATAATATAATCGGATATTTTTTTGAGCGACTGTACGTTAAAAGAACGCCATGGATATCTTTAATGAAAGGCTCCCGTCTCAGCTTCTAATGGATCCCCTATTAATATATAAATAATATAATAATATAATCGGATATTTTTTTGAGCGACTGTACGTTAAAAGAACGCCATGGATATCTTTAATGAAAGGCTCCCGTCTCAGCTTCTAATGGATCCCCTATTAATATTTAAATAATATAATAATATAATCGGATATTTTTTTGAGTGACTGTACGTTAAAAGAACGCCATGGATATCTTTAATGGAAGGCTCCCGTCTCAGCTTCTAATGGATCCCCTATTAATATATAAATAATATAATAATATAATCGGATATTTTTTTGAGCGACTGTACGTTAAAAGAACGCCATGGATATCTTTAATGAAAGGCTCCCGTCTCAGCTTCTAATGGATCCCCTATTAATATATAAATAATATAATAATATAATCGGATATTTTTTTGAGCGACTGTACGTTAAAAGAACGCCATGGATATCTTTAATGGAAGGCTCCCGTCTCAGCTTCTAATGGATCCCCTATTAATATATAAATAATATAATAATATAATCGGATATTTTTTTGAGCGACTGTACGTTAAAAGAACGCCATGGATATCTTTAATGAAAGGCTCCCGTCTCAGCTTCTAATGGATCCCCTATTAATATATAAATAATATAATAATATAATCGGATATTTTTTTGAGCGACTGTACGTTAAAAGAACGCCATGGATATCTTTAATGTAAGGCTCCCGTCTCAGCTTCTAATGGATCCCCTATTAATATATAAATAATATAATAATATAATCGGATATTTTTTTGAGCGACTGTACGTTAAAAGAACGCCATGGATATCTTTAATGGAAGGCTCCCGTCTCAGCTTCTAATGGATCCCCTATTAATATATAAATAATATAATAATATAATCGGATATTTTTTGAGCGACTGTACGTTAAAAGAACGCCATGGATATCTTTAATGAAAGGCTCCCGTCTCAGCTTCTAATGGATCCCCTATTAATATTTAAATAATACAATAATATAATCGGATATTTTTCTGAGCGATCTAATGGATCCCCTATTAACTCTTGAGCCTTCGGGATCTTTGTGACCTTACAATATAGTCCATAGTGTAAAAACTAACAACTTGTAGAGAGACCATTTGTGATTGTAATTGAAGCTTCGCTGTCGAGGTTTACTTATTCCTAAGTGATGGGTATTGTGCCTTCCTTGTTAGAGCAGTTGGGCGATTTTTGCTCAAGTATTTTAAGAAAATCATTGCCTCGTGACTCAATGGGGCGGGGGTGGCTCAGTCGGTAGCGCGTCAGGCTCGTAATCTGTACTTTCCAGGTTCGAGTCCCAGCTGGGTCAGCGTTGAGATTTATCTCCGCAAAATTCCCCGCCCTGCCCACAGGCAATAGGGGACACCGATGAGCTTGGGAAGGCCGCCGTCCGTCAGATGGGACGTTAAGCCGTGGCGCCGTGTGCGAGAGAGCCATACCCTGTGCACGTTAAAGAACACGCTGGATGGCCTTGACGGGAGGCTACCATCCGTCTCCCAACAGCTGTTCCAGTGGGTCTCCTCCCCCAACCTTCTCTGAGATTTCGGGGTCCATGTGACCTGGCCATTTAGCCTATGGTGTGCAAAAAAGTGCCGCTCAGAGGTAAAACAACCCAACCCAAAGCCTCGTGACTCAATATTTTATGCCCAATGAAATGCAAGATTTTCATTGTGATTCAGATGCTATTCATCATACAGAAATCCAGTGGGTTATTATTTTATTACCGGGAGCCTTTTAAACTCAGTTTAGCATCAGTTTCCCATATCCAACACTCCCTAGTCCGACACTCTGTTACCCGGTACTCCGTAATCTGACACTTGGTAACCAAATATTCTGGAATTCGACACTAAAAAATCTGGCACTCTGTAATACGACACTTCATAATCTGACACTCTGTAATCCAACACTTCATAATCTGATATTCTGTAATCTGACACTTTATAATCTGACACTCCATATTCCGACACTCTGTAAACCAATACTCTGTAATCTGCCACTTCATATATGATGCTTCATAATCTGACACTCTAGATTTCGACACTCTGTAATCCGACACTTCATAATCTAACAGTTCGTAACCCAACACTCCATAACACAACACTCGTAACCCGATACTCTGTAATCTGACACTCCACAACCTGACACTTCATAATTTGAAACTCCATAATCTGAAACTCTCTAACCCGACACTCCTAATATAACACTCTGTAATCCGAACCCTTCATAATCTGACACTCTGTAATCCGAACCCTTCATAATCTGACACTCTGTAATCCGAAACTTCATAATCTGACACTCTGTAACCCGATCTTCATACGACACCCTCTAATCAGACACTTTATAATCTCAAACTCTTTAATCAGACACTCTGTAACCCGACACTCCATAATCTGACACTTTGTAACCTGACGCTGCATAACTGGTTACTCCGTAGTCAGACACTTCGCAATCCAGCAGAACCCCTACCGAGTTTACTCTTAGAGTTCGTCATGACTCCGTTGAATTGTGTTTAGCCCTCCTCCCCTGGTGCAAAGTGGAAAAAACTCCCACTTTCCCTCTTTGAAAATGAGCACACCATACACTGCCGGGGCGGGAGTGGCTCAGTCAGTAGTTTGAAAGGCTCGTAATCTGAAGTTCCCAGGTTCGAGTCCCACCTAGACCAGCGTTGAGATTTATCTCCACAAAACTCCCCGCCCTGCCCTCGGTCAGCAAGGGACACCGATGGGCTTGGAAAGGCGTCAGATGGGACGTTAAGCTGTGGTTCCGTGCGCGGGAGAGCCATACCCTATGCACGTTAAAGAATACGTTGGATGGTCTCGACGGGAGGCTAACATCTCTCTTCCAACAACTGTTTCAGTGGGTCCCCTCCCCCAACCTTCTCCGAGCCTTCGGAGTCCTTGTAACCGGGGCGGGGGTGGCTCAGTCGGTAGCGCGCCAGGCTCGTAATCTGTAGTTCCCAGGTTCGAGTCCCAGCTGGGTCAGCGTTGAGATTTATCTCCGCAAAATTCCTCGCCCTGCCCACGGTCAGTAGGGGAACACCGATGGGCTTGGAAAGGCCGCCCGTTGGATGGGACGTTAAGCCGTGGTTCCGTGTGCGGGAGAGCCATACCCTGTGCACGTTAAAGAACACGCTGGATGGCCTTGACGGGAGGCTACCATCTGTCTCCCAACAACTGTTCCAGTAGGTCCCCTCCCCCAATCTTCTCTGAGCCTTCGGGGTCCATGTGACCTGGCCATTTAGCCCATGGTGTGCAAAAAAGTGCCGCTCAGAGGTAAAACAACCCAACCCAACCCTTGTAACCTGACCATTTAGCCCACTGTGTGCAAAAAAAGTGCTGCTCAGAGATAAAACAACCTGCCCAACCCATACACACGCCAGCGATTTTTAAACTTCATACTTTCATTTTTAAAATACATCATCTGAGTTTTCGATTTTGAACATGTTGCAAAGATCTCATTGTCACATTACACTCTCCAAGTTAGAAAAAACAAAACCGACTTCCCCATCTGACACTGAAACTAAAAAATAACATATATATCTCTAGTTAACATTCCCCCCAACACTTATTAATCACTTCTCTCACTGTCGCTTCGGGAAGCAGAGATTTTTGCAAGGATAATTGCTGACGGACTCTTAATGATTGCAATAAAACTGATCCTTTCCCCAAACTCTCCCACCTTGTCCTCCTGATGATCCTGCTTCTCATCATCAGCATTTAACCATTCTATAAACTATAGCTCTGCCCATTTAATGATCTTTTAATGGGTCGCACCTTTTACAGTAAGTGCTGTGGATCTCACAAGCAAATACATGTCAGCATCCAGATTTGAATAATATTATCCTTTTCGCTTTCAATACTAGATCTTTGACAGTCATTTTGGCAGACATGTTTAATCCATTAGTGGGTTTGGGCTGAACTATGAGGCAGAACGAAACTGTGAGGAGAAATAAAAAGATTTGGTTTTATAGTTTCTTTTTTTTCTCCTGTGACTGGCAATGAACACAGGAGTCAAAGCGTGGAAAGAGGAAATTTTGTTTTCTGTGTGGTTCAATGTCGCACAAGATGAATGTGTTGGCAGTTTACGAAGTCATTTTTCTGTCTCATTTTAAAAGCGTTAAATTGTCGTTGTTGCATTTTAAAAGCGCTAAATTGTCGTTGTTGCATTTTAAAAGCGTTAAATTGTCGTTTTGTTATTACTTCTGATACATGTTTTGTATTGAGGTGTTTTTTTTTAGTTGAAGCACGTGGATTTTTTTTCTTAGTTTATACCATGTAAAGTCGCTCAAAAAAGTGTCCGAACACTATGATTGATTACAAAATTCAGAAAAAATATCTGGAGCGTGTACAGCAACTATACACGCTCCAGTTACCGTTCACAGCAAACTGGAGCGTGTGCAGTTACTGCACACGCTCCAGTTTCCTGTGAACGGTAACTGCACACGCTCAATATTTCCGTGAGTGAGCCCACACGATCTAGTATCAAAATAGTAATATGACCACCTACAGTCGCTCAAAAAAGCATCCGAACACTATGGTTGATTACAGATATCAGAAAAAATATCTGGCAACGATTTTCTTTAGAAATTAGTGATCTGGCAACCTTCGTGTCACGTGATTACAGAATTCAGGAAAAATATCTGGAGCGTGTACAGCAACTGTACACGCTCCAGTTACCGTTCACAGCAAACTGGAGCGTGTGCAGTTATTGCACACGCTCCAGTTTGCTGTGAACGGTAACTGCACACGCTCAATATTTCCGTGAGTGAGCCCACACGATCTAGTATCAAAATAATATGACCACCTACAGTCGCTCAAAAAAGTATCCGAACACTATGGTTGATTAAAAAAATTCAGAAAAAATATCTGCCAACGATTTTTTTAGAAATTAGTGATTTCTAAAAATAATTTCTAAAAAAATCTTACTATAGTAATCAACTATAGTGTTCGGATACTTTTTTGAGCGACTGTACAGTAGTTTGTAAAAGTTAAATTACATCTTCCTAATTCGTCAATGGGATGCTAATTTCGAACTTTTTTTTACCTCATAAAGTGTTTTGTGGGAAAATGGCACCGAAGATAAATTAAAGATCTTAATACAATTTATCCGAATCTCGTTTTCCAACAATATTTTTTAAATATTTAAACAGTTATGGTTGTTTAAATATTTAATAGCAATCTTAAGGACTAACTCATAATTAAAACTCAAATAATTGGTTGGGTTGGGTTGTTTTACCTCTGAGCGGCCCTTTTTTGCACACCATGGGCTAAATGGCCAGGTCACATGGACCCCGAAAGCTCAGAGAAGGTTGGGGAGGGGACCCACTGGAACAGCTGTTGGGAGACAGATGGTTGCCTCCCGTCAAGGCCATCCAGCGTGTTCTTTAACGTGCACAGAGTATGGATCTCCCGCACACGGGGCCACGGCTTAACGTCCCATCCGACGGACGGCGGCCTTTCCAAGCCCATTGGTGTCCCCTACTGACCGTGGGCAGGGCGGGGAATTTTGCGGAAATAAATCTCAACGCTGACCCAGCTGGGACTCGAACCTGGGAAGTACAGATTACGAGCCTGGCGCTCTACCGACTGAGCTACCCCCAAATAATTGGTATTATTTCTCAATAATTAATAACAAAAGTGTATTTAGAGGTTTCTGCAAATATTTCTTTAAATATTCGATAATTGTTTTACTTCTTTAGATGCATTGTTGCTGTTAAATAGTTCAGCTTCTATAACTCTTTAAATATTTAACGAATATTGTTGGAAATCGAAATTTTTATTGATGTGATTGAGATCTTTAACGTCAGACATGTTTTTTCATAAAAATCTTATTTTGGAAGTTATAAGGTGTGGTGTCAGCTTTCCACTGACATAACATTGGGTTGTAACACGTTATAAAAGGAAGAGAGATAGAAGCAACGTAAGAGGACACTGTTATCACAGTAGGAGAGACAGAAGAAGAGTAAGAGGACGTTATTATCACAAGAGAAGAAATAGAAGAGTTAGAGGGCGCTATTATCACAGGAGGAGAGATAGAGTAAGAGTAAGCGGACGCTGTTATCAGAGGAGAGAAAGGGTAAGAGTAAGAGGACGCTGTTATCACAGGAGGAGAGAAAGGGTAAGAGTAAGAGGACGCTGTTATCACAGGAGGAGAGAAAGGGTAAGAGTAAGCGGACGCTGTTATCGCAAGAGTATATAAAGGGTAAGAGTAAGAGGACGCTGTTATCACAGGAGGAGAGATAGAGTAAGAGTAAGAGGACGCTGTTATCACAGGAGGAGAGATAGAGTAAGAGTAAGAGTAAGAGGACGCTGTTATCACAGGATGAGAGATAGAGTAAGAGTAAGAGGACGCTGTTATCACAAGAGGAGAGACAGAGTAAGAGTAAGAGGACGCTGTTATCACAGGATGAGAGATAGAGTAAGAGTAAGAGGACGCTGTTATCACAGGAGGAGAGATAGAGTAAGAGTAAGAGGACGCTGTTATCACAGGAGGAGAGACAGAGTAAGAGTAAGAGGACGCTGTTATCACAGGAGGAGAGAAAGGGTAAGAGTAAGCGGACCCTGTTATCAGAGGAGAAGAGAAAGGGTAAGAGTAAGAGGACGCTGTTATCACAAGAGGATAGACAGAGTAAGAGTAAGAGGACGCGGTTATCACAGGACGAGAGACAGAGTAAGAGTAAGAGGACGCTGTTATCACAGGAGGAGAGATAGAGTAAGAGTAAGAGGACGCTGTTATCACAGGAGGAGAGATAGAGTAAGAGTAACAGGACGCTGTTATCACAGGAGGAGAGACAGAGTAAGAGTAAGAGGACGCTGTTATCACAGGAGGAGAGACAGAGTAAGAGTAAGAGGACGCTGTTATCACAGGAGGAGAAAAAGGGTAAGAGTAAGCGGACGCTGTTATCAGAGGAGGAGAGAAAGGGTAAGAGTAAGAGGACGCTGTTATCACAGGAGGAGAGATAGAGTAAGAGGACGCTGTTATCACAGGAGGAGAGATAGAATAAGAGGACGCTGTTATCACAGGAGGAGAGATAGAATAAGAGGACGCTGTTATCACAGGAGGAGAGACAGAGTAAGAGTAAGAGGACGCTGTTATCACAGGAGGAGAGATAGAGTAAGAGTAAGAGGACGCTGTTATCACAAGAGGAGAGATAGAGTAAGAGTAAAAGGACCCTGTTATCAGAGGAGGAGAGAAAGGGTAAGAGTAAGAGGACGCTGTTATCACAAGAGGAGAGACAGAGTAAGAGTAAGAGGACGCTGTTATCACAGGACGAGAGATAGAGTAAGAGGACGCTGTTATCACAGGAGGAGAGATAGAATAAGAGGACGCTGTTATCACAGGAGGAGAGACAGAGTAAGAGTAAGAGGACGCTGTTATCACAGGAGGAGAGATAGAGTAAGAGTAATAGGACGCTGTTATCACAGGAGGAGAGATAGAGTAAGAGGACGCTGTTATCACAGGAGGAGAGATAGAGTAAGAGGATGCTGTTATCACAGGAGGATAGATAGTATAAGAGGACGCTGTTATCACAGGAGGAGAGATAGAGTAAGAGTAAGAGGACGCTGTTATCACAGGAGGAGAGATAGAGTAAGAGTAAGAGGACGCTGTTATCAGAGGAGGAGAGATAGAGTAAGAGGACGCTGTTATCAGAGGAGGAGAGAAAGGGTAAGAGTAAGCGGACGCTGTTATCAGAGGAGGAGAGAAAGGGTAAGAGTAAGCGGACGCTGTTATCAGAGGAGGAGAGAAAGGGTAAGAGTAAGAGGACGCTGTTATCACAGGATAAGAGATAGAGTAAGAGGACGCTGTTATCACAGGAGGAGAGATAGAATAAGAGGACGCTGTTATCACAGGAGGAGAGATAGAGTAAGAGTAAGAGGACGCTGTTATCACAGGAGGAGAGAAAGCGTAAGAGTAAGAGGACGCTGTTATCACAGGAGGAGAGATAGAGTAAGAGTAAGAGGACGCTGTTATCACAGGAAGAGAGAAAGCGTAAGAGTAAGAGGACGCTGTTATCACAGGAGGAGAGATAGCGTAAGAGTAAGAGGACGCTGTTATCACAGGAGGAGAGATAGAGTAAGAGTAAGAGGACGCTGTTATCACTTGGAGGAGAGAGAGAAAAGCGAAAGGGCAGTGCTATCAGAGCAAGAGAGGTAGAAGAAGAGTAAAAGACACTGTTATCACAGGAGGAAAGATAGAATAAGAATTAAAGGACACTGTAATCTCAAGAGGAGAAATATAAGTAAAGAAAATGATAAAAAGCAGATAAATGTAAGAGTAAGAGGAAAGTACGGGCTGTTATCAGGTGAGAGATGAGTAGGCTAACAAGAGACTTCTAAGGTAACTAGAAGAAGAATATATCGTCTGCGTTAACATAGACTTCTTGGTTTCAAAGTGAATAAAAATTGTTGTTTTCCCCCCTTAACACCTTTTAACAATGGAAATCTCTTTAAAATAGTCCCCCCCCCCCCAACGAAAGATAAAGGTAGAAATCATTACTGTCAATGTAAACCTATTACCATAAGACTCTACCAGCAAAATGTCAATTTCCTAGTATTTTTGGGTTGTTGTTGTTTTACCTCTGAGCGGCACTTTTTTTGCACACCATGGGCTAAATGGCCAGGTCACATGGACCCCGAAGGCTCAGAGAAGGTTGGGGGAGGGGACGCACTGGAACAGGCCATCCAGCGTGTTCTTTAACGTGCACAGGGTATGGATCTCCCGCACACGGGGCCACGGCTTAACGTCCCATCCGACGGACGGCGGCCTTTCCAAGCCCATCGGTGTCCCCTACTGACCGTGGGCAGGGCGGGGAATTTTGCGGAGATAAATCTCAACGCTGACCCAGCTGGGACTCGAACCTGGGAACTGCGGATTACGAGCCTGGCGCGCTACCGACTGAGCCACCCCCGCCCCTTTCCTAGTATTAATAGATCGTTTACAATATTCCTTTGAAGGTTCGAAATCTTCCAACTTTTTATCCCTTTAAAAGAGCCTATTACAGCTATTAAAAGAAAATCAAAATCCGAATACTACTATTTCATCGATACCTGTCCAACCCAAAATAATTTTTAAATTATGTCTAAAAACGAAAGAGATGAATGTTGACAGAGAATCAACAAAATATTCAAAAAACACAGTAGCTTACGATCAAAAATAGAAAGCTTCTGCCACAAAACAAATCTTAATTTTCTCGAAAAACAGATCCGTCTGTTTTTCGAGCTTTAGACCATAATCCCTCCAAGACAAAATGCTCTGGACATTGGAGGCATTGTTTCGAAAGGCAGCACTGCCTGCCTGCTCCAATGAACAGTGAAAGGACCGAAGTCAACAACGTGTTAAGTTTGCAACGTGGAAGAATGAACACAAAACGTTGCCATGGAGACGCACATTACCTGTACGACTTAAGGTAAACAATCCGTGAAGTTCGGTGACGGAGAGCAATCATCTTGGATATTTGATTATTGCCCGATGTGCTGGGTGATGTAGATTAATTCAGCAAAACTCGACATGTGAAGATGTGGTTTTAGTCTTTCGAATTTGGAGTCATTGTGAGAAGATTATTAAGACAAATTATGTCTTCGAAAATTATAAAAATAAGCTCGTTGTATAGACGCGATCTCATCAGTCTCACAATGGAAGCCTAATTCCATCTTTGCAGGGACTATTTTAAAATATTTTATATTTGCACAAACCACATAAAATGAAATAACTTATTCATTGTGGCTTTATTAAAATATTTAAGATTTTTTAAATTAATTACCCAGTTTTAAAAATAAGAAACTACCGGTCTTTATAGAAATAAGTATAATTAAACCTGCTCTCTCTCTATTCTGTATATATACACCGAAGAGCCAAAACATTATGACCAGCGCGTCTTTATGCAAATCGAAGCCACTGCAGGTAAACGACGGCGTGTGTGAAGGTCATGGGTTGGGTTGGGTTGTTTTACCTCTGAGCGGCACTTTTTTGCACACCATGGGCTAAATTGCCAGGTCATATGGACCCCGAAGGCTCAGAGAAGGTTGAGGGAGGGGACCCACTGGAACAGCTGTTGGGAGACAGATGGTAGCCTTCCGTCAAGGCCATCCAGCGTGTTCTTTAACGTGCACAGGGTATAGCTCTCCCTCACACGGGGCCACGGCTTAAAGTCTCATCCGACGGACGGCGGCCTTTCCAAGCCCATCGGTGTCCCCTACTGACCGTGGGCAGGGTGGGGAATTTTGCGGAGATAAATCTCAACGCTGACCCAGCTGGGACTCGAACCTGGGAACTACAGATTACGAGCCTGGCGCGCTACCGACTGAGCCACCCCCGCCCCGTGATGGTCATGAAACAGTATAAATAATACATGATACTGAGCTCTGTTAATCAGTGTTATTCTTGTTCTTCAGATGGGAAAGGCAGCGGATTTAAGTGAGTTTGACAAAGGCCAAATTGTAATGGCCAGATGACTGGGTCAGAGCATTTCCGAGACAGCAAGGTTTGCGGGGTGCTCACGGTCAGCCATGGTTGGTAACTTCAAAAAGTGGTCCGAGGAGGGAAAAACACCACGAATCACCAGCAAGGTGTGAGCTGACCACGGCTCATCGATGCTAGAGGTGAGTGAAGTCTATCCCGTATGGTACGAGCCAACAGAGGGGATACTGTGGCGCAACTCGCCTGTAATTTGAATGCTGGTGACGGGTGTAATGTGTCACAACACACAGTACATCTAACCCTGCTGAAAATGGGGCTGCGTAGTCGCAGGACGCTCCTAATGCCCATACTAACCTCGGTTCACCGTCAAAAAGCACCTACAATGGGCACACGAGCATCAAAACTGGACCTTGAATGATTGGAAGAAGGTCGTCTGGTCCGTTGAATCTCGTCTCCTGTTGCACCATGTGGACAGCCAGATACGTGTGCGTCGTTTACCTGGGGAAGTGTTGGCACCAGGATGCAGTGGGACGAATACAAACCGGTGGAGGAAGTGTAATACTTTGAGAAATGTTCTGCTGGGAAACCCTGGATCCAGTCATTCATGTGTAGGAGACTATGCCGTCTACCACCTACCTAAACATCATCAAACACCAGGTACAGTCGCTCAAAAAAGTATCCGAACACTATGGTTGATTGCAGAATTCAGAAAAAATATCTGACAACGATTTTCTTTAGAAATTAGTGATCTGGCAACCTTCGTGTCACGTGACACGAAGGTTGCCAGATCACTCATTTCTAAAGAAAATCGTTGCCAGATATTTTTTTATGAATTCTGTAATCGACCGTAGTGTTCGGATACTTTTTTAATATATATAATGCGTATGAATATATAATGCAATGAATATGGAGCGTGTGCAGTTACTACCGTTCGCAGCAAACTGGAGCGGTTGCGGTTAATGTTCACAGCACATTGGATCGTGTGAGCTCACAAAGACCTGGATCGTGTGGGCTCACTCACGGAAATATTGAGCGTGTGCAGTTACCGTTCACAGCAAACTGGAGCGTGTGCAGTAACTGCACACGCTCCAGTTTGCTGTGAACGGTAACTGGAGCGTGTACAGTAGCTGTACACGCTCCAGATATTTTTCCTGAATTCTGTAATCACGTGACACGAAGGTTGCCAGATCACTAATTTCTAAAAAAATCGTTGACAGATATTTTTTCTGAATTCTGCAATCAACCATAGTGTTCGGATACTTTTTTGAGCGACTGTACATCCTTTCACGACAGCGTTATACCCCTCTAGTAGTGTGTTCTTTCAGCAGGATAATGCGCCATGCCACGCTGCCCGGATTGTTCGAGAATGGTTCACGGAACATGAGGAAGACTTCCAGGTATTGTCCTGGTCTCCAAATTCACAGACATCAATCCAATCGAGCATCTGTAGTTTGTGTTGGAACAGCATATCCGATCTGCGGCAGCTCAACCACGTAACTTACAAGAGTGAAAGGATCTGCTGGTAACGTGTTGGTACCAGATACCACAAGACATCTTTAGAAATCTTGTAGTGCCCATGCCTCGCCGGGTAAGAACTGTTTTAGTGGCAAGGTGCAGGACCAACATCATATTTGGAAGGTGGTCATAATGTTTTGGCTCTTTCGTGTATATATATATATATATTCAAAATTAGTTCTTCTGTTACTGAATTGTCCAAGGTGAATCAAGGTGTTCTTCAGAAGGCAAATGGAAACCTCCCATCCAGCCATGGTCGAAAGAGATGCTGCGATTGTCTCATTATTATCAAGGGGTCTATAGGAATTATTTGTCTATACTCTCCCTCAACTTAGAACTTGAGAAATGTTCTTTCTTCCGTGATTTTTTCATGAAAGAACATTGGCAGCCCTATTTACAGACCACAGGTCGAAGATTTTCCTGCTCTTCCTATACTCGAATTTTAAAGTTTTTTCCTCTTATCAGTATCCTTTTACGAGAGAGGGAGAAAGCATCAAAAGATAGATAGAGATAAAAATAGGTTGTGTGTCTCCAACATCTTGTAACTCTCGATCTTCTCTGCCGTCGTCGGCTCCTGTTGATCGAATAAAGAAGATGCGGAGCAGCGAGAAGAGATGATGCATCCGTGTCGAGAGTTGGTCAGTTCGCACGACGCCTTTGGGGATGTACGACCCATCCCGGTAATTGGTCAAGGAAGGATGCTAAGAACAGTAAAGAAAGAATCGTAAGATATGGTGCACAGACACGGAGGGGAGATAAGGAGAGGGGATGTTGGAGAGGAGGAGGAGGAGGGAAGTTGGAGAGAAGGAAGGGGGAAGTTGGAAAGGAGGAGGAGGAGGGTAAGGGGATGCAGAAGTAGAAGGTAAGAAAAGATGGATACGCCGGACACGTAATCCTGAGATCACCTCTCGCATCCATCTTCTCCATCACTGAAATGACGTCCGGGAATCTTTTAGCGGCTGTCCGCTGTGTGTGAGCAGCATATGGGGGAGGGGATGAAGATGATGGAAGTAGAGATGTAGTCGATGTGCGTGATGCTTTAAGGTGCGGCAAACTAAAATAAAAGTACAGAGAGAGGTTAAAAAAATAATTGAATCTGATGCTAAAGAAGAAGAAAAAAGGAAAACGAAACTCTTGATCAAGTAGGGGAAAGTGAAAGATTCATCTGCGATGAAGATGCTGATGGAGTGAAATATTAGGATGAGTCTATTAGGAAAAGAAAACATCGTAATCAGTAGATGCACGTGACTTTAATTGGACGTGAGATGTTAGTGATTTGTTTTGATTTTCGTTTTGGTTAAAGGAAAGATTAAGATGGAATGTACAGAGATGAGGGACTGGGAGAAGAAGCGGAAGAGGAAAAGGAAATAGAGATAAACATTTGTTTTCCAAACTAAGAAATAAAGAGAAAAATCAGAAGGTTGTGGATAAAGACAGAAAGCTGTGAGATATGCATCCTCGTGAGTAGCATAAGTGATAAGGAATATCGAATAAGTGAGAAAGGATGTTGCAGAGAAGAAAAAGGGATGCTGGAATATTTTTGTGGTCTCGAAAGTTGGAGGATAATTAATTAAAGGCAATGTTAGTTCGAAACCGAGTGATGGAATGGTTGAAACTTATTTAAGGTAGTAGAAAGGAGACTAATACACCATGACATATTTGGTTACTTATATGTAATACTACACAGACACTCTTGGGTCATAAGGGGCGGGGGTGGCTCAGTCGGTAGCGCGCCAGGTTCGAGTCCCAGCTGGGTCAGCGTTGAGATTTATCTCCGCAAAATTCCCCTCCCCCCTGCCCACGGTCAGTAGGGGACACCGATGGGCTTGGAAAGGCCGCCGTCCGTCGGATGGGACGTTAAGCCGTTGCCCCGTGTGTGGGAGAGCCATACCCTGTGCACGTTAAAGAACACGCTGGATGGCTTTGACGGGAGGCTACCATCTGTCTCCCAACAGCTGTTCCAGTGGGTCCCCTCCCCCAACCTTCTCTGAGCCTTCGGGGTCCATGTGACCTGGCCATTTAGCCCATGGTGTGCAAAAAAGTGCCGCTCAGAGGTAAAACAACCCAATCCTCTTCGGCCATAAGCCAAGGCTTGGCTCAGTTGATAGCAAGCCAGACTTGTAACCTGAAGTTCTCAAGTTGAGTTCCACCTGAATCTACGCTGAGAATTTTCACCTATTAACTCCCGATGATGAATAGGAAGATGGGCTTGGAGAGATCGCCGTCCGTCGGATGAGAGGTTAAGCTGTGGCCCCGTTTGCAGGAGAGTCATAACCTACATACTTTAAACAACACTTTCGATGGCTTTAATGGGATACTATCATGCCCCCTAATAGTTGCTCAATGGATCCCCTTCCACCAACCTTCTCTGAGTCCTTGGGGTCCTGGTGACCTGGCCATTTAGTCAATTGTGTGCAAAAAAGTGCCGCTCAGAGGTTAAAACAATCTGACTTTTAGAATATGCTTCTGATATCTCTAGTCGTGGGGCACCCTGTACACACACACACATATACACAGTCGTATCAGAATAATGTGACCACCTACCATACATATGCCGTCCCATGGCCGAGTGGTTAGCGCGCTTGGCTACTGATCTAAGGGACCTGGGTTCGAGCCCCGGATAAGGCATGGACGTTTGTGTTGTTTTTCTGCTGAGGTCCTGCCATCCTCTCAGACCTTCTATTATGGCATATAAACTGGCAGGCTCCTGTCAGACCTCTGTGGCAAGCAACTGCTTGAGGGGGTATTTATTTTATTATTACCATACATATACTATGGTAGGTGGTCATATTATTCTGATACGACTGTATATATATATATATACATAGCATGTTTCATTTATTAGTTGTTTAATAGGTTGAATTATTTTCTTTCGACAAATCGTTCCACAATTACGATTTCCTGCCGAATAAAGTTAGGAATGGGATAACGAATACTGGCATCTGAAAATATTTTTACCAAACATACCACTATTAGGTACTACTAACAGATACTCGATTAGTTTGATTAATTGTGCAAATATCTCCCTATTATTTTCTAATCAATCTACTGCCAGAACTCACAAAACTGACGGCGAAACCAACCGATGCGTAAAAATATCCAAACGGAAACGTTCCATGAGGTTTGACGGTTACAGATTGTTGTTCGCGAGATTATTCATCTGCGTATTTCGGAACGATGCCACAGAATTCAAACTAAACCCACCCAGTTAATAAAATTGGAGGGGTTCAAACCGTGTGTTATCTCTTTCGTTTCCCCGTAAAAAATAATGCAACTCAGAGTACAAAACAAAACCATTTATGGTGCTGGAACTTCAAGGAAAAACAGTTAATGTGCTTCTTTATCGGTTTTGGCTTAGTAATAATTAAGTTTCCGTTTGGCGGTAGTTTCAGATTTCTGGATAAGAAATGTTGCGGACATTAATTGCAAAATCATTACCTGACGGATGTCCAGTTGGGGGAATAGTAATGAAAAGGAGTATGAGAATCATACGAAAAATACTTTTTCTTTCATATCGTCTATTATTATATCTACTGATATAAACATTACGTTTGCAATGAATGGAATGTTTTCACGGACGTGTTTTAGGTCCACAAAGGCAACGACAAAGCGGAAACAGGAAGTGATGTTGATAACAGAAGCGTATCTCTCCCACGCGAGAAAGTTTAGTTCGGAGAGCGTAAAATTTTCGATGATAAAAAATGTTCTTTGAATATCTGTTCTAATTCTAACTCTAAAACAAGACGCAAAATGCAATGGAGGAATTCTCAAGTAGGGTTGTTTTAACTCTGACGGCACTTTTTGTACACCATGGGCTAAATGGCCAGGTCACAAGTCCCCGAAGGCTCAGAGAAGGTTGGGGGAGGGGACCCACTGGAACAGGTGTTGGGACACAGATGGTAGCCTCCTGTCAAAGCCATCCAGTGTGTTCTTTAACGTGCACAGGGTTGGTTGTTTTACCTCTGAGCGGCACTTTTCTGCACACCATGGGCTAAATGTCCAGGTCACAAGGACCCCGAAGGCTCAGAGAAGGTTGGGGGGAGGGGACCCACTGGAAAAGCTGTCGGGAGACAGATGGTAGCCTCCCGTCAAATGCCAGCAAGTGTGTTCTTTAACGTTCACAGGGTATGCCTCTCCTGCACATGGGGCCACGGCTTAACGTCCCATCCGACGGACTGCAACCTTTCCAAGCCCATCGGTGTCCCCTGCTGACCGTGAGCAGGGCGGGGAGTTTTGGGGAGATAAATCTCAACGCTGATCCAGCTGGGACTCGAACCTGGGAAGTGCAGATTACGAGCCTGGTGTGCTACCGACTGAGCCACCCCCGTCCCAGGAATTCTCAATATTTGTGGTAATCAAAGTGTACAGTATATCTCAGAGTTTGATGCTTCGCTTAAAAAAGCATTCGATAAATATGCAATCAATGAAGCTTTTCTCATATTGATGTTTTGTTCCGATTCTAAGAAGCTGTCACGAAATATTAACGACCATGTGTAGTGGTCAATGTGAATTGGGTAATTAATATTCCAATGTTAATTGGATGATTAATATTCGTTGGTTTGTTAGTTACTGATTCTGCTTGAATTTTTAGAATTCGATTCATTAAATCAAATTTGGGAATATTACATATACACTAGCAGATTTACCCGGCATTGCTGAGTCTTAAACTCTTCAGAAATAGGGTAGATGGCACTCCCATGTCGCAAAGCTTTCATTTTGCAAAAAAAAATCCTTACAATCGATGTCCTCCTCGTCCGATGAATTTTTTCCCCCTTCTCTTTCAGGTGAAGAAAGTAATAGACATATTTTGAGGTATCGTATGATAGTAATCATTTTAAACATATAGCGTAGTGATCATTTCAAACATAGAGAGTAGGTGATCGTTTTAAACATAGAGCGTAGGTGATCGTTTTAAACATACAGCGTAGGTGATCATTTTAAACAGAGCGTAGGTGATCATTTTAAACAAGAGCGTTGGTGATCATTTTAAATACAGAGCATAGATGATCATTTTAAACATAGAGGGTTGGGTTGTCCTCTGAGCGGCACTTTTTTGCACACCATGGGCTAAATGGCCAGGTCACATGGACCCCGAAGGCTCATAGAAGGTTGGGGGAGGGGACCCACTGGAACAGCTGTTTGGAGACAGATGGTAGCCTCCCGTCAAAGCATCCAGCGTGTTCTTTAACGTGCACAGGGTAGGGCTCTCCCGCA
Organism: Ryuthela nishihirai; assembly: GCA_038380435.1. Taxonomy (NCBI): domain Eukaryota; kingdom Metazoa; phylum Arthropoda; class Arachnida; order Araneae; family Heptathelidae; genus Ryuthela; species Ryuthela nishihirai. Next base: position 31,421,290 of record JAWZYU010000013.1, read on the forward strand.
CACGGGGCCACGGCTTAACGTCCCATCCGACGGACGGCGGCCTTTCCAAGCCCATTGGTGTCCCCTACTGACCGTGGGCAGGGCGGGGAATTTTGCGGAGATAAATCTCAACGCTCATCCAGCTGGGACTCGAACCTGGGAACTACAGATTACGAGCCTGGCGCGCTACCGACTGAGCCACCCCCACCCCAACGTAGAGGGTAGGTGATTATTTTAAACATAAAGCATAGATGATCATTTCAAACTATAACTATATGATAATTTCACACAGCTTAGGTGATTATCTTCATAGAATATCCATCACCATTTTATTTATTTGCCACCATCCACCAGATGAGACATTAAGCCGTGATCCATGGGCAGCAGAGTCATATCTTGGTCAAGTTAAAGAATTTTCTGGATGACCATGAAAGAGTCTTCTATCTGCTCCTGACAACTTGTCCATAGTAGATCAACTTCCCCTTCCAAACTCTGAGACCTTGGAATTTTGATGATCTGGAGATTTAGATCATTGTGTGCAATAAAAAAAACATTCAAAGGTAAAACATTCCAACCCAAGCAAATGAAATAAAATACATGTCTTCAGTTTTGAGGTTGAATAATTACCAATCTGAGAGGCCAGGTTTGTAACCTGATGTTCTTAGGTTCAAGTCATCACTGTGCCTGAATTCAGAATTTCAGCGTTAATCTCTGCTCTGTCGACCGAGGAACTCTTATGAAAATCCCATTTCGGTGTCACACATCATAGGAGAAAATATGAGTTAAAATCGCATCAGAACTCAGACGTATTAATATAAATAAAAATGTTTCACTCTTATTACAGTACTGTGCAAATTAGTTGGGACAATAGGAAAATGCAGTAACAAAGACACAACTAAAATATTTATTTCTTTAATAGTGTAGTTAAGAGTGAGTGTGACCCCCCATAGCTTTAATTACTTCTTCCACCCTCTCTACCATTGATGCCACTAGCTTTCCACACATCTCCTTCACTTCAGGGTCGTGGTACCACACTTTCATGACACTTTCTATCATTTTGGTTTTCATCGTGCAATCCATCTTAGATATGCGCGCTTTATTAATGGCCCACAAATTTTCAATGGGGTTTAGAACGGGTGAATATCCTGGCCACTCCAATACCTTCAAATGTTGCTGGGTAAAGAAGCTCTTAGCAAACTTAGAATTGTGGCATGGAGCCAGATCCTGTTGAAATACCCCATCGCCATTAGGAAACATCTTCTGCAGTGTGTTGGGACCATTTTCGCCTCCAGAACGCCTATGTTCTTTTTGTTGTTTCCTTCAATAGGGTGAAGCGTCTGTGACCCGGAAGCTGTGAAACATCCCCAAAACATGACCTTGGGTGGGTGTTTGGAGGATTGCTGGATGTGGCCGGATCGAACAGGTTCTCCAGGCTTCGCTTGTCTCAACCAATTCGCACAGTACTGTATATATCATATACTTTAGTACGGTAACTCTCCGTTATGCCCTCGGTAAGTAGGCGCAACCGATGGGACGCCGTCCGTCGGAGAGTACGTAAAGCTTTCCTTAGTGTGCAGGATTTGTTGTTGTTGTTGTGTTGTTTTACCTCTGAGCGGCACTTTTTTGCACACAATGGGCTAAATGGCCAGGTCACATGGACCCCGAAGGCTCAGAGAAGGTTGGGGGAGGGGACCCACTGGAACAGCTGTTGGGAGACAGATGGTAGCCTCCCGTCAAGGCCATCCATCGTGTTCTTTAACGTGCACAGGGTATGGCTCTCCCGCACACGGGGCACACTCTCCCGCACACGTCCCATCCGACGGACGGCGGTCTTTCCAAGCCCATCGGTGTCCCCTACTGACCGTGGGCAGGGCGGGGAATTTTGCGGAGAAAAATTTCAACGCTGACCCAGCTGGGACACGAACCTGGGAACTGCAGATTACGAGCCTGGCGCGCTACCGACTGAGCCACCCCCGCCCTAGTAGTGTGCAGGAAAGCCATACGTTGTGCTCATTCAAGGACACGCTGGATGACCTTCACGGAAGCTTCCATCTGTCTAGTGCAGGGGTGGGCAATTGTTTTCGTATATACACTGCGCATGCGTATTGACGTGGCCGTTCTAGTGGAAAATACGAGACAAATCTTCGGTCGCGCACGGGAAGGAAATCTCGGTTCATGGCGGATTTTTCTGACTGTCTTGGCGGGCCACAAAAAACTCTTAGCGGGCCGAATGCGGCCCGCGGGCCGCTATTTGCCCACCCCTGGTCTAGTGGATTCCGTTCTTCAAACCTTCTCTAAGACTTTGGGTCCTTATGACCTGGTGATTTAGTCTATTGTGTACAAAAAAAGTTTCGCTCAGAGGTAAAACAACCCAGCCCTAACAAATTGTTAGAGATTTTTAATGTTATGTCAATGGGAATCTAACTTCGAAGTTCCATAACTTCTAAAAAATGCATTTAATCAGATAATGTGATTGAAAATAAATTAAAGACGATAATTAAATCTCAATCCGAAGTAATATTCGTTTAATATTTAAAACGTTATGGACGCTAGAATATTTCCCAATAATAATGCATCATAAGACTTTATCTCGCAAATTAATTAAAAATTTAAATAAGAAGTATTTTTTTCGAACCATTTAATAAAATAAGCACACGTTTTAAAAGTCTGCGTAGTGATAATTGCAACAAATAAAGCTTACGCTATTCTGTTTAGAATCCTTACGATTAAAAGAAATGTTCCATCTTTCTAGCAATATTTCCAACAAAAAATTTCTATTCAGTTTTTCTTGGAATCCTTAAGACAAAAAAATTTAATTTTTATGAAATCCTCCAGGCAAAAAAATTCGTTTTATCCTTCCTGAAATCACGGGGGTAAAAACGTTACCCTACCCTTCTTGAAATCCTTACAATAAAAATATGTAAATTTTTCTCCTAATCCAAATGGCAATGACTTCTCCTTCTCGAAATTCTTTCAGCAAAAAAAACAAACTTATGGTCTTTCTTGAAATCTTTACAACAAAAAATAACTCCTTCCTTATCGGAATTTTTGGGATACAAAAAAAAAACAAAAAACTACCACACCCCTTTCTAGATACATGAAATAAAAAAGCCATTTTTTTTCTTGTAATTCTTTATGTAAAAAAATTCCTTGGAATCCATATTGCGAAAACAATCTTCTTTGGAACCCTTATCTCTTGGAATTCTTATCACAAACATTTTACCATCTTGTTATTCTTGTGACCAAAATTAACAATAACCTTCTTGAAATTCTTGAAAGGAAAAAAAATATTCTATCCTTTTTGGGTTGGGTTGTTTTACCTCTGAGCGGCACTTTTTTGCACACCATGGGCTTAAAAACTTCGGGCCAGGTCACATGGACCCCGAAGGCTCAGAGAAGGTTGGGGGAGGGGACCCACTGGAACAGCTGTTGGGAGACAGATGGTAGCCTCCCGTCAAGGCCATCCAGCATGTTCTTTAACGTGCACCTCGTATGGCTCCCCCGAACACGGGGTCACGGCTTAACGTCCCATCCGACGGACGGCGGCCTTTCCAAGCCCATCGGTGTCCCCTACTGACCGTGGGCAGGGCGGGGAATTTTGCGGAGATAAATCTCAACGCTGACCCAGCTGGGACTCGAACCTGGGAACTACAGATTACGAGCCTGGCGCGCTACCGACTTAGCAACCCCCGCCCCATCCTTTCTTTTTTGGAATCCTGGAAACTAAAACAGCTTATCTTTTAGTTCTCTGAGCCTTTGGATCATTGTAAAAAATCTCATTCACCTCCTCATCCTTAAGACTCTTTGCGACACGATCGTAAGATTATTGTAGAAAGAAAAATGGCCCTCGAGGGAGAAATATTTCAACTTTAAAATAATCCCTTTTTCCTTAATGCCCATTTCCGACATCACACACTCAAAACCCAACGTGTTTTCAGCAATCTCACCATCTAAAATCGCCCTGAGAAAAAAAGAAAAAAAAGGAGGGGGGGGGGTAACTCTCAGACATCAGCTGGAATGCACCACACGTAAAATTTTGAAGCACGGATTTCCCTCACACATCCATTACTCTCTATCTCGCTTTCTCATTCTTTGCCTCGCCCTCTATCTCCAATCCACAGATCGTAACTCAATTGACTAGATTTCGTGGTAATATATACGTGACTGCGAAGTTTACATTTTTCCCGCACGCAGAGCCCCCACCAAATCCCGCGATCACGTGAGGTGCACGCGTTATGTTTATCCAGGGCAATAAACTCGTCGCGTTATTCCCTATGCAAATAAGTTCCGCGTGTTGTCATGTGCCGGATGAGGGGATTGCTAAGCAACGCATCGAAGGGAAAAAAAATCCCGATGATGTATCAGAACTCATTTTTGTCTGCAAACTCCTAGAAAGAGGAAATAGATGAATCCATTTTTCCGAACCATGTTTAGAAATGCAATCACAGTTTTTGCAAGCGACATGAAATAGGAAATTTGTTTGTTCTTCTAGAGATTTTTATTTGTTGCCAGCAGAGAATTCTGATTTTGGATAGAGCGTTGGGTTGTTTTTATCTACGATCGGCCCTTTTTGTTTTGTACGCATAAATGGCTACGTTACAAGAATCCCGAAGGCTCAGAGAAGGTTGGGACGAGGGGACACCCTGGACAGCTGTTAAGGGACAGATGGTAAACTCCTATCAAAGCCATTCAGCGTGTTGTTTAACGTACAAAGGATATGGCTCTCCCGCAATTTATCTCCGCAAAATTCCCCGCCCTGCCCACGGTCAGTTGGGGACACCGATGGGCTTGGAAAGGACGCCGTCCGTCGGATTCGACGTTAAGCCTTGGCCCCGTGTGCGGGAGAGCCATACCCTGTGCACGTTAAAGAACACACTGGATGGCCTTGACGGGAAGCTACCATCTGTCTCCTAACAGCTGTTCCAGTGGGTCCTCTCCCTCAACCTTCTCTGAGCCTTCGGGGTCCATGACCAGATGGAATCCCTGTCATTATTCTAAAAATTCTTTCCCCATTAATTTCTGCACCCCTTTGTGATCTAATTGTTCATTTAACTCTAATGAATTTCCAGTTCCATGGAAAGAAACTATCATTTCACCTATACCTAAAATTTCCAATCCTTCTAACCCTCTGGACTATCGACCTATTTCAGTTACATGTGCTTAAGCAAAATTTTAGAAAAGGCCGTCGAGAGACAATTATAGACTTTTGTTGAAAAATCTAATTTACTTTTGTGTAGACAATTCGGGTTTATAAAAAATCGGTCAACTGAAACTCTCGTGACACTTCTTGTTAATCAATGGAGATTGGCTTTAGACAGCAAAGTGCAAACGGCGGTGGGACTCGTTTCCCTTGACATCTCAAAAGCATTTGATTCAGCTGAACACAAATACATCTTGCAAAAATTATAATCTTAATCTATCGCCCTCAGCTCTTTCCTGGTTTAAAAATTATCTCAACGACCGTGTTATCCGAACTAAATTAAGCACTAATGATATCTCTACACCTCTTGAAATCAACCGGGGAGTACCGCAAGAAACCATTCTTAGCCCACTTCTCTTCAACCTTTTTGTTAATAATCTTCAAGAATCCTCCACTAACTACAATATTTTTATGTATACAGACGATTGTCTTCTTCCTTTTGCCTCAATTTCTCTCACTTCTCTAAAACAAGAAATAGAAAATAATATTTATGATTGGTATACTAAAAATAAATTCACTGTTAATATCAAAAAAACCAATATTGTTTTACTTTCATCTTCAAATTCTCCCCCGCCTAACACAAACACTAAAATTAATAACACCCATTTTACATTTTCCACTTCCATGAAGTACTTAGGTATGACGATAGATAATGTGAATTCCAAAGTCAAGATTATTAATAAAACCGTCGCTTCAGTTTCTAAAAGAACTTATATATTGAGGTACATTCGAAACTATATATCCTCCTATTCCCCAATGTTCTACAAAATTTACATCCGACCGAAACTCGAATACTCTGCTTCCACTCTTTTAGTTCAAAATGAAGCTCTCAAAATCATCAGCAAAATCTATTTTAATAAACGAGAATCTCTAACACTTACTGATATTCGTTCCAACTACCAAATTCCCACTCTTGAATCTAGAAGAAAGCTGCGGTTTATTATCCTTATTCACGACAAGTCTCATCCCCTTCATTTGATTACAACATCGCCACATCCTTCGCTCTAATAATAAAATGTTTCCTACTCACAAGATTTTCGAAGTATGGTGAAATTTCTTTTGCCTTTCAGGCAACCTCAACTTGGAACTCTCTACCGAGCGATATCACTTCTTTAAACTCTAAAACAAAATTCAAAAACTATATTACTCCACTCCTATTAGAATATTGAAACGTTTGACCAACAATATCTCCTAATCCCTATTCCCACTCCTCATCTTTGTCCTTTGTCTGGATTATCCGAAATCCTTTTTTCCCCTTTCATTTAATATTATTCTCTGTTGTTTTAAACCATCTTTTTCTTCCCCCTAAGTTTAATATGTTTTTTATCATATTTCGTATTATATGTTTGTCTTCGTTGGTGCAACTTGTCATTTTGTTTATATGTATTAAATAATTATGCAATTCCTGTAAATATATTTGTATTTTTGTACTATCTTCAATATTTCTCAAATTAATATATTTCAATAATTTCTCAAATGTACCGGGCATCAAGCCACTTGAACGTTTAAATTGATATTCCAAATTACCTGTACCTTGACTTTACTCTAACCCCCTGTATGAAATAAATTATTATTATTATTAAGCAACCTGGGGCGGGGGTGGCTCAGTCGGTAGCGCGCCAGGCTCGTAATCTGTAGTTCCCAGGTTCGAGTCCCAGCTGGGTCAGCGTTGAGATTTATCTACGCAAAATTCCCCGCCCTGCCCACGGTCAGTAGGGGACACCGACTGAGCCACCCCCCCCCCCGCCCCTTGAGAGAGAGGGACAACGATGGGCTTGGAAAGAAACTCCGTGAGTTGGATGGAAAAGGTAAAGCCGTGGCATCGTTAGCTGGAGAGCTACACTTGATGCATGTTAAGAACAAGCTGGATGACCTCTGAGCGACACTTTTTTACACACAATGGGCTAAATAGCTAGGTCACAAGGACCCCGAAGGCTCAGAGAAGGTTGGGGCGAAGGGACCCACTGGATAGCTGTTGGGAGACAGATGGTAGCCAACGTCAAGGCCATTCAGTGTGTTCTTTAATGTGCACAGGACATGGCTCTCCCACATACAGAGCCACGGTTTAATGTCCCATCGAACGGACGGCAGCCTTTCCAAGCCCATTGGTGTCATCTACTGACCGCGGGCAGAGCGGGGAATTTTGCAGAGATAAATCTCAACGCTGACCCAGGTGGGACTCGAACCTGGGAACTGCAGATTATGAGCCTGGCGCACTACCTTTGAAGGCTATCCAGTCTCCTACTCAAATTCCTCCGAGCCCCTGGGATCCGTGTGGGTATTGAAAGCCCACTATGTGAAATAAAGTGCCGCTCAGAGGTAAAACAACCTGAACAACAACACTCTAAGCTCTTCTCTATGACGGAGGCGAGGGTGGCTCACTCGGTTGCGCGCCAGGCTCGTAATCTGCAGTTCTTAGGTTCGAGTTCCAGCTGGGTCAGCGTTCAGATTTATCTCTGCAAAATTCCTCGCCCTGCCCACTGTCAGTAGGGGACACCGATATGATTGGAAAGGCCTCCGTCCGTCCGATGGGACGTTAAGCCGTGGCCCCGAGTGCGGAAGAGTCATATTCTGTGCATGTTAAAGAACACGCTGGATGGCCTTGACGGGAGGCTACCATCTGTCTCCCAACAGCTGTTCCAGTGGGTCCCTTCTCTGAGCCTTCGGGGTCCATGTGACCTGGCCATTTAGCCCATGGTGTGCAAAAAAGTGCCGCTCAGAGGTGAAACAACCCAATCCTGTGCACGTTAAAGAACACGCTGGATGGCCTTGACGGGAGACTACCATCTGTCTCCCAACAGCTGTTCCAGTGGGTCCCTTCCCCCAACCTTCTCTTAGCCTTCGGGGTCCATGTGACCTGGCCATTTAGCCCATGATGTGCAAAAAAAGTACCTCTCAGTGATAAAACATCCCAACACAATTCTCTATGGCGTATCTAAAGAGACAAAACCCAGCAGCCCCTGTTTCAAGGAACTGCGTTAAAAGAAAATTTTAATGACAAAACTTAAAAGTGTTGAAAAGAGGTTGTATGATGCAATAACAAAGCTTTGTGTTTGAAAAAATGGTGTGCAGTTGGAATAATCAACTTTATATAAAAAATTCATATAAAAAAAATGAAGTATTTTCATAAGGACCACGTTTTTTCACAACGAAACATTCAATTACACATCCTAACTGAAACTAATGAAAAGCATTTTACCAGAAGCAGTTCCAAAAATCAATTTTGTCCCATGTTTTTCATTAGAAAGATTTAATTGGATCTTTCAAAAATAACGTCTGTGCTGATTTCGTTTCTCGTTGTGAAATTCTGCTTGTAGCTGCTGAATGAACTTTAGAAAATTGTTGAAAATTGCGGTAAAAATGGGACTCGTACGCCTCAAGCTATGAACTCCATTGGAGTGAAGCAAAATGTCTAAATATACACTACATCAGGGGGCGGGGGTGGCTCAGTCGGTAGCGCGCCAGGCTCGTAATCTGTAGTTCCCAGGTTCGAGTCCCAGCTAAGTCAGCGTTGAGATTTATCTCCGCAAAATTCCCCGCCCTGCCCACGGTCAGTAGGGGACACCGATGGGCTTGGAAAGGCCACCGTCCGTCGGATGGGACGTTAAGCCGTGGCCCCGTGTGCGGGAGAGCCATACCCTGTGCACGTTAAAGAACACGCTGGATGGTCTTGACGGGAGGCTACCATCTGTCTCCCAACAGCTGTTCCAGTGGGTCCCCTCCCGCAACCTTCTCTGAGCCTTCGGGGTCCATGTGACCTGGCCATTTAGCCCATGGTGTGCAAAAAAGTGCCGCTCAGAAGTAAAACAACCCAACACTACATCAGCAAAAGCATTGAAACCCTTTCATAATGTTGCGGATTACAAAAATGGATAGCCACTGAGCGTGAGTATTAAAAGCTATATTTCAAAACCAAATTCAATACAAGGTAAATTGTTACAAAGGAAATATGGATGAAGTATCTTATCAACAAATCAACTATTAACATGCACAAGTCATCAATCTTCCTGCGTAGAGCACACAATATCAGCTCTGTGTATTTTACTAAATACTACCTTTTACTTGATTTACCAGGTCACCCGAAGATCTTCACTCGTAAACCAATTCTCGTCCTGTGCTAATAACTTTTCACACAATAGCCGAACAAAAAGACAGTCCGTGTAGACATTCGAAGTTAGCCATAAAAGTTCCCACTTTTATACTTCCGCGTATACACAACACATCAAGTTACTTCTTGATACTTAACGATAAAAGATCCCACTTTTATCCTTCCGCGTATACACAACACATCAAGTTACTTCTTGATACTTACGCGCACTGTCTCAGAACAGCTCACCGTCCATTTTCGAACTCACCGACCGTTACAATACAACGACCGTTAACGCTCCACTCTCCTTCTCCAAATTCTCCCAAAGTTCTTATTCGTTGGCTGAAACTTTTTGCTTTCGGTTGCCAGATTCCTTCTGTCGTAACACTGCCCCCTTCCTAGGTCTTGTTCGTCCCGAACAATTCTGGATTCGAAAGTTTCTTCAGTTCTTCGATGAAACGGGGCCAAACGATCCACGTGAACCACCTTGCACTTTGTAGCTGGACGTCGACGAATGCGATATTCCACGTCTGTGTCAAAATGAAAGCGAATCTCATTATGACTTAGATTTCTTTTCTGACTGAAGCCTCGTCCACAAATATAATACGTGTAAGGCCTATAGCCCTTGTGAACACGTTTATGTCTCCGCAGGGAGAAGAATCGACTAAGAGTTTTCGTGCAAAACCTGTAAAAAGTTTTCTTCTTTGTCGAAAGTTTTCTTCTTTGGATTTTTACTTCTATCAACAGTAACAAGGAATGAAAGTCATTAGTGACATAAAATCTAGGGAGGAGTTTCATCCTCCAGTCTGACCCTTTTGTCAGTTGACTTTCACTTAATTCAGAACTGTCGTGATGAACCTTCAGCCATATTTCACCTGATTCAATTTGATCCCCAAGGTGCTTCACAAATATAATATCAGCTCCATAATTCTTTTTAGCGTTTCGGTCCATCTCCTCCTTCCATACTCTTGCTAGAACTGCAGCTTCTAATCCGACAACCTTACCTGTTTCTCCTGTATAAGTGAAATCAGTGATGTGTCGGGCTGCTAGCAATATTTTTTCTGTTTTACCTTCACATAGCCAGCTTGCAACATCTTCAGATACTCCTTGTTCTATTAACATGTTACGAAACTTGTTCAAAGCATTGCCGTTATGCAGAACCTTGCGGACACGTGATGCTTCATCTACCCTATTATCCACAATGTTCACCAAACGCAGAAGTTCTCCTCCTAACTCTTCGACGAGCTCTTGCAGTTCCAAGGATCCGTCACCAAGGAAACACTGAACAGCTTCCATCACTTCCAGAGAGTTGTCAACAGAGTTTTCAAGAGGTGAATCCATGTTGCTGATAACAGCTGAACAACTCAAACTCTTCATTCCACGAGCTTGTGATGCTGCAACCATTTTCTTAACTAAATCAACAGCAACATCTTCTGTACTGATGAGATCAATAGCTCCTTTTCCGAATTCAACATCATAAACCAAAGCGCACACTCCTTCAGCCAGCTTTTTGGACACAATTGAGCATCTCCTTAGAGGAACGCTATCTACGGTAGCCGTCAGATCCTTGCAGCGGTAAATCTCCTTATCTGTTGGCACCAGCTCCTCTGTCTGTCCTACGATGCAGCATCCGACGTCTTCCATCATCTGCTCGATTTTATCTTTAGTGCAGTCGACTGTGAAGCCAGGGATGGATTCCAATTTGTCCAGAGTATCTCCCGTCAATTGGAGAGCACGACCGGAGATCATAGGGACCTTGAGACCTAAAGCAGCAAGTGCAGGAGCCAAGACAAGACTCACTTTGTTGCCGACACCTCCTGTGCTGTTTCTATCTACCATCCGATGGCGCCACTCGGGTCTCCAGCAAAACACATGACCCGAGGAGGTCATATTTGCTGTTTCTTCCGAATTCACTTTCTTGGAGCTCTCATTGTAATTAGCCAGGGAAATATCAGTCATGATTGCCAAATTGTTCATTCTGGAGATCAGCGACGAGTTCTGTAACATGATATTGTCCACTTTAGAGCTCTTGTAGTCGTGATAAAACTTTTCTATATCCTTATAATCTAAATGGTTATAATGTCCAAATCTGCACATTGACTGTTCAGAAAAGAAATTCAGCATGGTTTCGTTGAGATTGTCTGAGGGCTTTACTTCTCTCTGATCGTAACTCTGAGGCTTAGTTTCATCCAGAAAGTTAGTCTTTGAAGTACTGTCTCTGCCTGAAGCTCTTTTACTAGCATCACCTGTTATGCTTCTAAGCCATCCTTCGGAATTCCTCTTCCTTAAATCCCCACTTTCTATAAACGATTCGAGTGTGGCTATATGCTTCGGAAAAATCTCTCCGACTTCCGCGGTAAAGTCGAATGGCACTTTGTATCTATGATGAATGGACGCCTCTTCTTTACTCGGACCACTCTGCGAAACGTAAACTCTGTTTCGTTCCCCTTCATTACCACTCGTTACTCTGCCTTTGCGATAATTGTCCATGACGCATTTTGCTGAGAGCGAGGAATAAAATACCTTTCGTGTGGATCTCTCTTCAGATCGTGCCAGACTTGTATACCTAGGTATTTTGAAGTGCAAAGCGTACTGTATAGTCTCACAGCTCTCTGATCTGTGTGATTGTTCTTCACAGTTCCTAGACATGTCACCAGCGACATAGACACTCTGCCATGCATTACCAGTAGTTGCGTGGTCAAAGGCATTATCTGCGCTATCTCTACGATTCTTGATTTCCAGTAGCAGATCCACATTTTTATATGCGTTGCCTTTCTCTTTTTCTTTTCCATGTTTACAATCTAACTTAACACTATCAAGATCATCTTTTTCACTGACAAATTCAACATTTAAACTATTGCATTGTCTATTGAGTTCGGTTTTATGATCCTTGAAGTGATCAATAATCTTACCAACTCGAGAAGCCACTTCAGCTCTCATCTCAGTATTTTGTGCGGCCAGGTCACCTATTTTATTTCTCAACTCATTATTTTGTGCGGCCATTTCGCTATTTTGACTTTTAATGTCATTCATCTGTGTAGCCATATCAGTCATCTGGTCACCTATTTTATCGCTTTGGGCAGCTATATCGGCTTTCATATCGGCTTTCAAGTCATTTAACAACTTTACTAATTCATCCATACTTCTAGTTAACGGCATTCAATAAATTATCCCACTTCTGACACCAAATGTTGCGGATTACAAAAATGGATAGCCACTGAGCGTGAGTATTAAAAGCTATATTTCAAAACCAAATTCAATACAAGGTAAATTGTTACAAAGGAAATATGGATGAAGTATCTTATCAACAAATCAACTATTAACATGCACAAGTCATCAATCTTCCTGCGTAGAGCACACAATATCAGCTCTGTGTATTTTACTAAATACTACCTTTTACTTGATTTACCAGGTCACCCGAAGATCTTCACTCGTAAACCAATTCTCGTCCTGTGCTAATAACTTTTCACACAATAGCCGAACAAAAAGACAGTCCGTGTAGACATTCGAAGTTAGCCATAAAAGTTCCCACTTTTATACTTCCGCGTATACACAACACATCAAGTTACTTCTTGATACTTAACGATAAAAGATCCCACTTTTATCCTTCCGCGTATACACAACACATCAAGTTACTTCTTGATACTTACGCGCACTGTCTCAGAACAGCTCACCGTCCATTTTCGAACTCACCGACCGTTACAATACAACGACCGTTAACGCTCCACTCTCCTTCTCCAAATTCTCCCAAAGTTCTTATTCGTTGGCTGAAACTTTTTGCTTTCGGTTGCCAGATTCCTTCTGTCGTAACAATATTATATGAATAGGGATTAACATTCAGATCTTATCTTTAAAAATAAGCTTTTTATCGAAATATATCACTGAAGATAAATTGAAGATCTCGCTCAAATCTCTCTGAATCTCGATTTTTCGTGAATATTCGTTTAATATTTACAAAAAATATAAAGCTAGAACATTTAACAGAGTCTTGGTCATAAACACTAATTGGCAAAAAGTAAATTCAAATAATAATTGTTGTAAAAATCGTTCCTTTGGGGAAAATATTTTTAGGTTGGGTTGGGTTGTTTTACCTCTGAGCGGCACTTTTTTGCACACAATGGGCTAAATAGCCAGGTCACATGGACCCCGAAGGCTCAGAGAAGGTAGGAGGAGGGTACCCACTGGAACAGATGTTGAGAGACAGATGGTAACCTCCCGTCAAGGCCATCCAACGTGTTCTTTAACGTGCACAGGGTATGGCTCTCCCGCACACGGACCAACGGCTTAACGTCCCATCCGACGGACGGCGGCCTTTCCAAGCCCATCGGTGTCCCCTACTGACCGTGGGCAGGGCGGGGATTTTTGCGGAGATAAATCTCAACGCTGACCCAGCTCGGCTCAAACCTGGGAACTGCAGATTACGAGCCTGGCGCGCTACCGGCTGAGCCACCCCCGCCCCAATATTTTTAGGAAGAATATGATAAAAAGCGCTTACTCTAAATGTCCGAGCTTCAACAACGTTTCAAATATTGAGCAAATATTGTTTAAAATTGAGATTTAAAGATAAAATAAATATCCCCTCAATCAGCTGCTGCTAAAGAGGTCTGACAGGAGCCTGTCAGTTTAATAAGCCACAGAGAAAATCTCTTAGGATGGCGAAACCTCAGCAGAAAAGACAACACAAACATCCATGCCTCACCCGGGGCTCGAACCTAAGTCCCTTTGATCACTAGATCTCTAATAAATATTTTCCGTAAAATACTCATAGTCTTTTTTATTTATTATTCTCAATACATTGCCTCGTATGTTTCTCGTTAAACCATCAGTTTTCTCATAGCTTAATAATAATTAATAGTGATTTTTAATAAGGCCAAAATAGCACATAAGGGGCTCAAAATATGATATTTACATAAATTAATCATCATCCGCTAGATCTATTTATTCAGCAAATTAGAGCTTCCATGTAATTTTTAATTGACGCTAAATACGCTAAACGATATTCTGACTAAAACTCTATCATTAATTAGATTATTTTTGCGCAGCAGAACTGAACTGCTAATTATGCCAGTAAGCTCCTTCGTGTTGCTTCTTATTGTCCTTAATTAAGGCCGGGCCTGCTGTGTTTTAAAAGATCGCCTTTGAAGATTAAACAGATGCTATGTATGGCTTGTAAATAGAGGTTGACATTCTGAATAAAGCCACCGTGTTCAGGCTGAAGGGCTCGTTTTTGTACTTAGAAGTTTACAGTGCAAGCACTTCCAATATTTTTAAAACGTAGAAGAGTAATTTTGAGCTTTTTCTTTTTAAAATATGTTCCTGAACAAAGTCAAGTTAAAATTAACTAAATAATCACAACCCTATTAGCTTTTTCAGGGAGTTTTTTTGGGTTGTCTTACCTCTGAGCAGCACTTTTTTTTGCACACCTGGCAAGGTCCCAAGGACCCCGAAGGCTCAGAGAAGGATGGGGGAGGGGACCCACTGGAACAGCTGTTGGAAGACAGATGGTAGCCTCCCGTCAAGGCCATCCAGCGTGTTCTTCAACGTGCACAGGGTATGGCTCTCCCGCACAAGGTGCCACGGCTTAACGTCCCATCCGACGGACGGCGATATTTCCAGGACCATCGGTGTTCCTACCGACCGTGGACAGAGCGAGGAATTTTGCGGAGATAAATCTGAACGCTGACCCAACTGGGACTCGAACCTGGGAACTGCAGATTACGAGCCTGGCGCGCTACCGACTGTGCCACCCCCGCCCCTCTTTCAGGGAGAACTAAGGGTGCTATATTCTCCAACCCCATCTTGGTTTATCATCCTCACCATCCGGGCCCCATCCCCGGATTGCATTGGTTTGCTTTACTTCTGAGTTGAGCTTTTTATCCTACAATAATCTAAATGACCAGGTCACAAGAATTCCAAGGACTCAGAGAATTATTTCCTATATGCTTTTTAAACTTCCTGAAACCTAATTTATTTAAGTACCCGAGACCGGCCGAGTAAATCTACTAGTTAATAACGTTCAAGAAAATCTCCCCCAACCTCCCACAACCTTCAAGAAAAATCGAAAAAAAGAAGAGAGGAGGTTGGGGAAGGGACCCACTGGACAACGGTTAGTACACAGATGGAAATCTCACGTCAAGGTTATCCAGCGTGTTCTTCACCGTACCCAGGGTATGGTTCTCCTATACACTGAACCACGGTTCAACGTCCCGTCCGACGCACGGCAGCCTTTCCAAGTTCATCGGTGTCTCCTTTCTCATCGAGAGAAGTGCGGGAATTTAGCGGAGATAAAAGCTCAATGCTTGCACAGGTAGGACTCGAACTTGGGAACTGCAGATTACGAGCCTTGCGCGTTACCGGCAAGGTCAACCCCTACCCTCCTAACCCCCATGGAGAATTTACCGGAACGGAGTAAATCAAGAGCAAATACACCTATCGTTGATTACACGGTACTCGATTTACACGGTCAAGAATATGCAGCCAGTTTCATTTTACACGGGGAGGGGGGGGGGGCTCAGTCGGTAACGCGCCAGACTCGTAATCTGCAGTTCCCAGGTTTGAGTCCCAGCTGGGTCAGCGTTGAGACATATCTCCGCAAAACTCCCCGCCCTGCCCACGGTCAGTAGGGGACACCGATGGGCTTGGAAAGGCCGCCGTCCGTCGGATGGGACGATAAGCCGTGGCCCCGTGTGCGGGAGGGCCATACCCTGTGCACGTTAAAGAACACGCTGGATGATCTTGACGGGAGGCTACCATCTATCTCCCAATAGCTGTTCCAGTGGGTCCTCTCCCCCAACCTTCTCTGATCCTTCGGGGTCCTTGTGACCTGGCCATTTAGCTCCTTGTGTGCAAAAAAATTGCCGCTCAGAGGTAAAACAACCCAACCCATTTTACACTGTACGATTGAAATTTATTTTTTCATGTATGTAGATATAACAGATATTATGAAATTTCAATGGTATAGCGTCAAGGAAGATTACGATACTTTCATCCCAAATTAAAAATCATCTGTAACTTTCAACTTTAATGACCGACATATTAATGATGTGAAACCAGTTTCGAATCGGCAGCGAGATCTGAATCTTTTTTCGGACTGCGAATAACCGTGTCTTATCTATTTTAGCTATTATTTTCACTTTGTAGATTACTATATAGGCTAAATACAACTGATTCGTAGGTACACTGTTTCATAAAATAACCTGTGCAAGTGGGGCGGGGGTGGCTCAGTCGGTAGCGCGCCAGGCTCGTAATCTGTAGTTCCCAGGTTCGAGTCCCAGCTGGGTCAGCGTTGAGATTTATCTCCGCAAAATTCCCCGCCCTGCCCACGGTCAGTAGGGGACACCAATGGGCTTGGAAAGGCCGCCGTCCGTCGGATGGGACGTTAAGCCGTGGCCCCGTGTGCGGAAGAGACATACCCTGTGCACGTTAAAGAACACGCTGGATGGCCTTGACGGAAGGCTACCATCTGTCTCCCAACATCTGTTCCAATGGGTCCCCTCCCCCAACCTTCTCTGAGCCTTCGGGGTCCATGTGACCTGGCCATTTAGCCCATGGTGTGCAAAAAAGTGCCGCTCAGAGGTAAAACAACCCAACCTGTGCAAGTTAAAGAACACACTGGATGGCCTTGTCGGGATCTTCCATCTATCTGCTAATAACTGTCCCGAGAATCTCCTTCCCTCAAACTTGAATAAACCTTTGGGGTCCTTGTGACCTGGTCATTTAGCCCATTGTGTGCACAAAAGTGCCGCTCATAGGTAAAACAACCAAATCAAAAGCTCTATTCATTAATGATGTAACTGTTACCGATATCAAGTGCTTACAGTGCTTGGCTACTGATCAAAGGGAATTGGTTCGAGCCCCGGACAAGAAACTGATGTTTTCTTTCTCGCCTTGTCTTTCTGCTGAGGTCTAGCCTTGTGCTTCTGCTGAGGTCTAGCCTTGTGCTTCTGCTGAGGTCTAGCCTTGTGCTTCTGCTGAGGTCTAGCCTTCTGTTTCTGCTGAGATCTAGCCTTGTGTTTCTGCTGAGGTCTAGACTTGTGTTTCTGCTGAGGTCTAGACTTGTGTTTCTGCTGAGGTCTCGCCTTGTGTTTCTGCTGAGGTCTAGCCTTGTGTTTCTGCTGAGGTCTCGCCTTGTGTTTCTGCTGAGGTCTAGACTTGTGTTTCTGCTGAGGTCTAGACTTGTGTTTCTGCTGAGGTCTAGCCTTGTGTTTCTGCTGAGGTCTAGCCTTGTGTTTCTGCTGAGGTCTAGCCTTGTGTTTCTGCTGAGGTCTAGACTTGTGTTTCTGCTGAGGTCTAGACTTGTGTTTCTGCTGAGGTCTAGACTTGTGTTTCTGCTGAGGTCTAGCCTTGTGTTTCTGCTGAGGTCTAGCCTTGTGTTTCTGCTGAGGTCTAGCCTTGTGTTTCTGCTGAGGTCTAGCCTTGTGTTTCTGCTGAGGTCTAGCCTTGTGTTTCTGCTGAGGTCTAGCCTTGTGTTTCTGCTGAGGTCTAGCCTTGTGTTTCTGCTGAGGTCTAGCCTTGTGTTTCTGCTGAGGTCTAGCCTTGTGTTTCTGCTGAGGTCTAGCCTTGTGTTTCTGCTGAGGTCTAGCCTTGTGTTTCTGCTGAGGTCTAGACTTGTGTTTCTGCTGAGGTCTAGACTTGTGTTTCTGCTGAGGTCTAGCCTTGTGTTTCTGCTGAGGTCTAGCCTTGTGTTTCTGCTGAGGTCTAGCCTTGTGTTTCTGCTGAGGTCTAGACTTGTGTTTCTGCTGAGGTCTAGACTTGTGTTTCTGCTGAGGTCTAGACTTGTGTTTCTGCTGAGGTCTAGCCTTGTGTTTCTGCTGAGGTCTAGCCTTGTGTTTCTGCTGAGGTCTAGACTTGTGTTTCTGCTGAGGTCTAGCCTTGTGTTTCTGCTGAGGTCTAGCCTTGTGTTTCTGCTGAGGTCTAGCCTTGTGTTTCTGCTGAGGTCTAGCCTTGTGTTTCTGCTGAGGTCTAGCCTTGTGTTTCTGCTGAGGTCTAGCCTTGTGTTTCTGCTGAGGTCTAGACTTGTGTTTCTGCTGAGGTCTAGACTTGTGTTTCTGCTGAGGTCTAGACTTGTGTTTCTGCTGAGGTCTAGCCTTGTGTTTCTGCTGAGGTCTAGCCTTGTGTTTCTGCTGAGGTCTAGCCTTGTGTTTCTGCTGAGGTCTAGCCTTGTGTTTCTGCTGAGGTCTAGCCTTGTGTTTCTGCTGAGGTCTAGCCTTGTGTTTCTGCTGAGGTCTAGCCTTGTGTTTCTGCTGAGGTCTAGCCTTGTGTTTCTGCTGAGGTCTAGCCTTGTGTTTCTGCTGAGGTCTAGCCTTGTGTTTCTGCTGAGGTCTAGACTTGTGTTTCTGCTGAGGTCTAGACTTGTGTTTCTGCTGAGGTCTAGCCTTGTGTTTCTGCTGAGGTCTAGCCTTGTGTTTCTGCTGAGGTCTAGCCTTGTGTTTCTGCTGTGGTCTAGCCTTGTGTTTCTGCTGAGGTCTAGCCTTGTGTTTCTGCTGTGGTCTAGCCTTGTGTTTCTGCTGAGGTCTAGCCTTGTGTTTCTGCTGAGGTCTAGCCTTGTGTTTCTGCTGAGGTCTAGCCTTGTGTTTCTGCTGTGGTCTAGCCTTGTGTTTCTGCTGAGGTCTAGCCTTGTGTTTCTGCTGTGGTCTAGCCTTGTGTTTCTGCTGAGGTCTAGCCTTGTGTTTCTGCTGAGGTCTAGCCTTGTGTTTCTGCTGAGGTCTAGCCTTGTGTTTCTGCTGAGGTCTCGCCTTGTGTTTCTGCTGAGGTCTAGCCTTGTGTTTCTGCTGAGGTCTCGCCTTGTGTTTCTGCTGAGGTCTCGCCTTCCTCACAGATCTTCTCTACTCAAACAGCTGCTTGCCACAAAGACCTGACAATCGCCTGTCAGTTTAATACGCCATACAGAAGATCTGTGAGGAAGGAGAGACCTCTGAAGAAAGAAAAGATCATTTCTTGTCCGGGATAAATCATTTTTATTTAATATTCTTTTTGCCAGAAAAGTCGTAATTGAAAATCGAAGTGTACGAAACAAAAAAGACTTAGTTACAAAATGTAAATAAAACTTTAACCGCAGTTGTTAAGTTTTATTTTTTTCGAGAATGTTTTCAGTGCGAATGCGCCTTTGAATAAATTTCGCATAAGAGCAACAAACAAATGAAAGAAAAAGAGGGGGGGGGGGAGAAATCAAATCAGAAGAAACGAAAACACGTGTGACTGATTGATGAAATACAACAAGTGCATTTTGTTTACCTGCTGAGTCAATTCTTCGCACAGAGAACACAGAATCAATACGAGAGAGAGATGGAAAGAGAGCCTTTCACGGAAATTCAATTGCCTGATAAATGAAGCGAGATGTTATTCAATGCTCATCATCTGAATACCTCTCATTTGGAGCTGCTTAAAGGTGATCTTTAATGTCGTCCGGCTGATTTCAAACTTATTTCGTTTCCTCTCTCTCTCTTCAGGAGAATTAAACGGAGCTTTAAATCAGGGAGAGGATGAAACAAAGACCGCCATAGAGGATGAAACGAAGACCCGTCGTGGAAATATTAAGAGAGAAAATAATGGCAATTTCTTTCTTTAAATCAGGGAGAGGACGAAACAATGATCGTCGTGGCAATATTAAGAGGGGGAAATAATGGCGATTTCTTTCTTTAAATCAGGGAGAGGATGAAACAATGATCGTCGTGGCAATATTAAGAGGGGGAAATAATGGCGATTTCTTTCTTTAAACCAGGGAGAGGATGAAACAATGATCGTCGTGGCAATGTTAAGAGGGAAAATAATGGCGATGTCTTTCTTTAAACCAGGGAGAGGATGAGATAGAGACCCGTCGTGGCAATATTAAGAGAGAAAATAATGGCGATTTCTTTCTTTAAACCAGGGAGAGGATGAAAAAATGATCGTCGTGGCAATGTTAAGAGGGAAAATAATGGCGATTTCTTTCTTTAAATCAGGGAGAGGATGAGATAAAGACCCGTCGTGGCAATATTAAGAGATAAAATAATGGCAATTTCTTTCTTTAAATCATGGAGACAATGAGATAAAGACCCGTCGTGGCAATATTAAGAGATAAAATAATAGCAATTTCTTTTTTTGAATCGGGGAGAGAATGAGATAAAGACCCGTCGTGGCAATATTAAGAGGGGGAAATAATGGCGATTTCTTTCTTTAAATCAGGGAGAGTATGAAACAATGATCGTCGTGGCAATATTAAGAGGGGAAATAATGGCGATTTCTTTCTTTAAATCGGGGAGAGGATGAAACAATGATCGTCGTGGCAATATTAAGAGAGAAAAAAATGGCGATTTCCTTTTTTTAAATCAAGGAGAGGATGAAACAAAAACCATCATGGCAATATTAAGAGGGAAAATAATGGCGATTTATTTCTTTAAATCAGGAAGAAGTTAAAATAAACACTGTCGATACAATATAAGGTGAGAAGATAACTTTATTTCTAACATTTCTAAGAAATTTATTTGTAATGTAATATTATTAATAAAAAATTATATATTAATTACATAATAACATTTTTTTCTTGAACGTTATTAACTAACAGATTTACTCGGCCTGTCTCGGGTACTTAAAGAAGTTAGGTTTCAGGAAGTTAAAAAAACATACAGGAAATGATTTATGATGGGCAAATGACGTATTAATTTGAAGTGTACAGTCGCTCAAAAAAGTATCCGAACGCTATGGTTGACTACAGAATACAGAAAAAATATCTGGCAACGATTGTTTTACAAATTAGTGATCTGGCAACCTTCGTGTACGTAAACGAAGGTTGCCAGATCACTAATTTCTAAAAAAATCGTTGCCAGATATTTTTTCTAAATTCTGTAATCAACCATAGTGTTCTGATACTTTTTTGAGCGACTGTACAATGATATTGCTCCCGTATATTTACGCGGCATCTTGAGCATTAGGTGGTTTGACTTTTAAGTAACCTTGAATTAGGCGAAGGAGTCAGCAACCACCTTTGAGCAGAATATTGTGCAAAGAAAGACTGAATGGGTTTGGTTCATGTTGCCCGTATGCATAAATATAGATTAAAGAATTGGGTTATGAAGAGTGTGCCTAAAAGCAGTAGAAAAGGGAAGTGACGTACGATGAGGTGGGCAGACAATGTGACAATTGCCCTTACACTAGATCAGGTTGGTTGTTTTACCTCTGAGTGGCACTTTTTTGCACACCATGGACTAAATGGCCAGGTCACAAGGACCCCGAAGGCTCAGAGAAGGTTGGGGGAGGGGACCCACTGTAACAGCTGTTGGGAGACAGATGGTAACCTCCCGTCAAGGCCATCCAGAGTGTTCTTTAACATGCACAGGATATAGCTCTCCCGTAGACGGAGTCACGGCTTAACGTCCCATCCGACTGACGGCGGCCTTTCCAAGTCCATCGGTGTCCCCTACTGACCGTGAGCAGGGGGGGGGGGAGTTTTGCGGAGATAAATCTCAATGTTGATCCAGCTGGGACTCGAACCAGGGAACTGCAGATTACGAGCCTGGCGATATCAGGCCCCTCACCACTCTGTAACTAAATATTGCATTTATCACACTATCTACCAGTATCTCATCTTCCCAATACAACGTAGCATTTCTGTTCCTTTGAGTTACAATAAGTTGTATATGCAGAATTTACGGTTATTAATTTTAATTATTAAATTTAACTTCTCGAATTGTTTAAATTTACAAAATTGTTATAAAATCTAAAGTAAAAAAAAGCTACTTATTTACTATATACAGTGTTTCTAAAATCAAGTTACTTATGTGAACATCTGTTTCGGAAGTGGACGTGCACCTCTGCAGCCTCTGATCCTCCAAGTTGGAGGATCAGAGGCTGCAGTTTCCAGGTTCGAGTCCCACTTGTGTCATAGTTGAGATTTATCTCCACTAAGCCTGCAGCCTTTCCTTTGTCAGAAATGGGATATAGATAAGATTTGGAAGCACAGCCGTCCTTCAGATGGGATGTAAAAGCCACGGCTCCGTGTACAGTAAAGCCATACCCTGTTCACGTTAAAGAACATGTTTGTTGGCCTTGACGGAAGACTTCCATCTGTTTCCTAATAACCGTTCCACTGGGCCCCTTCCCAATCTTCTCTGAACCCTTGGAATCCTTGTGCCCTCCCATTTAGCCCATTGTGTACAAAAATGTACTGCTCACAGGTAAAATCACCCAACCCTTTCAATTTTGGAAATCAGTGTACAGTCGCTCAAAAAAGTATCCGAACACTATGGTTGATTACAGAATTCAGGAAAAATATCTGGTAACGTTTTTTTAGAAATTAGTGATCTGGCAACCTACGTGTCACGTGATTACAGAATTCAGGAAAAATATCTGGAGCGTGTACAGCAACTGTACACGCTCCAGTTACCGTTCACAGCAAACTGGAGCGTGTGCAGTTACTGCACACGCTCCAGTTTTCTGTGAACGGTAACTGCACACGCTGAATATTTCCGTGAGTGAGCCCACACGATCTAGTATCAAAATAATATGACCACCTACAGTCGCTCAAAAAAGTATCCGAACACTATGGTGGATTTCAGAATTCAGAAAAAATATCTGGCAACGAATTTTTTAGAAATTAGTGATCTGGCAACCTTCGTGTCACGTGACATGAAGGTTGCCACGAAGGTGGAAGGTTTCTGTGAGTGAGCAAACACGATCCAGTTCACAAAGACCTGAATCGTGTGGGCTCACTCACGGAAATATTGAGCGTGTGCAGTTTCCGTTCACAGCAAACTGGAGCGTGTGCAGTAACTGCACACGCTCCAGTTTGCTGTGAACGGTAACTTGAGCGTGTACAGTTGCTGTACACGCTCCAGATATTTTTCCTGAATTCTGCAATCACGTGACACGAAGGTTGCCAGATCACTAATTTCTAAAAAAATCGTTGCCAGATATTTTTTCTGAATTCTGTAATCAACCATAGTGTTCGGATACTTTTTTGAGTGACTGTACTTCGAAACCGAACGGTTTCAGAAGTATATCCGTATACAAATATGTGTACAAATATGTTAATAATTTTTTAGAAAAATGTAAAATAATTACAGATAGGCAGTACGGGGGGTTAGGAAGAACCGAGGAACTGTTGATTTATTAGAGCATTTCTCACAATACATTAATACAGCACTCAATTCTGGAAAAAAGGTTTGTGCTATATTTATGGATTTGAATAAAGCATTTGACACGGTTAACCATGACATATTGTTAAAAAAGTTATCATTGGTGGGAATTCGAGGTTCACTGAATAAATCGTTCAAAAATTACTTGTCTAATAGGACTATCATCACTAGGATTGAAAATTGTGAGAGTAGAGATCAAATTTTAAATTCAGGTGTACCACAGGGCTCAGTTTTAGGGCCACTTTTATTTGCAATTTATATAAATGATTTAGCAGAAATAAATTTTCAGGGTAATTTGTTTATGCTTGCTGACGATACCGTTCTGCTGAACGCAGGTATGCGGGTAGAAGAAGTAGTTAGATGTGCACAGAACGACTATAATGTAGCAAATTCTTGGTTTCAGAAAAACAAACTCTTCTTAAATGAAGAAAAAACTAAATATATGATCATTCAGAGTAGGCACAAGTTAAATAACTTATGCATTAAAACACATAATTATAACTGTCAATATAAATTAATAATTAACCAAAATGCATGTTCCTGCCTAATTGTGGAAGAGGTTAATAAAATTCAATGTTTGGGGATTTATATTGACCAAGATTTTAAATGGAAATCGCGCATAAAATATACTTGTGATAAACTAGGTATGCATCTTACAAAGTGTTGAAGTTGAATACACTTATTCCATTGGATGTCATAACAATGATATATAAAGCTCTCTGTGAATCAATCATTAGGTATGGTATCAGTAATATGGATGCACATATAAATCTGTTTTAAATAAAATTAAACGAATACAAAAAAGTACTCTAAATAATATTGTTAAATTCAATAAACATGTAATTAATGAAGATCACTTTGGCAATATTTTTCATTATCTGAACATTTTACCAGTTGACTTGTTATATATTTATGTAACTATCATTAGAAATTGCTTAAAAATGAATTTTGCATGTAATCAATACAAGATGAAAGTGTGAAAATTATTTTGTTGAACCAGTTTTTCACAATAATTATGGAAAAGCGCGGATATCTTATCAAATACCCAAAAATTTTAATTCTCCACCGAGAGATCTGTTATGCCTGAGCACTTATTCAGAAATTAAAACTAAAATTTCGAAATGGTTATTAGATGTAAATATTTGAAAAGTAATGTTTAAAAAGTCATATCCTGTATCTGGTATCCTTCAAGCAAGTGCAATTTTAATGTGAAATGATGACTTGTACCATAGGTGATGGTTTGTGCAATACGTGCTTGTAATCCGAAATTTTATAGGTTTATTTTATAAATGTGTTTAATTTTTCATGTCTGTGTTTTACTTCTTTTTTCTTGTTATTGTTTTAGTTTCTGTTTTTAATTATGTGTTTATTTTCCATTATACATGTCATATTCTTTAATAAACCTGTCGTGTGATTGAAAGGTATCCTGCTGACAAGCCATAAGGCTTAGCGGGGCAATCTATGTATATAACCATACTAAGGCTTAATAAAGATATTATTATTATTAAATATACTTATGAAAACAAAATGTCCTCCTATCGTAATCTGTTTTAGAACTGGACAGTCCTAGCACAGTCAGTATCAAAAATAAACTATAATTTTTTTTAAACATCAAATCTATATTTTGAGATCGTTCAGAAGAAACAATGCACTTAAATATTAAGCGTCCAAAAGATGTTTGTGAACCCATGCGAAAGTTAGGATCGGAAAAATTCGAGACTAGCAGTCAGGATTTAAATTTTTTGCACGCGAAGAGCTTGAAAAACTTTGAAATTCGGACTTAAGAGGATCCAAATTCCAAAGTTGAGCTTTGGTAAATCTTTTATTGTCGTTCGTGGCTAAAGTCGCGTATTTGAATCGATGAATTTTTCCTTTTATTCCCTTTAGACCTCGTTGATCCTAAGGGAAAACATTTTTTTTTAGCTAGCATAAACCTTTTGGATATAGTTAGACATAATCATAAAAAAGGAAGAGATTTGGGTTATATATATATAAAGCAAAAAAAAAGTGAAACAGCGATTGTATCCCTTCTCGCTGCAATATTAAAATATAAAAAAACTCTGCTGATCCCGGAGTTTCAGCAAGCAATGGATGCGTTTGATGCTTGATGCCTGTAGGTTTGACTCTTCATAGCTTGAAATCCTGCAATGCATCGACGCGAAAAAAGACTGCCCAAAGAATGATTTGCATAATTCGCTTCCATAAAATGGAGGATCATGTACTTAAAATTCGAAATCCTCTTTTCTGTGAAGATGTTTTTGCTCCTTGAAGGAGAGATTTGTTTCGTGGGGCTTCCAATCAACGAAAGATTTATGATGGATTCAAACCAAAGAGAATTAGAGGATCCCAATGTGAGATTTTAATGTGAAATTTTGCTTATAAACATTCATGAAAATTTGCAATATTTTCTGGGGCGGGGGTGGCTCAGTCGGTAGCGCGCCAGGCTCGTAATCTGTAGTTCCCAGGTTCGAGTCCCAGCTGGGTCAGCGTTGAGATTTATCTCCGCAAAATTCCCCGCCCTGCCCACGATCAGTAGGGGACACCGATGGGCTTGGAAAGGCCGCCGTCCGTCGGATGGGACGTTAAGCCGTGGCCCCATGTGCGGAAGAGACATACCCTGTGCACGTTAAAGAACACGCTGGATGGCCTTGACGGGAGGCTACCATCTGTCTCCCAACAGCTGTTCCAGTGGGTCCCCTCCCCCAACCTTCTCTGAGCCTTCGGGGTCCATGTGACCTGGTCATTTAGCCCATGGTGTGCAAAAAAGTGCCGCTCAGAGGTAAAACAACCCAACCCGATTTTTAGAGTGAAAGCAATAATCTAACTCGGTGTTTATTATCTCTTTGTTTCTGAATTATCTATTACGCAAATGATTATCTAATGACAAAAACAGGTGATGCCGTGATAGGGAAGGAAAGATCTGCAGAATAAGGAGGGTGATGTAAAGTTTCTCATCCACGGTCGTGAAGTTTATTCTGAGTTCCTTTTACCCTATACAGTCTTGCAGTATCGTGCAGGAAGACAAGAGGCGGAGGTGGCTCAGTCGGTAGCGCACCAGGCTCTTAATCTGCAGTTTCTAAGTTCGAGTCCCGCCTGGGATAGCGTTCAGATTTATCTCCGCAAAACTCCCCGCCCTGCCCATGATCAAATAGTCAGTAGGGGACAATGATGGGCTTGGAAAGGCCTTCGCCCCTCGGATGGGACGTTAAGCCGTGTCCCCTTGTGCGGGAGAGCACAAGGGGACACGTTGTAACACGGTTTTAACAAGGTTTAACGGTGTAACACGGTTGTAACACGGTGTATAACGGTTTTAACATACACAGGGTAAATACCCTGTGTATGTTAAAGAACATGCTGAATGGCCTTGACGGGAGCCTACCATCTATCTCTTAACAACTGTTCAGTGGGTCCCGTCCCTAAAACCTCCTCTGAGTCTCGGGGTCCTTATGACCTGGCCATTTAGCCCATTGTGTGCAAAAAAAAGTGCGTCTCAGAGCTAAAACAACCCAAAGCAAAGAGACAACACCTTTCTGTACATAAGTGTACAGTCGCTCAAAAAAATATCCGAACACTATGGTTGATTACAGAATTCAGAAAAAATATCTGGCAACGATTTTTTTTTAGAAATTAGTGATCTGGCAACCTTCGTGTCACTTGACACGAAGGATGGCCAGGTCACAAGGACCCTTCGGGTCCTTGTGACCTGGCCATTTAGCCTATTGTGTGCAAAACCCATCCGTGTGGTTTCTCATCAGTGCAAAACCCATCCGTGTGCAAAACCCATCCGTGCAAAACCTCAACCGTGTGGTACGCGTACCCCAACGTGTACCCAACGTGAACATATACGTAGCCCAACGTGTGGTACGCGTACCACACGTTGAGAACTCCTAGTGTAAAGGATCAGTTAACAGCTGATAAGAATATTTGGCTTGATATCTTGGCTGACAAAGCTGAGGAAGCAGTTACACAGCACAACAGCAGGGGATTGTACCAGATTATTAATGCTTTATGCGAAAAGGAACAGACACGTACACAGGGACTAAGGGATAAACATGGCAAGGTGGTTGAAGGTGAGGATTCTGTGATGGCTAGGTGGGCTGAGCATTTCAGAGTTCTAAATAATGTGATTTTTTCTACTCCCATTGTTTGTAATAAGGATAGATGCATTACTGGCTTTAATGATGGCCCTATATCACATTCCGAAGTCATATTGGCTATCTCTAAATTAAAACTGCATAAATCTTCAGGGGTGGACGAAATCACCACTGAAATGCTTAAAAATGGGAACATTTGTGTTGTCACATGGCTGACTGAAATTTTGAATATTTTTTACGATAAAGGTGTTGTTCCTAAGGATTTTACTAGAGTTATTATTGTCCCAATTTTTAAAAAAGGTGATCGCAATTCTTGTGATAATTATAGAGGAATTAGTTTACTTTCTGTTCCAGGTAAAGTTCTTTGCATGATTGTGCTTAATAGAATTATAAATCTGGTTTACACTCAATTGCGTGATGAACACTGTGGATTCGTAAGTTGGTAGGGGATGTATTGATAAAATATTTTCACTTAGGTAGATTCTTGAGAAATATTTAGAGTTCCAGAAACCTGTGGTTACTAACTTTATAGATTTCAAAAAGACTTTTGACTCTGTTGGTCGACATAATTTGTGGTTGATTGTTAGATCATATGGCATACCTTATAAGTTAGTTAGTGTAATGAAATCTTGGTAGTAAACTAAGGGTGCATTTTGTCTCCTTTTCTATTTGGTTATTGATTATGTAATGCGAAATTCTTTGCAAGGGAAAGATTTTGGTCTTAAATGGTCCAGAGATTTCAAAATTTCTGAATTAGATTATGCAGATGATTTGGCCCTGTTGGCTGATGATGTTGATGAGATGAATTCGTTCATTAGGGTTGTTGATGAGATTGATAATAGAGTAGGTTTGGTGATAAACAGAGAAAAAATTAAAGTGATGAAAATTGGTCAGGCAGATGGTGCTTCATTTGCTTTGAATGGCTGCACTCTTGAGAAAATGTCTCAGTTTAATTATCTTGGGAGCTACGTAACAGATACTGGTGATGTGGGCATGAGATAAATAGAACAATAGGGATTGTCGCTGGAACTTTTAAAAATCTTGGAAAGTGTGGAAAAATAGGTGTGTACACCTAAAGACAAAACTTAGGCTGTATAATAGTTTGGTTCTTTCTAAGGTTAGTTATGGTAGCGAAACAATGACCTTTTGTAAGCAGGATAACAAGAAACTTGATGCCTTTGATTATAGATGCTTACGTAGTATCTTGGGCATTAGGTGGTTCGACTTTGTAAGTAATGATGAGGTTAGAAGGAGTCATCAACCTCCTCTGAGCAGCATATTTGCAGAGAGAGACTGCGTTGGTTTGGCCATGTTGTCCGTATGCATAGCTGCAGATTGGCAAAGAGGATTATGAACAGTGTGCCTAAGGATATCAGAAAAAGGGGGAGACCTAGGATGCGATGGACAGACAATGTCAAACAGGACCTTACTAGAATTGGTCTAGAGTGGCCAAAAGCAGCAGCTGTAGCTCAAAAGAGACACGTCTGGAGAGGAAAATTATACTGTCTGGTTGGTATACAGTCTGGTTGGACCTCCGTAGCTGCATGGCTGCATAAGGATTTTGTGTGTATGTATATGTTACCGCTAAAGCTCGAAAGCCGTTAATGTGCACATTACCTAGCTAATCTGCAGATTAACTGATTTGCTCCGTTAACGTGCGGAATCAAGAGTTTTCCGCATTTTACCTAGGCAATGTGCACATTAACGGCTTCCGTATCGTTAAAGTTCAAAAGTTTGTTTCTCTCACAGTGGTGAATCTCTTGAATATGAATCTTCGTGTCACGTGATTCACTCGTTCGCATTATAAAAAACGCCCCGGATGAGCGGAGGCCAAGTGAGAACGAATCGGTAAAGTGATTCATTCTTGATAACGAATCACTAAAATGATTCGTTCTCACTTGGCCTGTCATTTTGGGGGCGTTTTTTATAATTCGGACGACTGATTCAAGTTGACAGAGGGATGACCCTGGTTTCAACTCTACTCTCGGACACTAGATAAATAACATTATGTTAATTTAAGCGTACAGAAACGTTCCTGTTGTTCCAGCAAAGATCTTATTTTCACTTTAACGAGTGCCTAGTAGGTAATGTGCAGATTATCCAGGTAATTTGCAGATTACCTAGGTAATTTGAGAAATGAAACAATTTTCCGCACGTTAACGGATCACCCTAGTTAATCTGCACAATACCTAGATAATCTGTAGAATAACTGATTTCTGCACTTTAGCGGTAACATATATATAACTTATGATCTAAAATACAAAACTCGCAAAGGTTTCGTCTTTCTTCTCGAAGTCCGACTTATAAACCGTTAGGTCACGCCAGGATTGCGTATTTACGAAACCCAAAATTGCTGGCAACTCTCTCGCGCAGTTTGTTTCTGCAACAGCGGTTATAAAAACAACAACGCTTGCTCGAGAACTGCGTGCTACGTTGTCGACCGTAACCGTATCGATTTTTCCCGCCAAACCGAAGCGGCACAGAACATATCGATTGGCGTAATTTTTCCAGACAGAATCTGTGAGAAAGGACTTAAATCTCTGGTCTTTTACAGCCAACATGGGAAGGACACTGCAGGAGAGAAAGAGAGCCAGTGGAGAATTGCCACCTGACGTCACCGGATCTTTCATTGAAGCAATGGATGACGTGATTGGTGCCTGTAGCATGTGACAGATGACATCGTGGCTCGCGAACTCTGGCGCGAGGGCTGCTTATCAAAGTGGCACTTAGACTCAACAAATAACAAACCTGCAACTTAGCAACAAGAGACAGGTGTATTGAACGAAGAAGGAATTGTAGCATTTAAAAGTAGTTTGTATTGACCTATATATTATTTTAAATGAAAAAATGTGTATAATTATGTTAAAATGTTATTTTATTTGTTAAAAAAATTTATTTGTTATTTTATTTGTTATTTTATTTATTATTATTATGTTAAAATGTTATTAACAACGTGAATTATCAAAATTTTTCTGTCTATATAATTATTATTAATATTAACTCTCATTGCTATTTTTATTAATATGTTTCGTTCTAATTGTTTTTGTAAGCTTTTTATTTATGAAGTAATAATAGATTTACCCAGCGTTGATGATATTCTTAACACCATATTTTAACACCCCGGGGCGGGAATGGCTCAGTCGGTAGCGCGCCAGGCTCGTAATCTGCAGTTCCCAGGTTTGAGTCTCTGCTGGGTCAACGTTGAGATTAATCTCTGCAAAATTCCCCGCCCTGCCCACGGTCAGTAGGGGACACCGATGAGCTTGGAAAGACCGCCGTCCGTCGGATGGGACGTCAAGCCGTGGCTCCGTGTGCGGGAAAGCCATACCCTGTGCACGTTAAAGAACACGCTGGATGGCCTTGACGGGAGAGTACCATCTGTCTCCCAACAGCTGTTCCAGGGAGCCTTCGCGGTCCTTGTGACCGGGCCATTTAGCCTATGGTGTGCAAAAATGTGCCGCTCAGAGATAAAACAACCCAATTCTTAACATCCTTTCCACCACAGAGGGCGCAGTTATAGCTTTTGGGATATTCGGAAATTGTAAATCGTAAATATTTCACCAATACCTATCGAAAGGAAAAATTATAATTTCTCTCTATAAATAAGTTTGATGTCTACAGACCGGCGACAAAGAGAAACTATTATCTTGTTTGTTTTTTTTTCTTCTGAAAACAATATAAAACTGAATTGAGGGTGTTAACCTTCTTCGGGAGAATTTGTATACGAGTTTAAATAAATGTCATCTACATAACTAAAGAACGGGAGCTGGCATGGAATACTAACGACTTTAGCACATGAAGCCTTTCCCTATCAGCAAAGGCTTGGGCAGAATTTAAATGAGGGTACAGCAAATAATAATAATAAAGGCTGGCCACGTTTTCGAAATTCACAAGTGAATAAAACTTGCACACCATTATCGTGTCTCTGTGGATTTTTTATTTGTTTCGATTCTGAACTTGAGTTGAACTCTTTAATTACGGAAGGTTACCGAGAAAGTCAATGAACCTACGAAGTTCATATTTCTCTTTCGTAATAGAGAAAGAATTGATATGTGGTTGTATAGGGTAAGCCGGAACTGGTAAGACTGCGCAGTTGAAGCTTTCACATTTCTAATACATCATAGGTTTATCACGTAGTAGTCGTCGCCTTGTCAATCAAACTGTGATCGGGGCGGGGGTGGCTCAGTCGGTAGCGCGCCAGGCTCGTAATCTGTAGTTCCCAGGTTAGAGTCCCAGCTGGGTCAGCGTTGAGATTTATCTCCGCAAAATTCCCCGCCCTGCCCACTCTCAGTAGGGGAAACCGATGGGCTTGGAAAGGCCGTCGTCCGTCGGATGGGACGTTAAGCCGTGGCTCCGTGTGCGGGAGAGCCATACCCTGTGCACGTTAAAGAACACGCTGGATGGCCTTGACGGGAGGCTACCATCTGTCTCCCAACAGCTGTTCCAGTGGGTCCCCTCCCCCAACCTCTGAGCCTTCGGGGTCCATGTGACCTGGCCATTTAGCCCGTGGTGTGCAAAAAAGTGCCGCTCAGAGGTAAAACAACCCAACAATTATATCCGCTGAAGATCAAAATTAAAAGAGTTTTTAAAATAATGGAAAAAAATGCAGGTATCTAAGATAATTTAAAAGAATCAGATACGTTTTTCGTAGTGTTGAATTGTGGAGATCATCTTCTTTGCGGAGACCATTTTCAAAAACAGAATTCTTGCATTTAAAATATTCGGCGCAAAAGAATTTTTCGTGAAGGAGTTTTGCAGCATTCCAAGATATATTATTTCGATTACAATGAAGCACGTGAGGGTTCATCGAACATTTTCCACGCTAAGTTCTATTAAAACAAACATAACGCTTACGTCAGTGTTGTCCAACTTCTCTAAGACTGCGGGCCATTTTTTTCTTTCGCCAATATTTCGCGGGCCAAAAAAAAAGAATAGGACAAGATAGGTAATTGAAAAGTCAGTTCATGTCACCTCAAAAAATTAATTTATTTATACGAAAAAGAATAAGTAATAATAAAAGAATATAAATATTCTAAACCTTATCAAATATTTAATAAATTTAATGGGAGCATTGTAGCCGTAGTTGTTGGGCAATAAGAATTAAATAAGTAAGTTGAAATAATACAATATCAAAATTGCAAATAGAATGAGTAAGTTGAAGATTGCATATCAAGTAATATAAATTGACAAAAAATTATAAGGTGGATTACAGATATTTTTTTTGTAATTTCAAGTAAAAACTTGATTTTGTTCGCGGGCGACAAAAATCCTTGTGCGAGCCCGCCAGTTGGATAGCGCTGATAACATGTTGAAGATGAACTGCGCAATCTCACAGTCTACCCAGATTCACCGCGAGCTGGCTCAGTCGGAAGCGCGCCAAGTTCGTAATCTTCAGTTCACATGTTCGAGTGGCACCTGTACTAGCGTTGAGATTTATCTCCGCAGAAATGTCAGTAGAGGACGCAGATGGGCTTGGAAAGGCCGCCGTCCATCGCATGAGACTTTAAGCTGTGGTCCTGTGTACGGGAGAGCCATACCCTGTGCATGTTAAAGAACATGCTGGATGGCCTTGACAGGAGGCTACCATCTGTCTACTACCAGCTATTCCAGTGGGTCTCTTCCCCCATCCTTCTCTGAGCCTTCAGGGTCCTTGTGACCTGATCATTTAGCCCATTGTGTGCAAAATAGTGCGCTCAGAGATCAAGCAAACATGAACAAGACTTCTCTCCGGATTAACCCCTTTTATTCATTATTGTTTTCACTCTTCTTAGGGGCAGGGGTGGCTCAGTCGGTAGCGCGCCAGGCTCGTAATCTGTAGTTCCCAGGTC
This sequence comes from Ryuthela nishihirai, assembly GCA_038380435.1. Lineage (NCBI taxonomy): Eukaryota > Metazoa > Arthropoda > Arachnida > Araneae > Heptathelidae > Ryuthela > Ryuthela nishihirai. Next base: position 31,454,589 of record JAWZYU010000013.1, read on the forward strand.
CGAGTCCCTGCTAGGTCAGCATTGAGATTTATCACCGCAAAATTCTCCGCTCTGCCCACGGTCAGTAGAGAACAGCGATGGGCTTGTAAATACCACCGTCCGTATGATGGGACGATAAGCCGTGGCCCAGTGTGCGGGAGAGCCATACCCTGTGCACGTTAAAGAACACACTAGATGGCCTTAACGGTAGGCTACCATCTGTCTCCCAACAGCTGTTCCAGTGGGTCCCCTCCGCCAACCTTCTCTGAGCCTTCGGGATCCTTGTGACCCAGCCATTTAGCCCATGGTGTGCAAAAAAGTGCCGCTCAGAGGTAAAACAACTCAACGTTAAAGAACACGCTGGATGGCCTTGGCGGGAGAGAACACGCTGGATGAAGAACACGCTGGATGGCCTTGACGGGGAGGCTACCATCCGTCTCCCAACAGCTGTTCCAGTGGGTCCCCTCCCCAAACCTTCTCTGAGCCTTCGGGATCCTTGTGACCCGGCCATTTAACCCATGATGTGCAAAAAAGTGCCGCTCAGAGATAAAACAACCCAACAACTCTTCTTAATATATATTTCAACCGTCATTATACTAAGAAAAAAAAGTGCCGCTCAGAGATAAAACAACTCTTCTTAATATATATATTTCAACCGTCATTATACTAAGAAAAAAAATCATATTAGCATAATCTTCCACACTCGTAATCACCATAAGCAATTTTTAAATTCAATTATCCCTTTAAGACGAAATTTTCCCAAGAATCTCGCGTGAATTTCCCAGAATTGCGCACTCTTCACAAAAGTAGATGAATCTTCGCGATCCACTAACAATGACCAGAAATGTAATTAAACTTCGGTGAACGGCATCTAACGGGAGACGTTAATTTGAAGGCAAAGGTTGATAGCTGCGTTGACAGCGAATTAACAGTCAGCACAGACGTGGCGATCTTAACAAGACATTCTGACTACGCCTGCCTGCACTTTCCACCAACAGGTGCAGCGACTTCCTTTGCACCACGCCATCTGTATGTAGCTGCTTTTGTTTATATGTAACCATGGCAGCTTGTTGCTCAACATCTGTGTTCAGACTCAGCAATGAGTTTTCTCCCAAACTACCAGAGAGAAACAGTTACTTTTCCCAAAAGTGTTAGTGATGTAGACAAAGCTCTCGGACACTTGAGAAAAGGTTATTATTTATCGAAAACTAGTACGGAGAGAAATATTCAATTTGTAATTCCTCGGAAAAGTATTTTTTTTTTCTTTTTGGTGTGTTTTTCTAGCAAAAGGATTGGAGTTCGTGTTATTATCTGAATAGTCATTGAGAATCGCTGCACTATTGGACAGTTCCAGTGAGAATAGTCGAAATTGATGTCGTTTCTTGGTAGAACTTTCTGCAATAAATAACTAGGGAGGAAAATATGTTCCAACTAGGTTTTTGTGTTTTTATTGTAGAACGCATCAGATAATCCTATGGGAATTACTAAGAGCTCTTTTTTTCGTATTCTTCTAATTATTCAGCTAGAATATTTTTACTATATCACCCCTTTTTTTCGTTACACTAGATCGCAGGAGTCCCTAATTTAATGTCTGCTAAACTAACTTTTCGTGAGAAGGAGGGATATCGATTTACATGGGTTGGGTTTTTTAACCTCTTAATGGCACTTTTTTTGCACACAATGGACTAAACAGCCAGGCCACAAGGGCTCAGAGAAGGCTGGGGGAGGAGACCCACTGGAACAGCTGTTGAGAGACAGATGTTAGCCTTCCCGTCAAGGCCATCCAGTGTGTTCTTTAACGTGCACAGGCTCTCCTGCATACAGAGCCACGGCTTAACGTCCCATCCGACGGACGGCGGCCTTTCCAAGCCCATCGGTGTCCCCTACTGACCATGGGCAGGGCAAGGAATTTTACGAAGATAAATCTCAATGCTGTCTTAGCTGGGACTCGAACCTGCGAACTGCATATCGCTAGCCTGGCGCGCTACCGACTGAGCCCCCCCCCCGCCCGCCCCTATTTCAGTCTGGAAGAGTCAGATCTCTCTGCCGATTTAAAACAGACCACTTCATTAAGATGTCGCAAGAGAGATTGCATTACGATGTCAAGAATACAATTTTAGAGTTGGGTTGGGTTGTTTTACCTCTGAGCGGCACTTTTTTGCACACCATGGGCTAAATGGCCAAATCACATGGACCCCGAAGGCTCAGAGAAGGTTGGGAGAGGGGACCCACTGGAACAGCTGTTGGGAGACAGATGGTAGCCTCCCGTCAAGGCCATCCAGCGTGTTCTTTAACGTGCACAGGGTATGGCTCACCCGCACACGGGGCCACGGCTTAACGTCCCATCCGACGGACGGCGGCCTTTCCAAACCCATCGGATACAATTTTAGAGAAAGAATATAACTCGTTGCAGAGGACGATTTTATTAATATAAGAATTCATTATCATCTTTTTATTCCTGAAAATAAATGCCATTTAGTTGATTTTTACTTTTGGATGACACTCTATCCCTCTAGTAGCTATGCCACTGCTACTTCATAATATGTGTTATAACGACACACATAAAAAATTTCAATTGTACCATGCAAAAGCGATCAATAATCGTGTCAAACGAAACTAGTCGCATTTTCTTGACCGTGAAAAACAGATTTTATCACCGTGTGAATCGAAACTGTTTGCCCTTTTTTTTGGACCGTGTAAATCGAGGGACAGGTACAGTCGCTCAAAAAAATATCCGAACACTACGGTTGATTACAGAATTCAGAAAAAATATCTGGCAACGATTTTTTTAGAAATTAGTGATCTGGCAACCTTCGTTTCACGTGATTACAGAATTCAGGAAAAATATCTGGAGCGTGTACAGCAACTGTACACGCTCCAGTTACCGTTCAGAGCAAACTGGAGCGTGTGCAGTTATTGCACACGCTCCAGTTTGCTGTGAACGGTAACTGCACACGCTCAATATTTCCGTGAGTGAGCCCACACGATCCAGGTTTAGAAATTAGCGATCTGGCAACCTTCGTGTCGAAAAAGTATCCGAACACTACGGTTGATTACAAAATTCAGAAAAAATATCTGTCAACGATTTTTTTAGAAATTAATGATCTGGCAACCTTCGTATCACGTGACACGAAGGTTGCCAGATCACTAATTTCTAAAACAAATCCCAGAAAAAATTACCAGATATTTTTTCTGAATTCTGTAATCAACCATAATGTTCGGATATTTTTTTGTGCGACTGTCTATATAAATTCCACCCATTCTTGCTTCACATAAATGCATATCATTCGCGTCCCGTTTAATTTACATTTCATGACCTTCTTTTTTAGTTTAGTTTCAAATTTTTTTTTGCCTCTGAATGCCGCGGCACAGCGGTTAAGTTTTGTTGGATTGTTTTACCTCTGAGCGGCACTTTTTCCCACACCATGGGCTAAATGGCCAGGTCACATGGACCCCGAAGACTCAGAGAAGGTTGGGGGAGGGGACCCACTGGAACAGCTGTTGGGAGATAGATGGTAGCCTCGCGTCAAGGCCATCCAGCGTGTTCTTTAACGTGCACAGGGTATGGCTCTCCCGCACACGGGTCCACGGCTTAACGTCCCATCCGACGGACGGCTGTCTTTCCAAGCCCATCGGTGTCCCCTACTGACCGTGGGCAGGGCGGGGAATTTTGCGGAGATAACTCTCAACGCTGACCTAGCTGGGACTCGAACCTGGGAACTACAGATTACGAGCCTGGCGCGCTACCGATTGAGCCACCCCCGCCCCACAGCTGTTAAGAAACAATGACTTACCTAAATGCCAGTATCGACAAAACGACTTCGAAATCCGAAGGAATAAATTGATGGCATAAAAATGATTTATTTCACCAAAATATTCAAATCTTCCTTCCCTTTTCATAGGAACCAAAGAACTAAAAAAAATTATTTAATAAAAAAAGGGGGAGTTACTTTACTCTTAACGATGAAGTTCCAATTATCGAATTGAGAATCCTGTTTTTTCTTCCTCCTTTGCGTGTGTGTCTGTCATCACTTCTCCATTCTCGAGTGATGCATTCCAAAGGTATCGGATTGTCGAACGTTCACTCACGCGTGAAACGATCGAGATTGCGCAACAATAGAGCCTTTCGAAAGCTGTCGCGTCGCTCTGTGACGTCATAACGATTAAAATGGTGAGAAGCGGATTTCGGTGGTTTGGTAATTTCTCTATCTCCTTATAGTTCAAAAACGGTCATTTAAGAAGCTATTAAATGGTTGAAACCTGGTTTTATTGTTTCAGTCGAATACTGGTATAGAAAACTGTCGATATAATGAACGCCAGACTAAAGAAAGAGACAGTATAACGAAATTTTTTTCTCCACTTCCATTCGACGAGTGTGCTACTTTAACGAAATTAAAATTTACTTCGATTCCAAAAAAAAAAACTGCATAGAGAAACTTGTAAAAAGAAATTCTTTAAATAATATATGCAATGTACATTTTAGCATCTGGCAACACAATGATTTATAAGCTGTGAAATATTTAGCCCAGTGGTTCTCAATCTTTTTATGCTTCACGTACCCCCTGGAAATGTGTATGCAACTGGCGTACCCCTTATAGAGATGGATAAAACTATTTTGGGTTGTTTTACCTCTGAGCGGCACTTTTTTGCACACCTTGGTCTAAATGGCCAGGTCACATGGACCCCGAAGGCTCAGAAAAGGTTGGGGGAGGGGACCCACTGGAACAGCTGTTGGGAGACAGATGGTAGCCTCCCGTCAAGGCCATCCAGCGTGTTCTTTAACGTGCACAGGGTATGGCTCTCCCGCACACGGGGCCACGGCTTAACGTCCCATCCGACGGACGGCTGCCTTTCCAAGCCCATCGGTGTCCTCTACTGACCGTGGGCAGGGCGTGGAATTTTGCGGAAATAAATCTCAACGCTGACCCAGCTGGGACTCGAACCTGGGAACTACAGATTACGAGCCTGGCGCGCTACCGACTGAGCCACCCCCGCCCCACATATTTTAGAAGTTACAGTGTTTCGAAGCTAGATTCTCTTTGACATAGCATGGAAGTTTTCTAATATTCTATTATTGTTTAGCAGTGTAGTCCAGCGCTTCTGTGGTAAGACCGCCGTCAGTCGGATGGGACGTTAAGCTGTTGCCCCTTGTGTGGGAGAGCCATACTCTGTGCATGTTAAAGAACACGCTGGAGGGCCTTGATGCGAAGGCTACCATCTGTCTCTCAACAGCTGTTCCAGTGGGTCCCCTCACCCAACCTTCTCTGAGCCCTCGGGGTTGTTGTGACCTGCCATTTACCCCATTGTTTTGCAAAAAAGTGCCGCTCAGAGGTAAAACAACCCAATCCAACATAGCTCTTCTTTGTAATAAAAAGAAAGAAGTTTAAAAATTGCGGTTTCTGTTTCACAGAGCAACCAACCGCAGACATAGCTAAAAAATGCAAATAGTCGAGATCACCTGAGAGAGAAAATGTAACAGACGATGCTCCATAGTCTAACAGTTCTTTAAAAATTGCCGCAAAGGCTTTAGAAACTGTATATTCTGGAGATTGATAGCCTCGTTAATGTTTTATAGTGCCACAGGGACCTCTTGATTACTGATAATTACTAATATAATGAATTTACAGCATGGAAGATGAGGAGCGATGATTCTCAGACGCAGTGGTGCAATGAAGAAAGCGAAAACAGGACGCTTTAGTGGCAATTCCCAGTGACGACAACAACAGGTGAGGAAGGAAATAGGATGCTGGGAAGAAGAAATCTATAAAAGAAATGATGGAATCAGCTAAGGATGAAGGTGGAGTTGGGTTACTCCGGGGCGAGGTTGGCTCAGTCGGTAGCGCGCCAGGCTCGCAATCTTCAGTTCACAGATTCGAGTTCCAATAGTGCGAGGGTTCAGATTTGCTTTCGTTAAACATCACCCTCTCCTCGGAGAATAAGGGGATATTGAAAGGCTTGGAAAGGTCACCGTCCGTCGGATGGGACGTTAAGCAGTGACTCCATGTGCCCGTTAACAAACAAGCTAGATGGCTTTGACAGGAGGCTTCCATCTGTCTCCTAAAAGCTGTCCAGTGGGTTCCCTTCTCCCAACTTTCTCTGAGCTCTCGGTATCTTTGCTATCTGGTTATTTAGCCCATTTTGTGCAAAAAGAGTGCCTCTCATGAGTAAAGCAACTCAACAGAGAACCCTTTTTATACTTTCGAAGAGCAAGTGTGGAAACTGGAAACCGGAATTCTCTGCGAAAAATATCCTGCGAAAAATATCCTGAAAAAATATCCTGCGAAAAATATCCTGAAAAAATATCCTGCGAAAAATATCCTGTCGGAGATACACCGATGAGTTCAGAGATCATATATCTGTTTCCTCTGCGTTTTATCTTCCGGCTCATCTTCTATATCTACTCGGCAGCCGGTGAGGGGGGAGGGAGGGAGTTACAAGTTGTCAGCTTCCTGTAGAGTCTAAATACACGCTCCAGATGAGATGATATCCGGTTTCTCCCTAGTCTCCTGCTGCTGGTAATCCCTCTCAGCAATCAGGGATAGCAACATCTCGAAGAAGATGCTTTCAGTGGGATTGGATGAAAGAGAACAGAGTCCCAGATCCAATGCCCAGCGAGATCCATCAGTCTCAAAGTTATTAAAAAGAAGAGAATTTTTGTCGCCTCTCATCATTCACATTCATTTTTTACAGGGAAGCATCTTCGTCCCATGCAACAGCAAGTTCGTTCTCGAATGCATCTCAAAGAATATTGCGAAAGGTTTATGCACAGAATTCTTTCTCCAGTTCAGTCTTGCCGTGTGGTACGTGTTCCTGGAAATGATATAAATAAAGTCTTGAGTTTCTTTCAGATTTATTGTTTTTTTCCGGCGGGGACATTAAGAGAGATCATTTGTCATTCAAAAGCCATTTGATGTGCCGTAGAGAAAAATTGACGTTTCTCCGAACTCTCCGGACATGACGTCACAAGATGGAAGTCCGATGCAATCCATGTAAACGAGTTTCAGCATTGTTTTCTTCCTACGCTTTTGATGTCGATGGTGGCCTAGTGGTTTGACAACTGGAGTTTTTTTATTGTTGTTTACGCAACGACTGTTGTTGGGTTGTTTTATCTCCGAGTGATACTTTTTCTGCACACAATGGACTAAATGGACAGGTGACAAAGGCCCCGAAGGCTCAGAGAAGGTTGAGAGAGGAGACCCATTGGAAGAGCTATTGGGAAGTCAGATGACAGCTCCCATCAAGGCTATCCAGCGTTTTCCAGTTGGGACTCGAACCTGGAAGTTCCCAAGTCCAGTCCAGAGTCCTAACTGGGCCAGTGTTGAGATTTATCTCCAAAAATCTCCCTGCCCTACCCACGGTCAGTAAGCGACACCGATGGGCTTGGAAAGGCTGCCATCCATTAGATGGAACATTAAGCCGTGGCCACATGTGCGGGAGAGCTATACCCTGTACACGTTAAAGAACACGCTGGAAGACTTGACGGGAGGCTACCATCTGTCTCCCCACAGCTGTTCCAGTGAGTCACCTTCCCCAACCTTCTCTGACCCTTCGAGGTAAAACAACCCAAGAATATCTATTACAGCTACAAACTTTTATCAAACCTCTGAGAGGCTGTTGAGCGCAATTTATTAATTTATTCTTATTGACTTCTGAAAAAAATAACATAACTAAAATCACGATGCATTAATAAAGTACGAAAATAAAATGCCCAGCGTTAAAGATATGAAACCAAACTTTTCGTAAGTCAGCCAAATTGCAACGAAGTTCTGATAGGAATCTGTCACTATAATACAGTATGAGGAAAATCGGGAAAGAGGAACTGAATAGTAACGGGACTGACACCTCCCATAGAGAGCGCTTTCCCCTCCTGTGACGTCACGCTTATGAGCCTCCCACTACTACTCTTTATTAATATTCATTATTTCCCCACCACAGCCACCCCTTTAGTGATGTTCTTAATTTCCCCCCACCCCACCCACTTATTAATATCCATACTCAATAATGGGGAGGGTAGTGGGAGGCGCACAAGGGTGACGTCAGGCTGCCCCAGAGAGTCTCACCTCTACTTAGCTGAGCAGAAATTCAAGAGAAGCATCTGTGGAATCACGGATATTCGCTGTCGGTTTTATAATCTTTTTAATGTACCCACCTTCTATAAAAGTGATTTTTTTTTTCTGATTAGACATTTGATGTAAATCGACGTTAAATCGATCTTTCTTCAGTGAGGCCAATGATCAAATGCAGCAAAACTTCGAATTAGGTTTGGTGTCGACACCTGGCGAAACTTAAGCGTGTGACTGATTCAAGAGTTTATTTGAGTTGTTTTACCTCTGTATGGTTCTCTTTTGCTCCCAAACAATGGGCTAAATGGCCAGGTGAACCATGTTCCAAAGGCTCAGGGGGCGGGGGTGGCTCAGTCGGTAGCGCGCCAGGCTCGTAATCTGTATTTCCCAAGTTCGAGTCCCAGCTGGGTCAGCGTTGAGATTTATCTCCGCAAAATTCCCCGCCCTGCCCACGGTCAGTAGGGGACACCGATGGGCTTGGAAAGGCCGCCGTCCGTCGGATAGGACGTTAAGCAGTGGCCCCGTGTGCAGGAGAGCCATACCCTGTGCACGTTAAAGAACACGCTGGATGGCCTTGACGGGAGGCTACCATCTGTCTCCCAACAGCTGTTCCAGTGGGTCCCCTCCCCCAACCTTCTCTGAGCCTTCGGGGTCCATGTGACCTGGCCATTTAGCCCATTGTGTGCAAAAAAGTGCCGCTCAGAGGTAAAACAACCCAACCCAACCCAAAGGCTCAGAGAAAGTTGAACGAAAGTGATCCACTGAATAGCTGTTAGGACAAATGACTGAAGATATCTTTCAAGGCCATCCAGTGTATTCTCTAACATACATAGGCAACAGCATAGTCAGGTGATGTTGAGCCCTGACGTAATACTTCTTTACCGGGCACCTTCCCTCACAATAAAAATATTTTTTTAGAAAGGCATTAGCCCTTCCAGTGTCCAGCCTGGAAAACTGGTTTACATCCAGAGGCCAAATTTAATTTTAAAATCTTTTTTTCAAATAGCTAATGAAAAGAATTATGACATGTTATGTGCCAAATTAATTAGCATTTAATTCTGGATTTTCTGAAAATAAAATATTTAACAAAAATTACAACAAATATTGTTTTAATAGAACTTTTTAGCGGTAGCTAGGTAGTCACTGGAAGGAGAGCTATGCACCAATCCCCTGTGATGATGCATAGAACCGGCCAGGCCTAGCACCTAATGTCCGACCCCGCCTTCTCGTGATGCGGACCGTTAGTACCTTTCAAAAGAGATACTCTCTTGTGGAAGTGAACGGAAGGGGAAGGCTGCCAGATTAGTGTGGCCTACTGATCTGGACAACTATGGTTACTTTTCTTTTTTTTCTACCCTGCTGAGGAGTGGTCAACCACACAGGGTCCTGGTGCTGACCATATAAACCCACTGGACTGGACAGATATATGGCTCTGAGCTTGACTATGGATCCTGATTTTGCTGCACTGGTGGGCTTCTGTGGAGGGAAAATCTTCCACTGTGTTTTCTGTTGGTTTGTGGGTTGACAACCCCAAGTGAATAGATTCACAGGATATGTTTATCAGCTGGTGGATAATCCTGAGCAGAGGTCATCGCAGGCACCTGAACTCTTTGCTTCTACTGGCATCGTCAAATTCTACATTGGAGGAAGTCTTCCAGTGTAGATGGCTTCAGCCTTTAATGGTGGGGGAACGGGCTGTGTGGGAATTATGCTGATGATTGGTGGGGGAATTATGCTGATGATTTAGCCTTTTTGGCAAATGACGTTGATGAGATGAACGCTTTCACTCGAGCTGTTGATGAAACTGGTACTAGAGTAGGTTTGGTTATAAACAGAGAAAACTAAAGTGATGAAAATTGGTCAGGCAGGCTGTGATTCAGTTAATCTGAGTGGTTGCAATCTTGAACAGGTGTCACAGTTTAATTATCTTTGGAGCTATGTAACAGATAATGGTGATGTGCGGCATGAGATTAACAGACGAATAGGGATTGCTGCCGGGACTTTTAAGAATCTATGGAGAGTGTGGAGAAATAGGCGCATACACTTAAAGACTAAAATTACGCTGTATAATAGTTCGGTTCTTTCTAGGGTTAGTTATGGTAGTGAAACTTGGACGCTATGTAAACAAGATAACAGGAAACTAGATGCTTTTGATTCTAGATGCTTACGCAGTATCTTGGGCATTAGGTGGTTCAACTTTGTAACTAATGATGAGGTTAGGCAAAGGAGTTTGCAACCTCCTTTAAGCAGCATATTGTGCAGAGAGAGATTCCGTTGGTTTGGCCATGTTGCCCGTATGAATAATTATAGATTGGCGAATAGGATTATGAACAGTGTGCCTAAAGGCCTCAGAAAGAAGGGGAGACCTAGGATGCGGTGGGCAGACAATGTCAAACAGGACTTTGTTAGAATTGGTGTGCAGTGGCCAGATGCAGCAGATGTAGCTCAGGACAGATATGCTTGGAGAACTAAATTACGCGATCTGGTTGGACCTCCGTAGCCCATCGCTGCTTGATGAATAAAAAAACACAAATTAAAAAAATTATTTAAAAAACACCAGTAGACAGAAATGATTATAATGCACATGAATAGAAAGGCTATTTATTTCTGAATAAGAAAAGAATTATTTTCATGTTTAAAATAAACATTTCTTCTGATTAGTAATTTTTTTCTCCATACCATACTTTGAGAAAAGTCCAGTCTTGTTGCAGAGTCCAATAAACAAGTCATCTTTAGAATATCTTTAACAAATAACTAATCAACAAAAATAGGTTATGTTACAAACCAAATTAAAGAGAATTTAATACTGAATTTTACAGAAACATAAAATTTGAACACTACAGTAACATCTGAATTTTAATAACAGTGGCTTACAGTGGTATACCAAAAAAAATAGGTACAGTCGCTCAAATAAGAATCCGAACACTACGGTTGATTACAGAATTCAGAAAAAATATCTGGCAACGATTTTTTTTAGAAATTAGTGATCTGGCAACCTTCGTTTCACGTGATTACAGAATTAAGGAAAAATATCTGGAGCGTATACAGCAACTGTACACGCTCCAGTTACCGTTCACAGCAAACTGGAGCGTGTGCAGTTACTGCACACGCTCCAGTTTGTGTATCACACAGTATTTCGTGTGTGACACGAAAGTTGCCAGATCACTAATTTCTAAAAAAATCGTTGCCAGATATTTTTTCTGAATTCTGTAATCAACCGTAGTGTTCGGATTCTTATTTGAGCGACTGTACCTATTTCATAACTACTTAAAAAATATTCCATTTTTAAAAAATAGCAGTTTTTTTGGTTAATTATGAGATTTTCGAAACTTTACGGAAAAATGTGTTTATAATAGTTCAAATCAAACTTCTGAACTTAAATCAGGTGATTACTTCAATACAGAATAACGTTAATAAACAAATCGGCATTACCGTATAGTGATTCTGAAATATGCCAATCAGATGGCTTTATCAAATTATTTATATTGAAGTTTAACAAAATATGCATCAAATGAAAAAATATATTATTCATAAAGCCTAAATTATATATTTTAGAAAATATCTGTAAAAAAATTTAAAACAGCATTTTTTTTAACGAAAACGGATATATACGTCCTGGACCCTTGAAGGGATTGGATTGGATTGTTTTACCTCTGAGCGGCACTTTTTTGCACACCATGGGCTAAATGGCCGGGTCACAAGGACCCCGAAGGCTCAGAGAAGGTTGGGGGAGGGGACCCACTGGAACAGCTGTTGGGAGACAGATGGTAGCCTCGAGTCAAGGCCATCCAGCGTGTTCTTTAACGTGCACAGCGTATGGTTCTCCCGCACACGGAACCACGGCTTAACGTCCCATCCGACCGGCGGCGGCCTTTCCAAGCCCATCGGTGTCCCCTACTGACCGTGGGCAGGGCGGGGAATTTTGCGGAGATAAATCTCAACGCTGACCCAGCTGGGACTCGAACCTGGGAACTACAGATTACGAGCCTGGCGCGCTACCGACTGAGCCAAACCCGCCCCAGGTTACAAGGACTCCGAAGGCTCGGAGAAGGTTGGGGGAGGGGACCCACTGAAACAGTTGTTGGAAGAGAGATGTTAGCCTCCCGTCGAGACCATCCAACGTATTCTTTAACGTGCATAGGGTATGGCTCTCCCGCGCACGGAACCACAGCTTAACGTCCCATCTGACGCCTTTCCAAGCCCATCGGTGTCCCTTGCTGACCGAGGGCAGGGCGGGGAGTTTTGTGGAGATAAATCTCAACGCTGGTCCAGGTGGGACTCGAACCTGGGAACTTCAGATTACGAGCCTTTCAAACTACTGACTGAGCCACTCCCGCCCCGGCAGTGTATGGTGTGCTCATTTTCAAAGAGGGAAAGTGGGAGTTTTTTCCACTTTGCACCAGGGGAGGAGGGCTAAACAGAATTCAACGGAGTCATGACGAACTCTAAGAGTAAACTCGGTAGGGGTTTTGCTGGATTGCGAAGTGTCTGACTACGGAGTAAGCAGTTATGCAGCGTCAGGTTACAAAGTGTCAGATTATGGAGTGTCGGGTTACAGAGTGTCTGATTAAAGAGTTTGAGATTATAAAGTGTCTGATTAGAGGGTGTCGTATGAGGATCGGGTTACAGAGTGTCAGATTATGAAGTTTCGGATTACAGAGTGTCAGATTATGAAGGGTTCGGATTACAGAGTGTTAGACTAGGAGTGTTGGGTTAGAGAGTTTCAGATTATGGAGTTTCAAATTATGAAGTGTCAGGTTGTGGAGTGTCAGATTACAGAGTATCGGGTTACGAGTGTTGTGTTATGGAGTGTTGGGTTACGAACTGTTAGATTATGAAGTGTCGGATTACAGAGTGTCGAAATCTGGAGTGTCAGATTATGAAGCATCATATATGAAGTGGCAGATTACAGAGTGTTGGTTTACAGAGGGTCGGAATATGGAGTGTCAGATTATAAAGTGTCAGATTGCAGAGTATCAGATTATGAAGTGTTGGATTACAGAGTGTCAGATTATGAAGTGTTGGATTACAGAGTGTCAGATTATGAAGTGTCGTATTACAGAGTGCCAGATTTTTTAGTGTCGAATTCCAGAATATTTGGTTACCAAGTGTCAGATTACGGAGTACCGGGTAACAGAGTGTCGGAGTAGGGAGTGTTGGATATGGGAAACTGATGCTAAACTGAGTTTAAAAGGCTCCCGGTAATAAAATAATAACCCACTGGATTTCTGTATGATGAATAGCATCTGAATCCCAATGAAAATCTTGCATTTCATTGGGCATAAAATATTGAGTCACGAGGCTTTGGGTTGGGTTGTTTTACTCTGAGCGGCACTTTTTTGCACACCATGGGCTAAATGGCCAGGTCACATGGACCCCGAAGGCTCAGAGAAGGTTGGGGAAGAGGACCCACTGGAACAGCTGTTGGGAGACGGATGGTAGCCTCCCGTCAAGGCCATCCAGCGTGTTCTTTAACGTGCACAGGGTATGGCTCTCCCGCACACGGGGCCACGGCTTAACGTCCCATCCGACGGACGGCGGCCTTTCCAAGCCCATCGGTGTCCCCTACTGACCGTGGGCAGGGCGGGGAGCTTTGCGGAGATAAATCTCAACGCTGACCCAGCTGGGACTCGAATCTGGGAAATGCAGATTACGAGCCTGGCGCGCCTGCGACTGAGCCCCCCCCCCCCACCACCACCACCGTCGATATCAAGTGTCTTAAAAGTAAAATTATCTTGAGCCAAGTAGGATACGAACCGACGACCTCCTGATAACATCTACGAACCCTTATCAAAAGATCGTGGTTCGTAGATGCTATCAGCAGATCGTGGGTTCGTATTCTCCTTGTCTCAAGACAGATATTTTCTCTGAAACATTTACTATCGACGGTGAACTAGGAGTGAATATTTCCCAACTTTTAAGATGCCATTATTTTTTATATCTTGTACGCCGATGGAGAAAATCTCTTCCAACATTTTTTAGGGGGGTAGGCGCGCAAACGAATTACACGTGACCACGTGTTTTATTCGCATGGAGCGCTTATATGCAGGCCCGGGCCTAAAAAGAAATAAACGGGGTTGGGGGGCAAGAAATTCAATCGAGCCATAAACAAGAGTCAAAAGAGTGGTTTTCAATTCCAGCGTAATAGCATTTCACCCTCGGTTTTAGTTGATTTTAAAAATACAATACGCAAAAATGAAATACACGTACGTTTAATAATTTCCTGTACAGTCGCTCAAAAAAGTTTCCGAACACTATGGTTGATTACAGAAATCAGAAAAAATATCTGGAGCGCGTACAGCAACTGTACACGCTCCAGTTACCGTTCACAGCAAACTGTACACGCTCCAGTTTGCTGTGAACGGTAACTGCACACGCTCAATATTTCTGTGAGTGAGCCGACACGATCCAATGTGCTGTGAACATTAACCGCAACCGCTCCAGTTTGCTGTGAACGGTAACTGCACACGCTCCATATTCATTGCATTATATATTCATACGCATAATATATTTTAAAAAAGAATCCGAACACTATGGTTGATTGCAGAATTCAGAAAAAATATCTTGCAACGATTTTTTTTCCCCAGAAATTAGTGATCTGGCAACCTTCGTGTCACGTGATTATAGAAATCAGGAAAAATATCTGGAGCGTGTACAGCAACTGTACACACTCCAGTTACCGTTCACAGCAAACTGGAGCGTGTGCAGTTACTGCACACGCTCCAGTTTGCTGTGAACGGTAACTGCACACGCTCAATATTTCCGTGAGTGAGCCCACACGATCTAGTATCAAAATAATGTGACCACCTACAGTCAGAAAAGTATCCGAACACGTGTCACGTGACACGAAGGTTGCCAGATCACTAATTTCTAAAAAAATCGTTGCCAGATATTTTTTCCGAATTCTGTAATCAGCCATAGTGTTCGGATACTTTTTTGAGCGACTGTACACATAGAAATCTCCTCACATTCGGTTCTAAAGCAAAACAAGTACCAAGAACTGAATCCCCAATTCAGCTGAATCATTGGAACTGTGGTAGCTACTCCCCTGTGCATAGAGTACGGCTCTTCTGCATACTGGTCCAGGTCTTAACGTCTCATCCGACAGATGGCATCTTTTCCAAGATGTCCTTTCCTCTATTGATGCCTTCTCTCTCACTAAAATCAGAAGGATGTAGGTGGGAGGGGGAGCTCAGTTGAGAATGTGCCAGGCTCGTAATCTGCGTTTCCCAGGTTCGAGTCCCACCTCAACCACCGTTGAGAGTTACCTCTGCAAAACTTCCAGCCCTGCCTTCGATCAGTAGGGGATACAGATGGGATTGGAAAGGAAACCGTCCGTCAGATTGAACATTCAGCCGTGGTCCCATGCGCACATTAAAGAACATGCTGGATGGCCCTGACGGAAAGCTCCTGACACCTGTCTCCTAGTAGTTGTCCAGTAGGCCCGTCCCTTCTACCTTCTCTGAGCCGTTGGTGTCCTTGTGACCTGGCCATTTTGCCCGTTGTGTGCACAAAAAACTGCAGCTGAGAACTAAAACAATGCAACCAATATTAGAATGCAGGTTAATGGATAAAATCTAAATCCAGGCACAGTAGGGTTGGGTTGGGCTGTTTTACCTCTGAGCGGCACTTTTTTGCACACCATGGGTTAAATGGCCAGGTCACATGGACCCCGAAGGCTCAGAGAAGGTTGGGGGAGGGGACCCACTGGAACAGCTGTTGGGAGACAGATGGTAGCCTCCCGTCAAGGCCATCCAGCGTGTTCTTTAACGTGCAGAGGGTGTGGCTCTCCCGAACACGGGGCCACGGCTTAACGACCCATCCAACGGACGGCGGCCTTTCCGAGCCCATCGGTGTCCCCTACTGACCGTGGACAGGGCGGGGAATGCACAGTAGGAACTCGAACCTGAGTATGTCACGGGATGAGTATGACGCGCTACCGACTGAGCGAATCTGGCTCCTCCAGTTTTTTAAACGTACAAACAATAAAACAGCAAATAAAAAGTTCCATCACCAACCATAAAAAAACAGCCAATAAAAAAACAAACAGGAAATAGCCCTCGTTTTCTTTGCAACGTGCAAGAAGAAGAAAAAATTCTTCAATTCTAAGCTCAACGGCCTACTTGTTCTTTTTTTTGTGACTGGTAGTGAGCACCCAGTTTGCTTGGCCAGAATGACTGCGGAGCGTTAAAGGTCTGTCGTCCCCCTCCTCCCCCATCTCCCCCCCCATCTCCCTCCCTACCGATCCCTTTACCCAGCTGGGTTCGTTGGGGGAATCGATCATCGTTCGTGTCGCTAACAGGAACGAATTGGCCGAACAAGGCGGAATTTTTGCTACTTACCTGAGCCAATCAATAGATGGGGGACATCGCTGGCTGCCGCCGAAATGGACTTAACGTCCATTGTTTACATGACGCGAGAGTGGTGAAAATGGCGGGAAACCGGTCGGAGCAGGAAGAGGTTGAAGGATTGGTTTCTATTTTTATCTCCACTGTTTTCGTTTTCATCTTCTTGTATTTTTTTACGCGTGATCATTTTCTGAAGATCAATTTTTTTTTTTTGATTGACTTGGTGGTCAGCAATCGATGTTGTGGTCTTTTTTTGCGGTCGGTAATCAACTGAGGGTCCGTCCCATGGCCGAATGGTTAGCGCGCTTGGCTACTGATTTAAGGGACCTGGGTTCGAGCCCCGGGTAAGGCATGGCTGTTTGTGTCGTTTTTCTGCTGAGGTCCTACCATCCTCTCAGACCTTCTACTATGGTATAAACTGACAGGCTCCTGTCAGACCTCTGTGGCAAGCAGCTGCTTGAGGGGGTAATCAACTGATTGTGGCCTGTGACATCAAGCTTTATTTTATCAACTTTCTGGTGAGTTTTATTTAAATTTTTTTAAAGAATTTTTATAACCACAAAATTTGTTTTGCAATTTGCAGTTTCATTCTGAGCAATTTAATTTAATTATTTAAAAATCTTTTTCGTCGATGAAATAAAAACAGTGGTTTTTTTCCAATCGATTTCTTTCACATTTTGAATATTTTAATGCAAATTTAGTTAATTGATCAAAAAATAAACAGAAATTGTAATTTCCTTCTCACCCTAATGATTTTTGTAGTTCTTAATTAAAATTCCCCGCCCTGCCCACGGTCAGTAGGGGACACCGATGGGCTTGGAAAGGCCGCCGTCCGTCGGATGGGACGTTAAGCCGTGGCCCCGTGTGCGGGAGAGCCATACCCTGTGCACGTTAAAGAACACGCTGGATGGCCTTGACGGGAGGCTACCATCTGTCTCCCAACAGCTGTTCCAGTGGGTCCCCTCCCCCAACCTTCTCTGATCCTTCGGGGTCCATGTGACCTGGCCATTTAGCCCATGGTGTGCAAAAAAGTGCAGCTCAGAGGTAAAACAACCCAACGTTAAAGAACACGCTGGATGGCCTTGACGGGAGGCTACCATCTGTCTCCCAACAGCTGTTCCAGTGGGTCCCCTCCCCCAACCTTCTCTGATCCTTCGGGGTCCATGTGACCTGGCCATTTAGCCCATGGTGTGCAAAAAAGTGCAGCTCAGAGGTAAAACAACCCAACGTTAAAGAACACGCTGGATGGCCTTGACGGGAGGCTACCATCTGTCTCCCAACAGCTGTTCCAGTGGGTCCCCTCCCCCAACCTTCTCTGATCCTTCGGGGTCCATGTGACCTGGCCATTTAGCCCATGGTGTGCAAAAAAGTGCAGCTCAGAGGTAAAACAACCCAACCCAGTTCTTAATTAGCTCAGAAAATATCCTTCAAATAATTCTGTTTTCGAAGCTATAAGTATCTTTTCAGTAGAGCAGTACGTGATACCTTTTAGAATTAAATGCAGAAATTTAAAATTTTTAGAAATTGAAATAGAATTTGTATTTACGCTTCGTGAGCCTAATAATCATAAATCGTACCATGATATTAAAAACCATCTGATACAGTCACTCAAAAATATCCAAACACTATGCTTGATCACAGAATTCAGAAAAAAATATCTGGCAACGATTTTTTTGAGAAATTAGTGATCTGGCAACCTTCGTGTCACGTGATTACAGAATTCAGGAAAAATATCTGGAGCGTGTACAGCAACTGTACACACTCCAGTTACCGTTCACAGCAAACTGGAGCGTGTGCAGTTACTGCACACGCTCCAGTTTGCTGTGAACGGTAACTGCACACGCTCAATATTTCCGTGAATGAGCCCACACGATCTAGTATCAAAATAATATGACCACCTACAGTCGCTCAAAAAAGTATCCGAACACTATGGTTGATTACAGAATTCAGAAAAAAATATCTGGCAACGATTTTTTTTTTAGAAATTAGTGATCCGGCAACCTTCGTGTCACGTGATTACAGAATTCAGGAAAAATATCTGCAGCGTGTACAGCAACTGTACACGCTCCAGTTACCGTTCACAGCAAACTGGAGCGTGTGCAGTAACTGCACACGCTCCAGTTTGCTGTGAACGGTAACTGCACACGCTCAATATTTCCGTGAGTGAGCCCACACGATCTAGCATCAAAATAATATGACCACCTACAGTCGCTCAAAAAAATATATCCGAACACTATGGTTGATCACAGAATTCAGAAAAAAATATCTGGCAACGATTTTTTTAGAAATTGGTGATCTGGCAACTTCGTGTCACGTGACACAAAGGTTGCTAGATCACTAATTTCTAAAAAAATCGTTGCCAGATATTTTTTTCTGAATTCTGTGATCAACCATAGTGTTCGGATACTTTTTTGAGCGACTGTACAATGCCTGAGTTAAGTATTGAAATTCGTGCAATTTTACGTCATTAGCGCGTTTGGCTAATTAATCTAAAGGACCTGGGTTCGAATCCCGGAAAAGGCACGGATGTTCGTGATGTTTTTCTGCTGAGGTCCTGCTATCCTCTCAGACCTGCTACTCTGGCGTATAAACTGACAGGCTCCTGTCAGACCTCTGTTGCAAGCAGCTGCTTGGGAGGTATTTATTATTATTTTTTGTAATTTTTAAACAGTCTGAAAATAAAAGGCCGTTAAAATAGTATAATTGCACATATTTTTTTGTTTAAAAATTCTTCAATTTATTATTTAATCTGTTTTATTCTATATTATTCTATAATTATAATCGCCTGTCTGTCTGTAGACATCGAACTTTTTTGTTTAAAGATATAAATTAAAAATTCTTTTTCTGTTGGATAGGTATTGATGAAATATTTCGATATGCACTATCCGAATCTCTCTAAAGCTAATAGGGGCGGGGGTGGCTCAGTCGGTAGCACGCCAGGCTCGTAATCTGTTGTTCCCAGGTTCGAGTCCCAGCTGGGTCAGCGTTGAGATTTATCTCCGCAAAATTCCCCGCCCTGCCCACGGTCAGTAGGGGACACCGATGGGCTTGGAAAGGCCGCCGTCCGTCGGATGGGACGTTAAGCCGTGGTGGAGAGAGCCATACCCTGTGCACGTTAAAGAACACGCTGGATGGCCTTGACGGGAGGCTACCATCTGTCTCCCAACAGCTGTTCCAGTGGGTCCCCTCCCCCAACCTTCGCTGAGCCTTCGGGGTTCCTTGTGACCTGGCCCTTTAGCCCATGGTGTGCAAAAAAAGTGCCGCTCAGAAGTAAAACAACCCAAAACAACCCTTCATCCGATTCATTCCTATTTAGCTACAGAAAGCCACATTATTTCAAAGTGGGGCGGGAATGGCTCAGTCGGTAGCGGGCCAGGCTCGTAATCTGTAGTTCCCAGGTTCGAGTCCCAGCTGGGTCAGCGTTGAGATTTATCTCCGCAAAATTCCCCGCCCTACCCACGGTCAGTAAGGGACACTGATGGGCTTGGAAAGGCCGCCGTCCGTCGGATGGGACGTTAAGCCGTGGCCCTGTGTGTGGGAGAGCCATACCCTGTGCACGTTAAAGAACACGCTGGATGGCCTTGACGGGAGGCTACCATCTGTCTCCCAACAGCTGTTCCAGTGGGTCCCCTCCCCCAACTTTCTCTGAGCCTTCGGGGTCCATGTGACCTGGCCATTTAGCCCATGGTGTGTAAAAAAAGTGCCGCTCAGAGGTAAAACAACCCAAATCTAAAGCTAAAATTACGCCCTCTGACGTAATTTAAACGCCAGAAAACGTAAATTTTTAAACGTAAATTTCGAAAATTCCGAAATTTCAAACGAATATAGCAAACGATATATTTATGCTAGAAATTCGAAATTTTGGTGATGGAATGTGAAGGTCACGAAGTTTCCATTGCCAACAATGAGTTGACCCCTTAGACCCAGAGGGGGTGGTAAAATACACCTTTTTAGTTTTAGCAGATAATTGTTTGTTTTTAGAGATAAATGAAAAATTATTTTTTGGTTAGATAAAAGGAATTGATAATATATTATGATTCACACTTTTCAAACTTCCGAAAACTATAATTGCGCCCTCTAACGGTGGAATAATTTGCAAATTCCAAAATTTCGAACAAATATAGCAAACGACGTATTTAAACTAGAATTTTTTCATTTTGGTGGTGGAATGTGAATGCCAATACATGTTTCCATTAGCAACAATGAATTGACCTCTTAGACCTAGGGGGTGGGAAAAGATAATTTTTTTGTTTTGGCAGATAGTTGTTTGCATTTTAGAGAGAAATGAAAAATCTTTTTAAGGTTAGATAGCTGCTTGAGGGGGGTATTTATTTTTTATTTTTTTACAGGGGGATAAAAAGATTAAAAGTTACCGAAGTGGCCCGAGAAATATGCAAAGTGGAAAGATGAGGAGACAGTCTCCAATCGTGCTGCTCAAGCTTCGTTCAAGAAGTTCAAAGCCTTGAAAGTAAGCCGCGATATCGGAAGATCCGCAACATCCTGTGTCTCGCTGTTGAAGCTGATCCATCGACAAGCACTTGTCCGAAGTTTGCTGTTCACAAGCAAATAGAGTGCGGTGTTTGCGAGGCATCTGTAAGGTAACCAGGAATTGCCGAAGAAGGGTTCAGCATGAACCGGCTACTCAACAAGCAAACTGTCATGTCGAAGTCTGCAGGAAACTTCTTGCTAATCCAATTCATCAGGCGAATTGTTATGTGCGATAAAAAAAATGGATCTGTTTCAACAATCCTAACAACACCCAAAAGCAGTGGCTGTACCTAGGCCTTTCCTGTCCCAAAGCGAGAGGCGGGGGTGGCTCAGTCGGTAGCGCGCCAGGCTCGTAATCTGCAGTTCCCAGGTTCGAGTCTCAGCTGGGTCAGCGTTGAGATTTATCTCTGCAAAACTCCCCGCCCTGCCCACGGTCAGTAGGGAACACCGATGGGCTTGGAAAGGCCGCCGTCCGTCGGATGGGACGTTAAGCTGTGGCCCCGTGTGCGGGAGAGCCATACCCTGTGCACGTTAAAGAACACGCTGGATGGCCTTGACGGGAGGCTACCATCTGTCTCCCAACAGCTGTTCCAGTGGGTCCCCTCCCCCAACCTTCTCTGAGCCTTCGGGATCCTTGTGACCTGGCCAGTTAGCCCATGGTGTGCAAAAAAACTGCCAGTCAGGGGCACAACCCAACGGGAAGAATACAGGAAGATCCTCACTAAGCCATTACATCACCGTTTCGGGTTGTGTTGGTTTGTTTTACCTCTGAGCGGCACTTTTTTGCACACCATGGGCTAAATAGCCAGGTCACATGGACCCCGAATGCTTAGAGAAGGTTGGGGGAGGGTATCCACTGGAACAGCTGTTGGGAGGCAGATGGTAGCCACCCGTGAAGGCCATCCAGCGTGTTCTTTAACGTGCACAGGGTATGGCTCTCCCGCACACGGGGCCACGGCTTAACGTCCCATCCGACGAACGGCGGCCTTTCCTAGCCCATCGGTGTCCCCTACTGACCGTGGGCAGGGCGGGGAATTTTGCGGAGATAAATATCAACGCTGACCCAGCTGGGACTCGAACCTGGGAACTACAGATTACGAGCCTGGCGTGCTACCGACTGAGCCCCCCCCCCCCCCATCACCGTTTAATCAAGCGAATTGTTAAGTCCGTGATGATTATTACGTGCGAATTGTTACGCGAGAATTTCTTACGTCGAAATTGTTACCTGACTTTTTCAACAGTCCGGACAAGCAAAAACAGTAATTTAACCCAGGCCAGCCGGCACTTCCTGTCCCAAAGAAGGGAAGATTCGAAACGAAAGTAATGCTGAGTGTTTGGTGGAATTTGAAGAGTGTAGTGCACTTCGAAACGTGCCATTAATACCAACCTCTACTCAGCACAACCGGCGCTCGGAAGCTCCGTGATGCTTCAACGCTGCCCAGGACTACTCAACAGACTTCAGGTACAGTCGCTCAAAAAAAATATCCGAACACTATGGTTGATTACAGAATTCAAAAAAAAATATCTGGCAACGATTTTTTTTCCCAGAAATTAGTGATCTGGCAACCTTCGTGTCACGTGACACGAAGGTTGCCAGATCACAAATTAAAAAAAAAATCGTTGCCAGATATTTTTTCTGAATTCTTCAATCAACCATAGTGTTCGGATACTTTTTTGAGCGACTGTAGGTGGTCATATTATTTTGATACTAGATCGTGTGGGCTCACTCACGGAAATATTGAGCGTGTGCAGTAACTACACACGCTCCAATTTGCTGTGAACGGTAACTGGAGCGTGGACAGTTGCTGTACACGCTTCAGATATTTTTCCTGAATTCTGTAATCATGTGACACGGAGGTTGCCAGATCACTAATTTTTTTTTTTTGGGGGGGGGAAATCGTTGCCAGATATTTTTTCTGAATTCTGCAATCAACCATAGTGTTCGGATATTTTTTTGAGCGACTGTACTCTTCCAACAAGACAACGCAAAACTGTACACTACACTTCCAAAGAAAAACTTCGAGAACTGGTATTTCAGTTTCTTCCTCACCCAGCTTATAATCCGGACCTAGCTCTTTACGACTACCACCTCTTTCGCTGCATGGATGATTTTCTTCGAGGTAGTCGATTTCAACTTGTCTGGAGTTTTTCACTTTCAAGGACCAAGCATGGTATCGAAGAGGAATCGAACAACTTTCCGGAAGATGGCTACGAACTATAGAAAATGAGCGGCATTTTTTGCACACCATGGGCTAAATGGCCAGCTCACAAGGACCCAGATGGCTCAGAGAAGGTTGAGGGTTGGGTTGGGTTGTTTTACCTCTGAGCGGCACTTTTTTGCACACTATGGGCTAAATGGCCAGGTCACACGGACCCCGAAGGCTCACAGAAGGTTGGGGGAGGGGACCCACTGGAACAGCTGTTGGGAGACAGATGGTAGCCTCCCGTCAAGGCCATCCAGCGTGTTCTTTAACGTGCACAGGGTATGGCTCTCCCGCACACGGGGCCACGACTTAACGTCCCATCCGACGGACGGCGGCCTTTCCAAGCCCATTGGTGTCCCCTACTGACCGTGGGCAGGGCGGGGAATTTTTGCGGAGATAAATCTCAACACTGACCCAGCTGGGACTCGAACCTGGGAACTACAGATTACGAGCCTGGCGCGCTACCGACTGAGCCACCCCCGCCCCGAGGTTGAGGGAGGGGACCCACTGGAACAACTGTTGGTAGACAGATGATAATCTCCTGTCAAGGCCATCCAGCGTGTTTTTTAAAGTGCATAAGTATTGACTCTCTCGCGCGCACGGAGTCACGGCTTAACGTCCCAACCGACGGACGGCGGCCTTTCCAAGCCCATCGGTGTCCCCTACTGATCGTGGGCAGGGCGGGTAATTTTGAGGAGATAAATCTCAACGCTGACCCAGCTCGGACTCGAACCTGGGAACTACAGATTACGAGCCTGGTGCGTTACTTACTGAGCCATTCCCGCCCTCTGACTTGAGAATGTTTGAAACTGAACTCTTTACAAACAGATATACCTAATGTGGGCGTGATCTCCTCTGTAGAAGAATAGATATTTCAGTTGAAACAATTGTATAAACTTTTTTGAATTGAAGCCATCCAAAGTGTTCTTTAACGTCTTCAGAGTATGACTCTCGTGCACACGGGCCACGGCTTTCCCTCCCCATCCGACGGACAGTAGCATTTCCAAACCCATCGTTGTCCCCTTTCTCATTGAGGGCAGGGAAGAATTTAGCGGAGATAAACCTCAACGCTCCGACAGTTAAAATTCGAATCTGGGAACTACTGATTGCGAGTTTAGTGCGTTACCGAATGAGCCAACCAACCCCCGCCTTCACATATTTATGGAACCGTCTTGATATTTTTACAGACTCACATGTAAACACTGATTTTCCCGCACTATACAGTTTCTTGATAATGGTTTTCTCAATAACATCCCAAAATGGAGGCCATTGATCATCTTTATCTGTACAAAATCCCATAGCTCTTCTCCATTCAATAAACATAAACCAAAATGCTCTTGTCACAATTTATGAATGATGCAATGTTTAAAACCTGTTAAGCATCGTTCGTTGATGATGTCGGGCTGAACGAGAAAACCGGAAATGAGCTATAGCACCTTACTTCCGGTAACTATACTCTCTTTCTCCCCAATGATCTAAGTGCTTATAAGGAATGTCCCGTCTCAAAGTTTAATTAAGTATTAAACACGACCAACAAGACGATAAATTACCATCTCCTTCGCCCACACACAGAGATGACGTCACATATCGATAATAATTGGTCTCGCCTGTGACGACCAACGCGGAGCGTTCCTTTCTATCTCCTTACGAGCGTGAAATCGATCAGCAAACATCCACTTCTGTGACACCTATACACGTGTGCAGGAGAAAGCCACAGGGAGAGAACTCGTGTAACATCTTAAACACCACAAAAGAGTGCCCAAGAGGTACCTCGTACACCGTACATCACATTACACGGTAATTTGTAGGGATTTTCCGCCTTTCCTCTCTTTAGTGCTCCGCATCTTCCCTACTCGACGCAACCTCTTCTCTCTGCAGCTGCCTCTGCCAGTCCATCCCTAGCATCTGTCACAATCAGGGAGGGAGGTGGAGGAGGAAGGACTTGATATACGAACAAGATATGCAAATGTAATTAACGCTGTATGAGAAACGCTGTCTCGATGGTTGAAGAGAATATGCAGAATCTTAATTTCTCTCAGAATTCGAAGCTTCGGACGTTTAAATTGGGATTTTATTCATTTTTTTTTTTCATTTTTTTTCTTTTCTCTCTCTCTTTCTTTTTCATTGTCCTTGGCTTTAATCAACCCTTTTTTTACGCGTATGAAGGAGGAGGAACTGATTGAAGTGTCCCATTTAGAGGATCACAATTTTTCCACTTTTCATTTTTCAGCCGAAGTATGATGATCCAGATTAACGGGGATTATGTAAAGTGTGGATGAATTGTACAGGGATTCAAATTATACTTCAAGATAGCTAATATGCATAAACGATTGTGAATGATTGATTGAGGAATGACTAAGTGACAGGGGGATCACGGTACTTCTAACTATGATGCACAAATGGTACAGTCGCTCAAAAAAGTATCCGAACACTATGGTTGATTACAAAATTCAGGAAAAATATCTGGCAACTATTTTTTCTTTAGAAATTAGTGATCTGGCAACCTTCGTGTCACGTGACACGAAGATTGCCAGATCACTAATTTCTAAAAAAAAATGTTGCCAAATATTTTTTCTGAATTCTGTAATCAACCATAGTGTTCGGGTACGTTTTTGAGCGACTGTGCAGCCCCGAACAATTTTTGCATCTAGAACTGATCAAGGTCGTAGATCTCGGGAAATATCAGAAATCTGACCTCTGTCGTGTCCTTCAGGGTCAAATAGAGGTCACATAGATGTCAAATCTTGATGCATGAGTATGTATTCCTATGTATGCTGTCTATTGAATATATACTCAAGCACATTGTTCCTATGTTTGAGTATCTTCTATTTTATGGACTAAAATGGGAATCTTGCATGTTTAACGACTAAAGTGGGAGTCTACTATGTTTTATAGAATAAAAAAAGGATCTATAAGGTTAAAAAATAAACTGCCTTTCAAACCGCTGCTTCACCGCAGAGGTCTGGATGAGAGAGTAGGGTTCGGTTGTTGGGGGTTTTTTTGCACACAATGGGTTAAATGGCCAGTCATAAGGACTCAGAGTGCTCAGAGGAGGTTGGGGGGGAGGGTCCCATTGCATAGCTCTTAGGAGAAATTATTCATAAGTATTTCATATTTAATGCACGGAAATTTTGCAACAGAGTGGATATTGATATTAGAAATGAGATCTCAGAAAATAATCCGAAAATAAATTAATATTGCATTTATTAATTGCAGAAAACGTTGATATCTTATTTCGCGTCGTGATATAAAACCATATATATCAGATATTGTATTGCATTTAATTATTTTAATTTGTTTTTAACTCTCTTCAATGGGGCGGGGGTGGCTCAGTCGGAACGCGCCAGGCTCGTAATTTGTAGTTCCCACGTTCGAGTCCCAGCTGGATCAGCGTTTAAATCGAAGATTTATCTCCGCAATAATTCCCCGCCCCGCCCACGGTCAGAAGGGGACACCGATGGGCTTCGAAAGACCGCCGTCCGTCGGATGGGACGTTAAGCCGTGGCCCCGTGTGTGGGAGAGAGCCATACCCTGTGAAAATTAAACAAAACCCTGGATGGCTTTGACGGGAGGCTAACATCTGTCTCCCAACAGCTGTTCCAGTGGGTCTCCTCCCCCAACCTTCTCTGAGCCTTTGGAGTCCTTGTGACCTGGCCATTTAGCCCATGGTGTACAAAAAAGGCCGCTCAGAGGTAAAACAACCCAACTCTCTTTAATATAATGCGTGTATTATATATATTTAACTAGCAGATTTACCCGTCATTGCTCTGAAACTGTCTAAAGTTGTAGCAGATGGCGCTCCCTACGTGATTTTGAATAACTGCTAATGATAAGTCTAGGAGAGACATGGTTTTTTAACCGCTATGTAAAGTCTATGGGGATTTTGAGAAATTCAAACCCGCCCATCTCAGCTCTGGTTGACCCCAGTGGATTCGCGCATAACTTATAAATATCCCCTGTGTGAAGGGAACATTCATGCAAAATTTGGGGCGGGGGTGGCTCAGTCGGTAGCGCGCCAGGCTCGAAATCTGTAGTTCCTAGGTTCGAGTCCCAGCTGGGTCAGCGTTGAGATTTATCTACGCAAAATTTCCCGCCCTGCCCACGGTCAGTAGGGGACACCGATGGGCTTGGAAAGGCCGCCGTCCGTCGGATGGGACGTTAAGCCTTGGCTCCGTGTGTGGGAGAGCCATGCCCTGTGCACGTTAAAGAACACCCTGGATGGCCTTGACGGGAGGTTATCATCTGTCTCCCAACAGCTTTTCCAGTGGGTCCCTCCCCCAACCTTCTCTGAACCTTCGGGTCCATGTGAGCTGGCCATTTAGCCCATGGTGTGCAAAAAAGTGCCGCTCAGAGGTAAAACAACCCAACGTTAAAGAACACGCTGGATGGCCTTGACGGGAGGCTACCATCTGTCTCTCAACAGCTGTTCCAATGGGTCCCCTCCCCCAACCTTCTCTGAGCCTTCAGGGTCCATGTGACCTGGCCATTTAGCCCATGGTGTGCAAAAAAGTGCCGCTCAGAGGTAAAACAACCCAACGTTAAAGAACACGCTGGATGGCCTTGACGGGAGGCTACCATATGTCTCCCAACAGCTGTTCCAGTGGGTCCCCTCCCCCAACCTTCTCTGAGCCTTCGGCGTCCATGTGACCTGGCCATTTAGCCCATGGTGTGCAAAAAAGTGCCGCTCAGAGGTAAAACAACCCAACCCATGCAAAATTTGGTGTTTCTAGTTCTTCTGGGGATCGGAATGCGTAAGTGAACATACACACAAAAAAACAAACTTTCATCTTTATACTTTAGATAGCATGTTATATGTTTGTGTTATATACATATTACATTCTCGTATCTATGTTTTAGTGTGCAATAAGTCATTATCAAAAAAAAAATCACGATGTTGTATGATATCCATTCTTTTCATCGTCGCCATGTTCTTTTCTGATTTCGGTGAGTTAAACTTTGGAATCAAAGCAGACCTTTGCGTGAAACTATGAAGTCCAACCGCATATGGAGCATATGGAATGCTCATTTTCTATAAGGTTTATCCCTCCCACTCGTAAAAGGGGTAAAAGCTTCTTGACCCCACACTCTACAACCTAAATGTCAAAATCCTAGAAAAAACAGACTGTTTACAATATTTAAAGTTTTGTCATTTTTTAAGCTTTGGCCACATTTTAATGGTGGAAAATCGTGCTAATGTACATTTAGGAAAAGGTCGACAGACAAATTTTATTAATAAATATTTAAAATTAAACTTTCCGAGGTCCAGGTTAGCCCTTGTGGCTCGACCGTTTCTCCCCCATAGTGGGGAAGTACTAACTGTTCGAGCCGTCCCATGGCCTAGTGGCTAGCGCGCTTGGCTACTGATCTGAGGGACCTGGGTTCGAGCCCCAGGTAAGACATGGATTATGTGTCGTTTTTTTCTGCTAAGGTCCTGCCATCCTCTCAGATCTTCTACTATGGCATATGGCATATAAACTGATAGGCTCCTGTCAGACCTCTGTGGCAAGCAGCTGCTTGAGGAGGGTATTTATTTACATATTTATATTTATTTATAATTTAAGAGATGCAAAAGAAAAGCAATTTTGTTAGTAAAAGTAAAAAGATTTTTTTGATTTACATTTTGAAACAAAAGTGGCTCGATGTCTGCGACAGGGGATAACAGTCCGACAGATGATAAATCAGAGTTATTTTCCATTTTTGAGAAATGCTTATAGGCCAATATACGAAGAAACAAAATAAAGAAGCCAAACAATGCCGAAAAAGAATTACACTCACAAACAACAACGTAGACATGTCAAATGGGGGCATGGAATCGGATATTTAGTTTATCCATGGACCAATAAACATTGGAAGACGAAAAAAAAAACACCTATAGTCGACTCCGATTTCACTTGGAGTGTATGTCATCTTGTTTTACCAAATACATTTATTTCTATTCGCTCACGCATCCATCTTTTTCGAAACAAAGACTCGACGTCGCATTAGTTAACGGCAATGTCTCTTCTCTGCATTACACCACTGCTTCCACAGGAAGCCGAACATCAGGAAGCATTACACGGTCATTGAATAAATTACCCGCAACCACGTGTGCAAAAAACCTTGTTTCTTCTCTCTTCATGCAAATGCTTGAAGACAAATCAAGCAAAATTGCCGGAATAATGCAATGTGTGTGGGATTTTCAAAGAAAGCAGATATCACTCTCTCATTCTCTAAGATTGCTTACGTTGTTAATAACCGGAATAGGAACAGAGCCATAAATTCATTACATCACTCGGGTTGTAATGAAAGTTAAAATGAGTTGAAAATTATAACTTTTATTGTAGGATGGAAGTCATCATCCTCTTTAATATTCATGATGGTATTTTTACTGAAATAACGCTTACCTAAAAGCTGGAGATACGTATCGCGTCACACAAAGAAGATTATAAATGTTAATTAAGTACTTAATCTTTAGAGTCCCTTGCGCGCTAAAACTACACATTTTTCTTTTGCAATGTTTCAATAAATCTTAAATGCTATCTTAGAGACTTTTCTGCTACATTAAATTATGCAACTTAGGAATGAAAGCTCACTTGAGAAAAAGTTTCGCATGATTAGCAATTTGGACTTTATTACTTCTACGCGTGGGGAAGGAAAATGCAATTTTTTTGAATTTTTTTTATTTTTTTTATTTACCAGTTTTATTACTAGAAATAAAAAATAAACTTCAGCTCTGAAACGAATAACTGTTCTTCCTCTTTTACGTTTGGTACTGATTTTAAAATTTGCGATTTTAGCGAATTAAAGATGGTGCTTTTGAAAAATAAAGACATGCGGCATGTTTTTTAATTAATTTTATTATCCCCTACATTGTTATGATCATTTGCTGCTTCCTTTGTCTTATTTTTTAATTACCTGGCGTAAACAACATTCTTGCACATTTTTAACTTTTAGTACTATATTTGTGATATTGTTGTTTCTTTTATTATTATTGCTGCATTTGTTGTTGTTGTTGCATCATTGTTTTCTTTTTTGTTGCCGTCTCTATTGTTGTTTCTATTTTTATTACTGATGCTTTTTTCTGCATTGCTATTGTTGATGTTTCTTCTTCTATTGTTTCTATTGCTATTATATTTATTGCTGTTACATTATTACTATTTCTACAATTTGTTCACGTTGATTTTTAGCAAATTTTTGCCTTTTAAGTTATCTTTGCTATTGCTCCTTATTTTCTAAATATTTTATCTTTTAATTTGTGTATGTGTGTCTTGTAGCTAATATTTAAGTCGCTAATATTGTTCCAACATGAAAATATTTGCCTCCTAAAATTCAAACGCTTCTGCAGACTTCAAAATCTTCGATTTTAAAGCTGGCTGAGAGCGACAGACGTAACATGTGATAAAAGGGACATTTTATATGTTTTTTTTTTTGCTTAACTCTAACGTATCGAAATGCAAAGTATTAAAATTTAAATCACTGTAAAACAGCAATTCGAAGACTTGCAAAGACCTACTTCTCTCACAGGAATAAAATTATTTCAAAACTTTAGATCAAGAAGAATAAAAATAATAATAATAAGGATTCAAAAATAAAAATAATGATTATAGATTAGAAGATCTGTTTACTACTTTGACATATAAGAATAATAAGAGACAATAAGACCTTCGTTCCATTGTTGGATTCAAGAGGCATTGTTTGGAAATGAATTTTGTTACAAAGAATAAACACTATTGTGAATTTGGGTAAATACTACTACTGCTTCGTAAAAAATAAAATGGTGCAAATTGCTGAAATTGGTTGTTAAAACACTTTTATTGTATAGTTAGTTTAGTTTTTATTATTATAAAAATTATTATAAATTTTATTGTTTATTACTTTAATAACAAAGGTTGACAAATATAATTTTAATATATTTAATATAAAGAAATTTCCATGGGACCAAATTTTAGATCATCATCATCATCACCACCGGCATCATCATCATCATCATCATCACCGACATCATCATCATATCGTCGAGTCAAAAGACAATCATTTAAATCGAAATGTCAGCGGAGCTTGAAAATTTAAATATTTCCCGGGTTAATTTACTTCAGTTTTATTTATTAATTCACTTTCAAATTTGATATCAATTTCTTCGGATTTTACCCTTCCGGTTAATTCGATTACGGATAATCGAGGAAGCATTCTATATCTTGATCGAAATCTCTTTTGCGATGCATTAACTTCTATTCCTCTTGTGTGATCTCCTCCCCATCTTGTTTGCCTCTTCGTTTTTTTGGCTTCTTCTTGTTTTCAGCCTCTATTTGTTTCCTACACCATCATTTATTCATGATTTTGGTCATTACGTGATATCACCATTGTCTCTGGGGGCGGGGGTGGCTCAGTCGGTAGCGCGTCAGGCTCGTAATCTGTAGTTCCCAGGTTCGAGTCCCAGCTGGGTCAGCGTTGAGATTTATCTCCGCAAAATTCCCCGCCCTGCCCACGGTCAGTAGGGGACATCGATGGGCTTGGAAAGGCCGCCGTCCGTCGGATGGGACGTTAAGCCGTGGCCCCGTGTGCGGGAGATCCATACCCTGTGCACGTTAAAGAACACGCTGGATGGCCTTGACGGGAGGCTAACATCTGTCTCCCAACAGCTGTTCCAGTGGGTCCCCTCCCCCAACCTTCTCTGAGCCTTCGGGGTCAATGTGACCTGGTCATTTAGCCCATGGTGTGCAAAAAAGTGCCGCTCAGAGGTAAAACAACCCAACCCAACCATTGTCTCTGCCATGTGCTTAAAACTGATAAACCGGAAGCGAAAAGGTAAGAAAAACGAAAACGTGGAGCCGATTCTGGCGACAAACGATAAACACTGTATTCGCTCCCTCCTTTCGTCCTGTTCTGGTGTGCCACGAGGACGGGCGTTTGAATCGATACTTAATTGTTTCTTTTCGACGTTGAAAGTCGGCGGTGGGTGAAGTGGTCTTCGAAATTGGCCCAGCAAAAGGCGTTGGAGAAAAGCGGTCGGGTGACGTCACGAGGCCAGGAAGCACGTTCTCCGCAGTCGTCGCGTGACTTCTGTCAGTGAAAGACGAATGTGAAGAGTTACCTGACAATGAAAGAGAGTCCGGTCGAAACGGATCTTCATTTTTTTTTACTCATCATTTGTCTAGAAAAGTTTAGATTTTTCCCTGGTTCGTTTTTTTTAGCAACAGTTTTGTGGTCTCAAAGTTTTTAAAATTTTACGTTTAATTTTAACATCTCTCATCAACAGTTTTGTAGTGGTCGCAAAGAAATTTGTTTTCAAAATTTACGTTTAGCTTTAACGTCTGTTATCAGTCTTTTTAGCAATACTTTTGTGGTAGTTGCAAAGTTTTTCAGAATTTATATTTAATTTTGAAGTCTTTTACCAGTTGTTTTTATCGACAATTTTGTGGTGGTCGCAAAATTTTTCACAAATTATGTTTAATTTTAACGTCTGTTATCAGCTATTTTATCAACAATTTTGTGGTGGTCGAAAAGATTTTCAAAATGCATGTTTAGGTTTAACGTCTGTTATCAGCTTTGTGTTACTATAATCAGCGCCTCAGTTGTGTCTTGATCTTTCTAAGGTCAGCCCGACGATACCTGATCTAAAATGTCTTAACATTTATGAGATCTACGGTTCAAAATACCCCTAAGCACTAATGTTTTAGATCTCTAGCATTTGGATATCGAAATTCGATCTTTACCTCTAAGGAACCTCTCGCATACAGAATATCACAACGCTTAGGAGATCTCCGACTCGAAATACTCTCAGGCACCAAATTTTAGCTCTCTAGCACAATATATCTAGCACAAAAACTCTCTAGCACAATATATCTTGCACAAAAACTCTCTAGCACAATATATCTAGCATAAAAAATCTCTAGCAAAATATATCTAGCACAAAAAATCTCTAGCACAATATATCTTGCACAAAAACTCTCTAGCACAATATATCTAGCACAAAAACTCTCTAGCACAATATATCTAGCACAAAAACTCTCTAGCACAATATATCTAGCACAAAAACTCTCTAGCACAATATATCTAGCACAAAAAATCTCTAGCACAAAATGGAACTTTGACCTAAAAGGATCCTTCATATCCTAAGTTCCAAAACATTTCTGAGATGTATGATATGGCCCTAAACAACTCTGGTCAACAATACAGCGTTTCTAAAATTGTAGATCCAGACTTAGCCTCTGCGTGACCTCCATTTGAGATTGAAGGACACGTCAAAGGTCAAAATTCGAATTATCCCCTAGATCTATAACCCAGAGTTGTCCATTGGCTGCAAATTTTCAGAGCCCTACCCCTTCTGCAGCACAATTAGAATTAGCACGATCCTCTATCGATCAGTTAGCCAACCACAATCGTCTCTAGTCACAGCACGAAACTAGCTAGGCTTCGAAACATTCTTAGTCCGTAACGAAACAGACCCACCTCTGCTCCCAGGTTCGAGTCTCCAATTCGTTTAAAATTTCATCTATTGGACATGACTTTAAACCGTTGTCCCGTGAACAACAAAGTCATCCTTATGCAATTAAATATCACTCTGCAAAGCGTCGAAAGGATTCTTCCATCTGATTTTTCACAGTTCCACTGAATACTCTTCACCTACCCAGCTCCGATCCCTTGGGGTTTTTGTGACTTGGCCACTCAGTCAAGTTCGTATCAAAGATAAACCAATCATTTGCAGGAGGTATATAAATCAAGTTTTTATTCCTAATACTAATCTTTGTTTGAAATTCAACAACAGGTTCTTGCCGATTTTTCTTATATGCCGAATCAGTGAATTATGTTCATTGTTAAATTTATTTGTGATTTATAAAAGTGTTGAATTTTTCCTTATTCTTAATGATTGTGGGACGGGGGTGACTCAGTCGGTAGCGCGCCAGGCTTGTAATCTGTAGTTCCCAGGTTCGAGTCCCAGCTGAGTCAGCGTTGAGATTTATCTCCGCAAAATTGTTTTCATTTTTCCGTATCATCCACTAATTCGAATTAAAACTTTTAACGAATGAAAAAGTAGATAAACGAAAAATTTCGTTCTCTTTCAAAACGAGATTCCCATATGCTCCAAAGGCGATATGCGTTCTTCTGTTACATATTATGAAAGACCTCACTCTAGTTTAATACAACTACTAATGTCTTCCTTTTCATCATCATCATCATCATCATTCTCAAGCAGCTATGGCCTACGGAGGTCCAACCAGATCGCGCAATTTAGTTCTCCAATCATATCAGTCCTGAACTATATCTGCTGCATCTGGCCACTACATACCAATTCTAACAAGATCCTGTTTGACATTGTCTGCACGCCGCATCCTAGGTCTCCCCCTCTTTCTGAGGCCTTTAGGCACACTGTTCATAACCCTGTTCGCCAATCTATCATTATCCATACGGGCAACATGGCCAAACCAACGGAGTCTCTCTCTGCACAATATGCTGCTCAAAGGAGTTTGCAGACTCCTTTGCCTAACCTCATCATTGCTTACAAAGTCGAACCACCTAATGCCCAAGATACTGCGTAAGCATCTGGAATCAAAAGCATCTAGTTTCCTGTTATCTTGTTTACACAGCGTCCAAGTTTCACTACCATAACTAACACTAGAAAGATCCAAACTATTATACAGTCTAATTTTAGTCTTTAGGTGTATACGCCTATTTCTCCACACTCTCCATAGATTCTTAAATGTCCCAGCAGCAATCCCTATTCGCCTGTTAATCTCATGCCACACATCACCATTATCTGTTACATAGCTCCCAAGATAATTAAACTGTGACACCTGATCAAGACTGCAACCATTCAGAGTAACTGAATCACAGCCTGCCTGACCAATTTTCATCACTTTAGTTTTCTCTCTGTTTATAACCAAACCTACTCTAGTACCAGTCTCATCAACAACTCCAATGAAAGAGTTCATCTCATCAACATCATTTGCCAAAAAGGCTAAATCATCAGCATAATCCAAATCAGAAATTTTTGTATCTGCAACCCATTTAAGGCCAAAACCTTTCCCTTGAAGTGAATTTCGCATAACCTAATCAATAACCAAACTAAAGAGAAAAGGAGACAAAATGCACCCTTGTCGAACACCAGAAGTAATGCTAAACCAATTGCTACAAGCTTTACCAACTCTCACACACGACTCAGTGTTATTAGAGAGAGCTTTCACCATACTAACTAACTTGTCTGGTAAGCCATACGATCTCCCAATCAA
The DNA here is from genome assembly GCA_038380435.1 of Ryuthela nishihirai. NCBI lineage: Eukaryota > Metazoa > Arthropoda > Arachnida > Araneae > Heptathelidae > Ryuthela > Ryuthela nishihirai. The sequence goes on from JAWZYU010000013.1 coordinate 31,489,877, forward strand.
CCACAAATTATGACGACCAACAGAGTCGAAAGCCTTTTTGAAACTAAGAAAGCTAGCAACCAAAGGTTTCTGAAACTCTAAACATTTCTTAAGAATCTGCCTGAGTGAAAACATGAAAACATCTCCTTCCACATTACTCATTTTCACTACTCTGAATTAACTCTTTAAATCAATCACTTCAACTGAAATGGCTACTAGAAAGCGTTTTAGCTTTCAGGAAATACTTAAATACTTAAAGAATATTCTCGAAAATTATAAATAGCATATATTTGGTTTGCAAATTTAAATCATCATCAGTGACATTTGTACAGATAAAGCTATTTTAAGAGAACGCCGAGCTTCGAATCTTAATCCTTAGTGACATATGATGGCTTTGACTTAATAAAATGGTACAAGAGTGTGTATTGTAAGACCAAAATCTTTCAGTAGAAAGGAAGCAACTCAAACATCCATACTTTATCAATGATTCGAATCCGAATATTGTATTCTGTAACTAATCATGTTAAACAGCTGGCCACTATTTCGACGGGAAATTTACTCAGTCGATAGCGCATCACGCTCGTAATTATCAGTTCCCAGGTTCGAGTCCCAACTCTGCCAGTTTTGATATTTATCTCCGCTAAACTCACTCTGCCTCGGTCAGAAAAGGGACAATGATAGGCATGAAAAGTCCTCCGTCCATCGAATGGGACGTTAAGCCGTGAACCATGTGCATGAAAACCATACCTTGTGTGCACATTAAAGAATACGTTGGATGGCCTTGAAGAGAGGCCGCCATCTGTCTGCTAACAGCTGTCCAGAGGGTTCCCTTCCTCCAACCTACTCTAAGCTCTTGGGGTCCTTGGGACCTGGCCATTTATCCCATTGTGTGAAAAAAATCACAGGTAAAACAAGTCATATCCCTGGCCACTATTACAAAAGTATCAACAAAAATCTCAATACTTTTTTTTGCAACGATATTTTTCGGTTTCCCAGAAACTAATAATTATTTCTGTGATAATGAAATGACATAAAAGTATCTATAGGGAAAACATTACTGTTCCAGGACGAAATCCACGTCATTTTCAATTAGAGAAGCTGCAGGAAATCTGGGACGCATGACGATTAATAAGCGTGACTTATCAGGATGAATGAGAAGTCATTAGTATGCAGGGAATTCCTATATATATGTATTCGACTGCCATTTCGCTTTCTCGTTTAACGCGTTTGGAGCTTACGTTACATTTACAGACTTATTGCTTGCTCCGGGAATTTAAGTATAGACTTTGGGAGGGTTAGAAGGGAGTGGCGGGGGAGAGGAGAGTGGTAAGGAGAAAGATGAGGGAAGAGGGTTGAGATCAGGTAAAATTGGAAAAAGGATTATGAAACATCTTTCTCTTATTGAATATTATTGCTATGTAATGTATTCCAGTTCAGATTTTAGAGACTGAAATCTACTTTTTTAATACCATATTTCAGATAATGAAAGCTTCAGTATCAAAGATCATACTTTTGACACTGAAAGCTTCATTATTTAAGATCATATTTTCGAGAATGAAATCTTCATTATCAAAGATCGTACTTTCGACATTGAAAGCTTCATTATTTAAGATCATATTTTTTTTCGAGAATGAAATCTTCAGTATCAAAGATCATATTTTTGACACTGAAAGCTTCATTATTTAAGATCATATTTTCGAGAATGAAATCTTCATTATCAAAGATCGTACTTTCGACATTGAAAGCTTCATTATTTAAGATCATATTTTTTTCCGAGAATGAAATCTTCGGTATCAAAGATCATATTTTTGACACTGAAAACTTCATTATTTAAGATCATATTTTCGATAATGAAAGCTTCGTTATCAAAGATCGTATTTTCGACACTGAAAGCTTCATTGTTTAAGATCATATTTTTTTCCCGAAAATGAAATCTTCAGTATCAAAGATCATACTTTTGACACTGAAAGCTTCATATTTTCAAAAGATCATACTTTTGACACTGAAAGCTTCATATTTTCAAATGATCATATTTTCGATAATGAAAGCGTCATTATCAAAGATCATATTTTTGACACTGAAAGTTTCATTATTTAAGATCATATTTTTTTCCCGAGAATGAAAGCTTCAGTATCAAAGATCATACTTTTGACACTGAAAGCTTCATTATTTAAGATCATATTTTCGATAATGAAAGCTTCATTATCAAAGATCGTACTTTCGACATTGAAAGCTTCATTATTTAAGATCATATTTTTCTCCCGAGAATGAAATCTTCATTATCGAATATCATACATTTGACATTGAAAACTTCATTATTTAAGATCATATTTTGGATAATGAAAGCTTCATTATCAAAGATCGTACTTTCGACATTGAAAGCTTCATAATTTAAGATCATATTTTTTTTTCGAGAATGAGATCTTCAGTATCAAAGATCATACTTCTGACACTGAAAGCTTCATTATTTAGGATCATATATTCGATAATGAAAGCGTCATTATCAAAGATCGTACTTTCGACATTGAAAGCTTCATTATTTAAGATCATATTTTTTTCCCGAGAACGAAAGCTTCAGTATCAAAGATCATACTTTTGACACTGAAAGCTTCATTATTTAGGATCATATATTCGATAATGAAAGCGTCATTATCAAAGATCATATTTTCGACACTGAAAGTTTCATTATTTAAGATCATATTTTTTTCCCGAGAATGAAATCTTCAGTATCAAAGATCATACTTTTGACACTGAAAGCTTCATTATTTAAGATCATATTTTCGATAATGAAAGCTTCATTATCAAAGATCGTACTTTCGACATTGAAAGCTTCATTATTTAAGATCATTTTTTTTTCGAGAATGAGATCTTCAGTATCAAAGATCATACTTTTGACACTGAAAGCTTCATTATTTAGGATCATATATTCGATAATGAAAGCGTCATTATCAAAGATCATATTTTCGACACTGAAAGTTTCATTATTTAAGATCATATTTTTTTCCCGAGAATGAAATCTTCAGTATCAAAGATCATACTTTTGACACTGAAAGCTTCATCATTTAGGATCATATTTTCGATAATGAAAGCGTCATTATCAAAGATCGTACTTTCGACATTGAAAGCTTCATTATTTAAGATCATATTTTTTTCCGAGAATGAAATCTTCAGTATCGAAGATCATATTTTTTCCCGAACATGAAATCCTCGGTATCAAAGATCATATTTTTGACACTGAAAGCTTGATTATTTAAGATGATATTTTCGATAATGAAAGCGTCATTATCAAAGATCGTACTTTCGACATTGAAAGCTTCATTATTTAAGATCATATTTTTTTCCCGAGAACGAAAGCTTCAGTATCAAAGATCATACTTTTGACACTGAACACTTCATTATTTAAGATCATATTTTCGATAATGAAAGCTTCATTATCAAAGATCGTACTTTCTACATTGAAAGCTTCATTATTTAAGATCATATTTTTTTTCGAGAATGAAATCTTCATTATCAAAGATCATACTTTTGACCTGAAAGCTTCATTAGTAAAGTTATATTTTTGAGACTGAAAACTTCATTATTTGATAAGATATTTGACTTGAAAGCTTCATTATTTATAATCATATTTTCGAGAATGAAAGCTGCATTATTCAAGATTACATTTTTCAAGACTGAAAGAGTCATTATTAAAGATAATATTTTCGAGATCGAAAGCTTCATTATTTACGATCACATTTTTATAGACTGAAAGCTTCCTTATTTAAGATCAGATTTTCAAAATAGAACGCTTCGTTATTAAACACGTTTGTGAAATGTGGGAAAAAGTAAGAAGTATCATTACAAAAATTCCGCGGAAATATTCTGAGAGATTCGTGGAATTAATGTGGAGGTCAGTGAAATTGTTGTGAGAGATTCGAAAAATTCGTGTGAGAGGTCACCGGTAATGTGAGAAATTTATCGATCAATCCTGTCATGGCCAGGGACACACTTTTAAGGAGGGCTTCATTTTTAACGAGGGAAATATTTAAATCTTTTAGAAGGATTCCAACAAACGAGAGAAAGAAGCAGAAAGAGAAATAGTGACAAATTTGAAAGACATGAAAGTTTAGAGCCCTTCCACTCAGCATGAATCTGTGATCTCTATAAGATACCTGATATTATTTTCCAATTCACACAATTATATATTAAGACTGGCTTTTGCAACTCCTTATAATTTAATTAATATTTTTAACCACGTAAAAATATTCATTTTATTTTCGTAATTCTTCAGTGAAATTGTAGATGTAATTGAAAAAAAAAAGATAAATAAATAAAATGAAGAAGAATTATGTCTATTATACTCTTGATAACTTCGCACTCTAATCCGGGGGGGGGGGTCTTTTTTATTTAGCCGGGAGCCAAAAGTTTCTTAAATCTGTCCTGCGCAAAATTATTCTGAGACTGCCAGAATTCTTGTGAGTGGACTGCAAAATTGTCCTTAAAGGTAAACGGGATTATTCTGAAAGATCAGAAGAATTGTTCAATACGTCAGCTGATTTTTTGGATACATCAGAGGAAGTTCATTGAATAATCTGCGGAATTCTTCAGAGAGATAGGTGAAACTGTTGCAAGCGGTTCGCTGATTTGTAGTGATCAGTTAGTGACCTTATTGTGAATGGTCAATATCGTCGAGGATCGGTTGTGAGCATCCAAAAAATTGCTCCAATGGTCCGAGGTTTTGTTGTGTCTAGCCCAAGAAATTGTTGAGTGGTCTGAAGAATTCTTGTGTCTAGCCCAAGAAATTGCTTGAGTAATTCGAAAAAGTTTTGTATCTAGCCCAAGAAATTGCTTGAGTAATTCGAAAAAGTTTTGTGTCTAGCCCAAGAAACTGCTTGAATGGTCCAAGAAATTGTTTGAGTAATATGAAAAATTGTTGTGTCTAGCCCAAGATATTGATTGAGTGGTCCAAGAAATTGTTGTGTCTAGCTCAAGAAATTGTTGTGTCTAGCTGAAGAAATTGTTTAAATGATCCGAGAATTTGTTTTGTCTAGCTCAAGAAATTGCTTCAGTAATCCGAAAAATTGTTGCGTCTAGCCCAAGAAATTGCTTGAATGGTCCAAGGAATTGTTTGTCTAGTCCAAGAAATTGCTTGAGTGATCCGAGGAATTGTTGAGTCTAGCCCCAGAAACTGCTTGATTGGTCCAGCATTAAATATTTAAAAGAAGTATAGAAAAAGATAAGAAAAAAAAAACCTCTTTAAATAGATATATCTGAATTGCAAATTTTATTTGTATATTTTATATTAAGAAAGGCAATCCAAATTTTAATTTAACTTTCTGAACATTTGTATTAATCTACTGTAACCATAAGGTTGGATTGTTTTATCTCTGAGCGGCATTTGTTTGCACACTACTAACTAAATGACAAGTTCACAAGGACTGAGAGAGCTCAGATAAGATTGGAGAAAAGTATTCACTGGACAACTGTTAGGAGACAGATAACGGCCTTTCGTCAAGACATCCAGCCTCTTCTTTAAAGTGCACGGAGTCTCCTTCACAAGGGTTGTTGTTGGGTTGTTTTACCTCTGAGCGGCACTTTTTTGCACACCATGAGCTAAATGGCCAGGTCACATGGACCCCGAAGGCTCAGAGAAGGTTGGGGGAGGGGACCCACTGGAACAGCTGTTGGGAGACAGATGGTAGCCTCCCGTCAAGGCCATCCAGCGTGTTCTTTAACGTGCACAGGGTATGGCTCTCCCGCACACGGGGCCACGGCTTAACGTCACATCCGACGGACGGCGGCCTTTCCAAGCCAATCGGTGTCCCCTACTGACCGTGGGCAGGGCGGGGAATTTTGCGAAGATAAATCTCAACGCTGACCCAGCTGGGACTCGAACCTGGGAACTACAGATTACGAGCCTGGCGCGCTACCGACTGAGCCACCCCCGCTCCACCCATCACAAGGGAATCTCCTTTCTCTTCTAAGGTAGAAGTGGAATTTCTTTGGTTTGTTTTATCTCTGAGGGACATTTTTTGCACACCATGGGCTAAATGGCCAAGTCAAAAGGACCCCAAATGCTCAGAGAAGGTTGGGGGAGGGGACCCACTGGAACAGCTGTTGGGAGACAGATGGTAGCCTCCCGTCAAGGCCATCCAGCGTGTTCTTTAACGTGTACAGGGTATGACTCTCACGCACAAGGGGTCACGGCTTAACGTCCTATTCGATGGATGAGAGCCTTTCCAAGCCCATCGGTGTCCCCTACTGACTGTGGCAGGGCGGGGAGTTTTGCGGAGATAAATCTCAACGCTGACCCAGCTGTGACTTTAATCTGGAACTACAGATTACGATCTTGGCACGCTACCGACTTAGCCAATCCCCATCCTTGTAGACAAAGGATTTATGGGGAGTCTCTAGCTACATTCAATTTTAACAAATGGTTGGTGGTTTCTACAATATTACAGAATCGAATATAATCAGAATATCTAAAAGAGAAAACCACTTGCCATGCTATTGAGAAGTGCAGAGATAGCTCAGAAGGAAAAACAACTGCTCCATCCAAAACTAAATATTTCAGCTAAACATTTACTTGTGTTCAAATTAAAAGCCTGTCGCGCTAAAAAGTTGATTTTTCTTCTCTACTGAAAAATAGGCAAAAAAACACATACACACAAAACATCTGCCATTTTAAAGATAAACTTTAGGTATTACAAAAGATCTATAATATTAATTAGACTTAACAATCTCTCTTCATTCCAATTAGAGCAATTCCTCCTCTGACTGCAATGGAGTATTCTTTAGCTTCAGAGCAATCCAATTACGATGCTTCCCGATCTACACGATCACTAACTGCTCTTCATTCGAATCCAAACAAGGGAGGGGGGTCAAAACAAGGGAACGTCAAGCGTTCCCCGCGTCAACTCTTATTCCCTATCCCCTATCTTCTCCCTAATATGTGCGTCCATTTGTCGTGTACAGTTAAGGAACGCTTCCATTGTTTTAAACCACAAGGGGTAATAGGCACACAACTGCTAATGGCTCGACTTGCTCCTTGAACTCGACCTTCGATGTATCGCAAGGTTTAAAAGAGGCCATTAAGAGGACAGCTGGAGGAAAATATCCCTACCGCCTTCAGATCATTTATCCGAAGTATACCTCCTAGGATACCTCTAGGCAATGGCAACATGACGTTTCTGTTTGGATGTACTTAGCCACGAATGTTTCTCTGTCGTACTTAGATGCTTATCATAAAACGCTCTTTTTTTTCCTATCGACTGCAGTTATGTTGGTTTTTCGGTTATGACAAATGTTGAAGCGTTATTGAAGGAACAACAGGCAACTGCTCACAGCTGCCTAGTCTCAGGAGGGGCGGGGGTGGCTCAGTCAGATAGCGCGCCAGACTCGTAATCTGTAGTTCCCAGGTTCGAGTCCCAGCTGGGCCAGCGTTGAGATTTATCTCCGCAAAATCCCCTGCCCACGGTCAGTAGGGGACACCGATGGACTTGGAAAGGCCGTCGTTCGTCGGATAGGACGTTAAGCCGTGGCCCCATGTGCAGGAGACCCTGTGAACGTTAAAGAACACGCTGGATGGCCTTGACGGGAGACTATAATCTGTCTCCCAACAGCTATTCCAGTGGGTCCCCTCCTAATCCTTCTCTGAACCTTCGTAGTCCATGTGACCTGCTCATTTAGCCCATGGTGTGCAAAAAAGTGCCGCTCAGAGATAAAACAATCCAACTCAACCTTAGTCTCAGGATCATATTGGGAATATATGGGGAGATATTCCATAAAGAGCATTTCTACGTAGTTTTGAATTATTGTGCTGCAGAATTTAAATCTCGATATTCAAAAATGTTACTTCGATCATCACAATGGGAGCATTAGGCCAATAATCGCTAATCCAGGGGTGTTATGAAAAAGGGGTCACATGGCGGGAACTAGGGGTGGGCGCGATAATCCCTTGGATGATCTAAGAGGGAAGAGGGCTCAGTCGTAAGTAAGAGGGGAGGGGCTCAGCCAGGCTTATAATCTGCCGTTCCCAGGTTCTAGTCCCAGCTGGCCAGCGTTGAGTTGGGTTGGGTTGTTTTACCTCTGAGCGCCACTTTTTTGCATACCATGGGCTAAATGGCCAGGTCACATGGACCCCGAAGGCTCAGAGAAGGTTGGGGGAGGGGACTCACTGGAACAGCTGTTGGGAGACAGATGGTAACCTCCCGTCGAGGCCATCCAGCGTGTTCTTTAACGTGCAGAGGGTATGGCTCTCCCGCACACGGGGCCAGGGCTTAACGTCCCATCCGACGGACGGCGGCCTTTCCAAGCCCATCGGTGTCCCCTACTGACCGTGGGCAGGGCGGGGAATTTTGCGGAGATAAATCTCAACGCTGACCCAGCTGGGACTCGAACCTGGCCAGCGTTGAGATTTATCTCTGCGCCCTGCCCTCACTCAATCAGTAGGGGGCACCAATGGGTTTGGAAAGGCAGACGTTCGTCGGATGGGTGGTTAAGCCATGGTCCCTTATGCAGAAGAGCCATATCCTGTGCAGGTTAAAAAACAAGCTGGATGACCTTGACGGTAGATAAACAGCTGTCCAGTGACTTCCCTTCCCCAACCTTCTCTGAGTCCTGGAGTTCTTGTGACCTGGCCATTTAACCCATTGGGTACAGAAAATGAACGCTCAGGGGTAATACAATCCCCCTCCTCCCACCACCATTGGGGCGGGGGTGGCTCAGTCGGTAGCGTGCCAGGCTCGTAATCTGTAGTTCCCAGGTTCGAGTCCCAGCTGGGTCAGCGTTGAGATTTATCTCCGCAAAAATTCCCCGCCCTGCCCACGGTCAGTAGGGGACACCGATGGGCTTGGAAAGGCCGCCGTCCGTCGGATGAGACGTTAAGCTGTGGCCCCGTGTGCGGGAGAGCCATACCCTGTGCACGTTAAAGAACACGCAGGATGGCCTTGACAGGAGGCTACCATCTGTTTCCCAACAGCTGTTCCAGTGGGTCCCCTCCCCCAACCTTCTCTGAGCCTACGGGGTCCATGTGACCTGGCCATTTAGCCCATGGTGTGCAAAAAGTGCCGCTCAGAGGTAAAATAACCCAACCCAAATCCCACCACCATCAGCGAGTTTTAACTCTTTTCGGGACTCAATTAATTGTACATATACTAGTTTCAGTCAGTTAAAACGTTTGCGATGTATAGTTACCTAACCCTCTGCAGGTTTCTGCGTTAACGCCTCTGTTCAAAGATATTGAAATAAACTCGTTAAGCAGTCACAGAAAAGGAATTATTTATAGCATTAGGGAAAGGTCAAAAGGCGATCACTGTGTTGAACTAATGCAGATCCCTTGCACGCTCAAAGCCATTCAATGCTTGATTTTTTTTTTTACCGCAGGATAGCACAGTGGGAATCCGTGTTCGAAATCTGTCAAATAGCATCAATGACCGCTGTCTGCCCATTCAACCTGACCTTCTGATGGAATATGATAACTATTTTATTTGATGTGGGGAATGGTTTACATTAGCCCTTGGTGGACAAAATGTAAGACTCGTGATATGTTTTTGATTGTTTATGTTGGGTTTTTTTTTTCTTCTGATATAATTTGCATTTTCACTTTATTCTAGCTGCTATCACTTGCGTACATTATACTGTATGTGTGAATTCTACATTGCCGGGTCAAAATTTTACGATCATCGTGCCATAAGTACCACGAAACATGCCAATGTATGCAAATTTTCTTACTGTCGTTGGTATTCTACATCACTAAGAGGTCCTAAAAAAGCCTTGAAGGCACGATTGCAAAGCTGAGTAAAAGGCCCTGAAAAAGCTGGTGGCAAAGCTGGGTAAAAGGCCCTGAAAAAGCTGGTGGCGAAGCTGAGTATAAGGCCCTGAAAAACTGGTGGCAAAGCTGAGTAAAAGGCCCTGAAAACGCTGGCGGCAAAGCTGAGTAAAAGGCCCTGAAAGAGTTGGCGACGAAGTTGAGTAAAAAGCCCTGAAAAAGCTGGCAGCAAAGCTGAGCAAAAGGCCCTGAAAAAGTTGGCGGCGAAGTTGAGTAAAAGGCCCTGAAAAAGTTGGCGGCGAAGTTGAGTAAAAGGCCCTGAAAAAGCTGGCGGCGAAGTTGAGTAAAAGGCCCTGAAAAAACTGGCGGCGAAGTTGAGTAAAAGGCCCTGAAAAAGCTGGCGGCGAAGTTGAGTAAAAGGCCCTGAAAAAGCTGGCGGCGAAGTTGAGTAAAAGGCCCTGAAAAAGCTGGCGGCGAAGTTGAGTAAAAGGCCCTGAAAAAACTGGCGGCGAAGTTGAGTAAAAGGCCCTGAAAAAACTGGCGGCGAAGTTAAGTAAAAGGCCCTGAAAAAGCTGGCGGCGAAGTTGAGTAAAAGGCCCTGAAAAAACTGGCGGCGAAGTTGAGTAAAAGGCCCTGAAAAAGCTGGCGGCGAAGTTGAGTAAAAGGCCCTGAAAAAGCTGGCGGCGAAGTTGAGTAAAAGGCCCTGAAAAAGCTGGTGACAAAGCTACGTATACTGTTTCGCATGGTGGAAAGCAAAGTCAAGTGTGACATGATTTTGATCTGACTGATTTTGAAAGGGGTCTCATCGCTGGATCTCGATGGACAGGATCATCCATAACAGAAGTGATGGAACTCAGCAGAAAATCACGGGGAACGATATCCCAGGAGTATGGAGAATGACAACAGTCTGCTAAACGTTCGCCAATTGTGACAAAGGAGTGAGGAAAAAAGGCTCTGAACAGAGAGGGACATTTGTTTGACAGGCATTTGTTTGTTGGCACCAACTGTATGGCAGAACAGAGTTGGGTTGTTTTACCTCTGAGCGGCACTTTTTTTGCACACATGGGCGGGGGTGGCTCAGTCGGTAGCGCTCGTCAATGCCATCTGTATCCCAACAGCTGTCTAGTGGGTCTCTTCATCCCAATCTTATCTGAGGCTTCGGGGTCCTTGTAACCTGACCATTTAGCCCATGTGTGCGTTGTTGGGTTGGGTTGTTTTACTTCTGAGCGGCACTTTTTTGCACACCATGGGCTAAATGGCCAGGTCACATGGACCCCGAAGGCTCAGAGAAGGTTGGGAGAGGGGACCCACTGGAACAGCTGTTGGGAGACAGCTGTAATCTGTAGAACTAAGTAATCTGTAGTTCCCAGGTTCGAGTCCCAGCTGGGTCAGCGTTGAGATTTATCTCCGCAAAATTCCCCGCCCTGCCAACGGTCAGTAGGGGACACCGATGGGCTTGGAAAGGCCGCCGTCCGTCGGATGGGACGTTAAGCCGCGGCCACGTGTGCGGGAGAGCCATACCCTGTGCACGTTAAAGAACACGCTGGATGGCCTTGACGAGAGGCTACCATCTGTCTCCCAACAGCTGTTCCAGTGGGTCCCCTCTCCCAACCTTCTCTGAGCCTTCGGGGTCCATGTGACCTGGCCATTTAGCCCATGGTGTGCAAAAAAGTGCCGCTCAGAAGTAAAACAACCCAACCCAACAACGCACACATGGGCTAAATGGTCAGGTTACAAGGACCCCGAAGCCTCAGATAAGATTGGGATGAAGAGACCCACTAGACAGCTGTTGGGATACAGATGGCATCTTCCTGTCAAGTCCATCCATCGTGTTCTATAACATGCACAGTGTGCACACGGGACCACGGCTTTACGTCCCATCCGACGGGCAGCGGCCTTTCCAAGTACATCGGTGTCCCCTAATGACCGAGGGCAGAGAGAGGAGTTTTGCGGAGATAAATATCAACGCTGACCCAGCTGGAATTCGAACTTGAGAACTGAAGATTACGAGCCTGGCGCTATTAGTCTTTCAAACGTTAATTAGATTGCATCAAAACAGCTTCAATCTTAATGCCTTTGGTCATCAATTGCAATGATTTCCCCACTGCTTTTTGGCAATAGGTTTATCTCACTAAAAGAACACCGCATACATAATGACTTATACCTTAAACAGAGCCCAACGATAATGAAATATATTGATCATTTAACTGCTAGTAACATCTACGACCTCTCATGAAACTAATTATGCCACCTAAAGTAATCTCTACTGAAGACTGTCTCTAAATGACCTAGCTGCTGTTTTAAACTGGTCGCATTATGAATCATTTCGCATTTTAGGAATAAACGAACAAATTGCATCTATTACCCGCCATCCAAGTTCGGCTGCATTTTCAAAGAGCTTAGGGACGAACTTAATTTCTAGCCAGCATTTATTTAGAAAATAATTCGATCAATAATTAATGGTCCACTGAATTCGCCAGAAAGTTTGATTAGTGCGTCTGAAATTACTCATTTCTTTAAGGATATTCGGCTTTGGTTATTGGCGTTGGTTAGTTCCTGGGTTGGGTTGGGTTGTTTTACCTCTGAGCGGCACTTTTTTGCACACCATGGGCTAAATGGCCAGGTCACATGAACCCCGAAGGCTCAGAGAAGGTTGGGGGAGGGGACCCACTGGAACAGCTGTTGGGAGGTAGATGGTAGCCTCCCGTCAAGGCCATCTAGCGTGTTCTTTAACGTGCTTAGGGTATGGCTCTCCCGCACACGGAGTCACGGCTTAACGTCCCATCCGACGGACGGCGGCGTTTCCAAGCCCATCGGTGTCCCCTACTGACCGTGGGTATGGCGGGGAGTTTTGCAGAGATAAATCTCAATGCTGACCCAGCTGGGACTCCAACCTGGGAACTACAGATTACGAGCCTGGCGCGCTACCGACTGAAAGGTTAATTCCTGAATTCTCTGTTTATTTAACTAGCTGACTCCGATTCAATCCACTTTTTGGCATGTCCGTATGTTTGTTCCTTCATATAACTCTTAATTATTCCACTGTTTTTTTTTACCTCGTTTCAAAAAAAAAATATGAGCCGTAGTTTTCACTCTGGGATCTGTTCGTCCGTAGAATTCATTTTTTTAGGACACAGAGGAATGATCATTTTTTAATTGGATTGGTACAGTCGCTCAAAAAAGTATCCGAACGCTACGGTTGATTACAGAATTCAGAAAAAATATCTTTTTAGAAAAAGGGTTTTTTAGAAATTAATGATCTGGCAACCTTCGTTAGAGTCGGTAGAGCGGCCAGACTCGTAATCTGCAGTTTCCAGGTTCGAGTCTCAACTGTGTTAGAGTTGAGATTTATCTCCACCTAATCCCTACTCTGCCCTCGGTGTGATAGGAACCACGATGGGTTTGGGAATGCAGTCATCCGTCGGATGGGACGTTAAGCCGTGTCCCCGTGTGCTGGAGAGCTATACCCTTTGCACCTTATAGAACACGCTGGATGGCCTTGACGGGAGACTACCATCTGTCTCTCAACAGCTGTTCCAGTGGGTCTCCTCCCCCAACCTTCTCTGAGCCTTCGGGGTCCTTGTGACCTGGCGATTTAGCCCAAAATATGCAAAAAAAGTGCTGCTCAGAGGTGAAACCATATACAAGCAAGAAATTGTATAAACCATATTTCCCAGAAAATAGGGGCGGGGGTGGCTCAGTCGGTAGCGCGCCAGGCTCGTAATCTGTAGTTCCCAGGTTCGAGTCCTAGCTGGGTCAGCGTTGAGATTTATCTCCGCAAAATTCCCCGCCCTGCCCACGGTCAGTAGGGGACACCGATAAGCTTGGAAAGGCCGCCGTCCGTCGGATGGGACGTTAAGCCGTGGCCCCGTGTGCGGGAGAGCCATATCCTGTGCACGTTAAAGAACACGCTGGATGGCCTTGACGGGAGGCTACCATCTGTCTCCCAACAGCTGTTCCAGTGGATCCCCTCCCCCAACCTTCTCTGAGCCTTCGGGGTCCATGTGACCTGGCCATTTAGCCCATGGTGTGCAAAAAAAGTGCCGCTCAGAGGTAAAACAACCCAACCCAATCCCAGAAAATAAGACTTAACCGGAAAATAAGCCCTAGCATGATTTTTCAGGATGCTCGTAATATAAGCCCTCCCGAAAAATAAGCCCCAGTTAAGATCGTCAGCCAGACGGACGCATTTAGTACGTCCGTTACATCACACGACGGACGTATTGAATTATAAAATAATAATATTAATATATAATTAAATATAAATAAATGATATTATTGACATTAATACTTAAAATAAATTATAATATAAATTATAATTAAGTATTTGTAAATACCTAATTATAATCTATTGCTGGACATGAGAGATTGGGCCAATGGTTCTACAGGAAATGGAGTCGCAGGAAATTCAGGGCGGAAGTCGGGATTTGGAGAGTGATGATGATGTTCCAGAGGAAGATGACGTGACTGTATTTGAATTAATGTAGATTTTTGTACGTGAATAAATGTAGATCTTTGTGCATGAAAAAATAAGACATCCTCTGAAAGTAAGCCCTAATGCGTCTTTTGGAGCAAAAATTAATATAAGACCCGGTCTTATTTTCGGGGAAAGACGGTAGTAGCCCCTGGCTACTATTAAAACGTTCACGATAATTAAATGTTCAACATTAATGGCATTTTAGTTTTAAAAAAAAGGTTTAATGGCGCATACAATATTATCTAAATGTTAATATTTTATAGTAATGAAAAGGTTTTTAGCATCTACCAGTTTTTAGTAATTAAAAATATAATAATCTTTTGCTTTAATCTTAAATCCCCCACTACCAAAATTCTGAGCTTTCAATTAGTGTCGGTATTTTCACGGCGTAAAAGATGACTCGTCGAGCAAAACATTTAAAACGATACACAGAACAACAAGACGACTGTGCGGTTACAACAATTGGATTGTTTTACCTCTGAGCGGCACTTTTTTTGCACACCATGGGCTAAATGGCCAGATCACAAGGACCCCGAAAGCTCAGAGAAGGTTGGGAACCCACTGGAACAGCTGTTGGGAGACAGATGGTAGCCTCCCGTCAAGTCCATCCAGCGTGTTCTTTAACGTGCAGGGTATAGCTCTCCCGCACACGGGACCACGGCTTAACGTCCCATCCAACGGTCGGCGGCCTTTTCACGCCCATCGGTGTCCCCTACTGACCGTGGGCAGGGCGGGGAAATTTTGCGGAAATAAATCTCAACGCTGACTCAGCTGGGACTCGAACCTGGGAACTACAGATTACGAGCCTGGCGCGCTACCGACTGAGCCACCCCCGCCCCACCGAATGTACATCACGACATTGAGTAACTTTCGAAACGTGGCGTTAACCGTCGGATTCGACTCAGGTCGTTCACCTCTCTTCACCATGTGTCAGTAGTCGATCCGTGCGTTGTGTACCAGTGCCACCGAGCTTACGCGACGGGTCCTGTGCCACGGATAAGTCAGCGAGCGCCGGGCCGCCGAGCTTTGCGTTAATCGGTTTCGTTGCCCGGCCTAATTGGCTTGTGGGTAATGTGCGGATTATGTGAGAGGAGCACCGGCAGCCTTCCGCCAGTTTCGACGGCGTTAACCATCGCAAGCAAGGCAACGCAAACTCGAGAGAAATGCCCGCACTTCCTCCACCGCACCGAGACAGGATTCGTGGCTTTAACTGGTGGAGACGCATTTAGGAATGATTTGTTGCGCATAAGAGAATGGAAGTTCGGGAGCTTCTGCGACGTGGAATGAAGACTTTTAACGGCGTTGGTGGAGAATTTCTCCTCCTTGAGGGAAAATGAAATGACTTCGAAGGCCAAAGACGATTAAAGGAGTCCAAGGAGACATCCGCTGCTAATGACAAGTTGCCGTCCGGCAGGCGAATGTTCGCTTAGGGATTTGATGCTGTAATCTAATGAAAACGAGGCTTACCGGAATCTTAATTCGTTTATGATTAGAATGTAACCTGAAGATAAATCCTCGCAAGAGTCGGTGTGGAGATTTTCGCCGTTTATTCGCTTCTCCCGAAAGAATCCTTCGAAATGCCTTCATTCCTTTATAATAATAAATACCCCCTCAAGCAGCTGCTTGCCATAGAGGTCTGACAGGAGACTGTCAGTTTATATGTCATGGTAGAAGGTCTGTGAGGATGGCAGAACCTCAGCAGAAAAACGACACAAACAGCCATGACTTACCCGGGGCTCGAACCCAGGTCCCTTAGATCAGTAGCCAAGCGCGCTAACCATATGTTAAAATTGTTAAATGACTTTTTCTAACCGTAATTATGTAGACAGGAAAGTTACAAAACCTTAAAAGAGACAGCGATCATTTATTTTCCTCCTCTTTTTTTCACATTTTCAATGCTTTGCTGGAACCTTTTCACCTTCTCTCTTTCTCATCATCTTCTTCCTTCTCCTCCTTTCTCTCCTCCTCTTCCTCTCTGTCACGTGACACGAAGGTTTCCAGATCACTAATTTCTAAAAAAATCGTTGCCAGATATTTTTTCTGAATTCCGTAATCAACCATAGTGTTCGGATACTTTTTTGAGCGACTGTAGGTGGTCATATTATTTTGATACTAGATCGTGTGGGCCCACTCACAAAAATATTGAGTGTGTGCAGTTACCGTTCACAGTAAACTGGAGCGTGTGCAGTAACTGCACACGCTCCAGTTTGCTGTCAACGGTAACTGGAGCGTGTACAGTTGCTGTACACGCTCCAGATATATTTCCTGAATTCTGTAATCACGTGACACGAAGGTTGCCAGATCACTAATTTCTAAAAAATCGTTGCCAGATATTTTTTCTGAATTCTGTAATCGACCATAGTGTTCGGATACTTTTTTGAGCGACTGTACAGGCGAAAAAATTATTAAAGGTACGAGTATTTCATTTTTGCGTATTGTATTTTTAAAATCAACTAAAACCGAGGGTGAATTGCTATTATGCTGGAATTGAAAACCACTCTCTTGACTCTTGTTTATGGCTCGATTGAATTTCTTGCACCCCACCCCCCTTTATATCTTTTTAGGCCCGGGCCTGCATATAAGCGCTCCATGCGAATAAAATACGTGGTCACGTGTAATTCATTTGCGCGCCTAACCCCGTAAAAAATGTTGGAAGAGATTTTCTCCTTCAGGCGTACAAGATATAAAAAATAATGACATCTTAAAAGTAGGGAAATATTTACTCCTAGTTCACCGTCGATAGTAAATGTTTCAGAGAAAAAATCTGTCTTGAGACAAGTAGAATACGAACCCACGTTCTGCTGATAGCATCGGGCCGGGGGTGGCTCAGTCGGTAGCGCGCCAGGCTCGTAATCTGTAGTTCCCAGCTGGGTCAGCGTTGAGATTTATCTCCGCAAAATTCCCCGCCCTGCCCACGGTCAGTAGGGGACACCGATGGGCTTGGAAAGGCCGCCGTCCGTCGGATGGGACATTAAGCCTTGGCCTCGTATGCGGGAGAGTCATACCCTGTGCACGTTAAAGAACACGCTGGATGGCCTTGACGGGAGGCTACCATCTGTCTCCCAACAGCTGTTCCAGTGGGTCCCCTCCCCCAACCTTCTCTGAGCCTTCGGGGTCCATGTGACCTGGCCATTTAGCCCATGGTATGCAAAAAAGTGCCGCTCAGAAGTAAAACAACCCAACCTTGATAGCATCTACGAACCACGATCTTTTGATAAGGGTTCGTAGATGTTATCAGGAGGTCGTCGGTTCGTATCCTACTCGGCTCAAGATAATTTTACTTTTAAGACATTTGATATCGACTGTGAGGGGGGGGGGGGGGGTGCTGAGGCGGAGAGGGGGGCTCAGTCGATAGCGCGCCAGGCTCGTAATCTGCATTTCCCAGATTCGAGTCCCAGCTGGATCAGCGTTGAGTCTTATCTCCGCAAAACTCCCCGCCCTGCCCACGGTCAGTAGGGGACACCAATGGACGTGGAAAGGCCGCCGTCCGTCGGATGGAACGTTAAGCCGTGGCTCCGTGTGCGGGAGAGCTATATCCTGTGCGCGTTAAAGAACACGCTGAATGGGCTTGACGGGAGGCTACCATCTGTCTCCTAACAACTGTTCCAGTGGGTCCTCTCTCCTACCTTGTCTGAGCCTTCGGGGTCCTCGAGATCTGATCATTTAGCCCATTGTGTGACAAAAAAAGTCCCTCAGAGGCAAAATAACCCAACCAAATATCGACGATGAAGAAAGAGTAAATATTTCCCTGATAGAACAAAAACGACGTTGAATTTCTTCAATTTGGCCGTCTTAAAATATATATCTCCTATTCCGTTGCAGGTAGAAACTCGATTCTTTTAACACAATGCGAAACAGCACGGAGGAAATCCTACGTGAAGAATTTGGGCCTGGAGGCCAAATATTTGCGTATTTCCGAAGGACTCCAACTAGCTACGGTCCTAAATAATTAGGTTAAAGAGAGCATTGCAAAAACGTAAGAACAATGGCTTCTGAAATCTTACAATCTCCGATTCTATTAAGGATACAAAGAAAACCACAAAATAATTGTGTCTAAAGCCTTGATTTCAAAACTCAAAACCGATGATTCGAAGATCCTAGAGGCGGGGGTGGCTCAGTCGGTAGCGCGCCAGGCTCGTAATCTGCAATTCCCAGGTTCGACTCCCAGTTGGGTCAGCGTTGAGACTCATCTCCGCAAAACTCCCTGCCCTGCCCACGGTCAGTAGGGGACACCGATGGACTTGGGAAGGCCGCCGTCCGTCGGAAGGGACGTTAAGCCGTGGCCCCGTGTGCGGGAGAGCCATACCCTGTACACGTTAAAGAACACGCTGGATGGCCTTGACGGGAGACTACCATCTGTCTCCCAACAACTGTTCCAGTGGGTCCCCTCCCCCAACAGTCTCTGAGCCTTCGGGGTCCATGTGACCTGGCCATTTAGCCCACGGTGTACAAAAAAGTGCCGCTCAGAGGTATCCCAACCGGAGATACTAGTAAAAACAAATTGGGTAATTTTCTGGCGAAATACGATATGCTCATAAAATCTATAGCAATTTGTTTAAAAATCTCTTGAACAGCACTGGCTCGCGATGACCCAACTGAATAAAAAAAATTTCATTGGATTATCACTGATTAAATCGTTTTTTTTTTTTTCTAAATCGTCTTCACTTACCGATTAACCGATATTCGTCGGATATCAAAATATTGCTATCCGATAACCGCGGTTATCAAAAAATCCGAATATTCGGAAACTCTAATAAATGCCTATGACCAAAACGAAAGCATTCTTCATAGAAACCTTCAAAAACTATTTCATTAAAAAAAAACATATTACTCCCCTGCATTATCTTAGAATATTAAAGATGTAGAAGGTTTCCGATTAATTATGATGTCAGTCAAACCATTTTTTCAAATTTAAAAGCATTTTTCTCGGTTCCTAACAGCTGAAATTATCCGCATCCTGCAACAGGTCTTCAAATATTACACTCACGTGGGAGAATACAACCAAACATTTCTTTCCTTTACAGCTCTACACTTTCATTCTGAAGACGACTATCCGCTTCCTTCCCTTTCTCCTTCATCCGCTTCCTAAATTTTCTTCCTCATCTCTCTCTTTTTATTTGTCTTCCTTCTCCCCCCTATTTCTCCTCCTCCTCTTCTTCTTCTTCTTCTGGGGGCGGGGCGGGGGTGGCTCAGTCGGTAGCGCGCCAGGCTCGTAATCTGTAGTTCCCAGGTTTGAGTCCCAGCTGGATCAGCATTGAGATTTATCTCCGCAAAATTCCCCCGCCCTGCCCACGGTCAGTAGGGGACACCGATGGGCTTGGAAAGGCCGCCGTCCGTCGGATGGGGCGATATGCCGTGGCTCCGTGTGCGGGAGAGCCATATCCTGTGCACGTTAAAGAACGCGCTGGATGGCCTTGACGGGAGGCTACCATCTGCCTCCCAACAGCTGTTCCAGTGGGTCCCCTCCCCCAACCTTCTCCAAGCCTTCGGGGTCCTTGTGACCTGGCCATTTAGCCCATGGTGTGCAAAAAAGTGCCGCTCAGAGGTAAAACAATCCAATCCTTCTTCTTCTTCTTCTACTCCCTCCCTCCCTCTATTCCTCCTCTTCTTCTCCCCTCTTTCACTCTCTCTCCTCCTCCACCTCCTCCTCCTCTTCTTCTTCTTCTTCTTCTTCTTCTTCTTCTTCTTCTTCTTCTTCTTCTTCTTCTTCTTCTTCTTCTTCTTCTTCTTCCCTCCCCCTCCCTTTATTCCTCCTCTTCTTCTCCCCTCCTCTTTTACTCTCTCTCTCTCCTCCTCCTCCACCTCCTCCTTTTCACGCTTTCCCACACATGTCACAGTGAAATACTTTCCAAAGTATCGCATCCCAATCTATAACAGGAAGGGGGAAATAAAGAACTGACTGAAAGGGGGTGCCTATCAGGCAAGTGATAGTTCGACTAATGTTATGGTGGAATGAGTTTTTATCGCCAATACCGCAGAAAGCCAAGGGGGGAGGGAAAGTTTGAACAGTGCTGCGTTTGAATGGTGAAATCAGACGATGGCAGAAAGGTGTCAGTTCCCTTTGTCAGTTGACAGCGACGGAATCTCGTTCTGCAGAAATGATTCTAGAACATTTTTAACCTACACAAAAGTCAGAACTTCGAACGAATCATTTATCATTCATCAGGTCTTTGAACTAATGAGATACGGATGCTTAATCATCGAATAGCAGTCTTATATTTAAGAACCTCTTGGGTAGTGGAGGTTGCTCAGCCGCTAGCGCGCTAGGCTCCTAATCTGCAGTTACCAGGTTCGAGTCCCAATTGTGAGACACTCAAATTTATATCCGCTAACCTCTAACACTCCCTAGTTGTAAAAAGAGACACTGTTAAAGTTGGAAAGACGGTCGTCCGTCGGATGGGATGTTAAGCCATGATCCTTGTGCAGGAGAGCCATATCCTGTGCAGGTTAAAGAACACGCTTGATGGCCTTGATGAAACGCTTCTATCTGTCTACTAACAGCTATCCAATAGATTCCCCTTTCCCATCTTTCTCTGATCCCTTGGGGTCCTTATAACCTTTCCATTTAGCTCATTGAATGTGCAAAAAATGTAACTCAGAGGTAAAGTAACTCAATTTTAGAAACTCTCTAGAAGTAGTTTGGCCTAGTCAAGTCTTTGAGTCAATAGTTTATCCTGAGAAGTTTTAACTTGAGATGTATACTGAATTAAACCATTGAGCCTGACACTTATTCGAAATTGATCTTTGAGAATAAGAATTATCTTAATCAAGCCATGATACTTAATCAGAGACTTCTTCTAAGCGTCAGGGGTTTTAAATAATCAGTGGCTTATTTTAAGTGGGTTGGGTTGTTTTACCTCTGAGCGGCACTTTTTTGCATTACCATGGGCTAAATGCCCAAGTCACATGGAGGTTCAGAGAAGGTTGGGGGAGGGGACCCACTGGAACAGCTGTTGGGAGACAGATGGTAGCCTCCTGTCAAAGCCATCCAGCGTGTTCTTTAACGTGCACAGGGCATACCCTGTGCACGTTAAAGCTCCGTCCGTGTGCGGGAGCCACGGCTTTACGTCTCATCCGACGGACGACTGCCTTTCCAAGCCCATCGGTGTTCCCTACTGACCTGGGCAAAGCTGGTAGTTTTGCGCAGATAAATCTGAACGCTGGCCAAGCTGGAACTCGAACGTGGGTTGAGTTGTTTTACCTCTGAGCGGCACTTTTTTGTACACCATGGGCTAAATGGCTAGGTCACATGGACCCGAAGGTTCAGAGAAGGTTGGGGGAGGGGACCCACTGGAATAGCTGTTGGGAGACAGATGTCATGACCTCCCGTCATGACCATTCAGTGTGTTCTTTAACGTGAATAGTGTATGGATCTCCCGCACACGGGGTCACGGCTTAACGTCCCATCCGACGGACGGTGGCCTTTCCAAGCCCATCGGTGTCCCTACTGACCGTGGGTAGGGCGGGGAATTTTGCGGAGATAAATCTCAACGCTGACTCATCTGGGAATTACAGATTATACGAGCCCCTACAGACTGAGCCACCCCCGCCCCCTATTTTAAGTAGACTTAAGAAAATCTCTAGCCGACACTTGGCCGAGTGGTTAGCGTGCTTGACTACTGATAAAAGGGATCTAAGACATGTATGTTTGTGTTATCTTTCTGCTGAAGTCTCACCTACCTCACAGATCTCTATGGTATATTAGGGGCGGGGGTGGCTCAGTCGGTAGCGCGCCAGGCTCGTAATCTGTAGTTCCCAGGTTCGAGTCCCAGCTGGGTCAGCGTTGAGATTTATCTCTGCAAAATTCCCCGCCCTGCCCACGGTCAGTAGGGGACACCGACGGGCTTGGAAAGGCCGCCGTCCGTCGGATGGGACGTTAAGCCGTGGCCCCGTGTGTGGGAGAGCCATACCCTGTGCACGTTAAAGAACACGCTGGATGGCCTTGATGGGAGGCTACCATCTGTCTCCCAACAGCTGTTCCAGTTGTTCCCCTCCCCCAACCTTTTCTGAGCCTTCGGGGTCCATGTGACCTGGCCATTTAGCCCATGGTGTGCAAAAAAGTGCCGCTCAGAGGTAAAATAACCCAACTCTATGGTATATTAAACTGACAGGCTCTTGTCAGACCTCTGTGGCAAGCAGCTGCTTGAGGGAGAATTTGTTGTTATTTTATTAGGTAAGTCTGGACTTACTTCCATCAGACCGCGAGTCAGTGACTTGCATTAATCAGAAATTTAAAAGAAGTGTTGTTTTTATTACTGTTTGAAATAAAATTGAATACTCATTCTGCAATTTGTACTTTCAATGTGCATTAGCATATTCGATGCTACTCTTTTGATACTTGATGTAAAAGTATATTAGATATGATAGTAACGCACATAAAAAATTTAAAATTTTAGAAAAGGTGATAAATTATTTCAATCCAAAAAAAAAATCAATGTTTGAATCTCGCTTTAATCATGTCTTTGTGCCACAGGCTTACTTGAATCATAAAGTTGATCCAGAGCCTTAGTTTAATCAGAATTTTAAGTCAGAGGTTTATTTTCATCAGATCTTTGAACCGGAAGCTTGTTTTAATCTAAACTTTAAACACGAAGTTTCTTCTAATAAGAACATTTCACAAAAAAATTCAGTAATCAGAGCTTTCTGATGTTTATTTTAAGTAGAACTTCAAACCAAAGTCTCACCTTTATCAGACTTCTGAATCAGAAGCTTACTTTAACCAAAAGCTTAAGCTATTCAGAGCTTAAAGACAGATTTCTGCTTTAATCAGAACTTTGAGCTCACGGCTTACGTTAATTGGAAATTTAGTCCAGAGGATTACTTTAATGAGGCGTTTGAGCTAAAGGACTTACCTTAATAAGAACTCTGAGCCAGAGACTTACTTAAACCTGATCTTTGAGCCACAGGCTGCCATAATTAATAACAGTGTCTATGATTAAGTAAAACAGAGACTATAAATAAAGAGTTAGATTAACTCCAGTTTTAAGTGTCATCTCCATGTCAAGCAGCTCCTAACTCATACAGATATGAAAGGTTGATTAATGGGACAGAACGGCTCCATTGCATTTTCTAAGGAGCAATTTTCAATTCGTTTTCAAAAATAACGAGTAGATGTTTGAACTTTTTCTTCTCTTTGTCTTTCCGTCTATACACATTCGACTTTTTTATTTTTAGGGATAAATTAAAAAATTCTCTTTTGTGTGGATAGGTGTTGATCAAATATTACGATTCGCTTTTTATGATACTCCCAAATGTTTCAGTTGTCTCCTCTAAAGAGGAAAAAAGTCAAAAATTGCAAAACTTTTAAAGAATATTGCAATGATGTATTTATGCCAGAAATATGAAACTTTTGTGATGGAGTGGGATTTTGGTTTCGTTTGTTTTACCTCTGAGCGGCATTTTTTTTGCAAACCATGGGCTAAGTGGCCAGGTTACATTGACCCCGAAGGCTCAGAGAAGGTTGGGGGAGAGGACCCACTGGAACAGCTGTTGGGATACAGATGGTAGCCTCCCGTCAAGGCCATCCAGCGTGTTCTTTAACGTGCGCAGGGTATGGCTCTCATGCACACGGAGCCACGGCCAGTAGCCCCATCCGACGGGGATACTGGCCGTGGCTCCGTTAACGTCCCATCCGACGGACGGCGGCCTTTCCAACCCATTGGTGTCCCCTACTGACCGTGGACAGGGCTGGGAAATCTGGGGAGATAAATCTCAACGCTGACCCAGCTGGGACTCGAACCTGGGAACTACAGATTACGAACCTGGCACGCTACCGACTGAGCCACCCCGGCCCCTTCCTCTGATTGAAAACCTCCTGAACGAAAATAAACTTCTAACTCTCTCCTCTACGAAACCTCTCGCAGAAAGAAAACCTCCACAGATATAGAAAGATTTTCGTCAGAACAGAAAAGTATTTAAAACTTTGCTGTTTCTTCTCTCTATATATAAATATCCTCACGCGCACCTTTACGCACAGAACGACGTATGAGATATACATAATCCATTCTTTTTCTTGATGTAGAGGACACAGCAGCCACCCAGATTAGCCCTG
Source organism: Ryuthela nishihirai (assembly GCA_038380435.1). Classification (NCBI taxonomy): domain Eukaryota; kingdom Metazoa; phylum Arthropoda; class Arachnida; order Araneae; family Heptathelidae; genus Ryuthela; species Ryuthela nishihirai. The sequence continues at coordinate 31,514,132 of JAWZYU010000013.1, forward strand.
TCGTTTCCCTGCCAACAGCATCAGCAACAGCAAAGGAAACCTTGGCCCGACACTGAAGCCCAACTTCAGCGAAAGAGTATTAAGTGCACGCAACGAAAAGGGTCAACGCTCCAAGAAACGCGGATATTCTACGTTTAAACTGCCAACATTACAGCAGAGTTGGAGAGAATGAAATTGATATATAGTACTGGCAAAAACCTATTCACAAGTCGTTGTCGCAAAAATAGCCAGACATAAAAATAAATTACTTTTTTTTTTAAATATTTTTTTTCTCTTTCCTGGTTGTGTGTGCAAGGTGTTGAAGAAAAGTCCATTCACGTAGGCGAGTTGGTTTAATGCTGGTTCGGGGAAGTATTTGGATTCAAGCGCGAAGTATGTAGGGTGCTTGGAATTTTTAAAATGCTTACATTTCATGATTTTGTGTTCAACAGGAACAAATGCATAAAGATGAGGAAAGGTGTTTTGCTTGGGAAAGAAAAATTTCAGTGAATTAACATAGTCCAAACGTAAACTTTTGATTCAAACTTCTGACTAAGGTAAGCCTCATTCAATAAAGTACGATTAAAGATCTGATTAAAATAAGTCTGATTAAATAAAAAACGATTAAAGATCTGATTAAAGTAAGCTTGATTAAGTAAAGCACGATTAAAGATCTGTTAAATTAAGGGTAATTAAATAAAGTACGGTTAAAGATCTGATTAAAGGACGCCTCATTAAAAAAAGTACGATTAAATATCTGATTAAAGTTAGTCCGGTTAAAAAAAGCCGTTAAATAAAATACGATTAAAGATCTGTTAAAGTAAGCCTGATTAAATAAAGTACGATTAAAGATCTGAATAAAATAAGTCTGGTTTAATAAAGTACGATAAAAGAAGCCTGATTAAATAAAGTACGATTAAAGATTTCTTAAAGTAAGCCTAATTAAATAAAGTACAGTTAAAAATCTGATTAAAGGAAGCCTGATTAAGTCAATTATGATTAATAGGATTTAAGGAAAGCCTTATTAAGTCATTTTTTTAATACTCGACCGGCGGAGTTGGGTTGAGTTGTTTTACCTCTGAGCGGCACTTTTTTGCACACCATGGGCTAAATGGCCAGGTCACATGGACCCCGAAGGCTCAGAGAAGGTTGGGGGAGGGGACCCACTGGAACAGCTGTTGAGAGACAGATGGTAGTCTCCCGTCAAGGCCATCCAGCGTGTTCTTTAACGTGCACAGGGTATGGCTCTCCCGCACACGGGGCCACGGCTTAACGTCCCATCCGACGGACGGCGGTCTTTCCAAGCCCATCGGTGTCCCCTACTGACCGTGGGCAGGGCGGGGAATTTTGCGGAGGTAAATCTCAACGCTGACCCAGCTGGGACTCGAACCTGGGAACTACAGATTACGAGCCTCGCGCGCTACCGACTGAGCCACCCCCGCCCCCGACCGGCGGAGATAACCTGTACACTTTTGATGCACTTACACAAAGACATTCCCATTGACTACAAAATACTATGCGGCGTAACAAAGAGAGATGTTTAAGGTTACAAAACAACTTTTGCATGAGATAAAGAAATTCTAGAAGGAAAAGCTACCCAGCAAGATTCTTGTCAGTAGGAAAGAAATGTAAAACTGCAGAAAAGCATTTGTCATGGCAGAAAAAAACGTCAGAGGTGTAAAGGCTTCCTGAAGAACATTTGGCAAAAGAGAGATATTTATTCAAAGGTGTAAAGACTAGAAGATATTTGGTGTGATAGCGTAAGGCTAAAAGATATGGTGTGTTAGTGTAAGGGTCTACCATTATGTGTGGACAGATGGTACCCATGGTGTGCAAAAAAGTGCCGCTCAGAGGTAAAACAACCCAAACCAACTTAGTGTAAGGGCAGAAGATTTGGTGTGATAGTGTAAGTCTGGATGATTTGGTGGGATAGTGTAAGGCTGGATGATTTGGTGGGATAGTGTAAGGCTGGATGATTTGATGGGATAGTCTAAAGCTGGATGATTTGGTGGGATAGTGTAGGGCTGGATGATTTGGTGGAATAGTGTAAGGCTGGATGATTTGGTGGGATAGTGTAAGACTAGATAATTTGGTGGGATAGTGTAAGGCTGGATGATTTGGTGGGATAGTGTAAGGCTGGATGATTTGGTGGGATAGTGTAAAGCTGGATGATTTGGTGGGATAGTGTAAAGCTGGATGATTTGGTGGGATAGTGTAAGACTGGATGATTTGGTGGGATAGTGTAAGACTAGATAATTTGGTTGGATAGTGTAAGACTAGATGATTTTGTGGGATAGTGTAAGACTAGAAGATTTTATGGGATAGTGTAAGGCTAGATGATTTGGTGGGATAGTGTAAGACTAGATGATTTGGTGGGATAGTGTAAGACTAGAAGATTTTATGGGTTAGTGTAAGACTAAATGATTTGGTGGGATAGTGTAAGATTAGATGTTTGGTGGGATAGTGTAAGACTAGATGTTTGGTGGGATAGTGTAAGACTAGATGATTTGGTGGGATAGTGTAAGACTAGATGATTTGGTGGGATAGTGTAAGACTAGATGATTTGGTGGGATAGTGTAAGACTAGAAGATTTTATGGGTTAGTGTAAGACTAAATGATTTGGTGGGATAGTGTAAGACTAGATGTTTGGTTGGATAGTGTAAGACTAGATGTTTGGTGGGATAGTGTAAGACTAGATGATTTGGTGGGATAGTGTAAGACTAGATGATTTGGTGGGATAGTGTAAGACCAGATGATTTGGTGGGATAGTGTAAGACTAGATGATTTGGTAGGATAGCGTACGATTGAACGATTTGGTGCTGTAATGAAAGACTAGAAAATTTGGTGCGAGAGAAAGAAAGTAAGCTGTGAAACTCTGCGAAAGAGCATTTGATTTGAAAATCAAAGCTGTAAAATTACAGAAGAAGAATGTTTAACAAGAAGAAAAAGTCAGAAGTTGTTACAAACAAGGTCCAGATGAGATACGTATGTATAATATATAATGTTTCTTTCTTATACAATTTTTTTATACAAAATCTGTAGACGCAATCTGTCTGTGCCTTCCTCGTAATCGAACCTAGATATTCTAATAGCACTGCAGATGTTTAATCTATTTGGAATTTGCATATAACTAATTATTTTTTGTTTGGTGAAATTTACGTATTTAGTCAAGAATTAAAAAAAGAATGGATGATAAACAGGAAAAACAACAAAAGAATTGAAAGCTAAAATAAATAACAACAACTGCGCAGCAATGGACACACCAACAACAAAAGAATTCGAAACGAATTTTGAAGCGGACACTTACAACGGAGATGGAGGAATGCGCAGAGAGAGAGGGAGGAGGAGATTGGCAAACGGCTATCGATTAAGCTAACATCCCCTCCCTCCCTTTCCGCTGTCTTACCCCCACCTCCCCGCGCATGCGTGCATGCATGCCGCTCATCCACCCACACCCGTATCGACAGGAAGAGAGAGAGATAGAGGCTGGCTTTGAATGTGACCGGGGCCTTTGCCGAATGAAAGACGTGGTCATGCTGTTGTGAATACGCATCTGGACTCTACAAGCTGAGAGTTGCATGGGTGTTGGTGATGGAGAGTTGGTCGATGGGAGACTAAAGGGAAAGGGAAGAGTAGGAGGAAAAAAAAGACGGGAGAAGAAGATGAGTAGGATAGAGTAGAAAAAGTGGAACACAAAGAGTAAGGGAGAGAGAGGAGGATGAAGAAACACATAATGCAGGGAGAAAGGAACAGGAAGGCAAATGGGGATGCAGAAGAGGAGGAAGAGAGAAGGAGGAGGGAAAGAGAAGGTCAAGAATTAAATTAAAGATGAAGAATGAAAGAAAAGGAAACGAAGCTAAAGATTAATGTAAGAGTATGACAAGAAATAAAATATTGAAGAGGAAGCTCAATTTTGAAGGATGAAGATGACGAGTGGGAATAAATGACAACGAAAGGAGGAAGCTACAGATTAAGGGAAGAGGGTGACGAGAGATCAAACGTTGAAAAGAGGAAGCCAAAGATTTAGGGAAAAGAATGACAAGGGAACAAAAGATGAAGATAGGGAGAAGTTAAAGATTAAGGGAAGATGATGACGATAGATCAAATGTTGAAAAGAAGAGGAAGCTAAAGATTAAGAGAAGAGGATAACGAAGAATCAAATGATGAAGATTTAGGGAAGAGAAAGACGAGGGTGCAAAAGATGAAGATGGCAGGTAGTTAAAGATTAAAGGATGAAGATGACGAGATGAGGAAAGGAGGAAGCTGCAGATTAAGAGAAGAGGATGATGAGAGATCAAGTATTGAAAAGAAGCGAAGCTAAAAATTAAGAGAAGAGGATGACGAAGAAACAAATGATGAATAGAAGAGGAAGCTAAAGATTAAGGAAGAGGATGACGAAGGACCAAATTTTGAACTGGGAATATAATTGGTTAAATTTGGATTAATACAGGGAATATAAATAAGATTAGAGTAGGAGGAGGAGAGCTGAATTTTAAGCGTTAATTATAATTATTTTCATTTAATTTTAAGCTAAAGCGGAGGAAGCTGAATTTTAAGAAAAAAGAACATATAAGAGAAAGCAAAGGAAGAGGAAGCTTAAGAAAGGATAAGAAAGTAGAGGAAATTAAAGAGAGAGAGAGAATAATCTGCTTTCGACCTCCCCTCTCTTTTATTCCCTTCTTATCTCCATCTAAAGAGATAAGAGTGGGTGAATGAGGGGAAAAGACTAAATCAGTTTTTGTCGGTACTATGCTGTCAGTTACAGATGACAGAGTCGCAAAGTTAACGGATAAGGTCCAAAGAACACGGGTTGCCTTAAAGCATTGTTAACGATTAAGAGGGGAAAAGGAAAAATCTAAGTGGCAATTTCGTATCGCCTCTACTGCAAAGAAAAGTTTCGAGGTTTATTCTTTCTCTTTTGTGAAAAGAGGAAAAGAGCATTCCTAGCAATGACTGCAGACAAAACTGGGTCAAGGCTGATATTTTTGGTTTCAAGTTTCCGTCGTGCAGCAATCGCCTTGTTGCATTATGTTGTCTTCCACAATGTAGAATAAAATGCGACACTAAGTTACATCTATAACGCAGTTAAACTGTCTTTTTCTTTTTCAATTCTCCCTTAGTAAAATGGTGACTGTTTTTTCCACTATTGATTCCGTCAAAGTCGTACATCAAATAAATAAAACCGTCCACCCATGAAGTTTAAGAAATGTCCCAAAGAATGTGTGCATTATGCTGTTTCATTGCAACACTCCATTACATCGTTAAAAAAAATAAGCAAGGACATTTGATATACATGCTTATTTTTTTTTTATTTCTCATACATTTAAAAACATTCCCCTCAAATCTAGTTTGGGAACAGAGCTTGATCAAGATGGGGGAGGGGACAAGAATGAAATAAACCCTCCCCCCACCTACATCCCTCCACATACACACACCAACTATGAAAATTGTGATGAAAGGAAGCAAAAATAACACTTATACATATTGCCTATAAAAAAAATAAAAAACTTCCATGCTATACCAGTGGCTGGGTTGGATTGTTTGTTATTTTTTTATCTCTGAGCGTCAGAATGCACACAATGGGCTAAATAACCAGGGTTGGGTTGTTTTACCTCTGAGCGGCACTTTTTTGCACACCATGGGCTAAATGGCCAGGTCAAAGACCCCGAAGGCTCAGAGAAGGTTGGGGGAGGGGACCCACTGGAACAGCTGTTGGGAGACAGATGGTAGCCTCCCGTCAAGGCCATCCAGCGTGTTCTTTAACGTGCACAGGGTATGGCTCTCCCGCACAAGGGGCCACGGTTTAACGTCCCATCCGACGGACGGCGGCCTTTCCAAGCCCATCGGTGTCCCCTACTGACCGTGGGCAGGGGGTGGGGGAATTTTGCGGAGATAAATCTCAACGCTGACCCAGCTGGGACTCGAACCTGGGAAATACAGATTACGAGCCTGGCGCGCTACCGACTGACCACCCCCGCCCCAAATAACCAGGCCACAAGGACTCAAGGTCTCAGAGAATGTTGGAGGAGGGGATTCGCTAGACAGCTGTTAGGAGATTGGTGGTAATCTCCTGTTAAAGTCTCCCAATGTGTTATTTAACATGCACAGGATATGGCTTCCGGCACACGGTATCATGGCTTAACGTCCCATCCGCCGGACGAAGTCTTTTTCAAGCCTTCTTCCCCTACTGGGCGAAGGCAGTGTCGGAAATTTTGAGGAGATAAATCTCAACGCTGGCCCAGCTGTCCAGTGGGTCGCCTTTCCCCCAATCTTCCCTGAGCCCTTTAGGTCCTTTTGACTTGCCCATTGTGTGCAAAAAACAAAGTATTGATCAGTGGTAAACCAAACTAATAGTATTTTACAAGATTTTGTTTAGAAAGACCGCTACAAATGATGGGATTGTTCTGTTTCTGAACGGTACTTTTTGATCACAAGGCTAAATGAATAAATTTACCACAATAATACACAAAATTAATCTTCCTTTACACTAACTTAATCAGATTAGCATCTTTTGGTGTCCCGATTATCTTCTGATAAGTTCTTATTTTTTTATATCCAAATATCTTCTGATTCCTATCGACCACCCTGTCCCAAATTGTATTTTTTCCTAATCCCAAGCAAAATCAACAACTGTCATTAAACCAAACTATTCCAGTTTTCAGGAATAGTAGTTTCCTTTAATTAGGTCAGTAGTTCTCAAACTTTTATGCTTCACGTACCCCCTGGAAATGTTCTGTTAGACCTCTGTGGCAAGCAACTGCTTGAGTGGGTAATTTATTTTTTAATTTTAATCTCCATTATGCCCTCGATGGGAAAGGGGCCAATGATAGTCTTTGAAAGGACCCCGTCCGTTGGATGGGACCTTAAACCTTGTCCCTGTGTGCAGGAGAGTCTATGCTGCAGTGAGTTAAAGAACTCACTGGATGCCCTTGACAGGAGACTACCATCTGTCTCCTAACAGTTGTCCAGTAATTATGGATTCAGTATGTTAAAAAACAGATGGAAGTCTGTCTCTGAGACAACCAACTCCGAGCTCTGGGGTCATTGTGACCTGTCCATTTTGTCCATTCTGTGCAAGAAAAAGAGCCTCTCATGGATGAAGCAACCCAAAGCAAACTCCAGCTTTCATTAATCAGCCACATCTTCGCAAATAAAACATGAATAAGAAATAGTCCATTTTCCTTTCCACATCTGCTAGCTCTTTGGCAAAGTCACCTCGTTCTAACAAAACATCTTCGTATGACGAATTCCTCGCAAATGGAAAAAGTTTCCAAAGAAGTCCTTCTCCGTCATTACAGCTTCTTCAGAAATGACTTCTTTTACCCGTCAGAAAACTTCTGATTTTGCATTCCGACAGCGTCAGGAATTCGTCCCCCCCCCCCCACTCTCCATGCCAACGCTGTTGATAAACAGAGTCAACAAAAAAACCAAGGAAAAAAGAATCCTCACTCGAATCACTAAAAGCAGAGGCAGAACATATTCAATTACTCGCATCCTCTGGCAAAAGATGTTTCCATTTCAAGAGACGTGAAGGATGGAATGCTTCGCCTCGCATTTTATACCAGAGAAGCATCCTTCCATTGTGCATGCTTTCTCTTAGGCATGCATCATTAAATCAATAAGAAACCAAATCTTCTTTATCCGATTTGTTACTGCATTAAAACTTCTTTATTCTTAGTGATATTCAAGGGGCCTAATTTTTGGCACCGTCTTGTTAAGAGAGTTTTTGGGCAGAGTTTTTTATAATATCACAGTATCTGAGTTGGGTTGTTTTACTTTAGAGCGGGGCTTTTTTGCATCCAAAAGGGCTAAATGACAACCACACAAGGAACCCGAAGGCTCATAGAAGGTTCGGGGAGGACCCACTGGATCCAAGCAATCCAGCGTGTTCTTTAACGTGCACAGGGTATGGCTCTCACACACACGGTACCACGGCTTAACGGCTTCTCCGATGGACGGCGGCCTTTCCAAGCCCATCGGTGTCCCCTACTGACCGAGGGTGGGGAATTTTGCGGAGATAAATCTCAACGCTGACCCAGCTGGGACTCGAACCTGGGAACTGCAGATTACGAGCCTGGTGCGCTAACGACTGAGTCAACCCGCTAGTAAAGGTAATGTAGGCAAAACAATTGTTAATTGTGCACATTTTACGCATTTTTGAAGACCACTAAAATGGAGTGCGAAATGTTACATTCCTATGGGAATGTAGCCTCTTCTTTCCTTATTTGACTTGATTTCGACTCCATTGCGCCACTTAGACCTCCCCCCTTCCTTTCCCCTCTTTATATTTTCCAGATCTGGGTCTGCACTGGATACTGTTAGGAGACAGATTAGTTTATGATAAATAATACATCAATTGCTCCAAAAACGAATCGTTATTTTAAAAGGAAGGCAATGTTTTTTCCTTTTTTTGTCGTTGTCGGAAGTGTTTGAATTACTTTTATTTATTGTTACGAAAAAATATTTTTTACGTGTATTTTAAGTAATATGTTTCTTTTTACGCATTGTTTTGGGCATCCTTAATTGTAATATGGTATGATGTACGCATGAATCCTTACATTTTCAACTGCACTCATTGATAAACAGCTCGACAAAAACATTTCTATCTTCAAAAATCTATTTGTATTTTTCTTGCGTCTCCCTGAAACAAATTCTCCCCCCCCCCCCAACACGGAAACCTTTCTGCCTAGTCCCATAACTGGAAGTGAGTATCATTTTTACAGCAAACCTCATGGGTCACTATGTGTACGCGAACCTTATCTGAGATCATATCTACTGTGCATTTCATCATACAATATATGATGCATTTCATTTTACAATTGCATATGATGCATTTCATTGTAAAATATATGATGCACTTCACTGTACAATATTCGAAGCTGTCATTATTATACATTTTATGATGCTTTCATTGTGCACTATATGATGCTTTCATTGTACATTGTATGATGCTTTCATTGTACAATATATGATGCTATCATTGTACGATATATGATGCTTTCATTGTACAGTCGCTCAAAAAAGTATCCGAACACTATGGTTGATTACAGAATTCAGAAAAAATATTTGGCAACGATTGTTTTAGAAATTAGTGATCTGGCAACCTTCGTGTCACGTGATTACAGAATTCAGGAAAAATATCTGGAGCGTGTACAGCAACTGTACACGCTCCAGTTACCGTTCACAGCAAACTGGAGCGTTTGCAGTTGACACGAAGGTTGCCAGATCACTAATTTCTAAAAAAATCGTTGACAGATATTTTTTCTGAATTCTGTAATCCACCATAGTGTTCGGATATTTATTTGAGCGACTGTACAATATATGATGCATTTCGTTATAAGGAGTCCTTCGCTCTAAGCGAGGTCGTAAGATAGAGAGGTTTCACTGCAATCCTTCCTTCTCAAGATTATTCTAATGGCGTTAACGTAACGCAGTAGGGTATTGTGAGTGCGACTGCGCAGTTGGGGCTTTGAGAATCTCTTGGATGAAGATTGGCAAATCATTGAGCACAACAAGAGAAATTGTTTGGCAAGATAGCTTGTTTGCTTAAATATTCAGATTAAAATTGCCAAATATTAAGGGAAGTAAAAGTTGCAGGTATTTCCAGTTTTAGTTGTTGTTTTTGCCTCAGAACGACTTTTCTGTGCACACAGTGAGCTAAATGGCCAGGTCACAAAGACGCCAAGAGCTTAGAGAGATAGGGTAGTCATTGGGCTGTTAGGAGATAGGCAGAAGTCTCATTTCAAGGCTTTCCTGAGTTTTCTCAGATTATAAATATTCTGAATGATATATGTTAAATCTCATATTAAAGTTAAAACAATAGACCATAGCGGGTTGGGTTGGGTTGTTTTACCTCTGAGCGGCACTTTTTTGCACACCATGGGCTAAATGGGCAGGTCACATGGACCCCGAAAACTCGGAGAAGGTTGGGGGAGGGGACCCACTGGAACAGCTATTGGGAGACAGATGGTAGCCTCCCATCAAGGCCATCCAGCGTGTTCTTTAACGTGCACAGGGTATGGTTCTCCCGCACACGGGACCACGGCTTAACGTCCCATCCGACGGTCGGCGGCCTTTCCAAGCCCATCGGTGTCCCCTACTGACCGTGGGCAGGGCGGGGAATTTTGCGGAGATAAATCTTAACGCTGACCCAGCTGGGACTCGAACCTGGGAACTACAGATTACGAGCCTGGCGGGCTACCGACTGAGCCACCCCCGCCCCTATAGACCATAGCCAAATACAAACAGCAGAGTTAGTCCATATAGAGCTTTCATTATGTGAAATATCAGTAATTGCAATCTACTGTTCCCACAGTTATTCACCATCTGATTTTATGAATGAACTAAAGCATATTATGCAGGAGTTAAACACAAGAAATATTATTATAACTGGTGATATAAATATATATTTGTTAGCGAATACTTCTGACCTTGCAAATGAATATCTAAATCTGACTGCTATGTATGGATATTAGTCAATGATAAATATTGCTACCAGAGAGGTTCATAATACCCAGTCTTGTTTGGACCATTTACTGGTTAAAATTAACAATAGAATTAATGTACAAGCTGCAGTATATAAAATGCCGATTACGGACATTCGGATTTTAGACATTCGGAAAATGAAACTTTTGACAAAAGAAATGATAATATTAAAGATTACATGCTCAGAATTAATTATGAACTAATAAATGATAAATTAAAAGATTATAAATGGGAGGGGACAACACAGGAAACTAACGTTAATAATGCGTACAAAACTTTTTCAGAAATTTTGTGTAAAGTAATTAAGGATTCATCTTACTATGGAAAAAGAAACATTCAGAAACTGAAAAATCCTTGGATCACAAATGAAATCTGTTATATGATTAAGTATAGAGATAAGCTATGTAAAAATTTAAAAAAATACCCATAAAACGAGGACCATAGAAGCAATTCTTAGAACATAGGAATAACTTAAGGTCTAAAACTAAGGGGGCCAAAAACAAATATTTCATGGAAGAATTTTTAAAATGAAATGGTGATATGAAAAAACAATGGAAGTTCGTAAATGATTTAATTGGGAATAATTCAAAAGATGAAATTCTACCGGATAAAATGAATAATATTGAGGACTGTAATACTGACGAAATTAGAGATGCAGCAGATGAATTTAACACTTATTTTGTTGATTTACTTAGCAAAATGCTTAATGACAAACCTACTGAATATGAATGTTATAAAAATTATTATAAAACAGATAGCTCTCTCTTTTTTACACCTATAACCATAAAATAATTAGATAAGACCATTACAAATCTAATAGAAGGCAAATGCCCAGGAATCGATGAAATTTCAGTAACTACAGTAAAAAATGTAAAAATTTCATTATTCATCCCTTAGTCTATATCTTTAACCTTTCTTTTCAAACTGGGATTTTTCCAGACGATCTCAAAATCTCTATTGTACTTCCGATTTAAAAGAAAGGAAATAAAAACTGCCTTTCAAACTACAGATCGATCTCGCTTTTGCCTGTTTTTTCCAAAATATTTGAAAAACTGGTAAAATTCAGAGTATTGAGTTATTTAAAATAAATAAATTTCTTTTCGTCAAATCAATTTTGGTTTCACTGAGGGTAAGGGAAGTAATCACTGATCATGCGCTGTTGTCATTTACTAATTATATTTATAAATCAATTGACCAAGGAAATTTAACTCTATCAGTTTTTCTAGAACTTAAAAAAGCTTTTTGACACCGTAACACAGTCATTGCTTTTGAGAAAACTGGAGCATTTGGGTATGAGAGGGATTGCTCTAGAATGGTTTATCAGTTACTTAACAAATAGAACTCAATTAGTTAAATTAAAAAACTGCTTCAGCAATCCTAACAAACTAAATATGGCATTCCGCAGGGCTCTGTTATTGGTCCCCTATTGTTTAATATTTATATTAATGACCTCTGTGAAATGAACGTTAATTGTAATATTACAGCCTTTGCAGATGACACTGCATTAACGTTTAGTAACCACACTATTACAGATTTATTGTCCAATGTCAATAATGTTCTTGAGAAAGTTAATATGTGGTTCAAAAATAATAAACTCTTAATTAATAAGAATAAAACTAAATTTGTTTTATACAAGTTGAAAAATAGCCAAAATGCTGCAATTACTTTTGTCATTACACTGCATTCACCTCAATGCTATAAACATATCGATTGCGATTGTGATGACATAGAACAGGTTGAGAGCATAAAATATTTAGGTATTTTCAAGGATAATAATCTAAAATGGAAGAAACATATTGACTACATCACAGGTAAAGCACGTTACAAACTACTCAAATTGCACCACTTGAAATGCAAAGTTAATCTTAATATGCTGCGAACGTTGTATTTCTCATGGATACAATCTGCATTTCAATACGGTATAGTTTGTTGGGGTGGAACTTATGTCTCGGTTTTTAAACCTCTGGTGTTTCTGCAAAACAAAATTATTAAATTAATTGCAAAAATAACCCTGATATTTTAGGCAATTTCAGTCGTTACTCTATGCTAAAAATTCTACCAATTAGACATATATTTGTTTTTAGAGTGTTGACATTTTTTAAGCAAAATTGCTTTAATTTTCACATTCAGCGTGATTTATACAACTTCAGAGAGAAAGGTCCAAAATACTCAGTCCCTTTGACCAAAAAAGAAATTGCTCATAAGCATTATTCGTATATCTCACCTAAAATCTTCAATCAGTTGCCTCTTAAAATTAGAAGTTAAAAAAAATTTAATATGTATAAGCAGTATTTAAAATGCTTTTTCTTTTCTTTGGAAAATGTGGCATCTTTGTTAAATAATCAAGTGTAAAGTAAAAATGTATTGTACATATATCGAAAAAATGACACATATTATATGTAATCATTGTAGTGATAAGTCGTTATTGATTTTTGTATAATTTCCTTTAGTGGCCCAGACAAACCATGTGGTTTTTGGGTTCACTCATATTTTTCTATGTTGTAAATTGTATATGATGATGAAATAAAATTGATTGATTGATTAATTGATTGATTGATTGACGTCTTAACATCCTATCCAATGGATGGTGACCTTTCGAAGCCTATTGGTATCCCATTGGGCTTGAAAAGGCCATCGTTCTTTTGGATAGGACGTTAAGCCGTGCCCCGTGAACAGAAGATCCATACCCTTTTTTACGTTAAATAGCATCCGTCTCCTTATAGCTGCCCAGTTGGTCTCCTTACCCCTAACTAACACTGGACTCTCGAGGTCCTTTTAACCATGTCATTTAGCCCATTGTATGCAAAAAAAGCGTCGTTTAGAGGTAAAACCCAATCAACACCCACCACTTAGAAAAATAATCCCAGATAAGCCACTGGCAATAAATAGATTTCTAGTAGATAAAATGAAATGAAAGCTTTAAAGTTGGGTTGGGTTGTTTTACCTCTGAGCGGCACTTTTTTGCAAACCATGGGCTAAATAGCCAGATCACAAGGACCCCGAAGGCTCAGAGAAGGTTGGGGGAGGGGACCAACTGGAACAGCTGTTGGGAGACAGATGTTTGCCTCCCGTCAAGGCCATCCAGCGTGTTCTTTAACGTGCACAGGGTATGGCTCTCCCACACACGGGGCCACGGCTTAACGTCCCATCCGACGGACGGCGGCCTTTCCAAGACCATCGGTGTCCCCTACTGACCGTGGGCAGGGAATTTTGCGGAGATAAATCTCAACGCTGACCCAGCTGGGACTTGAACCTGGGAACTACAGATTACGAGCCTGGCGCGCTACCGACTGAGCCACCCCCGCCCCTTTAAAGTTGCTAAAAGCTGTTTTTCATATATATCGTTTCCTAGTTCTTAAAAGGCTGGCCATCCTTATCATTGATCATAAAGTGGATGATTGACAAATTATTGACCTATCAGCGATGAAAACTGTCGAAGCTTCGACTGCGCAGTCTCCCTAGTTATCAATCACGTTACGTCACTTGTAGGTACCTCTCTGTTTATTTGGGGCGGGGACGGCTCAGTCGGTAGCGCGCCAGACTCGTAATCTGTAGTTCCCAGGTTCGAGTCAAAACTGGGTCAGCGTTGAGATTTATCTCCGCAAAAATTCCCCGCCCTGCCCACGGTCAGTAGGGGACACCGATGGGCTTGGAAAGGCCGCCGTCCGTCGGATGGGACGTTAAGCCGTGGCCCCGTGTGCGGGAGAGACATACCCTGTGCACGTTAAAGAACACGCTGGATGGCCTTGACGGGAGGCTACCAACAGCTGTTCCAGTGGGTCCCCTCCCCCAACCTTCTCTGAACCTTCGGGGTCCATGTGACCTGGCCATTTAGCCCATGGTGTGTAAAAAAAAGTGCCGCTCAGAGGAAAAACAACCCAACAACCCAAAACAACTCTGTTTATTTATTTTTAGCCAGCGGTGTGCATTGAAGGATAATTTGACGCAACAAACTCGAATCTTGAACAATAACATTTGATTCACGTTCCAGTGCACTTCGATCACTTTTTTTTTGTTTGAACAAATGATTACTTACTTCTTTTTCTCGTGCTCCAACTCAATTTCCGCAAAAAGGAAAACAAAAAACGGAATTGAGATCCGTTTTTATTTAATTTTCCCTCCTGCGAAAGACAAAAAGTTGGAGTAAATAATTGGAGGGTGAAACTCCTTCCAAATTTGCATGAGTAAAAGCCAACGCTTCGACAAATTCCTCTCATACACTTTTAGCACTCGCAGTAATCACATTCCAGACTATTAAAAGAACTCTGACTGTTGCTGAAATTGTCGGGTTGTGCCCTTTTTTATTGTGTGAAGAACTGAAACCAACAGATAGCTCGTAGATCTGAGAGTTCCCAGAAATCTGCATGTTACTTCCTTGGGACTGCATTTACTTCTTTTTTTAGTGAGTACAGTCGCTCAAAAAAATATCCGAACACTATGGTTGATTACAGAATTTAGAAAAAATATCTGGCAATGATTTTTTTAGAAATTAGTGATCTGGCAACCTTCGTGTCACGTGACACGTTCCCAGGTTCGAGTCCCAGCTGGGTCAGCGTTGAGATTTATCTCCGCAAAATTTCCCGCCCTGCCCACGGTCAGTAGGGGACACCGATGGGCTTGGAAAGGTCGCCGTCAGTCGGATGGGACGTTAAGCCGTTGCTCCTTGTGCAGGAGAGCCATACTCTGTTCACGTTAAAGAACACGCTGGATGGCCTTGACGGGAGGCTACCATCTGTCTCCCAACAGCTGTTCCAGTGGGTCCCCTCCCCCAACCTTCTCTGAGCCTTCGGGGTCCATGTGACCTGGCCATTTAGCCCATGGTGTACAAAAAAGTGCCTCTCAGAGGTAAAACAACCCAACAACCCAACCCAAATGCACTGAAATACACGAACGCCTCTGCTCCAGGCACTAAAGTTGCATTACATTTCAAACTTTGCTCCTAAATATACATTATCACGAACAAATAAAAGTCGTCCCAAACTCTTTTATTACAAACCAACTCCTACTTTTCCCAAAGCATCCCGTACTCTATAATACTGTTAAACATCAGAGCCCAAAACATCTCACCAATTCGCTTTATACTATACGAAATGCCCGTTTATTCATACTCTCTCACAGAAACACAAAATAAATAGAATACTGAAATATCCCATTTTTCTTATTATTCTTCAGTTGCGTTGTCATATCTACTTAGAGTCAGCATAGAGAGAGATAAATGCAACTGATAAGAATCTCGTATTGTTAAATGAACTCCTTAGGAATGGCAAAAAAATTCTGTTTTATAAAAATAACAATAAAGGTAAATGGGGGAAACATTCTGAAACGGATTGGAAAGGACGCAATAAGGCTACCGAGAAAAAAGAAAAAAAGCACCGATGCAGACAGTTTTCTCGAAGCATGTAAGTATCCTACATCCACATACGTTATCGCCAAGAATTTTATCGAAGATCTTTATTGGAAAGACGCCAAAAACGTGTTGCAATGTCATTCCAAAGTCTTTTCACCCGAGGCATATAATAACTGTTGATGTCGCCGAATTTTGTCTTTTTATTAGAGCAAGTTCTTTTTTCTTGAAGACAGACTCGTACATAGAAAGCATTGCTAGATGACCGACCAAGGGACTTGCTTGAGATTAAATTGTTCTTTTTTTGCATTTCTTGTCCATAATAATTTGCGTTTTATTTAACAACAAAATGAAGTGTTTTTGGCATTTTTTTTACGTTTTCGAGACGAGTGTTGCCGTTTTTTGTTTACAGTCAATAGAGTCGTAAATCTGTGGGACATGAATCAATAAATTTCGCACATTATTTGTTCATGCAATTATCCTAATTTTTAGACCCTTGAAGTACTTTTTTTGTCATGCCAGCCTGTGTGCTGGACAGGACTATATTTAAATTAAAAAAAATGAGTGGGGTTGGATCAGACAGGTTCGTAACCTGCGGTTGCAAGGCTCGTAATCTGCATTTTTCAATGCCCGTAATCTGCAGTTGTAAGGCTCGTAATCTGTAGTTGCAAGGCTCGTAATCTGTTGTTGCAAGTCTCGTAATCTGCATTTTCAATGCCCGTAATCCGCAGTTGCAAGTCTCGTAATCTGCACATTCAATGCCCGTAATCTGCAGTTGCAAGACTCGTAATCTGCAGTTGCAAGACTCGTAATCTGCATTTTCAATGCCCGTAAGCTGCAGTTGCAAGACTCATAATCTGAATTTTCAATGTTCGTAATTTGCAGTTGCAAGACTCATAATCTGCATTTTCAATGCCCGTAATCTGCAGTTACAAGTCGCGTAATCTGCATTTTCAATGCCCGTAATCTGCAGTTGCAAGCCTCGTAATCTGCATTTTTCAATGCCCATAATCTGCAACTGCAAGGCTCGTAATCTGCATTTTCAATGCTCGTAATCTGCAGTTGCAAGGCTCGTAATCTGCAGTTGTAAGGCTCATAATCTGCAGCTTACAAGGCTTGTAATCTGCAGTTCCCAAGTTCTGTCCCAGCTGGGCCAGTGTTGAGATTTATCTCCGCAAAACTCTCCGCCATGCGCTCGGTCAATATGGGACCCGATGGCCTATGAAAGGTAGCCGTCCGTCGGATGTAACATTAAGCCGTGACTCGTGTGCAAGAGAGAGACATACTCTGTACACATTAAAGAACACGCTGGATGTCCTTGAAGGGAGGCATCATGAAACGTTCCTTGATGGGGGAAGCGAAACACTGGACATCTAACAGCTGCCTAGAGGATCCCTTTCCTCACGTTCTCTGGAAACTTGAGTGTCCTTATGATTTTCCATTCACACGGAAGTCAGGGATTGCCCGGAGCAGAGACCAGGAGTTATGTCGCCCCCTACCGGAAAATCCAGTCGCTTTTATTAAATCTCAAAGAAATTTGTCTACCTGCTTTGAAATCCAAGACAGGTATCTTTCGATAATTTTATTACTTTATTATTATTTGTCCGACACTAAAATTATTATGAAAGTATGGATGAAATTTTTACTTAGAAACAAACTAAATACTATGTACATAAAAGTGAAAACTTTTCCGACAGAACAGTTAAGACCAGCACTGTCTGCTCGACTAACTTATTGCCTCTTCACTTTGATTGCCATGTCTCTTGAATACCGGGGCGGGGGTGGCTCAGTCGGTAGCGCGCCAGGCTCGTAATCTGTAGTTCCCAGGTTCGAGTCCCAGCTGGGTCAGCGTTGAGATTTATCTCCGCAAAATTCCCCGCCTGCCCACGGTCAGTAGGGGACACCGATGGGCTTGGAAAGACCGCCGTCCGTCGGATGGGACATTAAGCCGTGGCCCCGTGTGTGAGAGAGCCATACCCTGTGCACGTTAAAGAACACACTGCATGGCCTTGACGGGAGGTTACCATCTGTCTCCCAACAGCTGTTCCAGTGGGTCCCCTCCCCCCAACCTTCTCTGAGCCTTCGGGGTCCATGTGACCTTTAGCCCATGGTGTGCAAAAAAGTGCCGCTCAGAGGTAAAACAACCCAACCCTCTTCAATACCTTCCCTTCAGGCTTGAACAATCCTTTTATCTGTGTTAACTCACTAGATTTTACACTAATAAAACTAATCAACCTACCTCGCACGCACCACATAAAAATATTTCTCCTTTTAGACTATGGTGCACTGACTAAGGCTATTTATGCCTCCTTTCAAATCTCCAGAACTCCAACATTACAATTCTATCATTCTCATATTTCAGATCGGCTCTATGTTTCATTTGTTTGTTACATAAATCCCTCGCAGAAGCATACACTAGCGTTCATGTCACGTTTATCACAAACTCACTGCGGGGCGGGGGTGGCTCAGTCGGTAGTGCGCCAGGCTCATAATCTGTAGTTCCCAGGTTCGAGTCCCAGCTGGGTCAGAGTTGAGATTTATCTCCGCAAAATTCCCCGCCCTGCCCACGGTCAGTAGGGGACACCGATGGGCTTGGAAAGACCGCCGTCCGTCGGATGGGACATTAAGCCGTGGCCCCGTGTGTGAGAGAGCCATACCCTGTGCACGTTAAAGAACACGCTGGATGGCCTTGACGGGAGGCTACCATCTGTCTCCCAACAGCTGTTCCAGTGGGTCCCCTCCCCCAACCTTCTCTGAGCCTTCGGGGTCCATGTGACCTGGCCATTTAGCCCATGGTGTGCAAAAAAGTGCCGCTCAGAGGTAAAACAACCCAACCCATAAACTCACTGCAGCACGTTCATCTGTTCACAAATAAAAATAAAGGAAATTGTGTAATTGAGGTGGTTCAAGGCCACCTCAATTACACAATTTCCACCTCTCAGACCATCACTTAAACGCAAAGTGGGTTTGGCACATTAAACGAAGTAGTAAACTTCTAAATGCATTCTGTGGCTACTAAACTCTTCAGAAACTGGTGGATACTAAGACTTCATATGCTCTTTTCCTCTCTGTATACTTCTTCCAGACAAACAAATCGCTGTGAACCACATTCAAGATGTTCCTGGAGCAGCTTCAGTTGGCCACAACTCAAACACTTTCCTCAGCATATAACCGAACTTCAGTAGAAGGACTTGCTCTACTGCCGTGCTCTCCAAGAGAGCAAACAAAGATATAAAATAGCTCATGCGGTACTTGCGAAGACAATAAACTACAGTTTGTGGCTGGTAGGAACACCCGTTGGCTCCGTTACTACGCTGCAGTCCACTCCAGGCAAAACTTTCCATGCGTTGGCTTCAGAGGATTCGTAAATAATCGAGATATCATGTACATTGCTCAAAACAGTTACGTCTTGAAAAGGGCCTCGTCAAATCCTGGGTCCCAGGCTACTGTGGCGCCAAAAAATTGCATCGGGGAGCTTATACATTACCCTACTAAAATATTATAGTTGGATTGTTTGAGCTCTGAGCGGCGCGTTTTCGCATGCAATGGGCTAAATGGTCAGGTCTCAAGGACCCTTAAGGCTCAGAGAAGGTTGGGGGTTAGGTTGTTTTACCTTTGAGCGGCACTTTTTTTGCACACCACGGGCTAAATGGTCAGGTCACAAGAGACCCGAAGGCTCAGAGAAGGTTGGGTGAGGGGACCCACTGGAACAGCTGTTGGAGACAGATGGTAGCCTCCCCATCAAGATAATTCAACGTGTTCTTTAAACGTGCACAGGATATGGCTCTCACGCACACGGATCCACGGTTTAACGTTCCCATCCGACAGACGGCAGCCTTTCTAAGCCCATCGGTGTCCCCCGCTGATCGTGGACAGGGAGTTTTTCAGAGATAAATCTCAACGCTGATCCAGCTGAGTCTCGAACCTGGGAACCGCAGATTACGACCCTGGCGCGCTACCGACTGAGCCACACCCACCCCTACTTAAACAGCTTAACAGTGATTAAATACTTAGTAAATCAGAGATGAGCTACGGATTTGAGCATGCCCACAGAAACACGTTGCAAGCTCAATTTTCCAGAATAAAGGAAAACGCCCCTGGATAGAACATATGAACGTTTTTGAAAATCTGAAAAGAATGGATCCGTAGTAAATACACAGATTACCTGTTGGGTTGTTTGGGTTGTTTTACCTCTGAGCGGCACTTTTTTGCACACCATGGGCTAAATGGCCAGGTCACATGGACCCCGAAGGCTCAGAGAGAGTTGCTGGAGGGGACCCACTGGAACATCTGTTATGAGACAGATGGTAGCCTCCAGTCAAGGCCATCCAGTGTGTTCTTTAATGTGCACAGGGTATGGCTCTCTCGCACACGGGGCCACGGCTTAACGTCCCATCCGACGGACGGCGGCCTTTCCAAGCCCTTCGGTGTCCCCTACTGACCGTGGGCAGGGCGGGGAATTTTGCGGAGATAAATCTCAACGCTGACCCAGCTGGGACTCGAACCTGGGAACTACAGATTATGAGCCTGGCGCGCTACCGACTGAGCCACCCCCGCTCCAGATTACCTGTAGAAATAGACTTTAAAAATTAGCTAAAAGCTTCTTCCCGCCGTGTCGGCGATGAATTTTATTTAGAAGCTTTTAACTAATGTCTGAAAAGAATGGTTTAATCAATGTGCAAATGAAAAACAATTGGATCCAAAATCATCCTCCTATTACTAATATTTTCCTCGATATAACGCTGAAAAGAATTGGAGCACATATCTACACAGGACCAGATGTCAGGGGAGAAGGGAGGGCGGGGGTGGCTCAGTCGGTAGCGCGCCAGGCTCGTAATCTGTAGTTCCCAGGTTCGAGTCCCAGCTGGGTCAGCGTTGAGATTTATCTCCGCAAAAATTCCCCGCCCTGCCCACGGTCAGTAGGGGACACCGATGGGCTTGGAAAGGCCGCCGTCCGTCGGATGGGGACGTTAAGCCGTGGCCCCGTGTGCGGGAGAGCCGTATCCTGTGCAAGTTAAAGAACACGCTGGATGTCCATGACGGGAGGCTACCATCTGTCTCCCAACAGCTGTTCCAGTGGGTCTCCTCCCCCAACCTTCTCTGAGCCTTCGGGGTCCATGTGACCTGGCCATTTAGCCCATGGTGTGCAAAAAAGGCCGCTCAGAGGTAAAACAACCCAACAACCCAACCCAGGGGAGAAGGGCCACGGAGCAAAACATATTCGGGCATTTTTCAAGAAATTTTTTAAATACTTGCATGTTTTGTTATTAATGTTATACTGTAATGAAAATCCAGTGTCCTGCCCCCCCCGCCCCATTTTACATTTTTTCGGCTCGATTGCATTTTTTGTCTCCCCCCCCCCCCCGCTCTAGATATTTTTTCTAAATTCGGGACTGTATCTACGTACATATATCCAAAGTCAATACTTTTTTTTAATAGAGTATAAACTTTTATCAATGTATAAAACATTATTACACGTCATTTAACATGAAGATGAACGTGAATGCTTTTTATCTCAGAATTATAGTATGCATAAAGCTAAAAAAAAACATAATTCGTAGAAAAATTTGGTTTTTATTTAGGTTTATCTCCGCAAAACTCCCCGCCCTCTCCGGTAAATAAGGGACACCAATGATCTTGGAAAGACCGCCGTCCGTCGGATGGTACATTAAACCATTGGTCAGTGTGTAGGAGAGCCATACTTTAGGCACGCTAAAAATACACTGGACAGCCTTGATCATATTTTTCATCTGTAAGCATTACGATACTTTTCATCTGTATCCTGACAACTACGTAGTAGATTATCTTCCCCAACCTTTTCGGAGCCGTTGGGTCTTTGTGACCTGACCATTTAGCTCGTTATGTTGAAAAATGTGATCGAACTAGATAAAACAGTCCAACCCTAATAATTTCATCACATGTTCTTGGTAGTAGTGGGGGCGGGGGTGGCTCAGTCGGTAGCGCGCCAGGCTCGTAATCTGTAGTTCCCAGGTTCGAGTCCCAGCTGGGTCAGCGTTGAGATTTATCTCCGCAAAATTCCCCGCCCTGCCCACGGTCAGTAGGGGACACCGATGGGCTTGGAAAGACCGCCGTCCGTCGAATGGGACGTTAAGCCGTGGCCCCGTGTGCGGGAGAGCCATACCCTGTGCACGTTAAAGAACACGCTGGATGGCCTGGACGGGAGGCTACCATCTGACCTTCTCTGAGCCTTCGGGGTCCATGTGACCTGGCCATTTAGCCCATGGTGTGCAAAAAAGTGCCGCTCAGAGGTAAAACAACCCAACCCAAAACAACTTGGTAGTAGTTTTGATTTGGGCCCACTCTTTTTAACGTTTGAAGTACATAATTACCACATATTCCGACTGTTTCAAAAAAAAAAACGCATTTGCCATATTTTCCCCAAAATGTTGGGTTGTATTCGTCGGGGGGGGGGGGGGGTGAGTAAAGTCTTTGACACCATTTTAAAAGATTAAATTTTTATCAAAAACAACTAATGAACAGAATAAAAATATCTCTTTGCATGCTTGATGACTCTTTGGTTTATTTGCATATATGCTAATGATATTTTATTATTTCCCCCTTAATATGGAGAGAGATTAACTCCTGAATGAATGAAAGAAAAAAAAAATTGATGTTGATGAAACTACCGTTAATAATATTATACGACGATACACTTCCATCAACCCGAACCGCACGGTTATTGCTTTTCTTCGCTACAACTAATCGCCACAGTCAGAGAAATCTTATTTAATGAAAATACGTCATCTCCGTATAATTTGCTTCTCATAAAGAAGCGTCATAACATGCCCTTTTCAATAGAATTTTGGCGAAATTACTTTTGCTCTTTTCCCCATCACTTGTTGGTGCATGTCACAATACCCATTACGATATGTCTCCATAACAACTAAATTAAACAAGACTGCAGTATTAATCGATTCCCCGCAGCAGAGTTGTCCTTACCACAACATTTGGCCATTTGTTCTACAGAATTCGTTGGCTGTTGTATCCAAAAACTTCACTGTTTTTTTTTCCAGTTAATAGCTTACCATTTTTTTTTACGAAATATTTGCAAAGTGACAAATTTTAGTTGCAGAAAATATTATTCATATATATATATGTATTTTTTTGTTTAGTGTATAATTTCAAAATATAAAAAGAATGCCAATTGGTATTTAAATTTAGTATTTAGAGTTTAAAACGTGATTCGTTGTAAATTTATCGGCGTCTCCTTTCTAACAGAGCAGGGCGGAAATCTAGCGGGAATAAATCTCAACTCTATTTCAGGTGGAACTCCAAACTGGGAATTACAGATTGCGAGTCACGCGCTCTTCCGATCTAGCCAACCACCCCACCGTCCTCCAGCTCCTTATGCCTTCTATGAGCTGTCCATTGGGTCCCATTGCCAAAACTTTGGGTCTACCTGATCTAAAATTCATCCAGAAGGATTTTTTACATGTTGATGGGGACATTGCTTAATTTATTTCTTGTGGTCTAGAGCAGATTGGGTTGGGTTGTTTTACCTCTGAGCGGCACTTTTTTGCACACCATGAGCTAAATGGCCAGGTCACATGGACCCCCGAAGGGTTAGAGAAGGTTGGGGGAGGGGATCCACTGGAACAGCTGTTGGGAGACAGATGTTAGCTTCCCTTCAAGGCCATCCAGCCTGTTCTTTAGCGTGCACAGAGTATGGCTCTCCAGCACACGGGGCCTCGGCTTAACGTCCCATCCGACGGACGATGGCCTTTCCAAGCCCATCGGTGTCCCCTACTGACCGTGGGCAGGGCGGGGAATTTTGCGGAGATAAATATAACGCTGACCCAGGCGGGACCCGAACCTGGGAAATGCAGATTACGAGCCTGGCTTCCTACCGGCTGCCCCACCCCCACCCCGTCTACAGTAGGGGTTCTCAACGTGGCGTACGCGTACCCCTTGGTTGTACGCGGAAACATTTTTTGGGGTAGGTCGTGAGAGCTCAAAAGTTGATTTTGAGTCATTTTGTTATTTGTTAATTGAGTCATTTTGAGTCATTTTGTTAAACGGTTTATGTCGTTTTTTATGTTTAAAAATATGTAATTTATGAATACAAAATTTAATGTGTATTATATATATATATGTTTAATTTTATTCCCATTGTTACACTATAACTATAGTTTTATCTATCTATACAAGGGGTACGACAGTTACATACACATTTCCAGGGGGTACGTGAAGCATAAAAGGTTGAGAACCACTGATATATATGTTTTATTTTATTCCCATTGTTATACTATAACTATAGTTTTATCTATCTATACAAGGGGTTCGCCAGCTACATACACATTTCCAGGGGGTACGTGAAGCATAAAAGGTTGAGAACCACTGATATATATGTTTTATTTTATTCCCATTGTTATAATATAACTATAGTTTTATCTATCTATACAAGAGGTATTCCAGTTACATACACATTTCCAGGGGGTACGTGAAGCATAAAAGGTTGAGAACCACTGATATATATGTTTTATTTTATTCCCATTGTTATACTATAACTATAGTTTTATCTATCTATACAAGAGGTATTCCAGTTACATACACATTTCCAGGGGGTACGTGAAGCGTAAAATGTTGAGAACCACTGATATATATGTTTTATTTTATTCCCATTGTTATACTATAACTATAGTTTTATCTATCTATACAAGAGGTATTCCAGTTACATACACATTTCCAGGGGGTACGTGAAGCGTAAAATGTTGAGAACCACTGATATATATGTTTTATTTTATTCCCATTGTTATACTATAACTATAGTTTTATCTATCTACACAAGGGGTACGACAGTTACATACACATTTCCAGGGGGTACGTGAAGCATAAAAGGTTGAGAACCACTGATATATATGTTTTATTTTATTCCCATTGTTATAATATAACTATAGTTTTATCTATCTATACAACGGGTACGCCAGTTACATACACATTTCCAGGGGATACGTGAAGAATAAAAGGTTGAGAACCACTGATATATATGTTTTATTTTATTCCCATTGTTATAATATAACTATAGTTTTATCTATCTATACAAGGGGTACGCCAGTTACATACACATTTCCAGGGGATACGTGAAGAATAAAAGGTTGAGAACCACTGATATATATGTTTTATTTTATTCCCATTGTTATAATATAACTATAGTTTTATCTATCTATACAAGGGGTACGCCAGTTACATACACATTTCCAGGGGGTACGTGAAGCATAAAAGGTTGAGAACCACTGATATATATGTTTTATTTTATTCCCATTGTTATACTATAACTATAGTTTTATCTATCTATAAAAGGGGTACGCCAGTTACATACACATTTCCAGGGGATACGTGAAGAATAAAAGGTTGAGAACCACTGATATATATGTTTTATTTTATTCCCATTGTTATATATAACTATAGTTTTATCTATCTATACCAGGGGTACGCCAGTTACATACACATTTCCAGGGGGTACGTGAAGCATAAAAGGTTGAGAACCACCGATATATATGTTTTATTTTATTCCCATTGTTATACTATAACTATAATTTTATCTATCTATACAAGGGGTACGCCAATTACATACACATTTCCAGGGGGTACGTGAAGCATAAAAGGTTGAGAACCACTGATATATATGTTTTATTTCATTCCCGTTGTTATACTATAACTATAGTTTTATCTATCTATACAAGGGGTACGCCACTTACATACACATTTCCAGGGGATACGTGAAGCATAAAAGGTTGAGAACCACTGATATATATGTTTTATTTTATTCTCATTGTTATACTATAACTATAGTTTTATCTATCTATGCAAGGGGTACGACAGTTACATACACATTTCCAGGGAGTACGTGAAGCATAAAATGTTGAGAACCACTCATATACAGGGTGAATCTGAAAAAGTGGGCCAAACTTTACGGGGTGGTAGAACGCAGCTATACGAGCAATATTCGTCATAGAATGTATGGGCGGAACGCAAACGGCGAGCCGCTAGGTGGCGTTGGAAATGGTATAAAAGGGTCAGTCCTCGCACCCAATGGCATTTCTACCGTGGATTGCCGAGAGGATGGCTGGTTATACTAACCACGAAATGGCGGATATGCACTCTTTTGAGCAATTTCTTTGAGCATGTACCTCAATTACATTCCTGTTAATAAAATGTTTTCTGAAGTATCTCCTCTCCCTCTTGTGTTCATTCTTTAAATGTGACAGTGGAAAACTACCTTTTAACTTTTCACCGATTGCGTTCCGACCATACATTCTATGACGAATATTGCTCGTATAGCTGCGTTCTACGACCCCGTAAAGTTTTGCCCACTTTTTCAGATTCACCCTGTATATATATGTTTTATTTTATTCCCATCGTTATGTTACCGCTAAAGTGCAGAAATCAGTTATTCTACAGATTATCTAGGTATTGTGCAGATTAACTAGGGTGATCCGTTAACGTGCGGAAAATTGTTTCATTTCTCAAATTACCTAGGTAATCTGCAAATTACCTGGATAATCTGCACATTACCTACTAGGCACTCGTTAAAGTGAAAATAAGATCTTTGCTGGAACAACAGGAACGTTTCTGCACGCTTAAATTAACATAATGTTATTTATCTAGTGTCCGAGAGTAGAGTTGAAACCAGGGTTATCCCTCTGTCAACATGAATCAGTCGTCCGAATTATAAAAAACGCCCCCAAAATGAGCAGGCCATGTGAGAATGAATCATTTTAGTGATTCGTTATCAAGAATGAATCACTTTACCGATTCGTTCTCACTTGGCCTCCGCTCATCCGGGGCGTTTTTTATAATGCGGACGAGTGAATCACGTGACACGAAGATTCATATTCAAGAGATTCACCACTATGAGAGAAACAAACTTTTGAACTTTAACGATACGGAAGCCGTTAATGTGCACATTACCTAGGTAAAATGCGGAAAACTCTTGATTCCGCAAGTTAACGGAGCAAATCAGTTAATCTGCAGATTAGCTAGGTAATGTGCACATTAACGGCTTTCGAGCTTTAGCGGTAACAGTTATACTATAAATCTATCTATACAAGAGGTACGCCAGTTACATAGACATTTCCAGGGAGTACGTGAAGCATAAGAGGTTGAGTACCACATATATGTTTTATTTTATTCCCATTGTTATACTATAACTATAGTTTTATCTATCTACACAAGGGGTACGACAGTTACATACACATTTCCAGGGGGTACGTGAAGCATAAAAGGTTGAGAACCACTGATATATATGTTTTATTTTATTCCCATTGTTATACTATAACTATAGGTTTATCTATCTATACAAGGGGTACGACAGTTACATACACATTTCCAGGGGGTACGTGAAGCATAAAAGGTTGAGAACCACTGATATATATGTTTTATTTTATTCCCATTGTTATACTATAACTATAGGTTTATCTATCTATACAAGGGGTACGACAGTTACATACACATTTCCAGGGGGTACGTGAAGCATAAAAGGTTGAGAACCACTGATATATATGTTTTATTTTATTCCCATTGTTATACTATAACTATAGGTTTATCTATCTATACAAGGGGTACGACAGTTACATACACATTTCCAGGGGGTACGTGAGGCATAAAAGGTTGAGAACCACTGCCCTAGTCAATTTATATACATAGTGAAATATCTGTATAAAGAACGCAAGAATAGCGAAATATTCAGTATAATGAACTTTTTTCCGACCCCTGCCAATTTACTACGTATCTATAGGTAAAAATGCATCATTTTAAGGAATACCAGTAGAGCGAAAATATCAGTTTAATGAAATAAAAATTTATCCCGATGGAAAAAATATGACCAGTGTCAAGAAATTTCAAAAAGAAAATCCTTAAATAATATGTACAAAGTATTATTTTAGCATCTGGCAACGCTGCAATGATTTAAACGCTGTGAAATATTTAGCCAATCAGAACGCATTGAATCACGTGCTGTTTTATATCACTCAGCACACATTTTTGCCGATCACACTGCGTGGCATCGATGCTCTCTACACGTGCTGGAATAATGCTTTAAAGCGGCGTTGCCAGTTATCCTAGCATAAAATGATTTTCAAAGTTAGAGATGTACACGAATCTGATTGAATTAATATTGCAAGTAATGGTTGCGTCAGCGAAAGGGTCTTTCAAAAGCAGTTCCAATCCACGAGTTTTATTTTTATCATTCATTAATTTTTCATTTGTTCGCTAATATTATCGTTTTAATTTAGTTCTTTAATTAGTTTAGTTTCGTTATTAGCAGACAATATAGTGCAAAGTGTTCGCCGTTTCGTAATGATCATTTCGTAATGACTTCGCCGTTTCGAAAGATATTTCGGATAATGTGTTGAAGAATTGAGAAAACATTTAAGAATTCATGGAGCGATGCTTGTTAGAACAGAAAGTAAAAAAATTACTCACTTTTTTTAAGAAGTATGCTCTAAAAAACAGTAAATTTCTTTCATAATTATTACTTTGTAGTATGTAACTTCCCGTGGCCTAGTGGTTAGCTCTATTGGCTACTGATCTAAGGGACCTGGGTTCGAGCCCAGGGTAAGGCATGGATGGTTGGGTTGTTTTACCTCTGAGCGGCACTTTTTTGCACACCATGGGCTAAATGGCCAGGTCATGGACCCCGAAGGCTCAGAGAAGGTTGGGGGAGGGGACCCACTGGAACAGCTGTTGGGAGACAGATGGTAGCCTCCCGTCAAGGCCATCCAGCGTGTTCTTTAGCGTGCACAGGGTATGGCTCTCCCGTACACGGGGCCACGGCTTAACGTCCCATCCGACGGACGGCGGTCTTTCCAAGCCCATCGGTGTCCCCTACTGACCGTGGGCAGGGCGGAGAATTTTGCGGAGATAAATCTCAACTCTGACCCAGCTGGGACTCGAACCTGGGAACTACAGATTACGAGCCTGGCGCGCTACCGACTGAGCCACCCCCGCCCCAAAGCATGGATGAGTATGTGTGTTTGTTTTTTGCTGTGGTCCTGCCAACCTCACAGACCTTCTACTAATCACTGGCAGACTCCTGTCAGACTCCTGTGGCAAGCAGCTGCTTGAGGGGGATTTATTTATTTATTATAACTATCATAGCACGTTTTTCATGGCGTTTCAATGTAACGAATACATTTTGGTGACCAGCTCGATTTCGTTATTACTGTCATTTTACTGTATTTGCATAAAATATGATATTTTGAACTCCTATAAATATTTCAACGTTCCCCTTCACAGATGTCTTTTAAATATTTACACTATAGTTACGTTAGTGTCTTCTCTCCTTCCCAGTTAAAAAAATCCGGCATTTACAATAATTATCATGCACAGGAAGCATCTAGGAGGGAAATCAAGAAAGACTCAAAAAAGCCCCTGTACGTCAGTTGACATTAAACCATGGCTCCGTCTATATGTAAAGAAAGTTCTAGATAGCTTTGAGTTGGGTTGTTTTACCTCTGAGCGGCACTTTTTTTGCACACCAGGAGCTAAATGGCCAGGTCACATGGACCTCGGAGGCCCAGAGAAGGTTGGGGGAGGGGCTCCACTGGAACAGTTGTTGGGAGACAGATGGTAGCCTCCCGTCAAGGCCATCAAGCGTGTTCTTTAACGTTGGGTTGTTTTACCTCTGAGCGGTACTTTTTTGCACACCTTGAGCTAAATGGCCAGGTCACATGGACCCCGGAGGACCAGAGAAGGTTGGGGGAGGGGCCCTACTGGAATAGCTGTTGGGAGACAGATGGTAGCCTCCCGTCAAGGCCATCAAGCGGGTTCTTTAACGTTGGGTTGTTTTACCTCTGAGCGGTACTTTTTTGCACACCATGAGCTAAATGGCCAGGTCACATGGACCCCGGAGGCCCAGAGAAGGTTGGAGGAGGGGCCCCACTGGAACAGCTGTTGGGAGACAGATGGTAGCCTCCCGTCAAGGCCATCCAGCGTTATCTTTAATGTGCACAGGGTATGGCTCTCCCGCACAAGGGGGCCACGGCTTAACGTCCCATCCGACGGACAGCAGACTTTCCAAGCCCTTCGGTATCCCCTACCGACCGTGGGCAGGGCAGGGAATTTTGCGGAGATAAATCTCAACGCTGACCCAGCTGGGACTCGAACCTGGGAACTACAGATTACGAGCCTGGCCCGCTACCGACTGAGCCACCCCCGCCCCAGACAGCTTTGAAGGGAAGCTTCCATCTGCATTCTATCAGTTGTTCAATAGATTACCTTCCTCTACTTAGCTCTGAACCCATGGAGTCTTTGTGACCTGGACATTTAGCCCAATGATCAGAATGAGAACTCTGAATTCCGTCTCATAACCTATTTGTTGTTACTGTAAAAGGCTGCACTAGCAGACGACTGATTAATTTTCCTGGCACTCCAAGGCACGTGGTGGTTCACGAGCATCAGTTGGCGTTTCGTCTGCTAGGAGGTTTAAAATTTTTATCACCTGAACCATAACCGTTTGTCGAATGCAAATTTTAACCGAAAGAAAACTGTCTCCAATTATGTAGCTCTTTTCCACATTTTCGTGTCATGTTTTGAGTTTGTTCCCTCTATAATCTCGCATGATTGTTTCGATCATTTTGGTTTTAGATACATAAATATTTTTTTTTTTACAAAAGTGCGTCTAAACTTCAAGTTGAACTGGATAAATGTTGGGGACAACTTACTCAACTTTACCCAGAAACCGTAATAAAATAGACTTCTGAATCGTAAAGAAGTCGAAATATCTGGAAACAGTTTTCAAGTAACGTTGTAAAATCGTTTTACGTTATTAACGGCGTTTCATTCAACGTTGTTTGCTTATATAAAACGGGGCTGAGTGGCTTAGTCGGTAGCGCGCCAGGCTCGTAATCTGTAGCTCCCAGGTTCCAGTCCCAGCTGGGTCAGCGTTGAGATTTATCTCCGCAAAACTTCCCGCCCTGCCCACGGTCAATAGGGGACACCGATGGGCTTGGAAAGGCCGCTGTCCGTCGGATGGGACGTTAAACCGTGGGCCCGTGTGCGGGAGAGCATACCCTGTGCACGTTAAAGAACACGCTGGATGGCCTTGACGGGAGGCTACCATCTGTCTCCCAACAGCTGTTCCAGTGGGTCCCCTCCCCCAACCTTCTCTGAGCCTTCGGGGTCCATGTGACCTGGCCATTTAGCCCATGGTGTGCAAAAAAGTGCCGCTCAGAGGTAAAACAACCCACCTTATATAAATGTTTTTCGTTATCGTTTCTTTATAACGTCATTCCCTCAACTTCGTTTCTTGCGTTGTTTCGCCTAAGCTTCTATTAAAATGTCGCAAAGAAAATGTTCGTACCAAAATAAGTATTCGAGAATGTTTATTCTTATGTCAGGAGGGAATCAAACTTCAAAGCACTATAACTTCTAAAATATGTTTTTAATTTAAAAAAATGAAGATAAAGATTATCAAATCTATTAAAATCTCAATTTTAAACAATATTATTTCAGTATTTAAAAAATTGCGGAAGCTTGAATATTTTAAAATAAATCATTCGTAACTGCCTAATATTGAAATACTCATTATGCAAAACTTCTTAAATGTATATTTGATTAAATGATTTGGAAAAAACAGCTTTACTGGATCGGTTTCCCGTTTAAGCCTTTTAACTTCAAATGCTATTCTCGAAGATATACCACCCTGCCCACGGTTATTAGGGGACACCGATGGGCTTGGTAAAGGCCGCCGTCCGTCAGATGGGATGTTAAGCCGTGGCCCTGTGCACGTTAAAGAACACGCTGGATGGTCTTGACGGATCTGTCTCCCAACAGCTGTTTCAGTGGGTCCCCTCACCCAACCTTCTCTGCCTTCGGAGTCCTTGTCACCTGGCCATTTAGCCCATGGTGTGCAAAAAAGTGCCGCTCAGAGGTAAAACAACCCAATTCGAAGATATATCTCACAAATATTATGTTATTTTAAGCCATCGTGAAAAATGCTTTCGAAACGTTTAAAGAACAGTTTTCAATTATTAAGAAATAAAACACTAAATTGCATTTCCTATAAATTTAGTTTTTTCGAAGATAGAAATATTTTCCCCCGGTAAACTAGAAGTAATATTAGTTGCATATTTCAGTAATCTAGAAGCCATAAATAAAGTTTAGAGTTTCAGGTGAATTGGGCAACTTCAGTATAAAACGCTATTCGTGTGATTCGAAAAGGAAATAAATATGAACTATTTTCCAACTATTTAGTGGGGCGGGGGTGGGTGGCTCAGTCGGTAGCGCGCCAGGCTCGTAATCTGTAGTTCCCAGGATCGAGTCCCAGCTGGGTCAGCGTTGAGATTTATCTCCGCAAAATTCTCCGCCTTGCCCACGGTCAGTAGGGGACACCGATGGACTTGGAAAGGCCGTCATCCGTCGGATGGGACGTTAAGCCGTGGCCCCGTGTGCGGGAGAGCCATACCCTGTGCACGTTAAAGAACACGCTGGATGGCCTTGACGGGAGGCTGCCATCTGTCTCCCAACAGCTGTTCCAGTGGGTCCCCTCCCCCAACCTTCTCTGAGCCTTCGGGGTCCATGTGACCTGGCCATTTAGCCCATGGTATGCAAAGAAGTGCCGCTCAGAGGTAAAACAATCCAACAACCCAACTATTTAGCAATTTCGCAACGCTGTTCTCCCGTCGGATGGGACATTAAGCCGTGGTTCTTCCCACAGGAGACCCGTACCGTGTGCAAGTTAAATACCACAGACGATCGCGATCGGAGATTTCCATCTGTCTCCTAACAGCTCCCCAGTGGGTCTTTTTCCACCACCTAACTCGGACCACTTGTAATCCTTGTGACCTCATCATCTTTCATCTTCCTCATCTTTCCGCCCATTCTGTGCCCGAAAGTGCCGTTCAATGGTAAAACAACTCATTTCACCTCATTATCATTCAAACGACAAACGGCGAATAATCACCCTCCATAACTTCCAATCACCCCTCTAATATGGATTAGCGCCAGCAGCCTCTCACACGTGACACCATAGCAACAAGATTACTAAGCACACTGCTGTTCTCAGCTAACAAAAGCAGCTGTCACCGCAGTTCGCAAGCATCTCCCGGGAAACGGCCCAACACGATGCCGGAAAGACATAGGGTCAAAGGTCATGCACCTTGATTTTGAGCGTTACAAAAGTCGGGCGCGTAAGGAGCAATTTATTTTAAAAGAAAAGCCGTGAAGGTGTTGAAGCATCAGGAGATAATGGATTGTTGGAGGCTGCGCCTTTAAACTATTGGCGATGACTGGGAGGACGAAAATAGATGAACAATCATCATCACGTGGGAGCAAATACATCTCGCAGGATGCAGGAGTTCAGTTGGAACGGTTTTCTGCATCACGTATCCTAGAAGGGATGGAATTGAGCAGGTTATTTGAAAGAGTGAAGTGTGATAGTTCATAACACAAGACCTTTAGGCATTTTAGCGTTTGTGGGGTTTGTAGGTTTCTTTCTGAGTTTGGGTTTTTATGTCTTCCTTTATGAGTTTGGGTTTTTATGTCTTCCTTCATGAGTTTGGTCTTTTGTGAGTTTATATGTTTCTTCGTGATTTTTTTCCCGTTTGTGCATTGGTATGCTTGTTAGTTTGTCCCCTTGTAGGTTTGTATGTTTCATTTTGAGTTTGTCCCTTTATAGATTTGAGTATTTCATTCTGAGTTTGTTCCTTTGTAGGTTCTTGTATTTCATTTAATGTTTACTCTTTTGTAGGTTTGTATGTTTCATTTTGAATTTACACCTTTCTGGGTTCGTATAGTTCATTTTGAATTTGTTCCTTTCTAGGTTTATATTTCATTTTGAGTTTGTTTCTTTCTAAGTTCGTAAGTTCCATTTTTATTTTTTTTTTCCTTTTCATGTTCTTACGTTTCATTTTATGTTTATTCCTTTGTAGGTTCATATGTTCCATTTTTTTAAGTTTATTTCCTTTTCAGGTTCTTGTGTTTCATTTTATGTTTATTCCTTTGTAGGTTCGTATGTTCCATTTTAAGTTTTTTTTTTTCCTTTCAGGTTCTTGTGTTTCATTTTATGTTTATTCCTTTGTAGGTTCGTATGTTCCATTTTAAGTTTTTTTTTTTCCTTTCAGGTTCTTGTGTTTCATTTTATGTTTATTCCTTTGTAGGTTAGTATGTTCCATTTTAAGTTTTTTTTTTTCCTTTCAGGTTCTTGTGTTTCATTTTATGTTTATTCCTTTGTAGGTTCGTATGTTCCATTTTTAAGTTTTTTTTTCCTTTTCAGGTTCTTGTGTTTCGTTTTATGTTTATTACTTTGTAAGTTAGTATGTTCCATTTTCAGTTTTTTTTCCTTTCAGATTCTTGTGTTTCATTTTATGTTTATTCCTTTGTAGGTTCGTATGCTCCATTTTTAAGTTTTTTTTTCCTTTTCAGGTTCTTGTGTTTCATTTTATGTTTATTACTTTGTAGGTTACTAAGTGTTCCATTTTAAGTTTTTTTTCCTTTCAGGTTCTTGTGTTTCATTTTATGTTTATTCCTTTGTAGGTTCGTATGTTCCATTTTAAGTTTTTTTTTTTCCTTTCAGGTTCTTGTGTTTCATTTTATGTTTATTCCTTTGTAGGTTAGTATGTTCCATTTTAAGTTTTTTTTTTTCCTTTCAGGTTCTTGTGTTTCATTTTATGTTTATTCCTTTGTAGGTTCGTATGTTCCATTTTAAGTTTTTTTTTTTCCTTTCAGGTTCTTGTGTTTCATTTTATGTTTATTCCTTTGTAGGTTCGTATGTTCCATTTTAAGTTTTTTTTTTTCCTTTCAGATTCTTGTGTTTCATTTTATGTTTATTCCTTTGTAGGTTCGTATGTTCCATTTTAAGTTTTTTTTTTTCCTTTCAGGTTCTTGTGTTTCATTTTATGTTTATTCCTTTGTAGGTTCGTATGTTCCATTTTAAGTTTTTTTTTTTCCTTTCAGGTTCTTGTGTTTCATTTTATGTTTATTCCTTTGTAGGTTCGTATGTTCCATTTTAAGTTTTTTTTTTTTCCTTTCAGATTCTTGTGTTTCATTTTATGTTTATTCCTTTGTAGGTTCGTATGCTCCATTTTTAAGTTTTTTTTTCCTTTTCAGGTTCTTGTGTTTCATTTTATGTTTATTACTTTGTAGGTTACTATGTTCCATTTTAAGTTTTTTTTCCTTTCAGGTTCTTGTGTTTCATTTTATGTTTATTCCTTTGTAGGTTCGTATGTTCCATTTTAAGTTTTTTTTTTCCTTTCAGGTTCTTGTGTTTCATTTTATGTTTATTCCTTTGTAGGTTAGTATGTTCCATTTTAAGTTTTTTTTTTTCCTTTCAGGTTCTTGTGTTTCATTTTATGTTTATTCCTTTGTAGGTTCGTATGTTCCATTTTAAGTTTTTTTTTTTCCTTTCAGGTTCTTGTGTTTCATTTTATGTTTATTCCTTTGTAGGTTCGTATGTTCCATTTTAAGTTTTTTTTTTTCCTTTCAGGTTCTTGTGTTTCATTTTATGTTTATTCCTTTGTAGGTTCGTATGCTCCATTTTTAAGTTTTTTTTTCCTTTTCAGGTTCTTGTGTTTCATTTTATGTTTATTACTTTGTAGGTTACTATGTTCCATTTTAAGTTTTTTTTCCTTTCAGGTTCTTGTGTTTCATTTTATGTTTATTCCTTTGTAGGTTCGTATGTTCCATTTTAAGTTTTTTTTTTTCCTTTCAGGTTCTTGTGTTTCATTTTATGTTTATTCCTTTGTAGGTTAGTATGTTCCATTTTAAGTTTTTTTTTTTCCTTTCAGGTTCTTGTGTTTCATTTTATGTTTATTCCTTTGTAGGTTCGTATGTTCCATTTTAAGTTTTTTTTTTCCTTTCAGGTTCTTGTGTTTCATTTTATGTTTATTCCTTTGTAGGTTCGTATGTTCCATTTTAAGTTTTTTTTTTCCTTTCAGGTTCTTGTGTTTCATTTTATGTTTATTCCTTTGTAGGTTAGTATGTTCCATTTTAAGTTTTTTTTTTTCCTTTCAGGTTCTTGTGTTTCATTTTATGTTTATTCCTTTGTAGGTTCGTATGTTCCATTTTTAAGTTTTTTTTTCCTTTTCAGGTTCTTGTGTTTCGTTTTATGTTTATTACTTTGTAAGTTAGTATGTTCCATTTTCAGTTTTTTTTCCTTTCAGATTCTTGTGTTTCATTTTATGTTTATTCCTTTGTAGGTTCGTATGCTCCATTTTTAAGTTTTTTTTTCCTTTTCAGGTTCTTGTGTTTCATTTTATGTTTATTACTTTGTAGGTTACTATGTTCCATTTTAAGTTTTTTTTCCTTTCAGGTTCTTGTGTTTCATTTTATGTTTATTCCTTTGTAGGTTCGTATGCTCCATTTTTAAGTTTTTTTTCCTTTTCAGATTCTTGTGTTTCGTTTTATGTTTATTACTTTGTAAGTTAGTATGTCCCATTTTAAAGTCTTTTTTTTCCTTTTCAGGTTCTTGTGTTTCATTTTATGTTTATTCCTTTGTAGGTTCGTATGTTCCATTTTTAAGTTTTTTTTTCCTTTTCAGGTTCTTGTGTTTCGTTTTATGTTTATTACTTTGTAAGTTAGTATGTTCCATTTTCAGTTTTTTTTCCTTTCAGATTCTTGTGTTTCATTTTATGTTTATTCCTTTGTAGGTTCGTATGCTCCATTTTTAAGTTTTTTTTTCCTTTTCAGGTTCTTTTGTTTCATTTTATGTTTATTACTTTGTAGGTTACTATGTTCCATTTTAAGCTTTTTTTCCTTTCAGGTTCTTGTGTTTCATTTTATGTTTATTCCTTTGTAGGTTCGTATGCTCCATTTTTAAGTTTTTTTTCCTTTTCAGATTCTTGTGTTTCGTTTTATGTTTATTACTTTGTAAGTTAGTATGTCCCATTTTAAAGTCTTTTTTTTCCTTTTCAGGTTCTTGTGTTTCATTTTATGTTTATTCCTTTGTAGGTTCGTATGTTCCATTTTTAAGTTTTTTTTTCCTTTTCAGGTTCTTGTGTTTCGTTTTATGTTTATTACTTTGTAAGTTAGTATGTTCCATTTTCAGTTTTTTTTCCTTTCAGATTCTTGTGTTTCATTTTATGTTTATTCCTTTGTAGGTTAGTAGGTTCCATTTTTAAGTTTTTTTTTTCTTCTTTTCAGGTTCTTGTGTTTCATTTTATGTTTATTCCTTTGTAGGTTCGTATGTTCCATTTTTAAGTTTTTTTTTCCTTTTCAGGTTCTTGTGTTTCATTTTATGTTTATTACTTTGTAGGTTAGTATGTTCCATTTTAAGTTTTTTTTTTCTTCTTTTCAGGTTCTTGTGTTTCATTTTATGTTTATTCCTTTGTAGGTTCGTATGTTCCACTTTTAAGTTTTTTTTTCCTTTTCAGGTTCTTGTGTTTCATTTTATGTTTATTCCTTTGTAGGTTCGTATGTTCCATTGTTAAGTTTTTTTTTTCTTCTTTTCAGGTTCTTGTGTTTCATTTTATGTTTATTCCTTTGTAGGTTCGTATGTTCCATTTTTAAGTTTTTTTTTCCTTTTCAGGTTCTTGTGTTTCATTTTATGTTTATTACTTTGTAGGTTACTATGTTCCATTTTAAGTTTTTTTTTCCTTTCAGGTTCTTGTGTTTCATTTTATGTTTATTCCTTTGTAGGTTCGTATGTTCCATTTTTAAGTTTTTTTTTCATTTTCAGATTCTTGTGTTTCGTTTTATGTTTATTACTTTGTAAGTTAGTATGTCCCATTTTAAAGTCTTTTTTTTCCTTTTCAGGTTCTTGTGTTTCATTTTATGTTTATTCCTTTGTAGGTTAGTAGGTTCCATTTTTAAGTTTTTTCTTCTTCTTTTCAGGTTCTTGTGTTTCATTTTATGTTTATTCCTTTATAGGTTCGTATGTTCCATTTTTAAGTTTTTTTTTCCTTTTCAGGTTCTTGTGTTTCATTTTATGTTTATTACTTTGTAGGTTAGTATGTTCCATTTTAAGTTTTTTTTTTCTTTTCAGGTTCTTGTGTTTCATTTTATGTTTATTCCTTTGTAGGTTCGTATGTTCCATTTTTAAGTTTTTTTTCCTTTTCAGATTCTTGTGTTTCGTTTTATGTTTATTACTTTATAAGTTAGTATGTCCCATTTTAAAGTTTTTTTTCCTTTTCAGGTTCTTGTGTTTCATTTTATGTTTATTACTTTGTAAGTTAGTATGTTCTTTTTTTAAGTTTTTTTTTCTTTTCAGGTTCTTCTGTTTCATTTTATGTTTATTCCTTTGTAGGTTCGTATGTTCCATTTTTAAGTTTTTTTTCCTTTTCAGATTCTTGTGTTTCGTTTTATGTTTATTACTTTATAAGTTAGTATGTCCCATTTTAAAGTTTTTTTTCCTTTTCAGGTTCTTGTGTTTCATTTTATGTTTATTACTTTGTAAGTTAGTATGTTCTTTTTTTAAGTTTTTTTTTCTTTTCAGGTTCTTCTGTTTCATTTTATGTTTATTCCTTTGTAGGTTCGTATGTTCCATTTTTAAGTTTTTTTCCTTTTCGGGTTCTTGTGTTTCATTTTATGTTTATTCCTTTGTAGGTTCGTATGTTTCATTTTCAGTTTGCTCCTTTCTGGGTTCATATGTTTCATTTGAAGTTTTTCACTTTGTAGATAAGCATGCTTCATTTTGAGTTTTCCCTTTGCAAGTTCTATGCATTTTTGTGAGTTCGTATGCTTTCTTTTATTAGTTTCTTCTTTTGTATATTTATTTCCTTGTGAGTTCGTTTCTTTCTAAATCTCGGAAAATTGGATAGATCATTTCTAAATTTAGCAAATTATTACTTTACACCAGGGGTGACTCAGAAAGTAATGCTCCAATATTTTACAGATTAATGTTTATTCTACAGCATTGTTACTCGTAAAGTCGCTCAAAAAATTATCCGAACACTACGGTTCATTACAGAATTCAGAAAAAATATCTGGCAACGATTTTTTTAGAAATTAGCGATCTGGCACCTTTGTGTCACGTGACACAAAGGTTGCCAGATCACTAATTTATAAAAAAATCGTTGCCAGATATTTTTTCTGAATTCTGTAATCAACCATAGTGTTCGGATATTTTTTGAATATATATATATAATGCGTATGAATATATAATGCAATGAACAGTTAAATGCAATTGTTTTGAACATTAACCGCAACCGCTCCAGTTTGCTGTGAACGGTAGCTGCACACGCTCCATAGCGTGTGCAGCTACCGTTCACAGCAAACTGGAGCGGTTGCGGTTAATGTTCACAGCACATTGGATCGTGTGAGCTCACAAAGACTTGGATCGTGTGGGCTCAGTCACGGAAATATTGAGCGTGTGCAGTTACCGTTCACAACAAACTGGAGCGTGTGCAGTAACTTCACACGCTCCAGTTTGCTGTGAACGGTAACTGGAGCGTGTACAGTTGCTGTACGCGCTCCAGATATTTTTTCTGAATTCTGTAACCAATCATAGTGTTTACACGAAGGTTGCCAGATGACTAATTTATAAAAAAAATCGTTGCCAGATATTTTTTCTGAATTCTGTAATCAACTATAATGTTCGGATATTTTTTTGAGCGACTGTACAAAAAACGGTTTAATACCCTTAGTAGCATTCTCGAAGAGAGAGAGGGAAGTAGCGCAGCAACCCCCCCCTCCCCCAACTAAATCCGGCCCTGAACCCATTCAATATTTACAGAATCATAAATTTTAAATCTTAAAAAACACAGAAACACGTATTCGGAATTAGGCTTATAAAAAAAATTATTATTATTATTATTCGTTTAAATTCACTTCATTTTGTTATTAACAGTTAAATGCAATTGTTTTTGGAGATGTTGTTTGGTTTTTCTCTTTCTCAGTGGCACTTTTGCGCACACATTTGTCAAATTGACTAGGTCGCAAAGATCTGGTCATTTGTTTTTTAGGGTCAGTGTTATTTAAGGGAGGGGACATGATGGTCAGTTGCTAGGAGATGGTTAATAGCCTTTCAGGAGCTAACCCCTGTGCACTTTAGGACACAGATCTCCTGTACATGGATCACGGTTTAGCGTCTCATCCGACTGAATCCAGGCACCTACAGAATTAATGAGTGGACGGGACATCCTGTGGGTTGGGTTGTTTTTATCTCTGAGCGGCACTTTTTTGCAAGTGGCTGGTGACAGTACAACCCGTGAATATAACTTTCTAAGAGATTTTCTCGGTGAGCGAATTAAATGCTGAGACACATCATCAAGAATTTCGGCAGTTAACTGTGATGGCCGGCCTGGGCTCTTTCAATCCCGTACATACTCAGTATCACGAAATTTATCAATCAAACGAGATATAATCGACTTGTTAGGAACTGCAAACTGAGGAAACTTCAACTCAAACTCCTTTCTCACACGTTTGTAAGATTTGTACGCACAATAAATCTCAACAATAAATACACGTTCAGTTTTGGAAAACGACATAGCTGACAAAACACAAAGGAATGAAAACTTGATGAGACTAGCGCGTGACAAGGTCATTTCAACTGCTAAAAACTGTTAACCTTGAGTACAGTAATACCAGCTGACTAATATTATGGCATAAAATGTACATCCGCGTAAGTTCTACTCTCTTATATTTAGGGATGCGTCCTTTTTGAAACACCCTGTATATTTCAGCGTTCCTAACACATTGAATAATGAACATATATTGTTTAAAATCGAGATTGAAATAAATTTTATTGAGGTTTTTAATTTATCTTTAGACATGTTTTTCATTAAAAAGCATATTGAAGAAATGATTTCGTATTAAAATAACACGAAACTGTTTCCATTTTTCTGCACAATACCTGCATATAATTTAGTGTTGTGTATTGACACATGGAACGAAAGAAATGCCTATTTCGAAGATATTAATTTTCATCTTTTTTTTTACGTAATGGACAATATTTTTCCCTCGTTGTAATCATGTTTGAAATAAACGACCTCGACTTTCATTTTCAATCGTTTCATTTCCTCGTACGACAAGGAAAACGAACCTTAGAATTTAGACCAAATAAAAAATATTTTATCAATAATTGGCAGTTTTATGCTTCGATCACTGTAATAAGTGACTAAAACCCTTTTTCTGAGAGGAGTGATGAGGTGTTACCTTCCCTTAGTCACTTTTTTTTCCATGGCCACGTTAAGAAAAAAAGTTTGTTCTTGAAATTGTTCCTTACGTTCCCAGTCGAAACTGTCGGTTTAGAAAAAAAAATGTCGAGGGAGAAAAACTAACACTTTCAGGAATGGCGTTTCGCCAGATGATTAAAGTCTCTGTTAAATTAAACTTTCGCCAGATGATTGAAATCTTTAGTAAATTAAAAAATCAAATCGGCATTACGGTTAGCAAGTCAATTCAAGTAATATATTTAGTCAGTTTTCAAAACTCATCTGAGCTGTCAGAATTCTCCTCGGAACCTGAAATCAAAGTAAGAAGACCTCGTGGAACCCAAAATAGTTCAAGTCACTCGTTAATTTGCTAAATGTTTGCCTCACAATTTCTTTCTTTACTTTTAGATATATGCGAGATCTCTAGAGACAGCAGGTGGTTTCGGGATTGGATGGGGTCTGCCTCGTTGAACCTTTTAGTCAGAATATTCACTGAATCATGAATAAGCACAATTTTACTTTGGATATAGTCAGAATCATCGATAAATCATCAATTTCAATTGAATTTTAGGTAATGACCGTTGGAGAAAATAATTTAATTGAATTGAGCAGTTTTAAAAGTGTTCGGCATTTTTTGCTGCTTGGGGCAAAAAATTTTTTACTGAGCGAATAATATATGTACATTTAATTCATCCCTCGTTCATGCGCAGTGTTATACTTTCTAATATCAGCGATGAGATTCACTTTATATGGACCTCACTATATTTACTCCACAGGATGTGGGCGGGGGTGGCTCAGTCGGTAGCGCGCCAGGCTCGTAATCTGTAGTTCCCAGGTTCGAGTCCCAGCTGGGTCAGCGTTGAGATTTATCTCCGCAAAATTCCCCGCCCTGCCCACGGTCAGTAGGGGACACCGATGGGCTTGGAAAGGCCGCCGTCCGTCGGATGGGACGTTAAGCCGTGGCCCGTGTGCGGGAGAGCCACACCCTGTGCACGTTAAAGAATACTCTGAATGGCCTTGACAGGAGGCTATATCTGTCTCCCAACAGATGTTCTAGTGGGGCCCCTCCCCCAACCTTCTTTGAGCCTTCGTGGTCCTTGTGACCTAGCCATTTAGCCCATGGAGTGCAAAAAAGTGCCACTCAGAAGTAAAACAACCCAACCGAAGAATTTATATTAAGAGTCATCTCGTTAGATTATTTTCATTAATCTTTACATCAGTATTTTATAAATCTGCATTTGGATTTCTTGACATTAAGAAATTATTATGTCTGCACCATTAAGATATAATATTTAGAGGGTGATTAACACTGCTTTTCACCCTGATCGAAGGATGCCATCTGCATCCTAGTGACTTCCATTGAGTCCCTTACCCAATTCTATCCTGAGCCTTTGGGGGTCCTTATGACCTGACTATTTAGCTCATTGTGTGTAAAAAAGTGCTGCTCAGATATGAAACAACCCAACAGATCCCAACCGTGAATAAAAGCAATTACCAGAGGTACACATCTCCAGGAAAAAAGGAAACTTAATCCACTCAGATTCTTGGCGAAAACAAAAAGTGTATTACTTCTCCGCT
The DNA here is from genome assembly GCA_038380435.1 of Ryuthela nishihirai. Lineage (NCBI taxonomy): Eukaryota > Metazoa > Arthropoda > Arachnida > Araneae > Heptathelidae > Ryuthela > Ryuthela nishihirai. The sequence continues at coordinate 31,556,567 of JAWZYU010000013.1, forward strand.
GGCTCTGCGTATCCTCAATTGCAGTGGCATGGTGCTATCAAGGAATCGATTACCTGTTCTTCCCTTTCTCTCAAGGAGAGGAGGAGGGATTTCTTCATCTCATCCCGCCACCGTCTCCAGGGAGATGATTCTACTATCCAACCTCTCGCCTCACGCTCGAGCAGTGAGGCGTGACTTTGGCAACTACAGAGAGCTGGCACATTTATTTAAGCAGATGTCACCTATTAAATGAACTTCCGGTCTGTCTTTTGTTGTTCGGTCTGGATTCGACTGCGGAAGCGATCGGCAATTGCCCTGGAAAAAGTCTGATGATGCGGTAACAATGCAAAATACTAGAATGGGATTGTGGGAATGGTAACTGAGGTGTATTTGCTGATGTGCTGTTTCGTCTGAGCGGTAACTTTTTTTGCATACAATGGACTAAATGATAAGTCACAAGGACCGCCAAGAGCTCAGAGAAGGTTTAGGGCTTGGTTGAGTTGTTTTACCTGCGAGCGGTCCTTTTCTGCACACAATGGACTAAATAACCAGGTCGCGAGGGCTCAGAGAAGGTTGGGGGAAGGGGTTGGGTTGTTTTACCTCTGAGCGGCACTTTTTTGCACACCATGGGCTAAATGGCCAGGTAACATGGGCCCAGAAGGCTCAGAGAAGGTTGGGGGAGGGGACCCACTGGAACAGCTGTTGGGAGACAGATGGTAGCCTCACGTCAAGGCCATCCAGCGTGTTCTTTAACGTGCACAGGGTATGGGCTCTCCCACACACGGGACCACGGCTTAACGCCTCATCCGACGGACGGCGGTCTTTCCAAGCCCGTCGATGTCCCCTACTGACCGTGGGCAGGGCGGGGAATTTTGCGGAGATAAATCTCAACGCTAACCCAGCTGGGACTCGAACCTGGGAACTACAGATTACGAGCCTGGCACGATACCGACTGAGCCACCCCCCGCCCCGGGGGAAGAGGACCCACTGGACAGCTGTTAGGAGAGAGATGGTAGTAATCCCGTCAAGGCTGTCCAGCGTGTTCTTTATCGAGCATAGGGTATGGCTCTCCCGTGTGTATGGGGGCCATAACTTAATCGCCCATCTGTCATCCATCATCATCGTAGAAAACAAATGAAGGGGGGGATGATAAGTGACACAATAAAGCCAGAAAATAGTAAAAAACAAAGTTTCCATTAGTTTATAACATCCCCTCCCCCAACGTTCCGTTTTAGAGGTTTTTAAAAAATATCTTGAAAAATTCGTGAAATATACAGGGTGATTCAGAATTCATCATCAATATTTAGTGGGGAGGAAGGGAATAAGAAAAGAAAGAGATTTCACATAGGAAAGTATGGGGGCAGACGAACGCATGGTGATGTAGAGGGCGCTGTGTGTACACACCTCTCATACAGAAGCACAGCTGTTTGACGCGTGCAGTCAGTTGTCATTCGACAAGGTGAATTTGCAGAAGTAACATGAACCGGTATACGTGGAATGAATGTGCAGATATGCATGTAACTTACGGTGCGGCAGAAGAAAGATGTCTTCGAGCCAGGCAATTGTATGCAGCACGCTTCCCAAACCGCCGTGTGCCACAGCATCAAATGTTTTCACGTATTCATCGCCAACTGCGTGAAACAGGATCGTTTGCTGCTAGTAATGTTAATCGAGGGAGGCGCAGATCGGCACAGACAGTAGCAGTAGCGGAAGCTGTCCTACAGGAAATCGAGGAACAACCTGGTGCTAGCACACGAGGTATGGCTAGGCAGTTTGGAATTTTGCAAGCAACAGCGTGGCGGATATTACACGATGAAGGGTTACATCCGTTTCATCTGCAAAGAGTGCAATTATTGGCAGCAGACGACCATCAAAAAGCGTGTTATTTTTTGTCAGTGGTTCATGCAGAGAACAGCCGTTGATCCCAATTTCCCAACGTATGTTCTTTTCCCCGATGAGGCGTTGTTCACTCGAGAGGGTGTCTTCAACACACACAATTGGCATGTGTGGGCTCATCAGAACCCACACGGTACAAGACCTGGAGCTGCGCAACAACGTTTTGCTGTCAATGTGTGGACTGGGATTGTCGGTGACTGTTTGTTGGGCCCGTATTTACTACCATCCCGTTTGGACAGTGCCAAGTACCTAACATTTCTTCAGACTGTGTTACCGGATCTTCTGAACGAGGTTCCTGATGGTAGTCTCCGGCGAATGTGGTTCCAGCATGACGGCGCTCCTGCACATTTCGCAAATGCTGTGCGTGCTTACCTACGCAGACAGTTTGGTGGTCAATGGATTGGCCGCGGTGGACCGGTTTCTTGGCCACCACGTTCACCGGATTTATCTCCAATCGATTTCTTTGTATGGGGTGCTATGAAAAACATGGTGTACGAGACCCCTGTTGATAGTGCTATGGATCTTGTAGCACGCATATCAGTTGCTGCCTCAAACATCCGGGAAATGCCAGGCATCTTCCACAGGGTCCGGCTATCCATGCAACGCCGTTGTGAGTCATGCATTCTAGCACATGGTCGTCAGTTCGAGCACCTCTTGTAAGTCTGTACAACCAATGCAAAGAAATGTTACATGTAAGATAATAAATGTTTTTTCCTTACCACTTCCTTCTTATGTGTTCTTTCCATCATTGAACTGGGGTCATTTTGCCCTACTACATGGCATATGCGCCCATGCTTTCCTATGTGAAATCTCCTTCGTTTCTTATTACCTACCTCCCCACCAAATATTGATGATGAATTCTGAATCACCCTGTATACACGATTAATAATTTTTTCGATAGGAGTTTATCAGAGATAAATCTGAATGCTGGCACAGGTGAGAATTGAACCTGGGAACGGCATATTACGAGCATGCAGCGCTGGCGATTGAGCTAACAGAAGGCCTAAAAAAATCATAACCTCTTATAATGATTACACAAATATCTTTCATTCGTTTTAGCGACCATGGAAGAAATATTCCAATAAAAACGGTTCTGATTCGTTTCAACGATCACACAAACACCTTTAACAGTCCTTACTCGTTTTAGCGACCACACAAACAATGTAACTTCTTCTAATGACTGTGTATACGGTCCTGACTCGTTTTTGCGATCACACAAACAATGTAACTTCTTTTAATGACTGTGTATACGGTCCTGACTCGTTTCAGCGACCACACAAACAATATAACTTCTTCTAATGACTGTGTATACGGTCCTGACTCGTTTCAGCGACCACACAAACAATGTAACTTCTTCTAATGACTGTGTATACGGTCCTGACTCGTTTCAGCGACCACACAAGCAATGTAACTTCTTCTAATGACTGTGTATACGGTCCTGACTCGTTTCAGCGACCACACAAGCAATGTAACTTCTTCTAATGACTGTATATACGGTCCTGACTCGTTTCAGCGACCACACAAACAATGTAACTTCTACTAATGACTGTGTATACGGTCCTGATTCGTTTCAGCGACCACACAAACAATGTAACTTCTTCTAATGACTGTGTATACGGTCCTGACTCGTTTTAGCGACCACACAAACAATGTAACTTCTTCTAATGACTGTGTATACGGTCCTGACTCGTTTTAGCGACCACACAAACAATGTAACTTCTTCTAATGACTGTGTATACGGTCCTGACTCGTTTTAGCGACCACACAAACAATGTAACTTCTTCTAGTGACTGTGTATACGGTCCTGACTCGTTTCAGCGACCACACAAACAATGTAACTTCTTCTAGTGACTGTGTATACGGTCCTGACTCGTTTCAGCGACCACACAAACAATGTAACTTCTTCTAATGACTGTGTATACGGTCCTGACTCGTTTCAGCGACCACACAAACAATGTAACTTCTTCTAATGACTGTGTATACGGTCCTGACTCGTTTCAGCGACCACACAAGCAACGTAACTTCTTCTAATGACTGTGTATACGGTCTGACTCGTTTCAGCGACCACACAAGCAACGTAACTTCTTCTAATGACTGTATATACGGTCCTGACTCGTTTCAGCGACCACACAAACAATGTAACTTCTTCTAATGACTGTGTATACGGTCCTGACTCGTTTTAGCGACCACACAAACAATGTAACTTCTTCTAATGACTGTGTATACGGTCCTGACTCGTTTTAGCGACCACACAAACAATGTAACTTCTTCTAATGACTGTGTATACGGTCCTGACTCGTTTTAGCGACCACACAAACAATGTAACTTCTTCTAGTGACTGTGTATACGGTCCTGACTCGTTTCAGCGACCACACAAACAATGTAACTTCTTCTAGTGACTGTGTATACGGTCCTGACTCGTTTCAGCGACCACACAAACAATGTAACTTCTTCTAATGACTGTGTATACGGTCCTGACTCGTTTCAGCGACCACACAAACAATGTAACTTCTTCTAATGACTGTGTATATGGTCCTGACTCGTTTCAGCGACCACACAAGCAACGTAACTTCTTCTAATGACTGTGTATACGGTCTGACTCGTTTCAGCGACCACACAAGCAACGTAACTTCTTCTAATGACTGTGTATACGGTCCTGACTCGTTTCAGCGACCACACAAGCAATGTAACCTCTTCTAATGACTGTGTATACGGTCCTGACTCGTTTCAGCGACCACACAAGCAATGTAACTTCTTCTAATGACTGTGTATACGGTCCTGACTCGTTTCAGCGACCACACAAGCAATGTAACTTCTTCTAATGACTGTATATACGGCCCTGACTCGTTTCAGCGACCACACAAGCAATGTAACTTCTTCTAATGACTGTACGTACGGTCCTGACTCGTTTCAGCGACCACACAAACAATGTAACTTCTTCTAATGACTGTACGTACGCTCCTGACTCGTTTCAGCGACCACACAAACAATGTAACTTCTTCTAATGACTGTACGTACGGTCCTGACTCGTTTCAGCGACCACACAAACAATGTAACTTCTTCTAATGACTGTACGTACGGTCCTGACTCGTTTCAGCGACCACACAAACAATGTAACTTCTTCTAATGACTGTACGTACGGTCCTGACTCGTTTCAGGGACCACACAAACAATGTAACTTCTTCTAATGACTGTACGTACGGTCCTGACTCGTTTCAGCGACCACACAAACAATGTAACTTCTTCTAATGACTGTATGTACGGTCCTGACTCGTTTCAGCGACCACACAAACAATGTAACTTCTTCTAATGACTGTATGTACGGCCCTCACTCGTTTCAGCGACCACACAAACAATGTAACTTCTTCTAATGATTGTATGTACGGTCCTGACTCGTTTCAGCGACCACACAAACAATGTAACTTCTTCTAATGACTGTACGTACGGTCCTGACTCGTTTCAGGGACCACACAAACAATGTAACTTCTTCTAATGACTGTACGTACGGTCCTGACTCGTTTCAGCGACCACACAAACAATGTAACTTCTTCTAATGATTGTATGTACGGTCCTGACTCGTTTCAGCGACCACACAAACAATGTAACTTCTTCTAATGACTGTATGTACGGGCCTGACTCGTTTCAGCGACCACACAAACAATGTAACTTCTTCTAATGACTGTATGTACGGTCCTGACTCGTTTCAGCGACCACACAAACAATGTAACTTCTTCTAATGACTGTATGTACTGTCCTAACTCGTTTTACCGACCACACAAACACCATAAACTCTTCTAACGACTATATTAACGATCCTGACCAGTTTCAGCGACCACATAAACAACAAAACTTCTTCTAATGACTATGTAAACGGTTATAACTAGTTTTAGAGACCACACAAACACTGTAACCTCTCTAATAACTATAAATATGGTCTTGGCTAGTTTTAGCTCCCACAAAAATATCGTGACTTCTAATAATTTTAAAAACGGTCTTGACACGATTTAGCGACCACACAAACGCAGTGACCTTTTCCAATTAGTATATAAACTGTCCTGACTTCTTTTAGAGACCATACAAACACTAACCCCTTCTAATAACTATACAAACGATCCTGACCCATTTTAGCAACCACAAGCATCGTGACCTATTCTACGACTACATAACCTGTTCTGACACGTTTTAGTGACCACACGAACAGTGTAACTTATTCTGCTAACTTTATAAACGATCTGACTCGTTTTACCGACAGCCCAAATATATGGCCTCTTCTAATGACCATATAAACGGTTTTGACTAGGTTTAGCTACCACACAAACAATGTAAACTCTTCCAATAACTAGATAAACCTCACCCGTTTTTGCGACCAAACACAGTGACCTGTTCCGATGACTATATAAACACACAAACACCGAAACTTTTTCTAATGAGTACATGAATGGTTCTGACTCTTTCAGGGAGCACACAAACGTAGTAGCCTCTCCAATAACTATATAAACGATCCTGACTCGTTTCAGCAACCAACTGGTAAAACGATGCTTACAGAATCCGAACCACTAACAACTGGTAAAACGATGCTTGAAGAATCCGAACCACTAACAACTGGTAAAACGATGCTTGCAGAATCCGAACCACTAACAACTGGTAAAACGATGCTTGCAGAATCCAAACCACTAACAACTGGTAAAACAATGCTTGCAGAATCCGAACCACTAACAACTAGTAAAACGATGCTTGCAGAATTCGAACCACTAACAACTGGTAAAACGATGCTTGCAGAATCCGAACCACAAGCAACTGGTAAAACGATGCTTACAGAATCCGAACCACTAACAACTGGTAAAACGATGTTTACAGAATCCGAACCACTAACAACTGGTAAAACGATGCTTACAGAATCCGAACCACTAACAACTGGTAAAACGATGTTTACAGAATCCGAACCACTAACAACTGGTAAACTGAGGCTTACACGAAACAGACCATTAAAAACTTGACAAAATACAAAATTTGACAATTTTTTTAACATCATGAGAGTTGGGTTGTTTTAATTCTGAGCGGCACTTTTTTTGCACACCATGGACTAAATTACCAGGTCACAAGAATCCCGAGGGCTCAAAGAAGGTTTGGGGAAGGGACCCACTGGACATAGACAAGACCAACCGAGGCCGACGACATCGCCGACCGGTCGGATGACCGGTTGGACGGTGACGGTGTCTTAGGCCTCAACCTCAGGTGCTCTGTGTGAATAAGTTCAAGGGCTCTGCCGAACGGTTTGAGCCCGCCTATTAGGTACGAGCCCTATTAAAAGTCTGGGCCTTATTAAGAGTCTCCACCCCGGATGCCGAGCGAACTTGGATTTACATATCCTTGTTCACAGATTAAAGTTTGATTTCTTCCGGTGGTTAGCTTTCCATTTATAGGACTGCTGCCATGTGAGGCCGGGGTTGAGGTGCGTCTATATGGCGTATTCCTTGCCCCCGGCTCTAGATTAGCACGGCTTTTCATAACTGGTAGTGTCGTAAGGCGGAATGGAAGACTCCCGTCAAGGCCATCCAGTGTGTTCTTTAACATGCACAGGGTATGAGTCTCCCGCACACGGGCCACGGCTTAACGTCTCATCCGACGGACGACAGCCATTCCAAGCCCATCGGTGTCCCCTATTGACCGTGGGCAGGGCGGGGAATTTTGCGGAGATAAATCTCAACGCTGACACAGCTGGGACTCGAACCTGAGAACTACAGATTACGAGTCTGGCGCGCTACCAACTGAGCCACCCCGCCCCTATTGTGAGACGTAAAAAACATATTTGTTGAATGCGTCCAAGAACCCCTTCATTTTGAAAGTTCTAAATAAAATATTTCCTGTACTGTAGACTTGAAAATCATTTCAGGTCACTGTGCAAAGACACAAGATGGCGACTAATACCACTTTCCGAAAAACTGACGAGAATTTTTTTCTGTCTCGTTTTAATTTTTTACAACGACGATTTCAGACGGCTTCACATCACGTCATCTATAAGAATAATATCATGGCAATCATTGTTGCCAGATTATATAGATAGATTTCCCACATTAAAAATTACATTTTGAAATATTTTGCAGTTAAATGAATCAATTTTCACTTTTTCAAACAATAATACTGTTCTTGAAGGAAATATAGTTGGATCGTGAGAAATTTTCAGGTGTACAGTCGCTCAAAAAAGTATCCGAACACTATGGTTGATTACAGAATTCAGAAAAAATATCTGGCAACGATTTTTTTAGAAATCAGTGATCTGACAACCTTCGTGTCACGTGATTACAGAATTCAGGAAAAATATCTGGAGCGTGTACAGCAACTGTACACGCTCCAGTTACCGTTTACAGCAAACTGGAGCGTGTGCAGTTACTGCACACGCTCCAGTTTGCTGTGAACGGTAACTGCACACACTCAATATTTCCGTGAGTGAGCCCACACGATCTAGTATCAAAATAATATGACCACCTACAGTCGCTCAAAAAAGTACCCGAACACCATGGTTGATTACGGAATTCAGAAAAAAATATCTGGCAACGACTTTTTTTTAGAAATTAGTGACCTGGCAACCTTCGTGTCATGTGACACGAAGCTTGCCAGATCACTAATTTCTAAAAAAAATCGTTGCCAGATATCAGAAAAAATATCTGGAGCGTGTACAGCAACTGTACACGCTCCAGTTACCGTTCACAGCAAACTGGAGCGTGTGCAGTTACTGCACACGATCCAGTTTGCTGTGAACGGTAACTGCACACGCTCAATATTTCCGTGAGTGAGCCCACACCATCCAGGTTTTGTGAGCTCACACGATCCAATGTGCTGTGAACATTAACCGCAACCGCTCCAGTTTGCTGTGAACGGTAACTGCACACGCTCCATATTCATTGCATTATATATTCATACGCATTATATATATATTAAAAAAATATCCGAACACTATGGTTGATTACAGAATTCAGAAAAAATATCTGGCAACGATTATTTTAGAAATTAGTGACCTGGCAACCTTCTTGTCACGTGACACGAAGGTTGCCAGGTCACTAATTTCTAAAAAAAATCGTTGCCAGATTTTTTTTTTAATTCTGTAATCAACCAGAGCGTTCGGATACTTTTTTGAGCGACTGTACAGCAAGATATTTCTCGACAGTTTAGTGAGTCATGACAATTTTTTACTCTTTTTTTTACCTCTTAGGACGGGATAATTTAAATTCTAGAAGTTCAAATTACGTCTACAAAGCAAAAATCATCCGCTTATTAAACGCTCAAAAATCTTAATTTTTGGAAGCGGCATTTTTTTAAAAAAAAAAAACCCACCTAATTTCTTCTATTTTTTTCCCTCCGTTTCCAACTACCCCGAAACGCAGTAAGTTACACAATGCCACATTTTATTTCAAGACGTACTGTCAATAAAAAAGTTCCCCTCTGTCACATGGCTCTGACATCACAACGTTTCGTGTGGTATGGCAGCCAGAGAAGAAAATGGCGCTACGAGCAGCCGGCCCTCCCGCCTTTCATCCAAGATCGCGGCCATGATGGCAAAATTAACTCTCATGCGGTTGCACTTGGCAAGCAGTTGGGCCGGCTTTATTTATCCCAAAGGCAGCAGCCACCCAGCAGTACTTAGTATACTGACTGGGGGTGTAGGTACGGAGTCAAGACAGACGAGTAAGCAAAGATCCTGCTCATAGTCATGCAACTTCTGTCATTGGTTGCTGCTTCTTCCACCATTGTTATCTCCTTACGTACAGTCGCTCAAAAAAGTATCCGAACAATACGGTTGATTATAGAATTCAGAAAAAATATCTGGCAACGATTTTTTTAGAAATCAGTGATCTGACAACCTTCGTGTCACGTGATTACAGAATTCAGGAAAAATATATGGAACGTGTACAGCAACTGTACATGCTCCAGTTACCGTTCACAGCAAACTGGAGCGTGTGCAGTTACTTCACACGCTCCAGTTTGCTGTGAACGGTAATTGCACACTTCCATTTTTTTCTTTCAATATTTCCGTGAGTGAGCCCACACGATCTAGTATCAAAATAATATGACCACCTACAGTCGCTCAAAAAAATATCCGAACACTATGGTTGATTATAAAATTCAGAAAAAAATATCTGTCAACGATTTTTTTTAGAAATTAGTGATCTGGCAACCTTCGTGTCATGTGACACGAAGGTTGCCAGATCACTAATTTCTAAAAAAAATCGTTGACAGATATTTTTTCTGAATTCTATAATCAACCGTAGTGTTCGGATTCTTTTTTGAGCGGCTGTACTTCATTCATTCTACCCATTGGCCTAGATAGTTTAATGACATTTCAGGCCTTCCGTATCTTTAAATATTTTTGGACCCTGTGTATTTGAAGGAGTAATTTAATCTGGCAGGTTTGATCTGAGTTTCAGGATTTTAATTAGATGAGATGTAAAGAAAAGTATTATTTATTCAAAATAAGGAGAATAAGTTAGTGATATTGGCGCCAATATTTTAAGGAAAATTTTACTCAAAACATTTCCAAATTTTAGTGGTATTATTAGGATAGTGATGGTCAATAAGTTCATTGTTCTTATTGTTATGACTGAACTATTACTGTGATAAATAATACATTGAAGGGGCATCAATAATTTGTACTCTTCATAGGGAAGTCTTGAGTGAGGTTTCCAATTTATTTCCAGTGATATTTTTCTGTAAAAAGCATTTTGAAAATTAGAAAGCTTTGAATGTGGCTTTCCATTCACATAACACGGAAGTGTTATTAAGAATATAGTGCAAACACTATATTGTCGATTTTTTGACAATATAGTGCAAACACTATATCGTCGATTTTTTGACAATATAGTGCAAATACTATATTGTCGATTTTTTGACAATATAGTGCAAACACTATATTGTCGATTTTTTGACAATATAGTGCAAACACTATATCGTCGATTTTTTGACAATATAGTGCAAACACTATATTGTCAATTTTTTTACAATATAGTGCAAACTGCTGCATCGTTAATCGAAAATGGAGTCGCAGAAGGTTGTAACTTCCATAATCATTCCAAGAATTTGTCTATGATAAGAGATGAAAGAATATTTTTTTCAGGAAATTGGAATAAGATTGTAAAATTTGTCCCCTTTATAAAGAGATCATAAAACTTTCTCACTTTGCAGTGGGATTTAAAAAACTTGCACCCTTTGTCATGGGATCATAACAACTTGCTCTCTTTGTCATGGGATCATAACAACTTGCTCTCTTTGTCATGGGATCATAACAACTTGCTCTCTTTTGTCATGGGATCATAACAACTTGCTCTCTTTGTCATGGGATCATAACAACTTGCTCTCTTTGTAATGGGATCATAACAACTTGCTCTCTTTGTCATGGGATCATAACAACTTGCTCTCTTTGTCATGGGATCATAACAACTTGCTCTCTTTTGTCATGGGATCATAACAACTTGCTCTCTTTGTCATGGGATCATAACAACTTGCTCTCTTTGTCATGGGATCATAACAACTTGCTCTCTTTGTAATGGGATCATAACAACTTGCTCTCTTTGTCATGGGATCATAACAACTTGCTCTCTTTGTCATGGGATCATAACAACTTGCTCTCTTTGTCATGGGATCATAACAACTTGCTCTCTTTGTCATGGGATCATAACAACTTGCTCTCTTTGTCATGGGATCATAACAACTTGCTCTCTTTTGTCATGGGATCATAACAACTTGCTCTCTTTGTCATGGGATCATAACAACTTGCTCTCTTTGTAATGGGATCATAACAACTTGCTCTCTTTGTCATGGGATCATAACAACTTGCTCTCTTTGTCATGGGATCATAACAACTTGCTCTCTTTTGTCATGGGATCATAACAACTTGCTCTCTTTGTCATGGGATCATAACAACTTGCTCTCTTTGTCATGGGATCATAACAACTTGCTCTCTTTGTCATGGGATCATAACAACTTGCTCTCTTTGTCATGGGATCATAACAACTTGCTCTCTTTGTCATGGGATCATAACAACTTGCTCTCTTTTGTCATGGGATCATAACAACTTGCTCTCTTTGTCATGGGATCATAACAACTTGCTCTCTTTGTCATGGGATCATAACAACTTGCTCTCTTTGTCATGGGATCATAACAACTTGCTCTCTTTGTAATGGGATCATAACAACTTGCTCTCTTTGTAATGGAATCATAACAACTTGCTCTCTTTGTAATGGGATTATAACAACTTGCTCTCTTTGTAATGGGACCGTAAAAACTTGCACCATTTGTAGTGGCATCATAAAAACTTGCATCATTTGAAATGAGATCATAAAAACTTGCTCTCTTTGTAATGGTATCATAAAAACTTGCGCACTTTGTTGTTGGATCATAAATACTTGTTCACTTTGCCATGAAATTATAAAAAAAATTGCCCTCTTTGCAATGGAATCATAAAAACTTTTACCTTTTGTAGCGAGATCATAAAAACTTGCACCCTGTGTGGTGGCATCATAAATACTTGCATCCTTTGAAAAGGGGTCATAAAAACTTGAACCCTTTGTAACGGTATCATAGAAACGCATCCTTTGTAATGGGATTGCAAAACCTTGCACTCTTTTAATGGGATCATAAAAACTTGTACCCTTTGCAATGGATTATAAAATTTTGTAGTCTGCATTGTGAATCAAAAAAAGTTGTATACTTCATAATTTAATCACAGAAACATTTTCCTTTCTAATGGGGTACAAAAACGTTTTATCCTTCACGATGGGTTTATAAAAAGTTGTACCCTTCTTAATGGAATCATTAATACTCGTACCCTTTATAATAAGATCACCTAGCTAAAGCATTCCCTTCATAATAGGATGGCAAAATATTGTGTGCTCTTTAATGATATCGCGGATTTTGTACCCTTTTACGTGGGATCGTTAAAACTTGAACGCTTCACAATGAAATCAAAAAAGATTTAATCTTAATAATGGAACATTGAAGATCGTACCTTTCACACTGAGATCGCAAAGACTTACACTATTCATAAAGAGATCACAAACGACTGTACATTTCATGATCACTAAAACTTCTATCTTTCACAACGAAATCGCAAAACCCTCTGTCCTTCATAACGAAATCACAAAAACTTCTACCCTTCAAAACAAAACTGTAGAAACCTTTACCTTTAATAATAATGAAATCACAAAAACTTCTACCATTCATAATGAAATCGTAAAAACTTCTACCGTTCTTAACGAAATTACAAAAACTTCCACCCTTCATAACGAAATTGCAAAAACTTCTACCCTTCATAACGAAATTGCAAAAACTTCTACCCTTCATAACGAAATTACAAAAACTTCTACCCTTCATAACGAAATTACAAAAACTTCTACCCTTCATAACGAAATTGCAAAAACTTCTACCCTTCATAACGAAATTACAAAAACTTCCACCCTTCATAACGAAATTACAAAAACTTCTACCCTTCATAACGAAATTGCAAAAACTTCTACCCTTCATAACGAAATTACAAAAACTTCTACCCTTCATAACGAAATTACAAAAACTTCCACCCTTCATAACGAAATTACAAAAACTTCCACCCTTCATAACGAAATTGCAAAAACTTCTACCCTTCATAACGAAATTGCAAAAACTTCTACCCTTCATAACGAAATTACAAAAACTTCTACCCTTCATAACGAAATTACAAAAACTTCTACCCTTCATAACGAAATTGCAAAAACTTCTACCCTTCATAACGAAATTACAAAAACTTCTACCCTTCATAACGAAGTTGCAAAAACTTCTACCCTTCATAACGAAATTGCAAAAACTTCTACCCTTCATAACGAAATTGCAAAAACTTCTACCCTTCATAACGAAATTACAAAAACTTCTACCCTTCATAACGAAATTACAAAAACTTCTACCCTTCATAACGAAATTGCAAAAACTTCTACCCTTCATAACGAAATTACAAAAACTTCCACCCTTCATAACGAAATTACAAAAACTTCCACCCTTCATAACGAAATTACAAAAACTTCCACCCTTCATAACGAAATTACAAAAACTTCTACCCTTCATAACGAAATTACAAAAATTTCCACCCTTCATAACGAAATTACAAAAACTTCTACCCTTCATAACGAAATTGCAAAAACTTCTACCCTTCATAACGAAATTACAAAAACTTCTACCCTTCATAACGAAATTACAAAAACTTCTACCCTTCATAACGAAATTGCAAAAACTTCTACCCTTCATAACGAAATTGCAAAAACTTCTACCCTTCATAACGAAATTACAAAAACTTCCACCCTTCATAACGAAATTACAAAAACTTCTACCCTTCATAACGAAATTGCAAAAACTTCTACCCTTCATAACGAAATTACAAAAACTTCTACCCTTCATAACGAAATTACAAAAACTTCCACCCTTCATAACGAAATTACAAAAACTTCTACCCTTCATAACGAAATTGCAAAAACTTCTACCCTTCATAACGAAATTGCAAAAACTTCTACCCTTCATAACGAAATTACAAAAACTTCTACCCTTCATAACGAAATTACAAAAACTTCTACCCTTCATAACGAAATTGCAAAAACTTCTACCCTTCATAACGAAATTACAAAAACTTCTACCCTTCATAACGAAATTGCAAAAACTTCTACCCTTCATAACGAAATTGCAAAAACTTCTACCCTTCATAACGAAATTGCAAAAACTTCTACCCTTCATAACGAAATTACAAAAACTTCTACCCTTCATAACGAAATTACAAAAACTTCTACCCTTCATAACGAAATTGCAAAAACTTCTACCCTTCATAACGAAATTACAAAAACTTCCACCCTTCATAACGAAATTACAAAAACTTCCACCCTTCATAACGAAATTACAAAAACTTCCACCCTTCATAACGAAATTACAAAAACTTCTACCCTTCATAACGAAATTACAAAAATTTCCACCCTTCATAACGAAATTACAAAAACTTCTACCCTTCATAACGAAATTGCAAAAACTTCTACCCTTCATAACGAAATTACAAAAACTTCTACCCTTCATAACGAAATTGCAAAAACTTCTACCCTTCATAACGAAATTACAAAAACTTCCACCCTTCATAACGAAATTACAAAAACTTCTACCCTTCATAACGAAATTACAAAAATTTCCACCCTTCATAACGAAATTACAAAAACTTCTACCCTTCATAACGAAATTACAAAAACTTCTGCCCTTCATAACGAAATTGTAAACACCTCTACCTTTAATACTAATGAAAGCACAAAAACTTCTACCTTTCATAACGAAAGCACAAAAGCTTCTACCCTTCATAAAGAAATTGCAAAAACTTCTACCCTTCATAACAAAATTACGAAACTTCTACCCTTCATAAAGAAATTACAAAAACTTCTACCCCACATAACGAAATTACAAAAACTTCTACCCTTCATAACGAAATTACAAAAACTTCCACCCTTCATAACGAAATTACAAAAACTTCTACCCTTCATAAAGAAATTGCAAAAACTTCTACCCTTCATAACGAAATTGCAAAAACTTCTTCCCTTCATAACGAAATTACAAAAACTTCTACCCTTCATAACGAAATTGCAAAAACTTCTACCCTTCATAACGAAATTGCAAAAACTTCTACCCTTCATAACGAAATTACAAAAACTTCTACCCTTCATAACGAAATTACAAAAACTTCTACCCTTCATAACGAAATTACAAAAACTTCTACCCTTCATAGCGAAATTACAAAAGCTTCTACCCTTCATAACGAAATTGCAAAAACTTCCACCCTGCATCTACCTTTAATACTAATGAAAGCACAAAAACTTCTACCCTTCATAGTGAAATCACAAAAATTTCTACTCTTCATAACGAAATCACAAAAAACTTCATGCCTTACGTAATAGTTTCACCTGTAAAAAAAAGTATAGGAACGTTTATGCTTAAAGATAAGCAACAAGCCTCGATATTTTCTCAAACATATGTAGTTCTCCAGTTTGCAGACAGACTGGTAGAAAATTCTTTGCAGGCTGTTTTCGTACTGGACTTGAGTTCTGAGCAAAGAGGATGTCTGTTACGAGAATTCTGAACTCCCGACGCGGAAGGATCCTTTGGAGTCAATCGCTCTGGCTCCTCGCCAGAGTGTATTGAAGCGCACTTGTTGTAGCTTCTGTTGTTGCTTCGGCCTTAGTAGAAAAGTAAGCAAGGAGCGAGAGAGAAACTTTTTCTCCCTGACTCTCTTCGTTGCTTCTCTCTTTTTACTCTCCTCTCTTCTCGCTCTTCCTTCGCACTTCGTCACTCAAAACTTCTATCTCTTATTACGCGTTCGATCAGAGAGGGAAAAGAAAAAAATATCGGAAAGGGAAAGAGAGGTAATGGAAAAAAGAAACTGAGGGGAAAAATTCGGACTTTTTTTTTTCGTTTTGCGAACTCCGTTACTTTGCGAAGTTACGAAGACGGTGAGGAGAGAATACAAAACAAACTTCTTGCTTTTTTTATTTTGATGTCATGTCACTAATGGATATTTCAAACAACAATTTCATCAAGGTAAATTTAACTTTTTTTTTGCTAAATTTCTTCACACAGAATTTTGCTAGTGAAGTTCAGTCGCTCAAAAAAATATCCGAACACTATGGTTGATTACAGAATTCAGAAAAAATATCTGGAGCGTGTACAGCAACTGTACACGCTCCAGTTACCGTTCACAGCAAACTGGAGCGTGTGCAGTTCCTGCACACGCTCCAGTTTGCTGTGAACGGTAACTGCACACGCTCAATATTTCCGTGAGTGAGCCCACACGATCTAGCATCAAAATAATATGACCACCTACAGTCGCTCAAAAAAGTATCCGAACACTATGGTTGATTACAGAATTCAGAAAAAATATCTGGCAACGATTTTTTTAGAAATGAGTGATCTGGCAACCTTCGTGTCAAGTGATTACAGAATTCAGGAAAAATATCTGGAGCGTGTACAGCAACTGTATACGCTCCAGTTACCGTTCACAGCAAACTGGAGCGTGTGCAGTTACTGCACACGCTCCAGTTTGCTGTGAACGGTAACTGCACACGCTCAATATTTCCGTGAGTGAGCCCATACGATCTAGTATCAAAATAATATGACCACCTACAGTCGCTCAAAAAAGTATCCGAACACTATTGTTGATTACAGAATTCAGAAAAAATATCTTGGAACGATTTTTTTTTAAATAGTGATCTGGCAACCTTCGTGTCACGTGACACGAAGGTAGTCAGATCACTATTTTATAAAAACAAAATCGTTGTATATAATATAATATAAATATAATATAAATATATATGTGTATAATATAATATAAATAAAAAGAGTTGTGTACTATTGAAGTATTTTTTCACAAGTGTCAAAAGTTGAAGATAAATGCTACAGCTACCATTCATTCTTTAAGTATTAAACGAATATTGCGGAAAATATATTTAAAGAGATTTTAGTGACATCTGCAATTTATCGCCAATAATAGTTTTTGCGTAAAAGATTTGTTTCCAATATTAGGGAGCTTTGAAAGTGGCTTTCCATTCACATAACCTGGAAGTGTCCGGATACTTTTTTCAACATAGTGTATAAGTGGAATGGATAATTCTAATTTTATAGCCAGTTGACTAAAGAGGGAAAAAAACGAAAGGTTTTTAGAAGAGATAAGGAGCAAAACACAAAGGTCGTGAGTGCAGTGAAGAAGCGACAGGATTATGGGCAGATGCCAAACCAGAGACAATCAGAGCCGTTAACGACTCTCATGATGAACACAAACAGCTTTTAAACGTTGGCATTTAAGCTGCAGATCGAATCACAGAGGGGTTAATTTATTTTCTTAGATTTGTCGTCCTCAATCTATCAGTCGACACTACAATATACAGTGCCGATAACGGTAGTTGTTTCTCTTGAAAAGTTTTCGTTTTGTTTCCGAATTTCCACTGGTTCAATAAAACGGGCTAAATCTATCAATAAATTCCATTGTGATTTTCATTACAATACGTTTAAGAAGGTTTATGATCCTAGAAGAAGAGGGAGAGGGGCGGGGGTGGCTCAGTCGGTAGCGCGCCAGGCTCGTAATCTGAAGTTGCCAGGTTCTAGTCCCAGCTGGGTCAGCGTTGAGATTTATCTCCGCAAAATTCCCCGCCCTGCCCACGGTCAGTAGGGGACACCGATGGGTTTGAAAAGGCCGCCGTCCGTTGGATGGGACGTTATGCCGTGGCCCCGTGTGCGGGAGAGCCATACCCTGTGCACGCTGGATGGTTGAAGAACACGCTGGATGGCCTTGACGGGAGGTTACCATCTGTCTCCCAACAGGAGGGGTCCTTGTGACCTGGCCATTTAGCCCATTATGTGCAAAAAAAGGGCCACTCAGAATTAAAACAACCCAACTCTAAAGAGAGATTGCGTGGTACCCTTCTCCTCCCCAAACCCTAGATCCTTCCCTGCTTCAGGTAACCTATTTAACAGCTGAGCATCGCATTGAATTGAGTTGTTTTACCTCTGAGCGACACTTTTTTTTGCACACAAAGGGCTAAATGGCCAGGTCACATGGACCCCGAATGGGTTGGGTTCTTTTACCTCTGAGCGGCACTTTTTTGCACACCATGGGCTAAATGGCCAGGTCACATGGACCCCGAAGTCTCAGAGAAGGTTGGGGGAGGGGACCCACTGGAACAGCTGTTGGGAGACAGATGGTAGCCTCCCGTCAAGGCCATCCAGCGTGTTCTTTAACGTGCACAGGGTATGGCTCTCCCACACACGGGGCCACGGCTTAACGTCCCATCCGACGGACGACGGCCTTTCCAAGCCCATCGGTGTCCCCTGCTGACCGTGGGCAGGGCGGGGAATTTTGCGGAGATAAATCTCAACGCTGACCCAGCTGGGACTCGAACCTGGGAACTACATATTACCAGCCTGGCGCGCTACCCACTGAGCCACCCCCACCCTATATAACATTGTATAACTCAACTGAATCTCGATATACAATACTAGCCTCCGTTTCGTTGTGAGATTGTCGTAAAGTGAGTTTAATATGAAGTTGCTCTCATTGTTGTAGTGAGGCTATTATCCATTTTGTTTTTGTGCGAGCGAGCTCTCCGTTTTGCTATGAGTTTGCTAAAGACTGCTCTCCTTTTTTTTCTGTGGAGGGAGTTCCTTTCGATGTCTCTCTCTAAGTCCTTTAAGAACGTTTCAAATCAATCTACCTAAATGCAAAATTAGTCTCTTATAATGACGCTTACATTTAAGCTTAAAACCAACACCTTTCTTCCTGAAGAAAATAATGTAGACTTTTCTTATTGTTCCCCTTCCATGAATTCAGATTCCACGATTCAAAGAAGTTTTAACTTCATATTTGCTGCCATATGTTTCTCCTCATTCCATCAACAAGTCTTATACGGAAGGGATGAATTCATCAGCTCTCTCTGCTCACCATTCCTCCCGCATCCTCTTCAGCTTTATGTTATTCATCTCGAATTAGTATGATGCCAAAAAATCCATAATTAGAAACAGCAGAGTCAGAAAGAAAGAAAGAAGGAAAAACCCCGACGTAACTGCGACTGTGTCAAGCCAAAAATATTAATCTAAAATGAGAGTCTTATCGAATTGGCCTTTGAAAGCGGATCTTAGCAACTGAGTTTCTGGAACTTATTAGTGAGGCCAGAGCCTGCAATTATGATATAGAGAGGATCTTGTTCCGGTTGCTAAACATAGACACGACACCCATTCCAAATGAGAGTGCCCGACCGATTCTTTTCGTTAAGGATATGGCCACACAGGAAGCGGTTTTAGCAGTTAGAAGTTCAGGTGCAGCTGAATACGGCATGAAGCAATCGGTTTACGTGAAGTTTGTTGTGAGGTTTCTATGAAGTGAGTTTGTTATGAAGTTTCTAGGAAGTGAGTTTGTTGTGAGGTTTCTAGGAAGTGGGTTTGTTGTTAGGTTTTTATGAAGTGAGCGTTCTGAGGTTTCTATGAAGTGAGTTTGTTGCGAGGTTTCTATGAAGTGAGTTTGTTTTGAGATTTCTGTGAAGTGAGTTTGTTTTGAGGTTTCTGTGAAGTGAGTTTGTTTTGAGGTTTCTGTGAAGTGAGTTTGTTGTGAGGTTTCTATGAAGTGAGTTTGTTGTGAGGTTTCTATGAAGTGAGTTGGTTGTGAAGTTTCTATGAAGTGAGTGCTGTGAGGTTTCTATGAAGTGAGTTTGTTGTGAGGTTTCTATGAAGTGAGTTTGTTGTGAGGTTTCTATGAAGTGAGTTTGTTGTGAGGTTTCTATGAAGTGAGTTTGTGTGAGGTTTCTATGAAGTGGGTTTGTTGTGAGGTCTCTACGAAGTGAGTTTGTTTCGAAGTTGCTCTCCATTTCCTAGTCAGGTTGATGTGAGGTTATCTCCATTTTGTTGGGAGGTTGCTGCGAACTGAAGTTGCTCTGAAATGAATTTGTTGTGAGTTGCTCTCTCCATTTCGCTGGGAGGTTGATATACATTTCGCTATGAGGTTTGTTGTGAATTGAGTTGTTCTGAAGTCGCTCTCCATTTCGCTCTGAAGTTGCTGTGGAGTGAGTTGTTCTGAGGTTGTTCTCCATCTTTGCTAAGAAGATGCTTCCCATTTCGCTGTGAGGTTGTTGTGAAGTGAGTCTCGTTCTCCATTTTGCTGTGAGTTGTTGTGAATGAGTCTCGTTCTCCATTTTGCTGTGAGATTGTTGTGAATGAGTCTCGTTCTTCATTTTGGAGGTGAGGTCGTTCTCCATTTTGGCGTGAGGTATCTGTGAAGTACGTTTGTTGTGAGGTTGCTCCCCATTTCTTTGTCAGGTTACTGTGAGGTGGATCTCCAGTTTGTTGTGAGGTTGATGTGAAGTGAGTTTGTTGTGAAGTTGCTCTCCATAGCTGTGAGGTTGCTGTGAAGTGAGTTTGATATGAAGTTGCTTTCATTTTGGCAGTGAGATTACTTTTCATTTTTTTTGCGAGCGAGCTTCCCATTTTGCTATAAATTTGGTAAGAAAGAGATTGCTCTCCATTTTTGCTGTGAAGGGAGTTTGTTTCTATGTTGTTCTCCATTTAAGCTGTGAGGTTGCCATGAGGTGAGTTTGCTGTGAGCTTGCTCTCCACTTTGCTGAGGTTGTTGTGAAGTGAGTTCGTTGCGAAGCTGCTCTCCATTTCTCTTTGAAGTTGCTGTGAAGTGAGAAGTGAGTTTGCTATAAGACCTCGGTCAGTAGGGGTGATTGATGGGCTTGGAAAGGCCCCTGTCCGTCGGATAGGACATTAACCCATGTATGGAAGAGTCGTACTCGTGCATGTTAAAGAACACTCTGGATGTCCTTGACGGAAGGTTACCATCTGTCTCCTAACAGCTGTCCAATTGGTCTCCAACTTTCTCTGAGCCCTTGGAGTGCTTGTGACCTGGCCATTTAGCCCATTGTGTGCAAAACAGTTCCGTTCAGAGGTAAAACAATCCAACATTACACATTAGAAACACGCTGGATGGGCTTGACGAGGGGTTTCATCTGTCCCCTGTCCAGTGGATCTGCTTTCCAGGCATTTTTTAAATCGTTGGGGTCCTCATAACCTAACCATTTACTTATTATGAGCGCAAAAGAGTAATCTGCAGTTCCGAGGTCGAGTCCCTCTTGTGTCGGCGTTGAGATTTATCTCAGGTAAACCTCCACTCTGACCTCGATTAGAAAAAGGGACACCGATGGGCTTGGCAAGGATACCGATGGGCTTGGAAAGGCCGACGTTTCTCGGATGAGACTTTAAGCCGTTGTTCTGTGTACATAAGAGCCATATCCTGTTCACGCTGAAGAGAGCGCTGGATGGCCTTGATGAAAAGCTATCATCTGTCAGTTGTTCAGTAGATCACCTTCCTTACTTTCTCTGAGCCCTCGGGGTCATTGTGAGCTGACCATATAGGCTATTGGGCACAGAAAAAGCACCGCTCAGAAATGAAACAATCCAACAACAACAACAACCCATCCACATCTCCCCGCTACCCCACACAAACACTTCCAGAGTGGGAAACCCTCAACTAATGCATCTACTCCAAACCCTGTTCTCCGAAAACTTCTTTCCATCCTCTTCCACATTAAGATGAAGCTTTTCTTCTTTTTATCTAACCGTATCGAAAAAGTCTAGACTTAGTTTACAAACAAAAGCTGGAAGTTCATTTTTTCAGCCTTTACGTACTTCGTTGTCTGCAGTTTCCTAAGTTAAGGGAAATTTCTAGAAGAAGGATTGTTGAATTCATTCTATTTCTTTAAAAAACAACTCCGCCAACCAATTGCAGCCTCTTTGTGCCTAATGGAGTGCATTAAGTACTCCAGAATGGAAGATCTTTCAATAGACTTCAGTTCAAAGAAGCAGGAAAATAAGTTCAACTGGAACCTAACAGAAGAATGAGTTAAAAGGAATCAATAATCATCTTGATGAAGATAAATGAACGAGAAACTGAGACAAATTAAAACGGAAACGAGAAAAATAGTAAACGTGATGTAGAGAGAATTGATATTTACTGTAATAACTGTTGGGGACTGAACTATCTCTGACCCTCATGGTGAGGTGAATTGTTGAGTTAGTGTTGGGTGGGTTGTTTTACCTCTGAGCGGCACTTTTTTGCACACCATGGGCTAAATGGCCAGGTCACATGAATCCCGAAGGCTCAGAGAAGGTTGGGGGAGGGGACCCACTGGAACAGCTGTTGGGAGACAGATGGCAGCCTCCCGTCAAGGCCATCCAGCGTGTTCTTTAACGTGCACAGGATATGACTCTCCCGCACACGGAGCCACGGCTTAACGTCCCATCCGATGGACGACGCCCTTTCCAAGCCCATCGGTGTCCCCTACTGACAGTGGGCAGGGCGGGGAATTTTGCTGAGATAAATCTCAATGCTGACCCAGCTGGGACTCGAACCTGGGAACTGCAGATTATGAGCCTGGCGCGCTACCGACTGAGCCACCCCCGCCCCTGAGTTAGTGAGTAGAGCGCCAGGCTCGTAATCTGATGTTCCTGGATCGAGTTCTCAGCATGACTGGGTTAAGCTTGACGGGAAAACTAATAGCAAAAACAAGGACGATGATCTTGGGATCACACTGCCTTACACAGGAGGAGATGTTACAGGATGGTTACTTCTGTAGGAGAACCATTCCAGAAGAAAGTTAAAGAACTCGCTGGATGGCATTGATGCCACATTTCTCTTGACAATTGTCTAGAGATCACCTTTACCATTCTAATTACGATCCTTTGGGGAATTTTGTCTTTTAGCCGGTTTAAAGAAATTCGCCCAGACTATATTTCATTACTCGAAATTTCGTCCCAACAACTTTCGATTTTTTTCTTTTTTCACCCCCAACAACTTTCGATTTCTTTTCGTCCCAACTTTCGATTTTTTTCACCCCCAACAACTTTCGATTTTTTTTCGTCCCAACTTTCGATTTTTTTCACCCCCAACAACTTTCGATTTTTTTTCCGCCTCAAATTTAAGTTGGGGAGGGGGGGGGGGTGAAAAAAATAAATATTGGATAGCTCTTTATCACGGTATAAACACAACATTCATTAGCAAACAGAAACACAACATAACCGTTAACATTAAACTTTGCATTACGAGAATGCACAATGTAATTAATGGGCATACAAGTTACAGATAAATCAGACAACGTCCTGCCAAACAGGTTGTGTTATTTTTCCTCTGAGCTGGACTTTTTTACACACCATGAGCTAAATGGCAGGTCACAAGGACCCCGAAGGCTCAGAGAAGGTTGGGGGAGGAGACCCATTGAAACAGCTGTTGGGAGACAGATGGTAGCCTCCCGTCAAGGCCACCCAGAGTGTTCTTTAACGTGCACATGGTATGGCTCTCCAGCACAGGTAGCCACGGCTTAACGTCTCATCCGACGGACGGCGGCCTTTTCATGTCCATCGGTATCCTCTACTGACCGTGGATAGGGCGAGGAGTTTTGCGGAGATAAATCTCAACGCTCACCCAACTGGGACTCGAAACTGGGAACTGCAGATTACGAGCCTGGCGCGCTATCGACTGAGCCCCCCCCCCCCCCGCCCCCCAAACAAACAGGAAATGGGGGGAAAATCAGGGGCAGGCCCCGATATAGAGTAAAAACTAGAGGGCTGGGAGAGGCAAGTGACACAAACGAGCCGAAATAAAGTAAAATTTGCGTTACGAGAATGCACAACGTAAGTAATGGGCACATAAGGTCCATTGCAGTATAACAATCCCCCCCGCATTTCAGATATATTTAAAAAAGTTAATAAAAATGCGTCAAATATGCACAACGTAACTTTTTCGGTTTCTATTATCCTTATTAGCATTTTAAAAGGGGGAGGGCATAGTAACCTCCGTGTCACGTGACAAGAAGGTTGCCAGATCACTAATTTCTAAAAACATCGTTGCCAGATATTTTTTCTGAATTCTATAATCAACCATAGTGTTCAGATACTTTTTTGAGCGACTGTACCGGACGGAAAAATAGTTTCATATTATCTCATAGAAAATCATACTCAGAGCTCAATAACTACTTCAATACGATTTTTAATAAAAAAATATGTCTAAAGATCAATTAAAGATCTCAATCAAATCTATCTAAATCTCGATTTTAAACGATATTTGTTCAGCATTCTATGAGTTATGAACACTGGAATATTTATCAGACTATAAAATATTTACCCCAAAATTAATTTAAAATATTAACACACCTTTACGGTACTTTACTAGATTGTTTGTTTAATGTTTTAATTAAGTTTTTAGAGTCAATTTTTCAAATCATTAGATTCTAAATCATTAGAGCCATGTTTCAAATCGAGATTTAGATAGATTTAATTGAGATCTTTGAAAGATCTTTAGACATATTTTTCATTAAAAATCACATTGGAGAATTTATTGAGCTTTAAATTTGATTTCTATCGAGATAACTTGGAACTGTTTCTGTTTTTCTCTGTATATAAGAAGAGGGAGAATTAAACGAATATCAGTTCGAAAGAATGCTTATGATAAAGAATTTCCCCAGTTTTATTATCGCCGAAATGATTTTTTTTCCCTTTTTTTACTCCCCAGAATATGAGTTTTTCAGTGAAGATCACGATCACGTGGAAATGCCAAGGCAGTTGTACGCCTTCGTAATATTGGCTGCAGGCTCAGATGAAGATGGGGACTTCTTTGGATGTTTTTTTTTCCCTTCCTCATCCTGCTCTTCTTCATCACTTCTTCTCGTCATCTGGAGAACCATTTTCCTCTCGACGGAACGCATAAAAATGTCTGATGCATTTATTAGATTGGAAATGGCTCAAATTTCATTTCCTAGTAAGCTTTGCCTCTTATTATTTCCTTTTAATTTTCTGCTTTCAGAAATAAATTATGCAGTCTCTTCAAATTTTATTCTGAAAGTTGAAAGTACCAAAGGAACAATTCAGAAGTAAAATGCAGGTTGGATTGTTTTACCTCTGAGCGGCACTTTTTTGCACACCATGGGCTAAATGGCCAGGTCACATAGACCCAAAGGCTCAGAGAAGGTTGGGGGAGGGGACCCACTGGAACAGCTGTTGGGAGACAGATGGTAGCCTCAAGGCCATCCAGCGTGTTCTTTAGCGTGCACAGGGTATGGCTCTCCCGCACACGGGGCCACGGCTTAACGTCCCATCCGACGGACGGCGGCCTTTCCAAGCCCATCGGTGTCCCCTACTGACCGTGGGCAGGGTGGGGTATTTTGCGGAGATAAATCTCAACGCTGACCCAGCTGGGACTCGAACCTGGGAACTACAGATTACGAGCCTGGCGCACTACCGACTGAGCCACCTCCGCCCCAGTAAAATGCAGGAAATATGAGTTTAAGGGAGGGGGTGGGGTCTTTTGAATGTTGGCTAAACCTTATAGGCTCTAATGATTTAGATCAGTGTTACCCAAATGGTGTGTGTGTGTGTGTGTTCAATCGGTAGTGCTTCAAGCTCGTAATTTGCTGTGTGAGTTCAATCGGTAGTGCGTCAGGCTCGTAATTTGCAGTTCCCAAGTTCGAATCTCACTTCTATCAGTGTTAAGATTTATCTCCTCTAAACCCCCACCCTGCCCTCAGTGAAAACGAGGACACCGATAGGCTTGAAGAGACCGCCATCCGTAGGATGCGACGTAAAGTCATGGCCCCGTTTGCAGGAGAGCCATACCCTGTGCACGTTAAAGAACCCTGGATGGAGGATTCTATCCCCTATCACCAGTGGGCGCTCTTTCCCAGACCTCACTGAGGCCTTGGAGTCTTTGTGACTTGGTCATTTAGTCCACTGTATGCAAAATGTGCCGCTCAGGGGTAAAACAACCTAATCCAAATTCTATTCCGCAGAACCCCGGAATTCCATGAAGTACAAATAACGGTTCCGCAAAAAATTCCATTACAGTATAAAAATAATTAAAACTTAATTTTTTTAAATAATTTTTCATATACGTGATATGTGATTTTTTTGTCTTGAAATATGTGCAATTGAATAATATGTTAATCTCCTTTCCTTATTTATCATTTGTTTATTCTTATCGTTATTTCTTTGTGGTTTAGTTTTTTAATCTAATATATATATAACAATTTTATTAAATAAAAATAAAAAAAATAAATACCCCCTCAAGCAGCTGCTTACCACAGAGGTCTGACAGGAGCCTGTCAGTTTAATACGCCATAGTAGAAGGTCTGTGAGGATGGCGGGACCTCAGCAGGAAAACAGCACACACATCCATGCCTTATCCAGGGCTCGAACCCAGGTCCCGTAGATCAGTAGTCAAACGTGCTAACCACTAGACCAGGGTACGCAAAATATTTTTGAGTGTAAAAGTGTCTCGTGATCTAATTAAATCGGGAAACACTGATGTAGAGATATCATCCCCAACAATCTCTCCTCTCATAATATCGATAGGCCATAGAAATAAAATTTGCATTTTTCAATTCACGATTTTGATTAATTTTTAATGAAAAATACTAAAATATATGATTCTTCTACTCTAAAAAAATCCTCCTTTCTCTTTAAAAAATTAACCCCCTTCAATATCTTGTTAGAGGAAATCGCTGACAACTGGCGATTTATTAGTGCAGATCACTGAAAAGTGATTTTAATGGAAATCACTAACAAACCAGTTAAATAGAAACACTTAGAAGTTGGGTTGGGTTGTTTTACCTCTGAGCGACACTTTTTTGCACACCATGGGCTAAATGGCCAGGTCACATGGACCCCGAAGATTCAGAGAAGGTTAGCGGAGGGGACCCACTGGAACAGCTGTTGGGAGACAGATGCTAGCCTCCCATCAAGGCCAGCCAGAGTGTTCTTTAAAGTGCACAGGGTATGGCTCTCCCGCACACGGGGCCACGGCTTAACGTCCCATCCGACGGACGGCGGGCTTTCCAAGCCCATCGGTGTCCCCTATTGACCGTCGGCAGGGCGGAGAATTTTGCGGAGATAAATCTCAACGCTGACCCAGTTGGGACTCGAACCTGGGAGCCACCTCAACGCTGACCCAGTTGGGACTCGAACCTGGGGGTAATCTCAACGCGAACCCAGTTGGGACTGAGCCACCTCCGGATTTAAGAGAAATCACATGTTATGGGACACTGCTGGAAAGAGCGCGTTACAAGAACCAGATAGTTCAAATCACCAAAAAGACTCTATTAAGAGAGATCACTATCAGCAGTCTGTTAATACAAATCACCGATAAAAGCCTGACACAAGACATCATTGTCAAAGGCATGTTAAGAAAAAGCTCTAAAACAAGTGAATACTCCTGTTATATGGCACTGCTGGCAAGAGTCCGTTGCAACAAATCACTCACATGAACCTGCTAGTGCAAATCACCAGCAAACCTACTGATATATCACTAAGAAGAACCAGTTAATAAATCACCGATGAGAGCCTGATACGAGACACAAGAACACCAGTGGCAAGAACCCGTTACAAGAACTTACTGATGCAAATCACTAACAAGAGTCTGTTAAGAGAAATCTCGATCAAGGACTAGTAATATAAATCACCTATTAGAGTCTGATACGAGATATCGCTCGCAAGAGCAATCACTGGCAATAACCTGCTAGTGCAAATCATCGACAAGAGAGTGACGCGAAACATCGTGGCAAAGAGCCTGTTAAGAGAAATCGCTAACAAGAATTAGCTAGTGCAAATTGCTAACAAGAATTAGCTAGTGCAAATTGCCAACAAGAATTTCCAAAAACAGCCTGGCTACGGATTAATGCAAACCACTAAAAAGGAGTACACAGTATTAGTGGGAATTACTGACAAGAACTCAAGAAAATAAACGTTGAGAAGAAAACTTATTAGTGGAAAACCCTGACAAAACCTTAAAACTTCTTCAGAAGCGTAATTAAACATCTCAAAGAAACAATCTTTGAATTCAGCATCGTCCGCAAAACCATTTCTCATAAATCTTAATAATCACTCAATGCAAATTAAGCTTTTGGGTAACGATCCCAGTTTCTGCGGCTTGGTCTGTCTTGAGAAATGAGTCGTTTAGAAGCTCACTCGAATGTGTTGCCTTGTTAGTGAATAAAAAAAAACATATATTGTAAACAAGAGCTCACAGAATTCTTTTCCCGTTAATTATAAGATACATTTGATGAAGGAAAATCAAGATAAAGAAGCTATGAACCGTATCTGAACAGCTGAGAAAAGATCTCTAAAATTCAATACTAACTTTTCCTTCTGATGGGGGGGCTCAGTCGGTAGCGCGCCAGGCTCGTAATCTGTAGTTCCCAGGTTCGAGTCCCAGCTGGGTCAGCGTTGAGATTTATCTCCGCAAAAATTCCCCGCCCTGCACACGGTCAGTAGGGGACACCGATGGGCTTGGAAAGGCCGCCGTCCGTCGGATGGGACGTTAAGCCGTGGCCCCGTGTGCGGGAGAGCCATACCCTGTGCACGTTAAAGAACACGCTGGATGGCCTTGACGGGAGGCTACCATCTGTCTCCCAACAGCTGTTCCAGTGAGTCCCCTCCCCCAACTCTCGCTGAACCTTCGGGGTCCATGTGACCTGGTCATTTAGCCCATGGTGTGCAAAAAAGTGCCGCTCAGAGGTAAAACAACCCAAACCGACCCTTCTGATGGTGGCGACTATGTCTAAAAGGAACGCAGATATTTCTTGATTTATTAACCAAGAAATTCATTGGCTCTCGCAAGCTGCACTATCATTACAAAATGTTTCAGGGACAATTTGATTCTATGCGTTGCATTTTGAGTTCCTTACTCAGAGATTTCTAATAAAACTTTCACGGAACAATGTCACAGTGATTGAAGATCTCATTGAAATCTTTATTTTTAGTTTTCAACAATATTCTTTTAATATGTATAGAGTTATTAAGTTTGAAACATTTAAGAGAAAAACTCTGTTCTTGTATTCGTTTTAAACATTTCCAAAATTAATTGAATCATTGAGCTATTTTTTTAATTGAGATTTATCAGCGCTGATTCTCACTCTGTCCCGGGGCAGAAAACCATCATATGGGACGTTAAGCCGTTGCCCCGTATGCAGGAGAATCATACACTGTGCCTGTTAAAGAGCCTGCTGTATGGCCTTGACCGGTTGGGTTGTTTTACCTCTGAGCGGCATTTTTTTTTGCACACCATGGCCAGGTCACATGGACCCACTGGAACAGCTGCTAGGAGACAGATGGTAGCTCCCGTCAAGCATGCTCTTTAACGTGCACAGGGTATGGCTTAACGTCCCATCCGACGGACGGCGGCCTTTCCAAGCCCATCGGTCCCTTACTGACCCTGGGCAGGGCGGGGAATTTTGCGGAGATAAATCTCAACGCTGACCCAGCTGGAACTCGAACCTGGGAACTGCAGATTACGAGCCTGGCGCGCTACCGACTGAGCCACCCCCGCACCATTTCCGAAATGTAGGAATCGGTTTGTTAATGTTGCACATTTTCCCAGACGGGAAAAAATAGTTATCCTTTCTTAAGAGTGTAAAATTTGAGTTCGCAGAGAAGAATGGAATTCGCGCAAATTGTAAAACTGAATTGAATTTATTAAAACGCTTTCCTTTTTTTTTTTCAATTTTGAAGAGCATTTCTCTTTCTTTTTTCAATTTTGAAGCTTTTTAAGGTTTTTCAGTTTTGAAGCACCTTTTCTAATTTCACGAATAAGAAAAGTATGATACATTGTGATTAGGATTCATCATCTAAGAGAAGAACTAGAAATTAATCGAAGAGAAAAAGAAAAGGAATGTTCATTGGATGTGCCATTCCATTACGAAAGCAGTAATTAGCATTCCCGATACATTGATCTTTCCCCAGTCTCACCCCATCTTCGTCTCCCTTGTCCTTCCTTTGTTCAGTCCTTCAAACAAACCCCACGAAACAAATATATGGATGAAGTAATTCAATTATCCACTCAGCTACCTAATTACTAACAAATACTTCTCAGGCAGAAAGAACGGTTCATGCTTACGATTGTGAAGTACAATCTTTTTTTTTATATATATAAGATTTCCATTGACGTTGGGTTGGGTTGTTTTACCTCTGAGCGGCACTTTTTTGCACACCATGAGCTAAATGGCCAGGTCACATGGACCCCGAAGGCTCAGAGAAGGTTGGGGGAGGGGACCCATTGGAAAAGCTGTTGGGAGACAGATGGTAGCCTCCCATCAAGGCCATCCAGCGTGTTCTTTAACGTGCACAGGGTATCGCTCTCCCGCACACGGGGCCACGGCTTAACGTCCCATCCGACGGACGGCGGCCTTTCCAAGCCCATCGGTGTCCCCTACTGACCGTGTGCAGGGCGGGGAATTTTTGCGGAGATAAATCTCAACGCTGACCCAGCTAGGACTCGAACCTGGGAACTACAGATTACGAGCCTGGGGCGCTACCGACTGAGCCACCCCCGTCCCCATTCAAAGGGGGTGGAGAAATCCTCCCAAAATCCGGCCATGGACGAATCTAATTTCTACAAAAAGATGCTATTTTTATAGTCAATCAGTCAAATCCATTCGGGAACTTCTCCTTTCAAAACTCTTTTTGTTTTTGGTAACTCTTCAATTCCTCTAAATTATTCAACTCGTTTCATAACCCTCCCTCCAAAGCACAAAAACCTTTTGCGAGGTCTAGATTCGTTTGTTACCTGACTCTTTAATCTTTTTTTGTTCCGAGGTGAAAATAGGTTAATGTTAAGTCAGTTCCTTCCTGATGAATGGAATCAGTGCTAATCATCCACACTGCTGATATTGAATAAAAAAAAGGAAAAGGTTCGGATGAAGGAAACGTATCAGTTAAAGGTAAACACGAAGCGAATTGATACTCTGTATCATTATAGATAAGATGGATTTCTTTCCACATTCTCTTATGAACCGAGCTTTTTACTGATAAACCCTCTCAGTCTGTGGCTGCCCCTTATAAAGGTCAAAATATGTTGAGAGTTGTTGGGTTGGGTTGTTTTACCTCTGAGCGGCGCTTTTTTCACACCATGGGCTAAATGGCCAGGTCACATGGACCCCGAAGGCTCAGAGAAGGTTGGGGGAGGGGACCCACTGGAACAACTGTTGGGAGACAGATGGTAGCCTCCCGTCAAGGCCATCCAGCGTGTTCTTTAACGTGCACAGGGTATGGCTCTCCCGCACACGGGGCCACGGCTTAAGGTCCCATCCGACGGACGGCGGCCTTTCCAAGCCCATCGGTGTCCCCTGCTGACTATGGGCAGGGCGGGGAATTTTGCGGAGATAAATCTCAACGCTGACCCAGCTGGGACTCGAACCTGGGAACTACAGATTACGAGCCTGGCGCGCTACCGACTGAGCCACCCCGTCCCCCATTGACGTTGGATCGTCCTTGTTGTTCTGCCTGTGTGATAGTAAAAACGATATGATTGCTATGATAATTCGAATTGGGGGTTTTCGCAGTGGGTAACCAGACGGGATCGTAATCTGCATTTTCCAGGTTTGAGTCCCAACTGTGTTATTGTTTAGTTTTATCTGAGCAACGCCCCCCCCCCCCCCCCACACACACACACACCTTGCCCTCGGTCGCAAAGGGGACACCGACGGGTTTGGAAAGGCCGCCGTCCGTCTGATGGGACGTTAAACCGCGGTACCGTGTGCGGGAGAGCTATATCAAGTGCACGTTAAAGAACACGCTGGATGGCCTTCACAAGAGGCTACCATCTGTCTCTTAATAGTCCAACCCTGAGTCCTCGGGATCTTGTGACCTGACCATTTAGCCCATTGTGTGCAAAAAAAGTGCCGCTCAGAGATAAAATAACAAAACTGAGATGATCACTGTAATCGTGTGGTGGTGGTGGTAATGATGATGATGATGATCAGCTGGAATAGCTTTTATGATATCAAAGATGATGCGACTGGTGGTGTTAACAATTTTTATGATGCTAATGTTGATATTTTGAGGGTGATAGTTGTTGTTGGGTTGTTTTACCTCTGAGCGGCACTTTTTTGCACACCATGGGCTAAATGGCCAGGTCACATGGACCCCGAAGACTCAGAGAAGGTTGGGGGAGGGGACCCACTGGAACAGCTGTTGGGAGACAGATGGTAGCCTCCCGTCAAGGCCATCCAGCGTGTTCTTTAACGTGCACGGGGTATGTCTCTCCCGCACACGGGGCCACGGCTTAACGTCCCATCCGACGGACGGTGACCTTTCCAAGCCCATCGGTGTCCCCTACTGACCGTGGGCAGGGCGGGGAATTTTTGCGAAGATAAATCTCAACGCTGACCCAGCTGGGACTCGAACCTGGGAACTACAGATTACGAGCCTGGCGCGCTACCGACTGAGCCACCCCCGCCCCAGGTGAACACAGTGATTAATATGACGATGTGTCGATTTTACTATGATAGGTGCTTTGTGTGAGAATGAATATTGTAGTCATGATGGATTAATAATGATGGAATAATGATGGAAATAATTATAGAAATAAAACGAGCATGATTAAATAGTGATGATAATTACTATGGGGTAAAACACCGGAAAATTATGGTGGCTATAGGATGATAGGGATTGCTCTAAAAACAATGATGACTATGATTATTCAATTAAAATAATAATTTTCTCCTTGTAATAATAGAAATGAATAGGAGCTAGAGAAGAGAAGAGATTGCTGAGTTTAACAATGTATTTGACTTTGCTCACAATCATCGCCATCTTTAATCTTCATGCCTTTTGCTCAAAATTATCGTCGCCATCTAATCTTCATCAATAGACCGTATACTAATAACAAGGATGAATTTGACGCTTATAGTTCAGTTGAGATTTAAAGTTGAAAAGTCGTTTCTTTTGAAATCCTAGTTGACCCATGAAATTTGAATGATATATTCAGTCAAGATGGCGCCAGACTCGTAATCTGTAGTTCCCAGGTTCGAGTCCCAGCTGGGTCAGCGTTGAGATTTATCTCCGCAAAATTCCCCGCCCTGCCCACGGTCAATAGGGGACACCGATGGGCTTGGAAAGGCCGCCGTCCGTCGGATGGGACGTTAAACCGTGGCCCCGTGTGCGGGAGAGCCATATCCTGTGCACGTTAAAGAACACGCTGGATGGGCCTTGACGGGAGGCTACCATCTGTCTCCCAACAGTTGTTCCAGTTGGTCCCCTCCCCCAACCTTCTCTGAACCTTCGGGGTCCATGTGACCTGGCCATTTAGCCCATGGTGTGCAAAAAAAGTGCCGCTCAGAGGTAAAACAACCCAACCCAACCCAGTCAAGATGAATTAAATGAGTAATCTTTTAATTCATCAAATTAATGAGTAATCAAATTAATGAGAAATTTAATGAGTAATCAAATGGTCAAATATTTTCTGCTTACAATATGGACAGAGAAAACCAAAAATGTTTGGCAAAATAAAAGTTTTCATAAAAAAATTTCATAAATAAAATAAAGGTTTTCACGTGGGGAAAACGTGACATTAATCACCATACCAACGTCTGGATCCTAACCCGAACCTCGGCTATGAGTATTGAATAGAGTTATGGTTATATTAATAGAAATAAGTTTAATATTTTTTGTATCTTTACCCTTACTAGTATTCTGAAAAGTGGGGGGCATGGCCCCTTGACCACCCCACTCTCCGACCTTCATGCATAACACTACTGCGCATGGGGCTAAAAAAAAATAATTATGCAAAGACACCCTTTTCGGACTTCAAAGCAGGTAGACAAGTTCACGAGTTCGTGCAAGACGACTGGATTTCGGGGATGGGGTATTCCGCATACCCTGGACCCCTCCCCCCCCCTTTCTAGTAATATGTGCTTGCATGATAGTGCACTTAATGGTCACTTTATTAAGACAGAGATCTATATTACGCCACTTATGCAATCAGATGGAGAACTCAGTAATTTCTTAAACAAGTTTTGCATGAAAACATGAGCTTAAAGATAAAAGTTAAATTACATATTTCAATCAAATCTATCTAAATCAGTTACGGTAAGTTGAATATTTCACAGCAGCGAGCAATTTTAAAAATTTTAAAAACATAAAAATTAAAAATTACTGAATGAATATTATTAATTAAACTCTTTGCCTAGAGAATTGTTATCCATTCTTAGACTATCAAAACTGAAATCTGAGACCAAAAATTAGCTTTTAAAAAGTTAAGTGCATCTTTCCTAACTTAATATTAATTAGTATTGTAACTATATATATGTGTGTGTGTATATCAGGACTTCTTATGTATGTAGCAACTATTTTTAACTGAATATATTTAACGTTTCCTGAGGATAAGCTATAGGTGGTCATATTATTTTGATACTAGATCGTGTGGGCTCACTCACGGAAATATTGAGCGTGTGCAGTTACCGTTCACAGCAAACTAGAGCGTGTGCAGTAACTGCACACGCTCCAGTTTGCTGTGAACGGTAACTGGAGCGTGTACAGTTGTGTACGCGCTCCAGATATTTTTCCTGAATTCTGTAATCACGTGACACGAAGGTTGCCTGATCACGAATTTCTAAAAAAAAATCGTTGCCAGATATTTTTTCTGAATTCTGTAATCAACCATAGTGTTCGGACTTTTTTTTTGGGGGGGGGGGGCGACTGTACACCAAACTTCGCAGAGATCTTATTAACATTGTTACTCTATTTAAGTGCTTCTTCTATTTTCTCTATTAACTGTATGTGCTATTTGTAAGGAGTATATTTGAAGCTCTTTTTTCTTACACTCAAACTCCTAAAGCTCTCTATGATCAACTCTGTGTATGTAAATGCGAAGGAAATAAAGAGTTTAAAAAAAACCGGAAGAGTTGTATTCAAATGGTCAAATTCAAACGAGATTTATTCCTAAATTGTTCTCAGTGATTTTATAATATTCGAGAATTTCCATGTTATGCCAATGGGAATGTAAGTTCGAATTTCTGTAAATTCTAAAATATGCATTTAATGAAAGAATGTGACTGAAGATTAATATCATAATCAATTTTATTTGAATTTAGATTTTCAACAATATTCGTTTATATTTAAAATGTTATGGAAGCTGGAATATTCAAAAATAAATTATCTTGTTTTATAAGAATCTTTCCTTATTGGCTAATATCGAAAAATCATTTCGCAAACCTCTAAAACGTATATTTATTTCATTATATGGTTTAAAACAATATTTATTAATTAAGTTTAAATTTCTGCGTTCAACTCTTATGACGCATGTTGTAAAATGTTCCAACTTCCATAACTCTTTAAATACTGAACGAATTGAGATTAAATTGAGATTTAAATAAATTTGATTATGATCTTTAAAGTTAGTAATATGTTTCCATTAACTGTTTATTTTAGAAGTTATAGAGCTTCAAAATTAGATTCCCGTCGACATAACAGAAAAATTCACATTTTGTCAGAGCTATGTTATAAGAAACGTTTTTAAAAGTTTTAGGTCATAGCGCACCTAATACTTCATTAATGCACTTCACTAAAATCAATTACGATAACCGAAATTGATTTTATTATCCATTTATTTTATTATCCATTATTTTATTTTTTTATCCCATGCTCAGCATCAAAGTGAAATGAATAACATCCTAAAATCTTTTAGAGTTTACCGTCGAGAGTTAAATGCACTTCATTTAATATTAATCCCAATAAAACCATAAAATTGCCTTTCTCAGTATAGGATGTCCTGCCCTAGAAATTTCAAATGGCTTAATTTTTCTGTTAAATATATGTAAGAGAAGTGAATTTACAGTTTTTGAATCTTAAATTGATTTCAGTCTTCAAGAAAATATTTTTGACTAAAAAAAGCTTCAAATGCAACTTTCAAACTAAAAAAAAAAAATGCTCTCTTATTTATATTTTTACCAGTAAATATAATATTTTTAAATGGAAAGTGTTTCATAATTCAGCATTCGTATTATATCTATTATAATTATCGAATAGAATCTATTGTAAAAAAATACTATTATAGTTAAAACACTAAAAAGGAGAAAAATATATTCCAAAACAAATATAAATCCTTTCAGTCCCCATCGTGCTCCCATATGAGACCACTAAAAAGATAGAATTTTGATTAATACGAAATAAACAAAGAAAATATTTTGAATAGAACAGAAAGAATTTTGAAAATAGAAATATTTTGATTAATACGAAATTATTAAATAATACACGCCTTCGAAATTTTTTTACAGTGTGAACACATATAATAAATTTTCAATTGGTAAAAGATTTTGTTTTCATTTTAGTTTTCTTTTCTCTTTTTTGGGGGGGAGGGGTGTGAACGACAATAATGTGGTATTCCGAATATTATTGGATTAGTGAAATTAATTTGGGACTTAAGGGTTAAAATGAATAATATTCGTTATGACTCAAGAAACAGGCAAATCAAATTGATAATACGATGACAATTATCCAAGCATGTGAAATATTGGAGATTACAGTCGAATAACGAAATTTTAATGCTCATATACTGGCCACAGCCTGTTATTCAAACGTCAAATTTAAAACACTGATAATCCTCAGCCAAAAATTCAGTTGCTATTAGTATGAAAACGATGCAATTGGTATAGCGTAAGAACATACACTATATCGCAAAAAAAAACGGCACATTTGCACATTGTGTGAAATCTACAGGCTTCACTTCTGTCATATGAATTATTATATGTTGTAGTTTATGTTATGTGAATTATTATATGTTGTAGTTTATGTTATGTGAATTATTATATGTTGTAGTTTATATTATTTGAATTATTATATGTTGTAGTTTATGTTATGTGAATTATTATATGTTGTAGTTTATATTATTTGAATTATTATATGTTGTAGTTTATGTTATGTGAATTATTATATGTTGTAGTTTATATTATTTGAATTATTATATGTTGTAGTTTATATTATGTGAATTATTATATGTTGTAGTTTATGTTATGTGAATTATTATATGGTGTAGTTCATGTTATGTGAATTATTATATGTTGTAGTTTATTTTATGTGAATTATTATATGTTGTAGTTTATGTTATGTGAATTATTACATGTTGTAGTTTATATTATGTGAATGGAAAGATACATTCTGAAGCTAACTAACTTCGAAAATAATTTTTTTACGAAAAAATGTCACTAGAGACAAATAAAAAATCTCGCTGAAATATCTCTGATTATGTATTTTTCGTAATATGTGTTTAATACTTAAGAATTGTGGAAGCTGAATCATTTAACTGTAACTTTTTCTGCTCATGATAATGTACTTCAAAAGAGAGAACACAACTGTTAAAACAAATCATATCGTTCATTAACATAAATGTGAAATTTGAAGTTTGTGTAAAACGTTTCCTTTTAATTTTCGTCATTTTGAAGGAAAGCGTATTTCAGAATATATATTATTCAGAATATTAAGATTTCTTTTATATTATTATTTCAGAATATTAATTATATGACAGTGGAGTGTACAGTCGCTCAAACAAATATCCGAACACTATGGTTGATTACAGAATTCAGAAAAAATATCTGGCAACGATTTTTTTAGAAATTAGTGATCTGGCAACCTTCGTGTCACGCGACACGGACGGTTGCCAGATCACTAATTTCTAAAAAAAATCGTTGCCAGATATTTTTTCTGAATTCTGTAATCAACCATAGTGTTCGGATACTTTTTTGAGCGACTGCAAGTGGTCATATTATTTTGATACTAGATCGTGTGGGCTCACTCACGGAAATATTGAGCGTGTGCAGTTACCGTTCACAGCAAACTGAAGCGTGTGCAGTAACTGCACACGCTCCAGTTTGCTGTGAACGGTACATGGAGCGTGTACAGTTGATGTACACGCTCCAGATATTTTTCCTGAATTCTGTAATCACGTGACACGAAGGTTGCCAGATCACTAATTTCTAAAAAAATCGTTGCCAGATATTTTTTTCTGAATTCTGTAATCAACCATAGTGTTCGGATATTTTTTTGAGCGACTCTACTGTTAAATATTACAGTTTGAATAACTTTTTAAATATTTAGCGAATACTGTCGAAAATTTTCGATTTGTAGAGATTTTAATGAGATTGTTTAATATCTCTTTAGTGACATTTTTTAGGAAGAGAAGCTTATTTTCAAAGTTAGCGAGCTTTAAAAATGGCTTTCCAATCAAATAACAGAAGTGTTTGGTAACTTTCTGTAATATAGTGCCCCTCGATCAAGTTCTATTCATCTTAGAAGAGTTGAACTCAAAGTACAAAAAACTTTTAAAATACTTAACTGAACAAAATTTAATGAAACGTGTACATTAATATTCAGAGATATTTTTATGGTTCTCCCACTAATGAATAAGTTTCAAATACTTAAAACTAAATTAAACTTATGCATTTAGTGAGACTTTTGGGGCTTTGTATTTTGCAGAAGACAGTATTAACACTAATAAAGTCAAGTCTTACAGGTTATCTCGGTTATTTTCTTTTTAAAAAAAAGGTCGGGTGGGACTTTCTGTTAATCCCAACTATTCTCAAAACTAAAAACACCATGTCGGGGACCAAGCCTGATAAAATCAGCTTGAATATCAGGAAGATAAAAACTTTAAATCCGAAACACTTTGCAGACATCCCAATCTATGTGATGTAACATAACACTTTGTTCATTAATTGAATTTTGAGTATTTTTCGCCTAATTTGATTCTGGACTTTACTTAAAAAGTCAACGCGCATTGAACAAACAAACAAACCAGCAAACAGAACAACAAGAAAGAATAATCAAATACTTACAAGAATGCGACCGGTAGTGGTCTGCCCAGAAATCAATTCTCCAGCCCAATCTTTGGCTTCCGTCATAAAACCAATCTCGGCTACTTCTCTTCCTGCTTTCCCAGCTTTCTGCTGTTCCGGGGTTTTGCTTTTGGAGGTCTGAGCTGCCGAATTGCTTTTTCGGCAGCAGAGAAAGGCAAAAGCCCTCCATAGCAGGATGATAAACAGACCAGCAAGGAATGTGAAAATACTGGACAATAGAAAACACCACCATTTGCGTTCTTTAAGGCACTCGATATCAGGATCTAATGTTGTAAACGGTGACGTTTCATATTCTGGAAAATCCGATGCCATGGTTGTGTTAATAATAATAGGATGGTTATTTAGAGTGGTTAATAATCACATTTGGACAACCTCTAGGCCAGTTCGAACTTAGTTATTATTTCTTCTTGGGGGGGTGAGTGAACAGGTTTCGTGTTACTCCACTTATTTTTGTTTTTTCTTTTTTCAAAACAGCATCAGCAAAACAGAAAATAGTTCTAAATCATAACACTGGAGTGTTCTGACATTGTTGAGTAAGGATCATGCCACCAGACGTGACGCATTACGGCACGTAGACCCAAAAAGCCACAAAGTTTGAGTCGTTCAGAACCAAACTTAGGTTTGTCATGATACTAATAACAAGGCACTGTACATGAAAAATTCAAGAACACCTCTTGGTAATATTCTCACTATTTCACGAACGTACATCAACCCAAGGAAAGTAATAAGAATCAGATCGATTAACATCGACTTTGTTGATTCGAAGGAAACAACACCCAACCGAGTTAGTTGCCTTTTAGCCAACTTTCATAATGATATCTTTCAATCGTTGAACGCCTTGATTGGAAGGTCAAAGCCAACAGGTGTACATCGCATTCACTCACTTCACAAACCACGAAAAGGATGCCAGCTGCCGCTATCGTAGCAGCAGTACGAGTACCAGCAGCACATGTCGAACGCAATCCGAGATAAGGCGATGGCAGGCAACGGACAGTAGAAGTTAAGCCTACAATGCTCACAGCCCCTTTCGTTCCACAAAACGGTCGCGGCCACAACACACGACTTGAGCGGGGAACGCAGTCAAAGCAGCCTCGGCAATTATTCTATATCCACGTCGACACGCTTCACGAAAAGATGTGCTGGCGACGGCGCACACAAGAAGTCGTCACAACGCTGAAAGATCCTCTCGCAAGGTTTGGCCATCTTGAAAAGAAATAAGCACACGTAGAAAAGATAAAAAAAAATAGCCGAATCTTGAAATAGTTGGTTCAGAGGATGCAACGGGAACGGGCAGGGCCTTCTTTCTACTGGAGAACGCACCACCATCTCTGACTCATAGCACTCTGCTTGGCGACGAACTGAGTGTTGTTGGCACGGGTAAGGCCAACCAACCTCTCTCTCTCCTACATCCCATGGAGATGCGCGCATGCGCAATCGCGGAGGCTACAGTCGAAGAACGTGAGAGGAGACAGAGCAGTTACGGACCATTTCGGGTCTCTCATCTTCAGGATTCGGTGGTTTTGTTTCGGTTGAAGTTGTTGTTGTCTGTGTCTTCAATAAATTTGAATCCCGAGAGTCGTGGTATTAAAAACAGTTAAATTTAAACGCAGATTATTGTTTTAATATTTATCGAAGAATATTATTTAATGAATTTATTATTTTGGAGGATTTTTTACCTTTATCTGAGTTGTATTTTATTACACAATAACATCACATTGAGCATTTTAAAGTGTAGTTAAATGAAGGAAATAGTTTTTTATTTTAGTTGCTGAAATACAGGTAGATATTTAAAGCTTGTCTATGATCAGAAGTACAGTCGTTCAAAAAAGCATTCGAACACTACGGTTGATTACAGAATTTCTGAATTCTGTAATCAACCGTAGTGTTCGGATACTTTTTTGAGCGACTGTACTTTATTTATATACCACACATATATTATTACTATACGAATTTTTTTTATATGTAACTAAACATTTTTTTATGCAACTATGATTATTTTAATGACTAGGAAATTGCTTCCACGTTAGCTCCATGTGACAAAGTCTTACAATGCTACACAGTCGCTCGAAAAAATATCCGAACACTATGGTTGATTGCAGAATTCAGAAAAAATATCTGGCAACGATATTTTTAGAAATTAGTGATCTGGCAAACTTCGTGTACGTACATACATCGTGTACGTATCCCGAAGGCTCAGAGAAGGTTGGGGGATGGGACCCACTGGAACAGATGTTGAGAGACAGATGGTAGGCTCCCGTCAAGGCCATCCAGCGTGTTCTTTAACGTGCACAGGGTATGGCTCTCCCGCACACGGAGCCACGGCTTAACGTTCCATCCGACGGACGGCGGCCTTTCCAAGTCCATCGGTGTTCCCTACTGACCGTGCGCAGGGCGGGGAATTTTGCGGAGATAAATCTCAACGCTGACTCAGCTGGGACTCGAACCTGGGAACTACAGATTACGAGCCTAATGCGCTACCGACTGAGCCACCCCCGCCCCTGTACGAGGTAAGAGACTTGTCGAAAGAATTCTGTTGGTCAAGAGGAAGGTGGCCACCACGAACCATCCCAATGTATCCAAAATTCTTACTGGAGTTAGGGTTCTACATCATTACGAAGTCCTAAAAAATTTGTAAAGACGTGGTGGAAAAATAAGTCTAATACGACGCGGAAGGTTGATAAGACTAATTTGGAAAGGGAATTCATAGTTAAAGCGCGATGGAGCATCCGTAACGGGGATGATGGAACTCGTAAAAAAAACACGGGGAACAATATCCCAAGGGTCAGGCTCCTGTCAGACCTCTGTGGCAAGCAGCTGCTTGAGGGGGTATTTATTTATTTTTATTTATATGGAGAATGGCAACGGTCTCAACAAACGTCTGTCAATCATGGCAAATTCGGGAGGAAAAAGTCTCTGACAGACAGGGACAGGCATTTGTTGCCAAGAACTTTGCAGCAAAATAGAGCTGCTACAGTCGCTCAAAAAAAGTATCCTAACATTTATGATTGGTTACAGAATTCAGCAAAAACATCTGGCAACGATGTTTTCTTTTTCTTTTGAAATTAGTGATCTGGCAACCTTCGTGTCACGTGAGACGAAGGTTGCGAGACCACTAATTTCTAAAAAAAAATCGTTGCCAGATATTTTTTCTGAATTCTGTAATCGACCATAAAGTTCGGATACTATTTTGAGCGACTGTACAGTTCATCAGACGAGAGAGATGACCGCTAACAATAATTCAAAACCCATTTCAACGAGAACTTTGTGTAGAGGATTGAAAAGTTTTGAAATTTGGGGAACAAATTTGATCCATGACAGATTCGACGAAGTATTTGGTACGTGTCCTTAATAATTTGTCCAGACAGCGTAGATTTTCTCACCAAGATCGACAAACCTGCATCACAGGCCATAGAGTGCCCATCCCTGCTCTTAGGCTTCACCACTAACTTGAGGGAGATGCAGGAAAAGTACCCATCGAATAGTCCGATTGCTGTACTAATAAATAAAAAAACAAATACCCCCTCAAGCAGCTGCTTCCCACAGAGGTCTGACAGGAGCCTGTCAGTTTATATGCCATAGTAGGATCTGAGAGTATGGGAGGACCTCAGCAGAAAAACGACACAAACAGTCATACCCTTACCCGGGGCTCGAACCCAGGTCCCTTAGATCAGTAGCCAAGCGCGCTAACCACTCGGCCATGGGACGGCCTCAAAAAAGTATCCGAACATTATGGTTGATTACAGAATTCAGAAAAAATATCTGGCAACGATTTTTTTTAGAAATTAGTGATCTGGCAACCTTCGTGTCACGTGATTGCAGAATTCAGGAAAAATATCTGGAGCGTGTACAGCAACTGTACACGCTCCAGTTACCGTTCACAGCAAACTGGAGCGTGTGCAGTTACTGCACACGCTCCAGTTTGCTGTGAACGGTAACTTGACACGCTCAACATTTCCGTGAGTGAGCCCACACGATCTAGTATCAAAATAATATGACCACCTACAGTCGCTCAAAAAAGTATCCGAACACTATGGTGGATTACAGAATTCAGAAAAAATACTTGGCAACGATTTTTTTCGAAATTAGTGATCTGGCAACCTTCGTGTCACGTGACACGAAGGTTGCCAGATCACTAATTTCTAAAAAAAAAAATCGTTGCCAGATATTTTTTCTGAATTCTGTAATCAACCATAGTGTTCGGATACTTTTTTCAGCGATTGTACTGAAGACAAAAGAAAGCTTTAGAAACCGTGCTAACTTTTAACAGAAGTACAACCGAAATTCTATTTCCTTTCCGGGTTTTGGTCTAATGAATAATTTAAGTAGAACCAAATGCACATATTTGGAGTTTTGGCTGGCCTTTATCATCTTTTCCTCCATTGATAATTTTGAGATGTGTCGTGACCCAAAAAGAAAAAAGGTTCTGTCTGACTAAGTCAGATGTGATGACCTGGGTTCGGATCCTGTTCGACTGGGCCAGATGTGATGGCCTCCCTTCTCAGATCTATGGAGACTGAGCCAAACGTCGTGGCCGCCGGAAGACGATGAGTTTGTTGATTAATAATTACTTCACCCTCACTTCCGTGAAAATACAGATTCGCGGTTTTTAGGCCGGTGGTACTGCACACCTCTGAAGAAACTGGTGTTGAATGATGAATAACAACAGTCCATTAAT
Organism: Ryuthela nishihirai; assembly: GCA_038380435.1. NCBI lineage: Eukaryota > Metazoa > Arthropoda > Arachnida > Araneae > Heptathelidae > Ryuthela > Ryuthela nishihirai. The sequence continues at coordinate 31,600,307 of JAWZYU010000013.1, forward strand.
TAACTGCACGAGAGTTATATAGAGACGACACATTTTAAAACAATATATACAGCTACGTGCTGGAAATGCGCTCAATTCTGTGAGCCTTTGCTGCTTCACTGCTGCCAACAATAATAATGTGGTGAAGAATCGCACGCTCTGCAAGTTCTCACTTTACAGACCTCAAAAACTCGGCGAAAGGATAAGTTGGGTTGTTTTACCTCTGAGCGGCACTTTTTTGCACACCATGGGCTAAATGGCCAGGTCACATGGATCCCGAAGGCTCAGAGAAGGTTGGGGGAGGGGACCCACGGCAACAGCTGTTGGGAGACAGATGGTAGCCTCCCGTCAAGGCCATCCAGCGTGTTCTTTAACGTGCACAGGGTATGGCTCTCTCCCGCACACGGAGCCAAGGCTTAACGTCCCATCCGACGGACGGCGGCCTTTTCAAGCCCATCGGTGTCCCCTACTGACCGTGGGCAGGGCGGGGAATTTTGCGGAGATAAATCTCAACGCTGACCCAGCTGGGACTCGAACCTGGGAACTACAGATTACGAGCCTGACGCGCTACCGACTGAGCCACCCCTTCCCCCCCCCCCAAAACATTATGACTAGCACGTCTTTATGCAATGGCCCCGTGTGCGGGAGAGAGCCATACTCTGTGCACGTTAAAGAACACGCTGGATGGCCTTGACGGGAGTCTACCATCTGTCTCCCAACAGCTGTTCCACTGGGTCCCCTCCCCCAACCTTCTGTGAGCCTTCGGGGTCCATGTGACCTGGTCATTTAGCCCGCGCTGTGCAAAAAAGTGCCGCTCAGAGGTAAAACAACCCACCCAATCACCAGGAGGAAATGGACGAAAGTCCATTAAAGCCGAATGTTTATGTGACCAATCATAGAATGCACGAGAGTATCTTGTAATAACCAATGCAGTACATTAGGACCACCATTAACTACACCAAAGGTTCCCAAACTTATTTGTCCTGCCGCCCCTTTTCAGGAAAAAAATTACTCAGCGCCCCCCTGGAAATCTACCTTCTTTAAGCGAACAAACAGAAAGATGCAGTGACAAATTTGCGTTCTTTTATGTATCTATATTTCTACCTACGTCCTACAATATAGTAAAGAAAGATGTTGTTGTAAATAAGACACCTTGAAGCTTGAAATTATAAAATTATTTATTAAAATCAACCATAGTAACATTCGCATTACACACAGAAAATTAAGATAACGAAGGATAATTTTATGTGTTTATTTGGAAAATAAAGTAATCACTACGACTTTAACTCTATGTTACACAACAGATGAAACATGTACGAACGGTCCCCTGCTACTACCGACCCCCTGGATCGTTCCAGCGCCCCCCAGTGGGTAGTATCGCCCACTTTGGGAAACACTGAACTAGACTAATAACCCCTCAAGCAGCTGCTTGCCACAGAGGTCTGACAGGAGCATGTCAGTTTATATGCCAGAGTAGAAGGTCTGAGAGGATGGCTGGACCTCAGCAGAAAAACGACACGAACATCCATGCCTTACCCGGGGCTCCCTAATACATGGATCTAATATCTATAATAGGAATAAAAACACTAGAATAAACAGTATGGTGAACAGTAAAAAATTGGTCACAGAAACCTGGGTTATTTTTCAGTATGGATGTTTCATTCTGCTGAAGTCTCGCCTTACAAACATACCTCTCTTTCTTGTGGTGTATTACACTGTCAGGGGCGGGGGTGGCTCAATCGGAAACGCGCCAGGCTCATAATCTGTAATAGCCAGGTTCGAGTCCCAACTGCGTTTGCGTTGAGACCGGTGAGAAAAGGGACACCGGTAGACTTGGAAACGCCGCTGTCTGTCCGTTTAGTTAAACCGTGGCGCCGTGTGCAGAAGAGCCATACTCTTTTGCACATTAACGAACGCGTTGTATGGTTTTGACGAGAAACTTCCATCTCCTAGTAACTCTTCAATGGATCTCTTTCGCTCCAACCTTCTCTGGGCCGTTGGGGTTCTTTGACGCCATTTAGCCCATTGTTTGCCAAACAGGGCCATTTAAAAGTAAAACAACTCCACTTTGTCACACCTCAGCAAACAACTGCTTGAAATTTGTTTTATCGTTGGAAATAGAGCTTTAGATAGATTTCCAACTTTAGTCCTATCTGATCTAGTGATTAGCGCACCTGAATACTAAGGCCAGCGGGACCTGTTCTTGTATAAGTATTTGTATGTTGTGTAGTCGCTCAAAAAAATATCCGAACACTATGGTTGATTACAGAATTCAGAAAAAATATCTGGAGCATGTACAGCAACTGTACACGCTCCAGTTACCGTTTGCTGTGAGCGGTAACTGCACACGCTCAATATTTCCGTGAGTGAGCCCACACGATCCAGATCTTTGTGAGCTCACACGATCCAATGTGCTGTGAACATTAACCGCAACCGCTCCAGTTTGCTGTGAACGGTAACTGCACACGCTCAATATTTCTGTGAGTGGACCCACACGATCCAGGTTTTTGTGAGCTCACACGATCCAATGTGCTGTGAACATTAACCGCAACCGCTCCAGTTTGCTGTCAACGGTAACTGCACACGCTCAATATTTCTGTGAATGGGCCCACACGATCCAGGTTTTTGTGAGCTCACACGATCCAATGTGCTGTGAACATTAACCGCAACCGCTCCAGTTTGCTGTGAACGGTAACTGCACACGCTCAATATTTCTGTGAGTGGGCCCACACGATCCAGGTTTTTGTGAGCTCACACGATCCAATGTGCTGGTGAACATTAACCGCAACCGCTCCAGTTTGCTGTGAACGGTAACTGCACACGCTCAATATTTCTGTGAGTGAGCCCACACGATCCAGGTTTTTGTGAGCTCACACGATCCAATGTGCTGTGAACGGTAACTGCACACGTTCCATATTCATTGCATTATATATTCATACGCATTATATATATTAAAAAGAGTATCCGAACATTATGGTTGATTACAGAATTCAGAAAAAATATCTGGCAACGATTTTTTTAGAAATTAGTGACAACTTTCGTGTCACGTGACACGAAGGTTGCCACATCACTAATTTCTAAAAAAATCGTTGCCAGATATTTTTTCTGAATTCTGTAATCAACCATAGTGTTCGCATACTTTTTTGAGCGACTGTACCTGGTCTGTAATGATGTTTAGGTAGGTGGTAGACGTCGTAGTTTCCTGCACATGAATGACTGGACCCATGGTTTCCTAGCTTGTTTTCTTCCCACGGTGCATCCTGGTGCCAACACTTCTCCAGGTAAATGACGCACGGTTGCCAGATCACTAATTTCTAAAAAAAATCGTTGCCAGATATTTTTTCTGAATTCTGTAATCAACCATAGTGTCCGGATACTTTTTTGAGCGACTGTAGGTGGTCATATTATTTTGATACTAGATCGTGTGGGCTCACTCACGGAAATATTGAGCGTGTGCAGTTACCGTTCACAGCAAACTGGAGCGTGTGCAGTAACTGCACACGCTCCAGTTTGCTGTGAACGGTAACTGGAGCGTGTACAGTTGCTGTACACGCTCCAGAGATATTTTTCCTGAATTCTGCAATCACGTGACACGGAAGGTTGCCAGATCTCTAATTTCTAAAGAAAATCGTTGCCAGATATTTTTTCTGAATTCTGTAATCAACCATAGTGTTCGGATATTTTTTTGAGCGACTGTACCCCGAAAACTTTTACCGCGCACTCCACGTTGAGAACCCCTGCTCTGTAAAAGACGAGGCGGGGAGGGGGGGATAATTCAATAACTCGATTTACTGAAAGTTGAAAGGAGACAGATTTTTTTCAACGTTGAAATCGATATCATTTTTACTTATATAATATAATAATAATAATCTTTATTTTATTCCGCCAGTCAATACAATATACATTTACATAGCATAATTATCTAATAACAATTAATATATACATGAGAAAAATTGAGAAGTGAAATAGCTGAGAAATATCAATTGCATGAAAGGTAAAGATAAAAAAAGATAAGAAAGGTAAGGTAGAAAAGGTAAATAACAATCATATTAAATATTAGTGTTTAATAGGAAAGGCGAAATAAAAAAGGAGAGCATAGTAAGCTGACACTTATTTTTAGTTAATGCTCCCTATTTCCTTCAGTTCAATTATGACAACAGTAAAGTATACAATAATTCAATATTATAAAAGCTCAAATGGTTATGAGACATATTACCCTGATACATAGAAGAAGGTTTCATTGCTTTGTAAGAAGAAACGTTCTACATTTGATTTTAAATAATTTTAAAGATTTTGCATTTTTAACATCATCTGGAAATTCAGACCAAATTTTTACTGAATTGTATTTGATAGATCTCTGCCCAATTGACAATCAACACATAGGTATACTCAGATCCTCTCTATGATGTGTTTCAAAATTATGAAAATTCGAAAGACTCTGAAAATAGTCTTCAAATCTATCCAATTTAATCAATCTCATTGTAATCGAATACACAAAGTTTCCTGATATCAGTTTGTAATTATTATAGACATTTAGAATTTTAACCTCAGAAAATAAATGTGCCACGGGATCATAATATCTTTTACTAACAATATATCTAACAATTCTTTTCTGAAGACGATATATAGCATTCAGATTATAGTCAAAAGTATTAACCCAGACTAAAATTCCATATGTTATATAAGAATAAATGAAAGAGTAGTATAAATTTGTCAAAATTTGTTTGTTAACCAGATGACGTATTTTACCAATCATAACAATATTCCTCGACAGAGTGATTCTCAGCTGCTTTACGTGAAATGACCAGTTCAGATTTTCATCGATCCATATTCCTAAGAATTTATATTCAGTGCATCTCTTTAACTTAATTTCATTAATCTTCACATCGAAACATTTCTCATCGATATTTTTGTTTTTACTTTTATAAATCATGTATTTGGATTTCTTGACATTTATTAATAAATTGTTATGTCTGCAACATTAAGATATAATATTTAGAGAGTAGTTAACACTGTTAATCAGGCTTGCAGAATCTTGGTTGAAATTGATAATACTTGTATCATCAGCATATAATAACATCTTTGAATTAATGTGTAACTTTGCTAAGTCGTTAATGTAAAGTAGGAAAAGGATCGGACCAAGAATCGAACCTTGAGGCACACCTCTATAAATAAAATGTTCATCTGATATACTACCATTTACTTCTACAAGAGCTTTCCTCTGAAATAAGTAGCTTCTTAACCAGTTATTTATTTTACCTCTCAGGCCATAAAATTCAATTTTCTTTAACAAAATTTCGTGGTTAATACTGTCAAATGCTTTCGTAAAATCAAGATATACAGCTAATCCAATGTGACCAGCATTCAAATGATTGACTATGCTCATATAAATCTGCAATTCCTAAGCCTATTCACTCATTATTATGAACACCAAGTTGAAATTAATTCTAATTGGATTAAGTAAGAAAATGTTAAATCGAAAAAAGCGTATGGATAACAAAATTATGTTTCATATTTAGTGTATCTCTGTTGCTATTCTCATTTTTCAAAGCATAAGAAATTTCTAAATTGTTATTTTTTACTTATTTTTTCGGGGGGGAGGGAGGGGAGGGGCAAACATGACAAAGGTTTTAAAAATGCGATCCTATCAACAGCTCTATTTTTTGTTTTCTTCATAATATTTACAAACTGCCAAGTCATTGTTTACAAATTTCATAAACAACAAAACCGCAAATAAGTGTCAAAATTGTTTCGCAACATCCTTTATATACTAGAATGGCGTTGTTGGGTTGTTTTACCTCTGAGAGGCACTTTTTTGCACACAATGGGCTAAATGGCCAGGTCACATGGACCCCGAAGGCTCAGAGAAGATTGGGGGAGGGGACCCACTGGAACAGCTGTTGGGAGATAGATGGTAACCGTCCGTCAAGGCCATCCAGTGTATTCTTTAACATGCACAGGGTATGTCTCTCCCGCACACGGAGCCAACGCTTAACGTCCCATCCGACGAACGGCGGCCTTTCCAAGTCCATCGGTGTCCCCTACTGACCGTGGACAAGGTGGGGAATCTAGAATGGCGTACTGGTCAGTTTAGGTTTGTTTCAATCCTGTCGCTTACTTCACCCCTCTTAAATACAATCTCCCTTCAACAAGTGTCGGACACTTCCACATCGTATAAATGGAAAGCCATGTTCAAAGCTTACATACATTTACTTGCTTACACAACTTTAAAAATAAGGTTTTGTGTAAAAAATGTTGCTAGACATAAAATGAAGATCTCAGGCAAGTCTCTCTAATTCTCAGTTTCAACAATATTTGCTCGATTTCAAACAGCTATTGAAGCTGGAACATTTAACAGCGGAAACCACTATCATACGCTTCGGGACGGCGGTGGTGGCTAATTCAGTAGCGCGCCAGGCTCAAGTTCGAGTACCACCTGGGGCAGCTTTCAGATTTATTTCCGCAGCTCTCCCCAAAAAACACACACACATATACCCTGTCCTTGGTCAATTGGGGACACCGATGGGATTGGCCTGTCCTCGGTCAATTGGGGGACACCAATGGGATTGGAAAGGATGCCATTCGTCGGATGGGACGTTAAGCGTGGTTCCGTGTGCGGGAGATTCATACCCCATGCACGTTAAAGAACACGCTGGATGGCTTTGACGGGAGGCTATCATCTCTCTCCTAACAGATGTCCAGTGGGTCTTCTTCTTCTAATCTTCTCTGAACCCTCGGGTTTGTGTGACCTGTAGCTCAGTTAGCAGCGCGCCAGTCTTGCAATTTGCAGTTCCCCGTTTCGAGTCCCACGAGGGAGAGGCTTGATATTTATATCCGCAAAACTCCCTGCCCTGCCCCCTGTCAGGAGGGGATACCGAGTGGCATGGAAAAATCTGCCGTCCGTCGGGTGGGATGTAAAATCCGTGGTTCTGTGTGCGGAATATCCATACCCTTGCACGTTACAAAACACGCTGGATGGCCTTGACGGGAGGCAACCATCTGTCTCCTAACTGTTTCTCAGTGGGTCTCCTTCCCCCAATCTTCACTGACCCCTTGGGGTCCTTGTGACCTGGACTTTTAGCCCATTGTGTACAAAAAAGTGCCACTCAGTGATAAAACAAACCCAAATGTTACACTCTTCGTAAATGTCCCCCCCCCCCCACCAAATTGACGAAAACTGAAAAAATCGTTACACAAACTTCAAATATTACATTTATGTTAGTGAACGATTTGTTATATAAACAGTCGTGTTTCATCTTTTGAAGTAAACACGAAAGTCAGAGTTAAATGCCTTCAGCTTCCATAATTCTTTAAATATTAAACGCATATCTTTGAAAACTGAGATTTAGAGAGATTTGATTGAGAGCTTCGTTTCATCTCCAGTGACATTTTCCCGTAAAAAGCTTATTTTCAAAGTTAGAAAGCTCTCAATGTGACCTCCATTCACGCAGCATGGGAGTTCCGGGATACTTCTTGGAGAGTAGTGCATTTCCAGATCCGTATTTGACTTCCACACATTTATAAATTCATTGCCGGAAGAAAAAAAAATAGTCACAGGAAATATGAAATCCCCATTCTGCTAGCAGGCTTCCCAGCACGTACCATCGACCCCAGAAGTAATTTATTAATCCCACAGGGAAAATGTAGTGACCTACAACGAGAGTTTTTCCGTCAGTTTTGCTCGCAATCGATTGGATCGCTCGAAGGCCATAAATCATTGAGTGGAAACTGCCCGTATGGTTTTCGTTGGCTCTCGGTTTCACAGCACGTGGATGCGGGGAGAACTTCAGGAGAGTCAGATGGTGGTGCCTTGCGATGTATAAGCCTCGAGGGAAAGTCAAGCCACGATATGAACCATAGTGTAGCCCGTTCCTCAGATACACAGGTTGAGGATAAGATAAATAACAGACTCTCAATAAAGAGAAAAAAATGTTTTCTATGTAGAAAAAAACTCCAATACAGATGTTTGAAGATGGAGAGGATTTATGGTGGGGGGGGAGGAGTTCTTTGGAGTTCCTGTAGTAACTCTGATTAGTACAGTCGCTCAAAAAAATATCGAATACTATGGTTGATTACAGAATTCTGAAAAAATATCTGGCAACGATTTTTTTTTTAGAAAAACCTTCGTGTCACGTGACACGAAGGTTGCCAGATAACTAATTTCTAAAAAAAAACTTTCTAGGGTTAGTTATGGTAGTGAAACTTGGATGCTTTGTAAACAAGATAACAGGAAACTAGATGCTTTTGATTCTAGATGCTTACGCAGTATCTTGGGCATTAGGTGGTTCAACTTTGTAACTAATGATGAGGTTAGGCAAAGGAGTCTGCAACCTCCTTTAAGCAGCATATTGTGCAGAGAGAGACTCCATTGGTTTGGCCATGTTGCCCGTATGGATAATTATAGATTGGCGAATAGGGTTAGGAACAGTGTGCCTAGAGGCCACTGAAAGAGGGGGAGACCTAGGATGCGGTGGGCAGACAATGTGAAACAGGACCTTGTTAGAATTGGTGTGCAGTGGCCGGATGCAGCAGATGTAGCTCAGGACAGATATGCTTGGAGAATTAAACTGCGCGGTCTGGTTGGACCTCCGTAGCCCATGGCTGCTTGAGGATGATGATATTCAAGTGTATACAATAAACACAATTGAAAAGAAGTATTTGAAAAAATCTCCTATTCATCAGTGTGAGTTTTGGGTCTGTCTTCTCGACTAACGTATTGAATTTTATGGTGGATTTAGAGCAGGCATGTCAAACTCGTTAACCACCGAGGGCCATATTAAGTATTATATATTAAATCGCGGGCCGCAAAACAAAAAAAAACAGATGAAAATTGTTATGTGCAAACTAGACTAGAACGCAGTATTCGTTCTCTGACTCTAACGAATAGCTTCCGACTCTACTGGCATTTCGTGACTGGATTTCGCGGCCATGCGCAAAGTACGTACATTTGAATGACCTCGAGACATGTGCATACATGTCGGAGCCCGATCGTAGAATTGCTCATATCATGAAATGCCACTATTTCATGAAATGATCGGGCATTTCATGATATGAGCAATTCTACGATCGGGCTCCGACATATACATTTATGCGCAATAGTTTCCCTTATATATAAATGGAAATGTTTTCTGAAATACGTTTATTTAATTCATGTACCGTGTACGTACTTATGATTTTAATTCAAGAATCCAGTGTTGTCAAAAGTTAAATAAACGTATTGGTTATGAATCTTGGCGGGCCGCAGAACAGTTCCCAGCGGGCCGCGTGTTTGACACGCCTGATTTAGAGCATTTGAATTGTATCAGTGTTTTGAACCTATTGTCCACCAACATGTTTCAATACTTGTTTTATGAAAATCGTTATGAAAATTTTTTGAGAGTTGAATGTTGAATCAAAAAGCGTCGAGAGCGGTGTTTTAGAGTGCTGAGAGCCAACGATTCCCGACTCCCTCTGGGGCGGGGGTCGCTCAGTCGGTAGCGCGCCAGGCTCGTAATCTGTAGTTCCCAGGTTCGAGTCCCAGCTGGGTCAGCGTTGAGGTTCATCTCCGCAAAATTCCCCGCCCTGCCCACGGTCAGTAGGGGAACCGATGGGATTGGAAAGGCCTCCGTCCGTCCGATGGGACGTTAAGCCGTGGCCCCGTGTGCGGGAGAGACATACCCTGTGCACGTTAAAGAACACGCTGGATGGCCTTGACGGGAGGCTACCATCTGTCTCCCAACAGCTGTTCCAGTGAATCCCCTCCCCCAACCTTCTCTGAGCCTTCGGGGTCCATGTGACCTGGCCATTTAACCCATGGTGTGCAAAAAAGTGCCGCTCAGAGGTAAAACAACCCAACCCAACCCGACTCCCTACTAATACCATCTAAATCTCACATTTCTAGCATGATTCGACTGCTCCGTTTATTATTTGCAAATTTCGTCACTTTCCAACTACTCCGTCTAAACACAAAAATTAAAATTACTGAAATATTCCGAAATATCACTATCACTTACTTTAGACTATCACTTACTAGTCCAAAGAGGGTCACACAAAGGGTGACAGGGGTTAGCTCAGTTGGTAGCGTACCAGGTTCGTGATTTACAGCTCCCAAGTTCGAGTCACAACTGTTCCAGTTTTGAGATTTATCTATGCTAGCCCCCCCCCCCCCCCCCCCCCCCCCATCTTACTCTCGGTGAAAAAGCGGATGCCGATGAGCGTGAAAAGGCCGCCGTCCGTTGGTTGTTCCGTTGGATGGGACGGACCCTTGCAATATATAAATCCAACATATTTCCATTGTTGCTTCTTTCTCCACCTTCTCCTATTGCTGCCTTTTCCTATATTTCTCCCTATGCTGCTTCTTTCTCCTCTTCCCTCTATTGCTGCTTCTTTCTCCACTTCACCTATTGCTTCCTGGGGCGGGGGTGGCTCAGTCGGTAGCGTGCCAGGCTCGTAATCTGTAGTTCCCAGGTTCGAGTCTCAGCTGGGTCAGCGTTGACATATCTCCGCAAAATTCCCCGCCCTGCCCACGATCAGTAGGGGACACCGATGGGCTTGGAAAGGCCGCCGTCCGTCGGATGGGACGTTAAGCCGTGGCCCCGTGTACGGGAGAGCCATACCCTGTGCACGTTAAAGAACACGCTGGATGGCCTTGACGGGAGGCTACCACCTGTCTCCCAACAGCTGTTCCACTGGGTCCCCTCCCCCAACCTTCTCTGAGCCTTCGGGGTCCATGTGACCTGGCCCATGGTGTGCAAAAAAGTGCCGCTCAGAAGTAAAACAACCGAAACAACCCTTCATCCGATTCATTCCCATTTAGCTACAGAAAGTCACATTATTTCAAAGTGGGGCGGGAGTGGCTCAGTCGGTAGCGCGCCAGGCTCGTAATCTGCAGTTCCCAGGTTCGAGTCCCAGCTGGGTCAGCGTTGAGATTTATCTCCGCAAAATTCCCCGCCCTGCCCACGGTCAGTAGTCATGCATAATTAACCCAATCACACCGATGGGCTTGGAAAGGCCACCGTCCGTCGGATGGGACGTTAAGCCGTGGCCCCGTGTGGGGAGAGAGCCATACCCTGTGCACGTCCATCTGTCTTCCAACAGCTGTTCCAGTGGGTCCCCTCCCCCAACCTTCTCTGAGCCTTCGGGGTCCATGTGACCTGGCCATTTAGCCCATGGTGTGCAAAAAAGTGCCGCTCAGAGGTAAAACAACCCAACCCTATTGCTTCCCACAATTATGCATGACAACTTTATTCTACAAGAGAATTTAAAGAAAACCGTGCGCATGAGAACCATACTCTCTGTACGTTAAAGAACGCGTTGTGTGGCTTTGACGAGAAATTCCCATCTGACCCCTGCCCATTGAGTTCCCTTACTCCAATCTTCTCTGACCCCTTGAGGTCCTTGTAACTTGTCCATTCGGCCCATTGTGTATAAAGAAAATATATATTTTCTAAAAAAAATATTAAATTTGTTAATGTTACTATTTGTGACCACTTTATTTATATTTCCTGCTATGCACAAAAATTATCTTAAAAACGATTAAAAATATTATATATGTAACAAATTCGTAAATAAGTAGCTTTTTTTAAGTGAAGAGCACTAAAATATTCTCGGGAGAGGTCATGTTAGATTGGCAGTGTCATGTAAACTGAAAAAAAAATTAAATATTTGAAATACATCAAAAAACGATCTTGAATAATAACCAGTGTTACCAACTCTATGAAATATGGTAAATGATAACGATAAAGAAAACTGTGAAAATAACAAAGTAATCGACTTTTTTTCTCGTTTATATTGTTGCAAATATTTAAATATATATATATATGTTCAGTCCCAGCTATGCCAGGGTTGATATTTTCTCCTCTAACCCCTCCTTCCCCCCCCCTCTTTTTTCCCCACCTGATTCCTGCCATCGTCATAAAGAGACCACGTATGGGCTTGGAAAAGCCAGCGTCCCTTTCATGTGACGTAAAGGCCCTGATCCCGTGTGCGGGAGATCCAAACCCTATGCACGTTAAAGAACATGCTGGATGGTATTGATGAGAGGCTACCATCTGTCTCCTAACCGCTGTCCAGTGAGCCCTCTTCTCCCAACCTTCTCTGAGCCCTTGGGGTCCTTTTGACTAGTCAATTTATCCCATTATGTACAAAAAAAAGTGCTGCTCAGAAGTAAAACACCCCAACCCATACATATCAATGATTCGACATTACTGGTCTACTAGAATCATAAACTTTTACTCAGTCAACAAAAAAATGAAAATGATTTAGAAAGAGAAATTCCTTAATCCATATTTAATCTTATGACAAGCATCCAATTCGACTTCATCTCATACAATACCAACTAAAGAATAAACTGATAATATTCTTCCTCTATTCCTCTTACATCTTTCTAGTCATTCCTTTATCACTAGACTCTAACAAAGCCTTAGTCCCGAATCCAGACAAACTCAAAAAAGTACAAAAAAGGGTTGGGTTGTTTTACCTCTGAGCGGCACTTTTTTGCACACCATGGGCTAAATGGCCAGGTCACATGGACCCCGAAGGCTCAGAGAAGGTTGGGGGAGGGGACCCACTGGAACAGCTGTTGGGAGACAGATGGTAGCCTCCCGTCAAGGCCATCCAGCGTGTTCTTTAACGTGCACAGGTTATGGCTCTCCTACACAGGGAGCCACGGCTTAACGTCGCATCCGACGGACGGCGGCCTTTCCAAGCCCATCGGTGTCCCCTACTGACCGTGGGCAGGGCGGGGAATTTTTGCGAAGATAAATCTCAACGCTGACCCAGTTGGGACTCGAACCTGGGAACTACAGATTACGAGCCTGGCGCGCTACCGACTGAGCCACCCCGCCCCCAGTACAAAAAAGTTTTTTTCCAGGCTTCTCTCTCTTGCTTAAGTAGTCCACACATTTAAGAAATTAACGATCAAGCCTTTCATCTTTTACACTTGAAACTCCAAGGCAACAAACCTGAGGATGCAGCGCGACGTTTTAGGAAGGAATATGCCCACAACAAGAAGGTTACAAGCTGGAGAAGTTATGGATGCTGTAGGATGTTGCAGCTGCCAAAGGACAAGTTCGAAAAAAAATGCCCTCCATGAAATCTGTAAATATTTTTTTCGTTTGACTATCGATTATTATCTGTATATCTATCTAGCTGCTTATTTGTCTGTCTGTTTATTTACCGATTGTTCTACCTGCCTCTGTCTGTTTCTGGCTATTTTTATGTCTGTCTCTTTGCCTGCTCTCTAGACATCTGTTTGTATGCTTGCCCATTTGCCTCTCTGTTTGCATGTAGGATTATCTGTTTGTCTCTCTGTTTGTATGTCTGCTTATCTGTTTATATGTCTGTATATTTCAGTGTGTACTCTATCTGTGTTTGTCTGCCTATTTATTTGACTTTATTTCTATAGTCTGTCTATCTGACTATCTCTCTACACGTCTGATTGCCTACCTATTTGAATGTATCTCTCAATATGTCTATCTAACTCTCTCTCTATATATATATCTGACTATCCCTCTCTATCTGATTATCTCTCTAATTGACTGTATCTCTCAATATGTATATAAGTCTAGACGTACCTCCCTCTATGTGTCTGCCATCTGACTATATCTCGCTATATATGTCTATCTAAATATCTATATAATTCTGTCTATCTGGATATATATATATATATTATATATATATATATGTCTATCTAACTACATCTCTATATGTCTGTCTATCTGACTGTCTCTCTCCATATGTCTGTCTATTTTATTATCTCTCTCTCTATGTCTATCTTTTATTATCTCCATATATCTGTCTGTCTATCTATATATGCCTGTTTATCTGAATATAACCTCTATATGTCTGTCTATCTGACTGTCTATTTGCATATGTCTATCTATTTGACTATCTCTTTGTATATACCTGTCTATCTTACTATCTCTCTCCCTTTCTCTCTACTTCTATCTATCATCTCTCTCTCTATATATATATATACGTCTGCTGTCTAGCTACGTATGGCTGTCTATCTGACTATATCTCTCTATATTTCTGTCTGCCTGTATAGTTATATATGTCTGTCTATCTCACTAAATCTCTCAATATGTCTCTCTGTCTGTCTGTCAGTCTGTCTGTCTAGCTATATATGTCTGTCTATCTGGCTATTTTTATATGTCTGTCTGTCCATCTATCTACCTCCATATGTCTGTCTATCTGACTATATCTTTCTTTGTATGTACATAATTTATCTCCAAAATTGACGAGATTTGTCACCGCTAAACTCCTTTCTTACCCTTCCATCGGATGGGAAGTTAAGCCGTGGTTCCCTTAAAGGAAACCATACCCTGTGCACTTTAAGGAACAAACTGATTGGGTTTAATGAGAGTCTTTCATCTGTCTCCTAAAAGCTGACCAGTGGATCCTCTTCTTCTTCCTATCTTCTCTGAACCCGTGGAGTCCTTGTAACCTGGCCATTTTATCCGTCGTGTGAAAAAAAAGTGCCACTCAGAGAAACACAACATCCCCATTGCCTCTCCCCTATTCTGCCTCCGATGAGAAAGGGAACACCGATTAGTTTAGAAAAACTGTCTCCGTCACATGGAACGTTACGGCATGAACCCGTGTGGAGAAGAGCCGTAACCTATGCACCGTAAAGAATACGCTGGATGGCCTTAATGGGAATATTTCATCTACCTCCTAACAACTATTCAGTAGATTCCCTTCCCCCAACCTTTTCTGAGCCCTAGGGGTCCTTGTGACCTGATCATTTAGCCCATCATTTCTTACTTTTTGTTAATAATGAATGGCCAATAAAACTAGCACGTCATGGGCATTCCTGATCGACCTCGAAAAAAGAAGATCCCGAAATGAAATTCCGAGTCGTAATTTGGTCTTAGCAACACCAAATGATGATGTGTCTTATTCTTGGCGAGTTCGAGCAGTCTGGGCCTAGAATAAGATATTAAGAACAAAAATTGACTTTTCTACTGATGGTCGTTAAGTGCGAGTTTAATGAACATTTTCTTCATTACCTGAATATAAATCAGTCCCTCAAAATGGATCCATCCTAGCAGAGCAGCTGCACGTCAAATTCTGGTAGTTATTGAAGAATATTACATTGAATACTTTATTGCAGTCTGAGTAGGAATCTTCGGTTGAATGTTAATGGAGGAATCTTTGAATTATTGGATATAGAACTATTCGTCCAATTGGAAGATAGGTATGTTGTATTGTACGCACTGTTGGTTGAGGTTGTTTGAACAATGGTACAGTCGCTCAAATAAATATCCGAACAGTGATCTGGCAACCTTCGTGTCACGTGACACGAAGGTTGCCAGATCACTAATTTCTAAAAAACAATCGTTGCCAGATATTTTTTCTGAATTCTGTAATCAACCATAGTGTTCGAATACTTTTTCGACACGAAGATCGCTAATTCTAAACCTGGATCGTATGGGCTCACTCACGGAAATATTGAGCGTGTGCAGTTACCGTTCACAGCAAACTGGAGCGTGTGCAGTAACTGCACACGCTCCAGTTTGCTGTGAAAGGTAACTGGAGCGTGTACAGTTGCTGTACACGCTCCAGATATTTTTCCTGAATTCTGTAATCACGTGACACGAAGGTTGCTAGATCACTGATTTCTAAAAAAATCGTTGCCAGATATTTTTTCTGAATTCTGTAATCAACCATAGTGTTCGGATATTTATTTGAGCGACTGTACCTATAACCGGCGCTAGTTTTGCACACATTGGGTCAAATGGCCAAGTCACAAGGACCCGAGGGCTCAGAGAATGTTGGAGGAGGGTACCTACTGGGAAGCTGTTATGAGAGAGAGGGTAGCCTCCTGTAAGGGCCATCCAGTGTATTCTTTAACGGGCAGAGGGTATGGCTCTCCCGCACATGGGGGCCACGGCTTTAGGTCCCATCTTTAGCAGAGGTCTTTAGCATTTCGGCATAGGTCTTTAGGTCCCTTTAGGTCCCATCCGACGGACGGTGCCCTTTCCAAGCCCATCGGTGTCCCCTACTGACCATGGGCAGGACGGGGAGTTTTTCGGAGATAAATCTCAATGCCGACCCAGCTGGGACTCGAACTGGGAACTGCAGATTACGAGCCTAATGCGCTACCGACTGAGCCAAACCTCGCCTTCATCCTACGGGAGGAGGGTATGATGCATACATTTCATATATATGTATATATATATATATATATACACTGAAGTACCATTGAATTAGGGATAGCAACCTAGTAACGTGTTGGACTCCCTCTGGCCCTAGTAACGGCCGCCACACGACGAGGCAAGGACTCCACAAGCTTGCGTAAATGTTCCACAGGTATGGCGACCCATGCATCCTCCAGAGCTGTCCACAATTCTCTCAAGGTCGTCGCTGATGGGACACGGGCCTGAACACTCTGCTCGACGGTATCCCAAAGATTAGCGATGGGATTTAAATCTGGGCTTCTAGGTGGCCAATTCATTATCTCAAAGTCAGAAGAATGCTCCTTCAACCATGCAGTAGCCAACCTGGATCTGTGAGATGAACAGTTATCTTGCTGGTAGACACCATCTCCATTGGGATGCATGATAACCATAAATGGGTGTAAATGGTCAGCCATGAGTTCTAGATATCAGGATACATTGAGAGTCGTCGGTACACGTACCAAAGGTCCCACAGACGTCCAACTGAAGACACCCCAGGCCATCACTGAGCCACCATCAGCTTGTACTGTTCCGACCTGACATGCAGGATCAATGGCGTCATGGGGTTGACGCCATACCCTCAGTCTTCCATCGGTGTAATGAAGTTTAAATCGGTATTCATCACTCCAGGCTATCCGTTGGCAATTTTCGATGTTCTTTAGCCCAGGCAAGGCGTTGAGCCCGGTGTTGTGCCGTTAGAAGTGGGACTCTCGTAGGTCAGCGGCTCCCGAGGCCGACATGATGAAGTGAGTGTTGCACGGTCCATACACTGACTTCCCGGCTGGAACCCGCGTTCAGATGGGAGGTGATTTCAGATAATGTCTGGCCCTATCGGTCCATACGATGCGGGTCAGACGGCGAAGCCAACGATCATTCAAGGCTGGTTGTCCTTTGCATTTTGTCCGGGTGTTTGTTTTTTTGCCGGAATTTTCATGTTCCCGGAACAGTCTTGAAACTGTCGTACGAGAAAATCCAAGTTCATTGACAATTTCGGAGATTGAGTGTCCCATCCGTCGGGCACCTACGATCTGCCCTCTGTCAAATGCATCTAAATCCAGCGCCTTTCCCATTACGCTTCTCACGACGAATGCTTGGGGAAGCCAAAGCTGACGGCTATATATGACCAGAGTTTCAACCACGCATGCGCGCAAATGCGGGACTTGCAGTACTGAATTTGGATAACGTTTCCTATCCCAAATTCAATGGCACTTCAGTGTATTTGGAAGTTCATTTTAAAAGGACACCCTTATTTTAAAGTGGGATATTTTATTAAATAATTAAGTTACAGAGGTAATTGTGCGTCTAAAATATCAAGAAACTCTCAAAGTTTCCTCGTAGTGACGATGCGGAGGTGAGTATCACGTGGTAAAGTTATTATCACATGTAATGTCTTAAATGCCAAATTTCCAAATAGCTGAATTGATGGATTTTGGGTTGTTTTACTTCTGAGCGGCACTTTTTTTGCACACCATGGGCTAAATGGCCAGGTCACATGGACCCCGAAGGCTCAGAGAAGGTTGGGGGAGGGGACCCACTGGAACAGCTGTTGGGAGACAGATGGTAGCCTCCCGTCAAGGCCATCCAGCGTGTTCTTTAACGTGCACAGGGTATGGCTCTCCCGCATACGGGGCCACGGCTTAACGTCCCATCCGACGGACGGCGGCCTTTCCAAGCCCATCGGTGTCCCCTACTGACCGTGGGCAGGGCGGAGAATTTTGCGGAGATAAATCTCAACGCTTACCCAACTGGGACTCGAACCTGGGAACTACAGATTACGAGCCTGGCGCGCTACCGACTGAGCCACCCCCGCCCCAAGCTGAATTGGTGGAGGTGGACTGATCTTGTGGAAGTGTCGATTTGACTCTATAGCGCTTTTCCTTTGGGGCATACATTAGAATCATTGTTTATTCGGAAAAGAAATTCTATCTTAGAGCATTTAAAGGAAAGACTCGGTGCAGATGGAAGTGTTACACGAGACATGCTGAGCCGAACATCTGATTTCTTCGAGCCGGAAGTTGAATATTGCAACTGCATTAAAAAAGGAAAATCGATTCAGAACTGCAATTGTCGAAACTACACTAAACAGAGGAAACCATTTCATAACTGTAATTGTTTTAACTGCCTTAAAAAGGAAAATATTTTCAAAACTTCAACTGTTGAAACTCTATTGAAAAGGAAAACATTTTCAGAACTGCAACTGTTGAAACAGAATTAAAAAGGGAAAAACATTTTCAGAACTGCAACTGTTGAAATGGTATTAAAAAAGGAAAATATTTTCAGAATTGTATCTGCATTAAAAATGGAAATCACTTCAGGATTACCATTGTTGAAACTTGATTACAGAAATCTTTAATTTTCAACAGATCTTCCATTTCGATCGCATTTCTTCTATCTACATTTCTAATAGGATCACCGATCAACACAAAAGAAACAACACCATCATGAATAAATGGAAGATCAGATGGCTTCGTTATCTGGAAGCTCTCAGACTTGCGAACTAAGCCTAACTCCCTAATGATAATGTGCAGGAAATGAAATCGTTTGCCTGGATGCCAGTGATGAAATTGGTCGAAGGTGTAGGCTTAGTGATCGGGATCGAGAGGAGGAGGAGGAGGAGGCCAAAGTGATGAAGCTGGAGATCATCGCAGGCATTTCAATCACTTCTGAAGCGCTAGAGCTCTTGCAGGGAAGTTGATCCCAGTTCTCGCTGTGACTGCGCAAGACTGCACTAGCAGGGGACGTACACATGAGGCAAAGGAGATGTCGAAGTTAGGAACTTCGGAGCATTGTTAAATGAAGATGATAATGGAACACATGGTGGTTTTGTTAAAGGAGAAGTAGATTATTATTGAGTTACCGTTCACAGCAAATTGGAGCGTGTGCAGTAACTGCACATGCTCCGATTTGCTGTGAACGGTAGCTGCATACGCTCAATATTTCCGTGAGTGAGCCCACACGATCTAGTATCAAAATAATATGACCACCTACAGTCGCTCAAAAAAGTATCCGAACACTATGCTTGATTACAGAATTCAGAAAAAATATCTGGCAACGATTGTTTTAGAAATTAGTGATCTGGCAACCTTCGTGTCACGTGATTACAGAATTCAGGAAAAATATCTGGAACGTGTACAGCAACTGTACACGCTCCAGTTACCGTTCACAGCAAACTGGAGCGTGTGCAGTTACTGCATATGCTCCAGTTTGCTGTGAACGGTAACTGCACACGCTCAATATTTCCGTGAGTGAGCCCACACGATCTAGTATCAAAATAATATGACCACCTACAATCGCTCAAAAAAGTATCCGAACACTACGGTTGATAACAGAATTCAGAAAAAATAACCGTAAGTAATCAACCGTATCGTTCGGATATTTTTTGAGCGACTATACTAGAGTAATGTCACCATTGTTAGAAATGGATTTTAAGAAACTGCTAGAATAGTAAAACTAGAGGACTGAAAACAAGGGATAAGATGTATGCAGGTTTCGAAAAGAAATTCCTGATTTCTGTTAAAAAAAGTTTATTTCATTAAAAATCGTATTAAATCAGTTAGTCAACTGTGAAAAAATCTACCCATCCACCTGAGATTTTTTTTTTCATATTTGCCTAATTACTATAAATAAATAGCAGTGTAGTGAACTACATTCCTTCCAATTGTATTAAATATGTACAAATGTCAAACTACGTCCTATATAGCATTAATCACTAACTAGGGGCGAATTCCGAGGTTCTAGAGGGGGCGAGGGTGGCTCAGTCGGTAGCGCGCCAGGCTCGTAATCTGTAGTTCCCAGGTTCGATTCCCAGCTGGGTCAGCGTTGAGATTTATCTCCGCAAAACTCTCCGCCCTGCCCACGGTCAGTAGGGGACACCGATGGGCTTGGAAAGGCCGCCATCCGTCGGATGGGACGTTAAGCCACGGCCCCGTGTGCGGGAGAGCCATACCCTGTGCACGTTAAAGAACACGCTGGATGGCCTTGACGGGAGACTACCATCTGTCTCCCAACAGCTTGTTCCAGTGGGTTCCCTCCCCCAACCTTCTCTGAGCCTTCGGGGTCCATGTGACCTGGCCATTTAGCCCATGGTGTGCAAAAAAGTGCCACTCAGAGGTAAAACAACCCAACCCAGGTTCGAGTCCTACCTGTGCCAGCTTTGAGATTTCTCCCCTCAAAACTTCCGACCTGCTCTAGGTCAATCGAAAACACCGATGGGTTTGGAAAGGCCGCCATCCGTCAGATGGAACGTTATGCCGTTGCGCCATGTGCAGTAGGATCATAACCTATGCACGTTAAAGAAGAAGCTGGATGGCCTTGACAGGAAGTTATAATAGCTGTCTAGAAGGTCTCCTTCCCCAACCTTCTATGAGCCCTTGGGGTCTTTGTGACCTGGTCATTTCGCCCATTTTGTAAAAACATGTACTGCTCAGAGGTAAAAATTATAATTTGCCCAGGAAGTGTATGTGGTATTTAGCCCAATAATGCAAAAAATATATATAAATAAATACCCCCTCAAGCAGCTGCTTGTCAGTTTATATGCCATAGTAGAAGGTCTGTGAGGATGGCAGGACCTCAGCAGAAAAACAAAACACACAACCATGTTTTTCCCGGGGCTCGAACCCAAGTCCCTTAGATCAGTAATCAAGCATGCTAACCACTCGGCCATGGGACGGCTTTAATGCACAAAGCGTGCACAAATTTAGTTCTGAAAGTTATAGATAAAGCTCTAGTCTTTAAGTCTTAAAGTCTTTAATACTTCATATAACAAATATTTGTCAGTACAAGGGTAAGTTGTTGGGTTGGGTTGTTTTACCTCTGAGCGGCACTTTTTTGCACACCATGGGCTAAATGGCCAGGTCACAAGATCCCGAAGGCTCAGAGAAGGTTGGGGGAGGAGACCCACTGGAACAGCTGTTGGGAGACAGATGGTAGCCTCCCGTCAAGGCCATCCAGCATGTTCTTTAACGTGCACAGGGTATGGCGCTCCCGCACACGGGCCAGGACTAAACGTCTCATCCGACGGACAGCGACCTTTCTAAGCCCATCGGTGTCCCCTACTGACCGTGGGCAGGGCGGGGAGTTTTGCGGAGATAAATCTCAACGCTGACCCAGCTGGGACTCGAACCTGGGAACTACGAGCCTGACGCGCTACCGACTGAGCCACCCCCGCCCCTATACAAGGGTAAGATTTAATAATAACCCTCCGAGAACCACGGTGAGGATATTTATTAAATAAATCTTTTTTAGCTTTTGATTCATTATTATAAATAACGTACGATTTTAGCTTAAATGTCCATCTGATGACATTTTTTTCACTGAAGCCATTCATTAGGATAAATAATCATTATCAGAAATGGAATACAGGATCAGCTCGATGATGGTCCATTGCTCATTACGATAATTAACCTAATTGATCCAATAGTCTCTAAGATGATGTTTGACTTGACATCAGTGTCTCTTGGGAAGTTTTAGCTTAAATTGGATTTTATTGTTTTATGGCATTAATCATTATTGACTCTTATATGATTTGAAAATTATTAAATTTGGTAAATAGTTTTATGGAAAAAATTAGTTTTGCCAATTGCGCGGGATTCAAACCCTCGTCTCTCCTGATTTATGGCAATTAATGTACAGTCGCTCAAAAAAATATCCGAACACTATGGTTGATTGCAGAATTTAGAAAAAATATCTGGCAACGATTTTTTTTTTTAGAAATTAGTGATCTGGCAACCTTCGTGTCACGTGATTACAGAATTCAGGAAAAATATCTGGATCGTGTACAGCAACTGTACACGCTCCAGTTACCGTTCACAGCAAACTGGAGCGTGTGCAGTTACTGCACACGCTTCAGTTTGTTGTGAACGGTAACTGCACACGCTCAATATTTCCGTGAGTGAGCCCACGCGATCTAGTATTAAAATAATATGACCACCTACAGTCGCTCAAAAAAAAATATCCGAACACTATAGTTGATTACAGAATTCAGAAAAAAATATCTGGCAGCGATTTTTTTAGAAATTAGTGATCTGGCAACCTTCGTGTCTTCGTGTCACGTGACACGAATTTTGGCAGATCACTAATTTCTATAAAAAAAAAAGTTGCCAGATGTTTTTCCGAATTCTGTAATCAACCGTAGTGTTCGGATATTTTTTTCAGCGATTGTACCTGACACTATACAAGTGACAACACGATAGAATAAATACTGATCTGAAAAAATTTTAAGGTATTGCTTTGTGAGTCAAAAACAACCTCTTCAAGCAGCTGCTTACAATAGGTCTTATAGGAGTCTGTCAGACCTTCATAATTATATTACAATAGGTCTTATAGGAGTCTGTCAGACCTTCATAACGCAACAATAGGCTTACAATAGGTCTTATACTGCTTACAATAGGTCTTATAGGAGTCTGTCAGACCTTCATAACGCAACAATAGGCTTACAATAGGTCTTATACTGCTTACAATAGGTCTTATAGGAGTCTGTCAGACCTTCATAACGCAACAATAGGCTTACAATAGGTCTTATACTGCTTACAATAGGTCTTATAGGAGTCTGTCAGACCTTCATAACGCAACAATAGGCTTACAATAGGTCTTATACTGCTTACAATAGGTCTTATAGGAGTCTGTCAGACCTTCATAACGCAACAATAGGCTTACAATAGGTCTTATACTGCTTACAATAGGTCTTATAGGAGTCTGTCAGACCTTCATAACGCAACAATAGGCTTACAATAGGTCTTATACTGCTTACAATAGGTCTTATAGGAGTCTGTCAGACCTTCATAACGCAACAATAGGCTTACAATAGGTCTTATACTGCTTACAATAGGTCTTATAGGAGTCTGTCAGACCTTCATAACGCAACAATAGGCTTACAATAGGTCTTATACTGCTTACAATAGGTCTTATAGGAGTCTGTCAGACCTTCATAACGCAACAATAGGCTTACAATAGGTCTTATACTGCTTACAATAGGTCTTATAGGAGTCTGTCAGACCTTCATAACGCAACAATATCACTCTATCAGCCTCAACATTAAGATATTATGAAGAATAAACAGACCTTATTATCCCACCACTCTCTTCGGGAGAAATAGGCAATTCCCCTCCCCCAGCAAAATAAAGAAATGACAGAAAATAATTTAAAAAAAAAAAAGAAAGAAAATCTCTCAATAGAGAATAGCATTTTCGTCCAAAGCATATCGACCTTCTCATTTATTTATATTTCATCTTTCTACGCTTTTTAAAAGGGTTTCTTTTTTTAGAATGATCACCGACCATTACGTCAGCTCGACATTATGTGTCAGAGACAAGAATAATTTCCCCCTCATCCCACCCCAGCAGAGCTGACAGTGCCGGCTGTCAATAGCAGCAGTGAAGAAGAACTATTTGAAGCAGAGCTTGGGGAGAAAAAGATCAAGAGAAGCATCCTTTTTCCTCTCTCTCTCTCTTTATCCAACAGTTACCGGACGGCTTTTATATTTATGCCATCCTCTTCTGTTTGCTCGCGATGATTACGGAGTCCACTGCCAGTTATTTAAAAGAAATTCCCCTTCCACCTCCCGTTTTCCATCCCCACCCTCTATCGTTCCCTCATCCCTCTTCGCAATTCATATTTCTCCGGAATTCCATTAATATCACGAAAGAAAAAAAGAAGATAGTGATGCTTGTCTCAAAGGCGTTCTTTTAATAAGGATGCTGAGCGAATTCTTTCGCCCAGAAACTGAAATAAGGAAGAAATGTTTTTCTTCTATTAAAGCTCCAGTCACGCTGATGATTATCAAAGATTAACAGTTACAGAGTAAAGCGAACTTTACAGAGATTTGCCCACTCTAAATTAGAAGTAAGGTTTGTTGGCAGGACTTTTTCTTGCTGCCGTTTTTATAGGAAGCGAAAACAGTTTATGTTTAGGGTTTTAGGAAGCGTTGGTACTTTCATCTGGTATTCACAATGAGTTACACTTAGCTTTAAGTTCTAGAGAAATTGTTTATAATTGTCACTGTATTTCCTCAATTAATGAAACCCTTGTGGACAAGTTCTCTGTTCATTTACTACATTAAGGACTGATGAACTTGACTACTATGACTTATATCATTATGATATAAGTCATAGTACTCAGTTCATCAGTTCTTAATGAAGTTCTTAATGATATCATTATTTTATGACTTGGGTTGGGTTGTTTCACCTCTGAGCGGCACTTTTTTGCACACCATGGGCTAAATGGCCAGGTCACATGGACCCCGAATGCTCAGAGAAGGTTGGGGGAGGGGACCCACTGGAACAGCTGTTGGGAGACAGATGGTAGCCCCCCGCCAAGGCCATCCAGCGTGTTCTTTAACGTGCACAGGGTATGGCTCTCCCGCGCACGGGGCCACGGCTTAACGTTCCATCCGACGGACGGCGGCCTGTCCAAGCCCATCGGTGTCCCCTACTGACCGTGGGCAGGGCGGGGAATTTTGCGGAGATAAATCTGAACGCTGACCCAGCTGGGACTCGAACCTGGGAACTACAGATTACGAGCCTGGCGCGCTACCGACTGAGCCACCCCCGCCCCCATTTTATGACTTTATAATTTTAGAACTACTATGACTTGAAGCTAATATTTATGACTAAGAACTGATGGGCGTATTAGGAATTAACGGTTTTTGATTGGGAATATTGACTTGACTGATGGATCTTTTAAGAAAGGGGCGGGGGTGGCTCAGTCGGTAGCGCGCCAGGCTCATAATCTGCAGATCCCAGGTTCGAGTCCCCGCTGGGTCAGCTTTGAGATTTATCTCCGCAAAATTCCCCGCCCTGCCCACGGTCAGTAGGGGACACCGATGGGCTTGAAAAGGCCGCCGTCCGTCGGATGGGACGTTAAGCCTTGGCCCCATGTGCGGGAGAGTCATACCCTGTGCACGTTAAAGAACACGCTGGATGGCCTTGACGGGAGACTACCGTCTGTCTCCCAACAGCTGTTCCAGTGGGTCCCCTCCCCAACCTTCTCTGAGTCTTCGGGGTCCATGTGACCTGGCCATTTAGCCCATGGTGTGCAAAAAAGTGCTGCTCAGAGGTAAAATAACCCAACTTTTAAGAAATGGTAATCTTGATTAAGAATGGTGGATTGGAATTAAAACCGATTGATTTGATTGAGAATATTGACTTGAAATTGAGGACTTTTTAAGAACTGGTAGTCTTAATTGGGAATGATGGATTTCATTGAGAATTGATGGATTAGTTAAGAACTGAGGGTACTGATTAGGAAGGATAGACTTGAATGAAAAATGATGGATTTATCAGGAATCGATAATCTTGATTAAACATAATGAACTTCAAATTAAAGCATTTCACTAAAAACCGATGGAATTGATTAAGAACCCTTGGACGCATTAGAAATTAATCTTGCTTAGGAATGATGAACTTGAAACTTACGAATTTTATTAAAACTGATGGACTTTTAGGAATTGATGGTTTTGATTAGAAATTAAAGATTTGAATTGAAATTGATGCACTTGATTACTTACTAACTAATGAATTTGATTAGGAATTTATGAATCTTTCGTACCTTTAAGAACCTCCAAATTAGACTATTATTAGATTTGATTAACTGATGAATTTGATTAGGAATTTATGAATCTTTCATACCTTTAAGAACCTTCAAATTAGACTATAAAAAAACAAGTTACCGAGGTACATTGACTTACAACTGACTAGCAATCTACGTTTCAACTAATATTAAAGCCAAAATGCTGACTGCCAAGAATGCTGTTCAAAATTTCTCATCTTAAATTTCGAACGAATATCTTCTTTTAAATCCGTGATTTAAACAAATTTGATTCAGATGGTTAACTTATTTCCAGTCTCGTTTTCCCCCACAAAACTCTTAATTTACGAAATTTGGGATTTGAATTTATACTTGCACATCAAAAAAAATGTCTTGTATTGTGTCATCTATGTTGATATTTCATATGTTGTTTCTAATGCCTATTAATTATGAGTTTCGTATTTCGTTTAGTAGTTTGCTTAATGGGATTATGTTTACTAAACAAAGCAAAAATTGAGTTTATTAAGCACGGACATGATAATGATTTCTCCTAATGTTTGTAAAACAAAATATTCATCAAAGTAATAAACTCGGAAGGATCCCAAGCCGTGTAACTTCCTAACTTGTCGAAAATTACTTTGTCCAAGTTGCGTATTTTCATTATTTGAGAGCATTATTGCGTATATTATAATGAGATGTTTCGGTTTCATTTTAATTAATGGCATACATAACGTTCCACTACTGTTTACAAAAGGGAATAATGAAATGAAACAATGCTTTAAGGTAATGTGAGGAAGAAAAACATTTACTATTTTTTTATTTTTTCTCCTGGGTATCTGGCATTAGAGATAGGCGTTGCCAAAGGACACATTCAAACAAAGAAACGTATAAAAGGTCTAAAGTTAGCAAGAAAAATAAATGATGTACTAATTGAATTAAAACCCAGAAATATTTCGAAAATATTAAATATCGTAAAAACATATTTTAACTCTCTTAACAAGACGTACAGTCGCTGAAAAAAATATCCCAACGCTACGGTTGATTACAGAATTCAGAAAAAATATCTGGCAACGATTTTTTTTTAGAAATTAGTGATCTGGCAACCTTCGTGTCACGGGAGAAAATATCCGAACGCTACGGTTGATTACAGAATTCAGAAAAAATATCTGGCAACGATTTTTTTTTAGAAATTAGCGATCTGGCAACCTTCGTATCACGTGAAAAAAATATCCGAACGCTACGGTTGATTACAGAATTCAGAAAAAATATCTGGCAACGATTTTTTTTAGAAAGTAGTGATCTGGCAACCTTCGTGTCACGTGAAAAAATATCCGAACGCTACGGTTGATTACAGAATTCAGAAAAAATATCTGGCAACGATTTTTTTTTTAGAAATTAGTGATCTGGCAACCTTCGTGTCACGGGAAAAAAAATATCCGAACGCTACGGTTGATTACAGAATTCAGAAAAAATATCTGGCAACGATTTTTTTTAGAAATTAGCGATCTGTCAACCTTCGTATCACGTGAAAAAAAATATCCGAACGCTACGGTTGATTACAGAATTCAGAAAAAATATCTGGCAACGATTTTTTTTAGAAATTAGCGATCTGGCAACCTTCGTATCACGTGAAAAAAATATCCGAACGCTACGGTTGATTACAGAATTCAGAAAAAATATCTGGCAACGATTTTTTTAGAAATTAGTGATCTGGCAACCTTCGTGTCACGTGAAAAAAATATCCGAACGCTACGGTTGATTACAGAATTCAGAAAAATATCTGGCAACGATTTTTTTAGAAATTAGTGATCTGACAACCTTCGTGTCACGGGAAAAAATATCCGAACGCTACGGTTGATTACAGAATTCAGAAAAAATATCTGGCAACGATTTTTTTTAGAAATTAGCGATCTGGCAACCTTCGTATCACGTGAAAAAAATATCCGAACGCTACGGTTGATTACAGAATTCAGAAAAAGTATCTGGCAACGATTTTTTTTAGAAATTAGTGATCTGGCAACCTTCGTGTCACGTGAAAAAATATCCGAACGCTACGGTTGATTACAGAATTCAGAAAAAATATCTGGCAACGATTTTTTTTTAGAAATTAGCGATCTGTCAACCTTCGTATCACGTGAAAAAAAATATCCGAACGCTACGGTTGATTACAGAATTCAGAAAAAATATCTGGCAACGATTTTTTTTTTTTAGAAATTAGTGATCTGGCAACCTTCGTGTCAAGTGAAAAAATATCCGAACGCTACGGTTGATTAGAGAATTCAGAAAAAATATCTGGCAACGATTTTTTTTAGAAATTGGTGATCTGGCAACCTTCCTGTCACGTGACACGAAGGTTGCCAGATCACTAATTTCTAAAAAAATCGTTGCCAGATATTTTTCCTGAATTTTGTAATCAACCGTAGCGTTCGGATATTTTTTTCGGTGACTGTACAAATTGCCTAGCATAAAGCCAGAACTTTGCAAATTCTGTAAGGAGTTTTAAGCTTTATAAGTGGAAATCTGCACCCAAAGAGGCATAGAAACGTAATTTTGTCCTGTACGGAATTAGTATTAAATCCCTTAATGCAAACACTTTACACCCAACGTCGTATACAAATTGTCCTATGTGCAGGCCAGAATCTTGAAGAAAATAAAGAGGGGGGGGGGAAGAGGGCCAAGGCACGCAATCGAACCGGAGTGACTGCTTTTCCATAACAGTATAACATTTTCTCTTCCATTTCAGAGGCCTTAAAAAAATTCTTGAAAAATGCTCGAAATATGCACAAATTTAATAATTTTTTTTTCCATTTTACTTACTAGCATTCTGAAAGGAAGGGCCATGGCCTTTTAGAGGCGGCCCTGCATGCATACATTTTACATGAAATTGAAATATTCATTGAAATAAATTTTACGTGATAAATTAATCATTATAAAATATTTCATTTTACGGAATAAATATTATATACGTAATATATAATTAATTATATATATTATATGTAATATATAATATGTAATAGATAATAAGACAATTTTTCATGATAAAATTACATTTGTTTCAATGAATATTTCAATTTCCGTAAATGAAATATTATTTAAATATTACATAATAATAAATATTATAAAATAATACATAATATTACATATATAAATATAAATATAATATATATACATATTAAATATTACATAATATTACACATATAAATATAAATATAATATATATATATATACATATTAAATATTACATAATATTACATATTATAAAATTACATAAATTACAATTTTACATGATAAAATTACATTTATTTCAATGAATATTTCAATTTCCGTGTAGACATTCCAATTCAGTATTTCTGTATGTAATATAATGAAAAAAGTTATCTTCCATCCCCCATGCTAATTCTGAAATGCCCCATCATTTGAATCTTCACCTCATCTTTCAAAATTTATCCACATCATCAGTCATCAGTTTATTATAATAATAAGGTTTGCAAACAACATATATTTGTAATACTCTTATTAACCCAAGAGCATCTAAGCTCATGTGGGTTAACTTGCAAATTATTTAAATACATAATTTTGGCAACATTGACACTCAACTTTATACAAAGAAAAAAATATATATACAAAAACAATACAGAATTTATAAAAACGAATTAAAGTTTTTTCAACTTTAACACCGAAAACAGGCTGTCAGCATTAGTAATGCTCATTAGATAATTACAGTGAGAGATTTGAAATGCATAAAATTAGTTTCATTTCGAATTATAATCGGTAAAGAATTAAAAATTTTTGGAATTAAAAATTTTTGATTTGAATTTTCGCCTCATCTTTTGAATCTTGACGTCATCATTTGAATCTTTGCCTCATCTTTTAGATCTTTGAAGCATCTTTTGAAACTTTGCCTCATTTTTAGTCTTTGCCTCATCTTGTAAATCATAGCCTCATTTTTTAATCTTTGCCCTCTTCTTCCAAATCTTTGCCTCATCTTTTAAATCATAGCCTCATTTTTTAATCTTTGCCCTCTTCTTCCAAATCTTTGCCTCATCTTTTAAATCATAGCCTCATTTTTTAATCTTTGCCCTCTTCTTCCAAATCTTTGCCTCACCTTTTCAATCTTCACTTCGTCTTTTGAATCATTCCCTCATCTTTTAAATCATTCTCTTATGTTTTGAATCATCCTCTAATCTTTTAAATCTTCGCCTCATTCTCTTCAGAACTCCACAAAGCGAAGATATCCAAAAAGATTTCCAGAACAGAGGAAGAAGGAAAGAAATAAGGAAAAGAAGGCGAATGGAAAGAAAAAGGAAACAAGTTAAGGTGATTCTCACGTGTGGAGACTCACTCCTCGAGGAATAAGGCCAACGCGTGCCTTCCCGATGATGGATTGAGCAGACTTCCGACAGAACGAGAGAGCAGTAAGAACAAACAGCCCTAATAGAGAAGATAGAATCGGAGAACCAGGGAAGAGAATTACAGTTCTCTGGACTGTGCACGTTGATCTTCTGACACCTAATGGAGGGCAGTGAGTCATTTCTTTGCTTTGGACTGCTGCTCCTGTCGGCGATGCTGGCAGGGGGGAAGGGCTTGATGAATACACTCCCCCCCTCTCTTACATCCATCCACACACTCCCCACATCCTCTCAATTCTGCCTCAGTCCATCATCTTGAATCGTTGCACGAAAAGCGACCGGAGTCGGTCAACGTAATTTAACCTTAAAGGACAGTAATCAGAGGTTGAGAAGTTGAGGACAGGAGATCGGAAGGTTTAAGACGGAAAAATAAAACTGCTCTTTTATTTCAAGTCGAAAATCTGCTGGGGTTTCAGTGATTAAGGTGTTGGATTGTTTTACCTCTGAGCGGTACTTTTTTGAACACCGTGGGCTAAATTGCCAGGTAACAAGGACCCCGAAGGCTCAGAGAAGGTTGGGGGAGCGGACCCACTGGAACAGCTGTTGGGAGACAGATGATAGCCTCCAGTCAAGGCCATCCAGCGTGTTCTTTAACGTGCACAGGGTATGACTCTCCCGCGGCCTATTCCAAGCCCATCGGTGTCCCCTACTGACCTTGGGCAGGGCGGGGAGGTTTGCGGAGATAAGTCTCAACGCTGACCCAGCTGGGACTCGAACCTGGGAACTACAGATTACGAGCCTGGCGCGTTACCGACTGAGCCACCCCCGCCCCTGCGGTTTCAGCGATTAAGGTGACTCTTCGAATGTCATGCCAATAAAAATTGAGATTTTGAGCTCTGCTTTTGTTTCTAGTTTTTCTCAATGAAATTAGAATCACGTGAGTGGAGATAAAAAAAAACTGAATTTATTGTTTGTGCATCCGAGATTTCCAATCGTGCATTTTTTTCGAGACCTACTAAAACTTCATTCTCTGCAAATGAAAGGTTATTAAAAGCTCATTTCGTATAAATGGCGACTCACTAAAAATTAATGTTACGAATTGGTTCAGCAGATAGCGTGCCAGGCTTTTAATCTGAAGACCCAGGTTCGAGTCCCAACTATGCCGATGTTTATATTTTTCTTCGCAAATATCCCTTCTGTTCTCGATTAGAGCAGAAGGATCAGGTCATCCAGCAGAGACTAGACAGTCTCCCGTCAAGGTCATCCAGCGTGTTCTTTAAGGTAACTTGACTCTCCTGCACACGGGCCACGGCTTAACATCCCATCTGATGGACGGCGGCCTTTTCAAGCCCATCGGTGTTCCCGACTGACCTAGGACAAGTCGGGGTTTTCGAAGGAATAAATCTAAACGCTGGTACAGGTTGGAATCGAACTGGAAAGCGCTGATTGCAAGCATGGCGCACTACCGACTGAGCTATCCTTGTCTTTTTGAATGTTGCATCAAATATTAGTCCAACACGAAATAGTATCACTTTTCTTGTTTGACTTGAAGAGTGAAGGAACCAAGGTCATCCTTACGATGCTTACAACGTCGTAAGGATGGCTTTGACGGGAGACTGTTTTCATTTGACTTGGAGAATGAAGGAACCTTGTGTTCAAGGAAGCAAATTTAAGTTTCTTAACCCTTTCACGACTAAGGAAAACATTTTTCCCATTTTAAAATTGGTGATTGTCGTATTTAATTATAACCTTATCTGCATTTTTTATACAGAATGTCAAAATAGAACGTATGCCGAACGCAATTACGTAAACGGGAACGTTTAGAAAACAAAAACAGAACTGTCAGGACGCATAATATATGTACTATGTGCAATGTCCATCTTTGCCTCACTACCAAAAGAAATTGCTTCGCAGAATATCATAATTAGCACATCATTTTGTATAGTAATTTTATTTCATAATTTTGTATTATTTTAGTTAACATTTTGTTCTAATAAACCAATAAATAAAAGACATTGCATAATAAGCCTATCTATAATTTGTGTTACCTTTATAGTCCATTGGGAAAAATATTTCCCATAAAATTCCAAAAAAACTACACATTGTTATGTATTTTTCTTATGATTTTTATTTATTTTACGTCTAAACAAACTAAAATAAACAGTTACATACTAATATTTACTCTTAGAAACCTTATGGTCCTGAAAGGGTTAATTTATGCTGTATTTTGCGTACATTGAAGTTTTTGCAGTTGCTTTAAAAGTTGCTTTATAGAGTACACCATTTAACATCTAAAGAGAGAAATAGTAATCAGTTTGATTGTAGCCACTGTCTTCTAATATCTGCTCCTAAAAATATCTTCTCCCCTGCTTTGAATTTTGCGTGC
This sequence comes from Ryuthela nishihirai, assembly GCA_038380435.1. NCBI lineage: Eukaryota > Metazoa > Arthropoda > Arachnida > Araneae > Heptathelidae > Ryuthela > Ryuthela nishihirai. Next base: position 31,632,703 of record JAWZYU010000013.1, read on the forward strand.
AATTATTATTATTTTTTCAATTTATGTCCTTTCAGAATGCGACGCTTTTGGCAAGAACTAAATGATTCTAATTCCCAATCAACGTTCAACAGGGTATTACTGTATTTTAGATTTTCAAATTAAATAAAATCGAAAAATACAACAATTTAGGTCCCGAATGTTCTGTGTGTAGGAACCGTGGGTTGGGTTGGGTTGTTTTACCTCTGAGCGGCACTTTTTTGCACACCATGGGCTAAATGGCCAGGTCACATGGACCCCGAAGGCTCAGAGAAGGTTGGGGGAGGGGACACACTGGAACAGCTGTTGGGAGACAGATGGTAGCCTCCCGTCAAGGCCATACAGCGTGTTCTTTAACGTGCACAGGGTATGGCTCTCCCGCACACGGGGCCACGGCTTAACGTCCCATCCGACGGACGGCGGCCTTTCCAAGCCCATCGGTGTCCCTTACTGACCGTGAGCAAGGCGGGGAATTTTGCGGAGATAAATCTCAACGCTGACCCAGCTAGGGCTCGAACCTGGGAACTGCAGATTACGAGCCTGGCGCGCTAACGACTGAGCCACCCCGTAGGAACCGTGACAGAAGATTAAAATTCGAGACAGATGGTCTGCGGCCAACCCTGTCCGAGAGAACCATACCCTGTGCACATTAAGGACTACTCTGTATAACCTAGATTGGAGGCTACCATCTGTTTCCTAATAGCTGTCCAGTGGATCCTTCCCCCACGACTTAATTTCGGGGGATAAGGTCGTCTTAGAAAAGAAAGAGTAAGATTTCCAAATTACTGATATATTCCATCGGACGCGAAAGATTAAAATGATAGTCTATATGGGATAAGATTTTATAGTTAATTTAAAAGTAGGTGGACAATTTTGAGATTCCGTATCGGACGATCGGATTTTACAGGAGAGAGGGGGTAGGACCTTCTTACCCCCCCCCCCCGAGTATTTCCCTGCCTTCCCCTTTCCTAAAGAGGCGGGGGGTGACTGGGGAGGTAGCGTTCGACTCTCAGTTGGATCAGAATTGAGATTTATGTCCTCAAAATTCCCCGCCCTGCGCACGATCAGTAGGGGACACCAATGAGCCAGTAGGGGACCTTCGTGTCACGTGACACGAAGGTTGCCAGATCACTAATTTCTAAAAAAAAAATCGTTGCCAGATATTTTTCCTGAATTCTTCAATCAACTATAGTGTTTGGATACTTTTTTGAGCGTCTGTAGGTAGTCATATTATTTTGATACTAGATCGTGTGGGCTCACTCACGGAAATATTGAGCGTGTGCAGTTACCGTTCACAGCAAACTAGAGCGTGTGCAGTAACTGCACACGCTCCAGTTTGCTGTGAACGGTAACTGGAGCGTGTACAGTTGCTGTACACGCTCCAGATATTTTTCCTGAATTCTGTAATCACGTGACACGAAGGTTGCCAGATCACTCATTTCTAAAAAAAACGTTGCCAGATATTTTTCCTGAATTCTGTAATCAAGCATAGTGTTCGGATACTTTTTTGAGCGACTGTAGATCGTCATATTATTTTGATACTAGATCGTGTGGGCTCACTCACGGAAATATTGAGCGTGTGCAGTTACCGTTCACAGCAAAATGGAGCGTGTGCAGTAACTGCACACGCTCCAGTTTGCTGTGAACGGCAACTGGAGCGTGTACAGTTGCTGTACACGCTCCAGATATTTTTCCTGAATTCTGTAATCACGTGACACGAAGGTTGCCAGATCACTAATTTCTAAAAAAAATCGTTGCCAGATATTTTTTCTGAATTCTGTAATCAACCACAGCGTTCAGATACTTTTTTGAGCGACTGTACCTCAACAGAAAGACTCAACTCAATAAAACGATCCAATCTCTAAAATAAACGCCTTGAATTTTAATCAGGAGTTTTTTTATCCTATTCCAAACTGAATCCCTTAAAATGGCCGTGGTAATATCTGAGCAAATCTCATCTGAATGTTAATTACCCTCTGTTCTTCCGATTTTTTTTTTTCGAAACTAATGATCATAATGAGCAATAACACTCAAAAAGGTTTCCCCGATAAAAAAAAAAAGTTTCTTTTCGCTATTTCTTAATTTGGAATAATTTGATTTCGTGACGTAAAGCAAAATAACTGCCCTTAACTGCAAAATCGCTTAACTGAATGGAAATTTGGGACATTAAGAAATCTTTGATGCAATATGAGAATTAATAAACGGTAATAAAGTACTTAAGAAAAAAAGAAGTGTATGAAAAAAAAAATATTCAAGCGGAATCAAATATTGCAGTAGCCCTAATCTATCGTTTAATGGCCGCATGCAATCTCAATGTTGTTTTCGTACTGCTTTTAGCCATACGAAAGATATTGAAGAATATTACACTGCCTTACCTTTGGGTTGTTTTTCTTCCGAGCGATATTTTTTTGCTTGCAATGGGCTAAATTACCAAGTCACAAGGACCCCTGGAGTTCAGAGAAGGTTAGAGAGAGGTGACCCAATGGACAGCGGTTAGGAGACAGACGATAGCCTCTCGTCAAACTGAAGAATGAATAGTAGCTTCGGACTACAAGGGATATCAAAACAATCTTAAACAACGGACAAAGATTTACGCATTCTTCTAAGATGAATTACCGTATATTTCCGCAGATAAGACGACCTTCAGATAAGAGGAGGTATAAATTTTCTTCAAAGTTTTACAGTTTTATCATATATCTGTCCTATAAGACGACCCCAAACTATCAACGGCCTATGAAATTAGTTTCGATCAGCGATCATCATCTGGATAATAATACTATATAGCGTATACGGAATTATGTCCTATTCGCAAACATTCGCACTGATTCGGGCATTCGGGTAATCACCTTGACTATTCACAAAAGCGTCGTGTGGGCTATTCTATTTTGTGGACATACCCTACTCTGTACTAGTAAATAATTACGGTTCGTCCGTTTTTTCCTCAGTAGCTCAATAAACATAACTTTTAATATTTATTTTCTTTTAGTATTGTTTTACTATTACAATGTAATGTATTATTTACTATTACAATGTAATGTATTATCACATAGCGTATTTAAATAATATGATAGATTTTTCGAATAGTTGTAGTAATAATGGTTTCAATTTACATAAATTTCAATCTAATTTTTTTGTATCTGTCCTATAAGACGACCCAGATTTTGGGGGCCTTTTTTTATGATTCAACTATCGTCTTATCTGCGGAAATATACGGTAAGTAATTTACGCATTTGGGGGAACTTGTCCAGACTTTTAAATCACACTATACATGTCGTTATTTCTAGATAATATTAATAATCATCGGTCTTTTTTATTTAAAAAAAAAAACACTTCGACCTTTAATTTTTCTGCCCAAATAAACATCTTATATTCGCCACTTAACAGCATCAGAAAAAAAAGCACCTCAAACTGTCCCAAACAACCAAAATAAAAAAAAAAAATACTTTCACAACATTAAGAATATTCCATCACCAAAGCAGAGTCGATCCCTTTGGAGCCTTAAGGTCAAATTTCTAATAAATTTCCTCGAATTCAATCAATTTGATGAACTAACCCCTTTATCATTTCGACCCGACAGTTAAATGCCTCTCCCATCATCTGCATTTCATCTTCGCATCTTTCCTCTCATCTTCCAACCTCTCCGAATCACCTCCACTGTCTTTCCGCCGAGAGTTAAAAAGGGAACTCTTAATGAGCTCTGACCTCCTTTCGCAAAGGGATTCCATCCTTCTTTCCATCCTCTTCCTTGCCTCTTGTTCATTTAATTAAGAAACAGCATTAAAGTATTTTTCGCACTTTTTCATTTTCCTGATTCTTTAACGAACTTAAACATTTTCGCTCCAATGCAGTTAAAAAAATATACAGCGAAGTCTTAAAACTTTACTTTTTTTTGCTTTTTCAGTTTTCCTTTTTACATATTTTCTTTAAAAAAAAAAAACCAACTCCTCCAGGAGCCATTTAAAGAGCTAAAGAGAGAAAAAAACAAAACACCATCATCACCACAGAGATGTTATTTGAGATATTTCAGTTTCGTAGTTGCTTCTTACCCCTCTGTTGGTAGCCTCATCTTTATCATTTCTCCCTGTGAAGCAGCCTACCGTGCATTAAAAAAAAAGGACGTTAAGTTTATTGCAGCTTTTTTGTGCGATAGCGGAATATCTTAAGAACAAGTGTCACTTTTATAGGACAAAACTGCAGTCACATAATGGTACAGAAAATGGCGTAACAGATCCCCCTGGGGCGGGGGTGGCTCAGTCAGTAGCGCGCCAGGCTCGTAATCTGTAGTTCCCAGGTTCGAGTCCCAGCTGGGTCAGCATTGAGATTTATCTCCGTAAAATTCCCTGCCCACGGTCAGTAGGGGACACCGATGGGCTTGGAAAGGCTGCCGTCCGTCGGATAGGACGTTAAGCCGTGTCTCCGTGTGCGGGAGAGCCATACCCTGTGCACCTTAAAGAACACGCTGGATGGCCTTGACGGGAGGCTACCATCTGTCTCCCAACAGCTGTTCCAGTGGGTCCCCTCCCCCAACCTTCTCTGAGCCTTCGGGGTCCATGTGACCTGGCCATTTAGCCCATGGTGTGCAAAAAAGTGCCGCTCAGAGGTAAAACAACCCAACCCAACAGATCCCTTTTTCAAGGCTACTTCTCCAGCTATCACGATGAAACACATTTTCGAATAATAATCAAACCTCGTGTTGCTATCTGATGATCCAACTATATGTGGACTGCTTTTTATGCTTTTGTTGCTATGACCCCCTATTCTAAAAGGGTGACTATTTTGATCAGGGCTTGATCTAGAGGGAAAAGATGCAAACCGTTCCCTCTTCACTTAAGAATGTTGAGAACTGAATAGAGGCAATAAAAATTTCAAATAAACTCAGCGACAGTTTTATTAGGCACAGTTCCAAGTTGTCTCAGATATAACTCAGATCTTGGTAACTTGGGAAACGGGGTAGCTCAGTCCGTAATGCGCCAAGCTCGAAATTTTCAGTTCCCAGGTTCCAGGCTCACCTGTGCCAGGGTTGTGTTGTTTTACCTCTGAGCGGCACTTTTTTGCACACCATGGGCTAAATGGCCAGGTCACAAGGACCCCGAAGGCTCAGGAAAGGTTGGGGGAGGAGACCCACTGGAACAGCTGTTGGGAGACAGAGGGTAGCCTCCCGTCAAGGCAATGCAGCCTGTTCTATAACGTGCATGAGGTATGGCTCTCCTGCACTCTGAACAACGGTTCGGTCTGTTTTACCTCTGAGCGGCTCTTTTTGCACACCATGGGCTAAATGGCCAGGTCATGGACCCTGAAGGCTCAGAGAATGTTTTGGGAGGGACCCACTGGAATGGCTGTTGGGAGACAAATGGTAGCCTCCCGTCAAGGCCATCCAGAGTGTTATTTAATGTGCACAGGGTATGGCTCTCTCCCGCACACGGGACTACGGCTTAACGTCCCATCCGACGGGCGGAGGCCTTTCCAAGCCCATCGGTGTCCCCTACTGACCGTGGGCAGGGCAGGGGAATTTTGCGGAGATAAATCTCAATGCTGACCCAGATGGGACTCGAACCTGGGAACTACAGATTACGAGCCTGGCACGCTACCGACTGAGCCACCCCCGCCCCACCTGTGCCAGGTGTGGAGATTTATCTCCTTTGAACTCCCACCTGTCCTAGTCAGAAATGGGGCTTGGAAAACCCCCGTCCGTCGAAAGAGAAGTTATGCCGTGAACCCGTGTGCAAGAGAGAGCCGTACCCTGTGTATGTTAAAGAAAAAGCTGAAAACTCTTGATGGGAGGATTCAATGTGTCCTAACAGCTGTCCACAGTAAGTCGTCTCCCCTCAGCCTTCTCTGAACCAATTGGAGTCCTTGTGACCTGGCTATTTAACCCATTGTGTGCAAAAAAAGTACCGCTCAGAGGTAAAACTACCCAAGCTTCGTTCATAGAGACGGAGGTTGACTCAATCAGTAACGTGCCAGGTTCGTAATCTGCAGTTCCCAGGTTCGAGTCCCAGTCAACGTTGAGATTTACTTCCGCAAAATTCCCCTCCCTGCTTTCGGTCAGTAGGAGGTATCTATGGGCTTGGAAAGGTCGCCGTCCGTCGGATGGGATGTTAAGCAGTGGCCCCGTGTGCGGGATAGCCATACACTGTACAGTCGCTCAAAAAAGTATCCGAACACTATGGTTGATTACAGAATTCAGAAAAAATATCTGGCAACGATTTTTTTTTTAGAAATCAGTGATCTGGCAACCTTCGTGTCAGACACGAAAGTTGCCAGATCACTGTTTTCTAAAAAAAAATCGTTGCCAGATATTTTTTCTGAATTCTGTAATCAACCATAGTGTTCGGATACTTTTTTGAGCAACTGTAGGTGGTCATATTATTTTGATACTAGATCATGTGGGCTCACTCACGGAAATATTGAGCGTGTGCAGTTACCGTTCACAGCAAACTGGAGCGTATGCAGTAACTGCACACGCTCCAGTTTGCTGTGAACGGTAACTGGAGCGTGTACAGTTGCTGTACACGCTCCAGATATTTTTCCTGAATTCTGTAATCACGTGACACGAAGGTTGCCAGATCACTAATTTCTAAAAAAAAATCGTTGCCAGATATTTTTTCTGAATTCTGTAATCAACCACAGTGTTCGGATATTTTTTGAGCTACTGTACACATTAATGAATCCACTTGATGGCCTTGACAGTAGGATATTATCTGTCAACCCAACAGCTCTTCCAGTGGGTCCTCTTCCCAAACCTTCTCTGATCCCTTGGGGTCCTTGTGATCTGGCCATTTAGCTCACTGCGGGCAAAAATTGCCGCTCAGAGGTAAAACAACCCAACCTTTCTACTTGTTAAAACTACCAAGGAGTTCACGCCTTTCCCTTCCCCCACCCCCCTCATATCCAGCCAGCTACTATAAACATCTTTCAGCCATGATAAACTGCCTCTATACTGATTGGTAAGGTCATAATAGAAGCCAAGCAGTGAAAATTGGGATGCTTACATAAATGAACATACATACAAAAAGATCTACTTTTCCTCTAGCCAGTAGTACGTATATATGACGTCCCTAATGCGAAGCGAGAATGAGGAATATCATAAAAGGAAGAATGACATTGCAGACAACAGAAGATGAGCTGCCTCATCTTGTTACTTCTTTTGTCATCCTCTTCAGATCCTTCTGCAGACGAGTGGAACGGTCAGCGTGTAAATATCCCTGGCCTTATTAAGACATCACTGTTGACCGTCCGTTCTTATTATCACCTGCAGTCTCCTGTTACGGTTCCCTTGGCAACTGTCTCTATCATCTCGTAAGCCGCACCAAGATGTGCCGCATCCGATACGCAAGGTGGTACCAGTCGTCTCACGGTCCCATGGACTGTATAAAGATCCGTGAATAATCCACGTGGTGTTTATGTGCTTATTCCATCTGTCTTCATTGTGCCTCCTCATCTTATGATCTTCTTTTTGGCTCTCCATCCTCCGCTAGCCTGAGTGCAAAATGTAGGTTCAGGAAGCGAAGAGAATGAGAAGGTCATCAAAATGATGCGGGTACTTCACAAAAGGCGTCATCTTTTTGCTTTCGTTGTGATGGGTTTTCCTTGTTTGCTGTAATGGAAGCCACAAAGGAAATCTCAACTACTAAGGCATCGTACAGAAATAGAAGCTGTTTTTTATTTTGATTCTCCTGAGACAGAATGCTTTAGGGATGAACATTGGGCTTGCATTGAGTCGTGTTTTCCACCAGCAATTTCCCTGTAATAGTTCTCTGCAAAAAAGGAATTTTTCGTGTAGATTAGTTGATCGTACGAAAAATGAATGTTCTCAATCTTCGTTCAGTGGGAGGAGGATAGCTCAGTCGATAGGGATCCTAGTTCGAGTCCTCGATGTTCGCAATTAAGATTTCTTTAGTTTCCCCCCCCCCCGACCTCGGTAAGAAAGAAAACACTGATGGACTTAAAAAGACCGCCGTTCTTCAGAGGGGACGTTAAGCTGTTGGCCAGTGTGCAAGACAGCCATTTTGTGCACGTTAAAAAACTCACTGAACGGCCTTGACAGGAGGCTTCCATATCTTTTTCTATCCAGTTCTGAGTCCTTTATGAGACTGACCATTTACCCCAACTGTAAGCAAAAGAGGGGAGGCACGTGGGCAGCACGACAAGTTCGTGAACTGATATTACCAGGTTTGAGTCCCAACTGCGTTTGCTTTGCGAGTTTTCTCTGTAAGAAAGGGCACACCGATGGTTTTGCAACGACCGCCGTCCGTCATATGGGACTCTAAGCCGCGTCCCCTTTGTACAAGAGATTTGGGTTGTTTTACCTCTGAGCGGCACTTTTTTGCACACCATGGGTTAAGTGGCCAGGTCACAAGGACCCCGAAGGCTCAGAGAAGAATGGGGGAGGGGACCCACTGGAACAGCTGTTAGAAGACATATGGTAGCCTCCCGTCAAGGCCATCCAGCCTGTTCTTTCACGTGCACAGGTATGTCTCTCTCGCACACGGTGCCACGGCTTAACGTCCATCCGACCGACGGCTTAACATCCATCCTTCCCACGGTCAGTCCCTTACTGACCGTGGGAAGGGCGGTGAGTTTTGCGGAGATAAATCTCAACGCAGACCCAACTGGGACTCGAACCCGGGAACTGCAGATTACGAGCCTGGCGCGCTACCAACTGAACCACCCCCACCCCTTGTGCAAGAGATCCATACCCTACGCACATTAAAGGACACGCTGGATGACCGACGGGAAGCTGCCATCTGTCTCCTAACAAATGTGGATTCCTTTCCCCAACCTTCTCTGAGCCCTTGGGGTCTTGGTGACTCGACCATTCAGGCCATTGTATGTGAAGGAAAATACTTCTCAAAGCTAAAAACTATCTATCCAGTCAGAGATAAAGAAACCCAACTTTCCTAGCATATAAATAGATTTAAACGTTGAGCTTTCAAATTAAGCCGTGGCCCCGTGTGCGGGAGAGCCATACCCTGTGCACGTTAAAGAACACGCTGGATGGCCTTGACGGGAGGCTACCATCTGTCTCCCAACAGCTATTCCAGTGAGCCCCCTTCCCCCAACCTTCTCTGAGCCTTCGGGGTCCTTGTGAACTGGCCATTTAGTCCATGGTGTGCGAAAAAGTGCCGCTCAGAGGTCAAACAACCCAACCCAACCTCGGTCAGTAGGGGACACCGATGGGTTTGAGAAACAGCCGTCCGTCGGATGCGACGTTAAGCCGTGGCCCCGTGTGCGGCAGAGCCATGCCCTGTGCACATTCAAGAACACTCTGGATGGCCTTGACGGGAGACTACCATCTGTCTCCCAACAGCTGTTCCAATGGGTCCCCTCCCCCAACCTTCTCTGAGCCTTCGGGGTCCTTGTGACCTGGCCATTTAGCCCATGGTGTGCAAAAGAGTGACGCTCAGAGGTAAAACAACCCAACCCAACTTAGCTTCCAAAATGGCGTCGATGTGAGTCCACCCTCTCATCCACTCTTACTCTTTCCACCAAAGCTTGTTTCATCGATGCATTTGACACAGCCACTGACCTTTACCACACTTGTTGGATTTCAGCTTCAATTAATCCCCTCCACGTGGGCGCAAGCTCTCAATCCTCTTACGACTATTCAACCTCCTCATCGACCCAACTTGTGCTGTGGATGTCGATGGCTCTTTCGCAGCTGACGGATGACTTGTGCAGAGCTGCATCCGTCTATTCTGAGTGGCTGTACTGTGGAAATTAGAAGAGAATTCCTCGGGAACCATTACTGTTGGAATTAAATCGTAAATGATCAAGTTTTTACATTTTTGATGGCAGCAGAGGAACGAAATTTTTCAATGCAAGTGATTTATCGTAATCGAGTTCAGTTTTTTAGGGTGAAATTATCAGCGTCGGAAAAATGGGAATTGCAACTCGGAGTTGTTATGAGTTTGTTTCCGAAAGTGATGAAGACGAAAAAATGAACATAAATATGTTTGATTCTCAAGAAAATTCAAACTTTATTTTTAAGCTATATCAAGATTATGATAATTTAATCATTTAGACCAATAAATTTACTTTTTGACACCCTTCCCAAGTCCAGCCTGGCGCGCTCAGTCTGTAGCGTGCCAGGCTCGTAATCGCAGTTCCAAGGTTCGAGTCCCAACTAAGCCAGCGTTAAGATTTATCTCCAAGAAACTCCTTGACCTGACCTCGGCCAGCAAGGGGACCCGATGGATTCAGGAGGGCCATCGGGCATTGGATGGGACGTTTAGCCGTGACCTAGTGTGCCGGTTGAGTTGGGTTGTTTTACCTCTGAGCGGCACTTTTTTGCACACCATGGGCTAAATGGCCAGGTCGCAAGGACCCCGAAGGTTCAGAGAAGGTTGGGGGAGGGGACCCACTGGTACAGCTGTTGGAAGACAGATGGTATTCTCCCGTCAATGCCATCCAGCGTGTTCTTTAACTTGCACAGGGTATGGCTCTCCTGCACACGGGGCCACAGCTTAACGTCCTATCCGACGGACGGCGGCCTTTCCAAGCCCATCGGTGTCCCCTACTGACCGTGGGCAGGGCGGGGAATTTTGCGGAGATAAATCTGAACGCTGACCCAGCTGGGACTCGAACCTGGGAACTGCAGATTACGAGCCTGATACGCTGCAGACTGAGACATCCCCGCCTAGGTCACAAGGCTTAGAGAAGGTTATGGAAAGGGACCCACTGGACAATTGTTAGGAGTCAGATGGTAGACTCCCGTCAATGCCATCCAGCGTGTTCTTTAAAGTGCATGGGGTATGGCTGTCCAGCACAAAGAATCACGCTTAACGTCCCATCCGACTGACGGCGGCCTTTCCAAGCCTGTCGGTGTCCCCTACTGACCGAGGACAGGATGGTGAGTTTTGCGAAGTTAAATCTCAACGCTGGTCCAGGTGAGACTCGAACCTGGAAAATACAGATTACAAGCCTGGAGCTCTACCGACTGAGCCACCTCCGTCCCTGAAACGAGGTAATCAAGGAACTCGAATGTGGCTTTCCATTCTCATAACATGCAAGTGTGCCAATGCATTCCGTAATATAGTGTTTTTTTTATATTTTTCTCTACTAAAAAAAAATAAATAAATACCCCCTCAAGCAGCTGCTTGCCACAGAGGACTGACAGGAGCCTGTCAGTTTATATGCCACAGTAGAAGATCTGAAAGGATGGCAGGACCTCAGCAGAAAACAACACGAACATCCATGCCTTACCCGGGGCTCGAACTCAGGTCCCGTAGATCAGTAGCCAAGCGCGCTAACCACTCGGCCACCGGACGGCTAAAAAATAAATACCCCCTCAAGCAGCTGCTTGCCACAGAGGTCTGACAGGAGCCTGTCAGTTTATATGCCACAGTAGAAGATCTGAGAGGATGGCAGGACCTCAGCAGAAAACAACACGAACATCCATGCCTTACCCGGGGCTCGAACTCAGGTCCCGTAGATCAGTAGCCAAGCGCGCTAACCACTCGGCCACGGGACGGCTAAAAAATAAATACCCCCTCAAGCAGCTGCTTGCCACAGAGGTCTGACAGGAGCCTGTCAGTTTATATGCCACAGTAGAAGATCTGAGAGGATGGCAGGACCTCAGCAGAAAACAACACGAATATCCATGCTTTACCCGGGGCTCGAACTCAGGTCCCGTAGATCAGTAGCCAAGTGCGCTAACCACTCGGCCACGGGACGGCTAAAAAATAAATACCCCCTCATGCAGCTGCTTGCCACAGAGGTCTGACAGGAGCCTGTCAGTTTATATGCCACAGTAGAAGATCTGAGAGGATGGCAGGACCTCAGCAGAAAACAACACGAACATCCATGCCTTACCCGGGGCTCGAACTCAGGTCCCGTAGATCAGTAGCCAAGCGCGCTAACCACTCGGCCACGAGACGGCTAAAAAATAAATACCCCCTCAAGCAGCTGCTTGCCACAGAGGTCTGACAAGAGCCTGTCAGTTTATATGCCACAGTAGAAGATCTGAGAGGATGGCAGGACCTCAGCAGAAAACAACACGAACATCCATGCCTTACCCGGGGCTCGAACTCAGGTCCCGTAGATCAGTAGCCAAGCGCGCTAACCACTCGGCCACGGGACGGCTAAAAAATAAATACCCCCTCAAGCAGCTGCTTGCCACAGAGATCTGACAGGAGCCTGTCAGTTTATATGCCACAGTAGAAGATCTGAGAGGATGGCAGGACCTCAGCAGAAAACAACACGAACATCCATGCCTTACCCGGGGCTCGAACCCAGGTCCCGTAGATCAATAGCCAAGTGCGCTAACCACACCTTAAAAAAAATTAAGAATTTATATAGCTCTCTCACCTCCATACTCCGGGAAAAATTCACCTGACACTATTGTATTCAATTTAAAACATAGCTTTCGTAAATTTCAATATCTTTTGTCTTTCAACTTCCTATGTAAAATGGAGCGGGGCGTGTCTCAGTCGGTAGCGCGCCAGGCACGTAATCTGTAGTTCCCAGGTTCGAGTCCCAGCTGGATCAACGTTGAGATTTATCTCCGCCAAATTCCCCGCCCTGCCCACGGTCAGTAGGGGACACCGATCGCCTTGGAAAGGCCGTCATCCGTCGGATGGGACGTTAAGCCGTGGCCCCGTGTGTGGGAGAGCCATACCCTGTGCACGTTAAAGAACATGCTGTATGGCCTTGACGGGAGGCTACCATCTGCCTCCCAACAGCTGTTCCAGTGGGTCTCCTCCCACAAACTTCTCTGAGCCTTCGGGGTCCTTGTGACCTGGCCATTTAGCCCAAGGTGTGCAAAACATGGACTACATGGCCAGGTCACAAGGACCCCGAAGTCTCAGAGAAGTTGGGGGAGGGGACTTACTTGAACAGCTGTTAGGAAACAGATGGTAGCCTCCTGTCAAGACCATCCAGCGTGTTCTTTAAAAGTGCCGCTCAGAGGTAAAACAACCGAACCCAAATCCTACATAACGTATTTGCAATGTTCAGAGCGTCTTGAGTTTATAAAATGAATACGATCTTTTATAATAAGAACTAAATCATATTATCTTAGTAAATAGAATTTAATCGCTTTTAAACCGACACCGAGATCGGCTTTTTTCCTTTCTCCCATCAAACAGCTTGCTTTTCGTGTCCTCTGCTCTTCATTGAGTGACTTCTGCCCATAAGGTATTTAATAGGCGGTTACGGTCCTTTGCTATTTTTTTCTTCTCTTGCAGCGGAGAGGCCACCTGATTAATCGCTTAACAATCTTTCAGCTGTCCGACCACAGCAACTTCGTGGAGGACTGGACCTTCGTAATTGATGGAGGAGAATCAGTACCTGGCAGATGGCGGATGGATGTGCAGGGTCACATACTCCACTGCCTAGCAGTGGGGGGGGCATCAAACCGTGACCGCAACCTAATGACGTCATCGGGAGTAGTTGGCGGAATGCAACGGTAGAAAGTTTGGATGTGGTTTTTATTCATAGTTAAAAAATGTTATCGATTTTAATTTTCTTTACATTTTCTGTATTTATTAAAAAAAAGAGATGGTGTTTGAAAAATTTTTCCCGGAAATATATTTATTGCTAAAAAAAAAAGCATTAGGACTTAGTGCTCTCTAACTTTGAAAATAAGTTTTTCACTAGAAAAAGGAAATAGAAATCAGGTCCATCTTTTGGCACAGGCAAATTAGGGAAATGCTGGGGTCCAGGATTTTTGGGATCCATTTTCATTTCTACATATCGTGAAGAGCGTAGGCGGGGGGGTGGATATTTTACTTTTGTCTGGGGGCCCAGGTAACGCTTAAGATGACCCTGATAGAAATATGTTTGAAATAACAATCAAATTTCGCCAAATATTGATTTTAACATTATTCATCATTGTCGTCAACACTATCGTTGTTATTATTATTATTTTGAAGTCGTTCTTATATATTTTCTTATCCTTTCTCTAATCTAAGGGTTCTGAACGTGGGGTACGCGGTAAAAAATTTTGGGGTACGCCGTGAGAGCTCAAAAGTCGTTAGATACACAGTCGTATCAAAATAATATGACCACCTACCATACATACACTACGGTAGGTGGTCATATTATTCTGATGCGACAGTGTATATGTTATATATATATATATGTTTCATTTTATTACCATTGTTATACTATAACTATAGTTTTATCTATCTATACAAGGGGTACGCCAGTTACATACACATTTCCAAGAGGTACGTGAAGCAAAAAAGATTCAGAACCACTGATATATATGTTTTATTTTATTCCCATTGTTATACTATAACTATAGTTTTATCTATCTATACAAGGGGTACGCCAGTTACATACACATTTCCAGGGGGTACGTGAAGCATAAAAGGTTGAGAACCACTGATATATATGTTTTATTTTATTCCCATTGTTATACTATAACTATAGTTTTATCTATCTATACAAGGGGTACGACAGTTACATACACATTTCCAGGGGGTACGTGAAGCATAAAAGGTTGAGAACCACTGATATATATGTTTTATTTTATTCCCATTGTTATACTATAACTATAGTTTTATCTATCTATACAAGGGGTACGCCAGTTACATACACATTTCCAGGGGGTACGTGAAGCATAAAAGGTTGAGAACCACTGATATATATGTTTTATTTTATTCCCATTGTTATACTATAACTATAGTTTTATCTATCTATACAAGGGGTACGACAGTTACATACACATTTCCAGGGGGTACGTGAAGCATAAAAGGTTGAGAACCACTGATATATATGTTTTATTTTATTCCCATTGTTATACTATAACTATAGTTTTATCTATCTATACAAGGGGTACGCCAGTTACATACACATTTCCAGGGGGTACGTGAAGCATAAAAGGTTGAGAACCACTGATATATATGTTTTATTTTATTCCCATTGTTATACTATAACTATAGTTTTATCTATCTATACAAGGGGTACGCCAGTTACATACACATTTCCAGGGGATACGTGAAGCATAAAAGGTTGAGAACCACTGATATATATGTTTCATTTTATTCCCATTGTTATACTATAACTATAGTTTTATCTATCTACAGGGTGATTCAAAACTTATCGTTCAAATTTCGTGGGGAGGTAGGGAATACGTCAGGAAACCGATTTCACATAGGAAAGTATGTCCGCAAATGTACGCATGCGTATGTAGAGGGCGCTGTGTGTACCCAACCAGTGTACAGCTGGTCAGGCGTTTTTGAAAATGTTCGGCGGTCAATGCAACGGCGCTGTGAATCCTGTGTCCGTGTAAATGGTCGCAATTTTGAGCACCTACTGTGAACCTGTACTTTACCTTGTTGGAATAAAAGTCACATTCGTTACCACTTAACTGTACTGTTTCCTTGTGTTCACTTTACTTGTCCATTGTTCATGTAGATGACGTTTGCGGACATACTTTCCTATGTGAAATTGGTTTCCTGACGTATTCCCTACCTCCCCACGAAATTTGAACGATAAGTTTTGAATCACCCTGTATACAAGATTTACTCCAGTTACATACACATTTCCAGGGGGTACGTGAAGCATAAAAGGTTGAGAACCACTGATATATATGTTTTATTTTATTCCCATTGTTATACTATAACTATAGTTTTATCTATCTATACAAGGGGTACGCCAGTTACATACACATTTCCAGGGGATACGTGAAGCATAAAAGGTTGAGAACCACTGATATATATGTTTCATTTTATTCCCATTGTTATACTATAACTATAGTTTTATCTATCTACAGGGTGATTCAAAACTTATCGTTCAAATTTCGTGGGGAGGTAGGGAATACGTCAGGAAACCGATTTCACATAGGAAAGTATGTCCGCAAATGTACGCATGCGTATGTAGAGGGCGCTGTGTGTACCCAACCAGTGTACAGCTGGTCAGGCGTTTTTGAAAATGTTCGGCGGTCAATGCAACGGCGCTGTGAATCCTGTGTCCGTGTAAATGGTCGCAATTTTGAGCACCTACTGTGAACCTGTACTTTACCTTGTTGGAATAAAAGTCACATTCGTTACCACTTAACTGTACTGTTTCCTTGTGTTCACTTTACTTGTCCATTGTTCATGTAGATGACGTTTGCGGACATACTTTCCTATGTGAAATTGGTTTCCTGACGTATTCCCTACCTCCCCACGAAATTTGAACGATAAGTTTTGAATCACCCTGTATACAAGATTTACTCCAGTTACATACACATTTCCAGGGGGTACGTGAAGCATAAAAGGTTGAGAACCACTGATATATATGTTTTATTTTATTCCCATTGTTATACTATAACTATAGTTTTATCTATCTATACAAGGGGTACGACAGATACGCACACATTTCCAGGGAGTACGTGAAGCATAAGAGGTTAAGTACCACTGATATATATGTTTTATTTTATTCCCATTGTTATACTATAACTATAGTTTTATCTATCTATACAAGAGGTATTCCAGTTACATACACATTTCCAGGGGGTACGTGAAGCGTAAAAGGTTGAGAACCACTGATATATATGTTTTATTTTATTCCCATTGTTATACTATAACTATAGTTTTATCTATCTATACAAGAGGTATTCCAGTTACATACACATTTCCAGGGGGTACGTGAAGCATAAGAGGTTAAGTACCACTGATATATATGTTTTATTTTATTCCTATTGTTATACTATAACTATAGTTTTATCGTTCTATACAAGGAGTACGCCAGTTACATACACATTTCCAGGGAGTACGTGAAGCATAAAAGGTTGAGAACCACTGATATATATGTTTTATTTTATTCCCATTGTCATACTATAACTATAGTTTTATCTATCTATACAAGAGGTATTCCAGTTACATACACATTTCCAGGGGGTACGTGAAGCGTAAAAGGTTGAGAACCACTGATATATATGTTTTATTCCCATTGTTATACTATAACTATAGTTTTATCTATCTATACAAGAGGTATTCCAGTTACATACACATTTCCAGGGGGTACGTGAAGCATAAGAGGTTAAGTACCACTGATATATATGTTTTATTTTATTCCCATTGTTATACTATAACTATAGTTTTATCGTTCTATACAAGGAGTACGCCAGTTACATACACATTTCCAGGGAGTACGTGAAGCATAAAAGGTTGAGAACCACTGATATATGTGTTTTATTTTATTCCCATTGTTATACTATAACTATAGTTTTATCTATCTATACAAGAGGTATTCCAGTTACATACACATTTCCAGGGGGTACGTGAAGCATAAGAGGTTAAGTACCACTGATATATATGTTTTATTTTATTCCTATTGTTATACTATAACTATAGTTTTATCGTTCTATACAAGGAGTACGCCAGTTACATACACATTTCCAGGGAGTACGTGAAGCATAAAAGGTTGAGAACCACTGATATATATGTTTTATTTTATTCCCATTGTCATACTATAACTATAGTTTTATCTATCTATACAAGAGGTATTCCAGTTACATACACATTTCCAGGGGGTACGTGAAGCGTAAAAGGTTGAGAACCACTGATATATATGTTTTATTCCCATTGTTATACTATAACTATAGTTTTATCTATCTATACAAGAGGTATTCCAGTTACATACACATTTCCAGGGGGTACGTGAAGCATAAGAGGTTAAGTACCACTGATATATATGTTTTATTTTATTCCCATTGTTATACTATAACTATAGTTTTATCGTTCTATACAAGGAGTACGCCAGTTACATACACATTTCCAGGGAGTACGTGAAGCATAAAAGGTTGAGAACCACTGATATATATGTTTTATTTTATTCCCATTGTTATACTATAACTATAGTTTTATCTATCTATACAAGAGGTACTCCAGTTACATACACATTTCCAGAGGGTACGTGAAGCGTAAAAGGTTGAGAACCACTGATATATATGTTTTTTTTTATTCCCATTGTTATACTATAACTATAGTTTTATCTATCTATACAAGAGGTACTCCAGTTGCATACACATTTCCAGGGGGTACGTGAAGCGTAAAAGGTTGAGAACCACTGATATATATGTTTTTTTTTATTCCCATTGTTATACTATAACTATAGTTTTATCTATCTATACAAGAGGTATTCCAGTTACATACACATTTCCAGGGGGTACGTGAAGCGTAAAAGGTTGAGAACCACTGATATATATGTTTTATTTTATTCCCATTGTTATACTATAACTATAGTTTTATCTATCTATACAAGAGGTACTCCACTTACATACACATTTCCAGGGGGTACGTGAAGAGTAAAAGGTTGAGAACCACTGATATATATGTTTTATTTTATTCCCATTGTTATACTATAACTATAGTTTTATCTAACTATACAAGAGGTACTCCAGTTACATACACATTTCCAGAGGGTACGTGAAGCGTAAAAGGTTGAGAACCACTGATATATATGTTTTTTTTTATTCCCATTGTTATACTATAACTATAGTTTTATCTATCTATACAAGAGGTACTCCAGTTACATACACATTTCCAGAGGGTACGTGAAGCGTAAAAGGTTGAGAACCACTGATATATATGTTTTATTTTATTCCCATTGTTATACTATAACTATAGTTTTATCTATCTATACAAGAGGTACTCCAGTTACATACACATTTCCAGGGAGTACGTGAAGCATAAAAGGTTGAGAACCACTGATATATATGTTTTATTTTATTCCCATTGTTATACTATAACTATAGTTTTATCTATCTATACAAGGGGTACACCAGTTATATACACATTTCCAGGGGGTACGTGAAGCGTAAAAGGTTGAGAACCACTGATATATATGTTTTATTTTATTCCCATTGTTATACTATAACTATAGTTTTATCTATCTATACAAGAGGTATTCCAGTTACATACACATTTCCAGAGGGTACGTGAAGCGTAAAAGGTTGAGAACCACTGATATATATGTTTTATTCCCATTGTTATACTATAACTATAGTTTTATCTATCTATACAAGAGGTATTCCAGTTACATACACATTTCCAGGGGGTACGTGAAGCGTAAAAAGGTTGAGAACCACTGATATATATGTTTTTTTTTATTCCCATTGTTATACTATAACTATAGTTTTATCTATCTATACAAGAGGTACTCCAGTTACATACACATTTCCAGGGGGTACGTGAAGCGTAAAAGGTTGAGAACCACTGATATATATTTTTATTTTATTCCCATTGTTATACTATAACTATAGTTTTATCTATCTATACAAGGGGTATTCCAGTTACATACACATTTCCAGGGGGTACGTGAAGCGTAAAAGGTTGAGAACCACTGACATATATGTTTTATTTTATTCCCATTGTTATACTATAACTATAGTTTTATCTATCTATACAAGAGGTATTCCAGTTACATACACATTTCCAGGGGGTACGTGAAGCGTAAAAGGTTGAGAACCACTGATATATATATATGTTTTATTTTATTCCCATTGTTATACTATAACTATAGTTTTATCTATCTATACAAGAGGTATTCCAGTTACATACACATTTCCAGGGGGTACGTGAAGCGTAAAAGGTTGAGAACCACTGATATATATGTTTTATTTTATTCCCATTGTTATACTATAACTATAGTTTTATCTATCTATACAAGAGGTATTCCAGTTACATACACATTTCCAGGGGGTACGTGAAGCGTAAAAGGTTGAGAACCACTGATATATATGTTTTATTTTATTCCCATTGTTATACTATAACTATAGTTTTATCTATCTATACAAGAGGTATTCCAGTTACATACACATTTCCAGGGGGTACGTGAAGCGTAAAAAGTTGAGAACCACTGATATATATGTTTTATTTTATTCCCATTGTTATACTATAACTATAGTTTTATCTATCTATACAAGGGGTACACCAGTTATATACACATTTCCAGAGGGTACGTGAAGCGTAAAAGGTTGAGAACCACTGATATATATGTTTTATTTTATTCCCATTGTTATACTATAACTATAGTTTTATCTATCTATACAAGAGGTATTCCAGTTACATACACATTTCCAGGGGGTACGTGAAGCGTAAAAGGTTGAGAACCACTGATATATATGTTTTATTTTATTCCCATTGTTATACTATAACTATAGTTTTATCTATCTATACAAGGGGTACGCCAGTTACATACACATTTCCAAGAGGTACGTGAAGCAAAAAAGATTCAGAACCACTGATATATATGTTTTATTTTATTCCCATTGTTATACTATAACTATAGTTTTATCTATCTATACAAGAGGTATTCCAGTTACATACACATTTCCAGGGGGTACGTGAAGCGTAAAAGGTTGAGAACCACTGATATATATGTTTTATTTTATTCCCATTGTTATACTATAACTATAGTTTTATCTATCTATACAAGAGGTATTCCAGTTACATACACATTTCCAGGGGGTACGTGAAGCGTAAAAGGTTGAGAACCACTGACATATATGTTTTATTTTATTCCCATTGTTATACTATAACTATAGTTTTATCTATCTATACAAGAGGTACTCCAGTTACATACACATTTCCAGGGGGTACGTGAAGCGTAAAAGGTTGAGAACCACTGATATATATGTTTTATTTTATTCCCATTGTTATACTATAACTATAGTTTTATCTATCTATACAAGAGGTATTCCAGTTACATACACATTTCCAGGGGGTACGTGAAGCGTAAAAGGTTGAGAACCACTGATATATATGTTTTATTTTATTCCCATTGTTATACTATAACTATAGTTTTATCTATCTATACAAGAGGTATTCCAGTTACATACACATTTCCAGGGGTTACGTGAAGCGTAAAAGGTTGAGAACCACTGATATATATGTTTTATTTTATTCCCATTGTTATACTATAACTATAGTTTTATCTATCTATACAAGAGGTATTCCAGTTACATACACATTTCCAGGGGGTACGTGAAGCGTAAAAGGTTGAGAACCACTGACATATATGTTTTATTTTATTCCCATTGTTATACTATAACTATAGTTTTATCTATCTATACAAGAGGTATTCCAGTTACATACACATTTCCAGGGGGTACGTGAAGCGTAAAAGGTTGAGAACCACTGATATATATGTTTTATTTTATTCCCATTGTTATACTATAACTATAGTTTTATCTATCTATACAAGAGGTTTTCCAGTTACATACACATTTCCAGGGGGTACGTGAAGCGTAAAAGGTTGAGAACCACTGATATATATGTTTTATTTTATTCCCATTGTTATACTATAACTATAGTTTTATCTATCTATACAAGAGGTATTCCAGTTACATACACATTTCCAGGGGGTACGTGAAGCGTAAAAGGTTGAGAACCACTGATATATATGTTTTATTTTATTCCCATTGTTATACTATAACTATAGTTTTATCTATCTATACAAGAGGTATTCCAGTTACATACACATTTCCAGAGGGTACGTGAAGCGTAAAAGGTTGAGAACCACTGATATATATGTTTTATTTTATTCCCATTGTTATACTATAACTATAGTTTTATCTATCTATACAAGAGGTATTCCAGTTACATACACATTTCCAGGGGGTACGTGAAGCGTAAAAGGTTGAGAACCACTGATATATATGTTTTATTTTATTCCCATTGTTATACTATAACTATAGTTTTATCTATCTATACAAGGGGTACACCAGTTATATACACATTTCCAGGGGGTACGTGAAGCGTAAAAGGTTGAGAACCACTGATATATATGTTTTATTTTATTCCCATTGTTATACTATAACTATAGTTTTATCTATCTATACAAGAGGTATTCCAGTTACATACACATTTCCAGGGGGTACGTGAAGCGTAAAAGGTTGAAAACCACTGCTCTAGTCTTTCAACTTTTTATGCTATAAGTGTATTTTATTATTTTTTATAATTTACATATATTTAAGTATTATATTATAAGTAATAATAATAAACTAAAACACGCAAATTAAATTTTACATTAACTTCTCTAAAACGGTAGTTACATAAAAAAATAATTTCATTGTACATTTATTTTACCACAACCAATGCAAAATGTTATGAAAAATTATACTAAAATATTAACACAAATTAGCTTTTTCAAGCACAAAACATTTAGTAGTAATGTCTGCAAATATATACATTTAACAATATTCTTTGTACGCAAAAGTAACTAAGACCCGCATGTTGGTTATTTAATATATAGTTATGGAAGTTACTTCCTAGGGCGTACAGTCGCTCAAAAAAATATCCGAACGCTATGGTTGATTACAGAATTTAGAAAAAATATCTGGCAACGTTTTTTTTTCAGAAATTAGTGATCTGGCAACCTTCGTGTCATGTGATTACATAATTCAGGAAAAATATCTGGAGCGTGTACAGCAACTGTACACGCTCCAGTTACCGTTCACAGCAAACTTGTGCGTGTGCAGTTACTGCACACGCTCCAGTTTGCTGTGAACGGTAACTGCACACGCTCAATATTTCCATGAGTGAGCCCACACGATCTACTATCAAAATAATATGACCACCTACAGTCGCTCAAAAAAGTATCCGAACATTATTGTTGATTACAGAATTCAGAAGAAATATCTGGCAACGATTTTTTTAGAAATTAGTGATCTGGCAACCTTCGTGTCACGTGACATGAAGGTTGCTAGATCACTTTAATGCATAGTATATGTATATGCCAGATTACTTTAATACACAGTATACGTATATACATATATTGATTCTCGGTCGTAACTAAGGGGGGGGGGACAAGGAACCATGCCCCCTGAGCACATTAGCCCCCACAACTACAATATCCAGAATATATATCCATAAGATATCTAACATAACCAGTGGAAATCCAGTGGTCTTCTTGGATATATTCTGGATATTATGATTGTGTGAGAGTAAGAGTAACGGAGGCAAAAAATTACAAAACTTGTGCATAGTTCTATCATTTTTCAAGAATTTTTTTAAAGATCTTTAAAATAGAGTGAGAAATGCCACACTGCAATAGAAATCATGTCTCTTAGCGCACTCTAAAATTTCTCCGGCTTCATTGCGTCCTTTATTCTTTTCTAGATCCTGGGCTGTATAGATTGATAGAGACTACTAGAAAGTTTAATATCCATCACACTTTTTTTTTTTATTCTTAATGTAATTAACGTTTTACAGCATTTTTATACGAATTTGGTTTGACTTATTTAAAGATTTGGTTTGAGAGTGTTACAGACAGATGGCAGCACTATATAACATATATAACATGGAGGCCTACCTCCATGATATATAATGCTTCGAAATTGCTGACTGAAGAAATAGTCACAGGTGTACAGTGATGTATCGTATATGTGGGTGACACCAGTGCCGGCCCAAGGGTACCGCTGCCCGGCCATGTGCTTAGGGGCGCCATCAAAGATCTTCCAAAGAAAAAGTGAAAATAATAAATAAAATATTTTTTTCAATCTGACGTTTTTAAGATGGAAAAACAGCAGGTTCATGTATATACCGTATTTGCCGGCGTATAAGACGCACCCCCTTTTTTAGACACATTTTTAAGGGAAAAAAATTTTCCACATTGTTTCATGAATTTCCATAAAGGTTTACCGTACTCATTTTATAGTTATTTATGTATACAAAAAATGTAACTAGGGAACATTGTAGTTAGGTACCTTTTAATGTTCATCCTCAAAACCCAGAAATTCATCTCCAGAACTAAATGAAAAACCACTTGAAGCCTCTTTTTCAGAAACTGAGTCTTCGTATTACAAATCATCCTCTGTGTCATCAAGTGAGTTACTAATACCACATTTCTTAAATGACTTTACAACTGTCTCATGTTTCACAGCATTCCATGAAGTTTTGACCCATTCACAAATCTGAAAAATGCTAGGTCTCTTCCTTCTTCCTGATGGTGTCACTTCAAAATCTGTAGACTGCATCCAACTGTTCCATTTCTCCTTCATGAGTCCTTTAAATGGTTTATTAATGCAGACATCTAAAGGTAGAAGCTGGAAACGATTTATTTGAAACCACTCTTTCACAAAAGGACAAAATGCAAAAGAATACTTATATATGTATATTAACATAAACCAAAAGTTTTAGACTGAAATTTCAACTCATAATTTTGATTACCGGCGCATAAGACGTACCCCATATTTTAGGCGTATTTTGAGGGGAAAAGAGTGCGTCCTATACACCGGCAAATACGGTACAGTGGACCTTCATTATAGCGCTACTCGCTATACTGCGCACTCGGTTATAGCGCGGGCGATGTTCGCGATAAGTTCAAACATGTTTATACAGGTCCGTGCGGCGTTAGTGAGTATCGCATTTTATTGTTACTGCGTATTGAGTAATTGTGTATGCATTGAGTTCCTGCATGTATTTTGAATAGTGTTTAATTATTGTATGCATGATGAGTAAAAGAAAAGCTTACAGTGTGAAATTTATTGTGTCGCCACCGCGCAGCTCGGTATAACGCGGTTCACCTTATAACGCGAGTGTTGTTTCCCGCCCGACATGCGCGTTATATCGGGGGTCCACTGTATATAGTGAGTGTGTGTGTGTCACTTTTAACGACACGCAAAGATGCTCGGTTGCCAAATCTCTAGTGTAAGTTCACGCTGAGTTTATTATTGATATTGGCGTTACTGTACGATACGTTTTCCCACCAGAAAGGCAACAAAGTATCTGTTCAGTATCTTCTCAGACGTCAAAGTGACAGCTGTCAATTTTTCTTTTGTTTCTGAGATTGTTCTTGTGTTTTTTGTTTTCTGCCATTTATAATAATATACCGTAGTGTTTTTATTTGTTTTCTTTAGACATTTTCGATTTATTTTATGTTTTCCTACTCCTAAAATTAGGAAATGCCTCCAAAAAAGTTATCCGGCTATGAAAACAGAAAAAGACGTCTTCAACAAGAAGAAGCAGTCAAGAAACACCCAAAGGTATCGAGTTTTTTCAATCCTAAGTCAAACAGTGGGAACAATGCAGGCTCAACTTCTTCAGCTATATATATCTGTCCAGATTTATCATCTATTGATTGTGAAGTCAAACCCACTGAAGATACTGTACTTTCCGAAGAAAAGAACAACTGCATACATGAATTAAAATATCAGGATCACAACTGTAATGCGGTTGAAGACTTAGTCTTAGGCAATAATGTCATACTCACAGCAGGGAATACTGGGAATGTTGAAAGTAAATTTGAAAACTTAACCAAAATAAATGTCAAGTACAATGATCCAGCACAATGACCAGATGAATTATCAATAGCAGAAAGTGATCACATCATTATGAATGGGCCACATCCTATTAATAACACAGTACAGTTTTCCAAAAGATGCAAATAAATGTAGTTTCTATGTTACAATCATGTATAGGAAAATAAACAATGGTGAGAATTTTCTTAGAAGGTGGCTTATTTATTCAGAAAGCACCAATAAAATTTATTGCTTTTGTTGCAAAATTTTTGGCTTCTCCAGTAAGCCAATGTTAGGAAAATCTGGAATTAATGACTGGAAGCATGCTCATGAATACTTACAGTCACATGAAAATTCAGTACATCACCTGGAATGTCTAAAGAAATGGTTTGAAACATCACTGCGATTACAGAATAATAAAACAATTGATAAGGAGCTTCAGTCACAAGTGGAAAAAGAACGAGAGCATTGGTACAAAGTTTTAGAACGTTTAATGAGCATCACTCAGTATTTAGCTGAACGCAATTTGGCTTTCAGAGGAACTTCAGACACATTATTTACACCACACAATGGGAATTTTTTAGGTCTTGTTGAGTTACTTGGAAAATTTGATTTAACAATGAGTGAACATTTACGTCGGGTTGTGTTTAAAGAAACTCACGCTCACTATTGTGGAAAAAATGTTCAGAACGAAATAATCAATTTGTTGGGAAATTCTGTTCAGGAAAATATATTTAACCGAGCAAAAGCAGCCAAATATTTTAGTCTTATTTTAGACTGTACGTCAGATATAAGTCATGTGGAGCAGCTTTCATTTACAATACGATTTTTAGATGTAGAAGACATTGCAAAAAATTAACATTTTGTTAGCTGTAAACCTGTTATAGAAACTACAGGTCAAGGATTATAAGAAAGTATACTTGATTTTCTGAGAGAGAGCAACCTAGACTTACATAACTGCAGAGGCTAGGGCTACGATAATGGTTCAAATATGAAAAGAAAAAATAAAGGGGGTTCAGGCACGGATCATGAGAGAAAATCCACGGGCCATGTGGATGTCATAGCCTAAACTTAGTGGTTGGTGACAGTGCAACAAGTTGCCTGGAATCCACTTCTTTTTTTGGTACTGTCCAGCGCATATATATTTTCTTTTCTGCCTCTCCTGGGCGATGGCATGCATTGAAAAAACATGTTAACTGCCTCACTGCAAAACCTTTATGCGAGAGTAGATGGGAGTGCAGAATAGAATGTGTCAAAGCCATTAAATATGAAATCACGGGAATTCGAGAAGCTCTTTATGAACTTTCAGAAATGCCTGCGTCTGACCCTGTAGTGCGACATGAAGCAGAGACTCTTGTAACACAAATAGAAGATTACGGTTTTCCAGTGATGATAAATGTCTGGTATGATGTCTCAGGCAGGGTAAATGTTGTCAGCAAAACTATGCAGAACACCTCTGTGGAACTATCTACTGCAGTTACTAATGAATAGTGTCACTGATTACTTAATTGATTATCGTGCAAATGGATATGAAAAAGCACTAGAGGCAGCAAAAGAATTAGCTACAGAATTAGATGTAGAGCCCATTTTTAGAAGTAAAAGAATAAGCAGAAGTTGTTGGGTTGTTTTACCTCTGAGCGGCACTTTTTTGCACACCATAGGCTAAATGGCCAGGTCACATGGACCCCGAAGGCTCAGAGAAGGTTGGGGGAGGAGACCCATTGGAACAGCTGTTGGGAGACAGATGGTAGCCTCCCGTCAAGGCCATCCAGCGTGTTCTTTAACGTGCAAAGGGTATGGCTCTTCCGCACACGGGGCCGCGGCTTAATGTCCCATCCGACGGACGGCGGCCTTTCCAAGCCCATCGGTGTCCCCTACTGACCGTGGGCAGGGCGGTGAATTTTGCAGAGATAAATCTCAACGCTGACCCAGCTGGGACTCGAACCTGGGAACTACAGATTATGGCGCGCTACCGACTGAGCCACCCCAATCTGGATGAAGACTGTAAATGAGTTAATTTAAAATGTGTGGGGTAATAGGGGGAGGTAATCGGAAGAATGTCAGACTCATAATCACCTGTTTCCCAGGTCCAAGTCACACCTGGGTCAGTGTTTGAGGTTTATCTCTTCTAAATCCCCACCCTGCCCTCGGTCAGATTGGACTAAATCCTTACTGACCAATAGACTTGGGATAAGTCTGCCGTCCGTCCGATTGGACGGTAAACCGATTAGACTACCGTCTTTCCCCGAAAATAAGACCGGGTCTTTTATTAATTTTTGCTCCAAAAGACGCATTATGGCTTATTTTCAGAGGATGTCTTATTTTTTCATGCACAAAGATCTGCATTTATTCACGTACAAAAATCTACATTAATTCAAATACAGTCACGTCATCTTCCTCTGGAACATCATCATCACTCTCCAAATCCCGACTTCCGCCCTGAATTTCCTGCGACTCCATTTCCTGTAGAACCATTGCCCAATCTCTCATGTCCAGCAATAGATTATAATTAGGTATTTACAAATACTTAATTATAATTTATATTATCATTTGTTTTAAGTATTAATGTCAATAATATTATTTATTTATATTTAATTATATATTAATATTATTATTTTATAATTCAATACGTCCATCGTGTGACGTAACGGACGTACTAAATGTGTCCGTCTGGCTGACAATCTTAACTGGGGCTTATATTTGGGGAGGGCTTATATTACGAGCATCCTGAAAAATCATGCTAGGGATTATTTTCCGGTTTGGTCCTATTTTCGGGGAAATATGGTATGTGCAGGAGAACCATAACCTGGGGGGTAGGGGGGGGGGGCTCAGTCAGCAGCGCGCCACTCTCGTAATCGGCAGTTCCCAGGTTCGAGTCCCATCTGGGTCAGCGATGAGATTTATCTCCGCAAAATTCCCCGCCCTGCCCACGGTCAATAGGGGACACCGATGGGCTTGGAAAGGCCGCCGCCGTCGGATGGGACGTTAAGCGCCGTGTGCGGGAGAGCCATACCCTGTGCACATTAAAGAACACACTGGATGGTCTTGACGGGAGGCTACCATGTCTCCCAACAGCTGTTCCAGTGAGTCTCCTCCCCCAACCTTCTCTGAGTCTTCGGGGTCCTTGTGACCTGGCCATTTAGCCCATGGTGTGCAAAAAAGTGCCGCTCAGAGGTAAAACAACACAAAAACAACCATACCCTGTGCACGTTAAAGAACACTTCGATGGCCCTGATGGGATGCTTATCCCCCATCTCCTAACAGCTCTCTAGTTAGTCCTGTTCCCTCAACCTTCTCTGAGCCCTTGGGGAACCTCATGACCTGACCATTTAGTCCATTGTGTGCAAAAGAAGTGCCACTCAAAGGGTAGTAAAACAACCGAACTCATATTAATGATGAAAAGAGGAGCTGCCGAAAGATTTATACTTCGAGGGCTCTCGAGAAAGAATGAGACTTCGTGGTTTGTCCATGGCACCGAAAAGATTAGGAACACTCGGGCCAAGCATGAGGCCCTAGGATACAGCTTAGGGCATGTCGCGCAAACTGTGTGCCGCGAGAAATTCCAAGTGTGCCGCGAGAGATTTTCAAATTGACACTAGATATTCCAAAGATTTCATTTTGACTTGACTTGTGTTATCGAAGTGCTTTAATATCGACGTGCTATCGACGTTCTTTAATAAAAATCTTTCAGATTTTATCAACTGGGATCTTGTAAGTATTTATCAAGCTTTTTCCAAATTTTGGTATTAATTTTTGATTATTTCAAGCCATAGAATGGACAAATATTTAAAACAAACACCGAGTTATGATTAATTACATTTATTATTATATTTATTTTAAATAAAATGCATTTAACGAAACTTCAATTTTCCTCTTTTTACGTAACCATCAAAAATTCTTTTTTAGGTGTGCCGCGGGAAAAAAATTTGCTTCAGTGTGCCGCGGGAAAAAATTTGATTCAGTGTGCCGCGGGAAAAAAATTTGATTCAGTGTGCCGCGGGAAAAAAATTAGATTCAGTGTGCCGCGGAAAAAAATTTGATTCAGTGTGCCGCGGAAAAAAAATTTGATTCAGTGTGCCGCGGAAAAAAAATTTGATTCAGTGTGCCGCAGAGTAAAAAAGTTTGCGAGACACTGGCTTAGGGTCTCAAAAATAATGCATTTCAATTTTCATTCGAGGAGAATAACTTCTAAGTTAAACACACCAGAAAGTCGTTTTAATCAGTTCGATTTCAATCCAATCACTTACCCCTTTTGGAGCAGATGTGGCTCAGTCGCTGGCGCGCCAGGCTCGTGATCCGCTTTTCTCAAGTTCAATATCAGCTTGGTCATCATTGAGATTTATCTCCGCAAAACTCTGTCATGGTTCAATAGGGGACATCGATGGGCTTGGAAAGGACGCTATCCATCGGATGAGACGATTAAGCCGTGGCCCCGTGTGCGGGAGACCCCTACCCTGTGCATGTTAAAGAATACACTGGATGGCCTTGACGGGGGGGTCTTCCGTCTGTCTCTTAACAGTTGTATTCCCCGCCCTGCCCACGGTCAGTAGGGGCTTGGACCGATGGGCTTGGAAAGGCCACCGTCCGTTGGATGGGACGTTAAGCTGTGGCCACGTATGCGGGAGAGACATACCCTGTGCACGTTAAAGAACACGCTGGATGGTCTTGATGGGAGGCTACCATCTGTCTCCCAGCAGCTGTTCCAGTGGGTCCCCTCCAGCAACCCTCTCTGAGCCTTTGGGGTCCATGTGACCTGGCCATTTAGCCCATGGTGTGCAAAAAAGTGCCGCTCAGAGGTAAAACAACCCAATCCAACCCTAACAGTTGTCCAGTAGGACCCCTCCCCCAACCTTCTCTGAGTCCTCGGGATTCTTGTGACCTGGCCATTTAGCCAATGGTGGGATTCAGAAATTTTTACAACCGATTCTCTCTCACTTTACCGCCCTTTCATAGTAAAAAATAAAAACCAAAAATATTTCATTGAAATATAAATTGATAAATTTTATTGAAATATAAATAAATAATATTTATTGAAATAGTGCGAGCAATAATTGCGACCCGGAAGGTGAATAATAGCCTATCAGAAAGAATCTATGAACGGGTTCGTACGAACCGGTATGAACCGGCTGAATCCCCCCATTTTTTTTTCACCCACATTTATCCATTGTGTGCAAAAAAATTGCTTCTCAGAGACAAAACAAGCAACGTTGCATTCAATCACATTTATCAGAATGCAAAAAAAAAGGTTAACAATATATAATTATTTATTAATTGCAATAATGTTATAAATAATTATATAATTTGTTACTAAAATCATAACTAAGTTTAGTATTTTTAGATAAGTAAGCAAAAGTTCGCATTGAATGTCACAAAATGTTGCAAGTACCCCACTTTTGTATCAGCCATTATTTTAAAAAAAATTATAATTGCACACCTCTTCTTCCATGTGCTGCCCTCTGTTGCCAAAATATGTATTCAAATATTTTACCAATGTCCTTTTCCACTAATTCGCTTTCCACATTTTTCTCTGAAGGAAAGGATCTAGAAATAAAATATTAGAGGTTTGGGTAGAGGTGTGAGGGGGCCAAAGGACTGAATGGAGGCGAAAAAGAACTGGTTATTTTTTACAATCCGTTTCACTGCTCTTTTCAAAGAAATGTGTTTCCAAAATATGTGCAGTACATATTTACTACTATTTTCATCTTTTTTCGAGTCCCAGCTGGGTCAGCGTTGAGATTTATCTCCGCAGAATTCCCCGTCCTGCCCACGGTCAGTAGGGGACACCGATGGGCTTGGGAAGGCGCCGTCCGTCGGATGGGACGTTAAGCCGTGGCTCCGTGTGCGGGAGAGCCATACCCTGTGCACGTTAAAGAACACGCTGGATGGCCTTGACGGGAGGCTACCATCTGTCTTCCAACAGCTGTTCCAGTGGGTCCCCTCCCCCAACCTCTGAGCCTTCGGGGTCCTTGTGACCTGGCCATTTAGCCCATGGTGTGCAAAAAAGTGCCGCTCAGAGGTAAAACAACACAACACACTATTTTCACCTGGGTTTTGATTATCGACCTAGTAGTGGTATATTTTAAGAAAAAAAGAGTGCTCATAATGTATAAAATGTAATATATAAATTTATTTTAATGATAATATTATTCTTCATAAAATTGTAAATCCACAGCCGAGTTTGATACCCTTGTACATGGTTGGTATTCCAAATTGAATTGAAATATTTAAAAATTTGTACAACTGAAAGAAATGAAATGTGAAATGTATAAAATTCAAAATGGAATAATAAAAAAAAAATAAATAAAACCCAGGCTAGTTTTTTCGCACACGAAGGAAAAAATATTAAAACTTTTATGATAAATTGGAAAGATACCATTTTACTAATCAAATAGTTTTCAGATGTTGCAAGAAATTTTTGAATAATAAACTACTGAGAAGGCAAATGCTGCATCAAGGAGTCATCGACAGTAAGTGGTTAGCGCGCTTGGCTACTGATCTAAGGGACCTGGGTTCGAGCCCCGGATAAGGCATGGATGTGTGTGTCGTTTTTCTGCTGAGGTCCTGCCATCCTCTCAGACCTTCTACTATGGCATATAAACTGACAGGCTCCTGTCAGACCTCTGTGGCAAGCAGCTGCTTGAGGGGGTATTTACTCTTCTTCAGCCGTCCCATGGCCGAATGGTTAGCGCGCTTGGCTACTGATTAAAGGGACCTGGGTTCGAGCCCCGGATAAGGCATGGATGTGTGTGTCGTTTTTCTGCTGAGGTCCTGCCATCCTCTCAGACCTTCTACTTTGGCATATAAACTGACAGGCTCCTGTCAGACCTCTGTGGCAAGCAGCTGCTTGAGGGGGTATTTACTCTTTTTCAGCCGT
Organism: Ryuthela nishihirai; assembly: GCA_038380435.1. Taxonomy (NCBI): domain Eukaryota; kingdom Metazoa; phylum Arthropoda; class Arachnida; order Araneae; family Heptathelidae; genus Ryuthela; species Ryuthela nishihirai. Next base: position 31,664,748 of record JAWZYU010000013.1, read on the forward strand.
CCCATGGCCGAGTGGTTAGCGCGCTTGGCTACTGATCCAAGGGACCTGGGTTCGAGCTCCGGGTAAGGCATGGATGTGTGTGTCGTTTTTCTGCTGAGGTCCTGTCATCCTCTCAGACCTTCTACTATGGCATATAAACTGACAGGCTCCTGTCAGACCTCTGTGACAAGCAGCTGCTTGAGGGGGTATTTATTTATTTACTAAGACAGACCTCTGGAATGTTAAAATTCTCACAGATGACGCATATCCGTCACACTCTAACACTTAGATCCGGCCATTTTCCTATAATTGCATTTCCCAAATAGCTGAACGATTTTTGTGTTGTTTTACCTCTGAGCAGCTCTTTTTCCTTTCATATACAATGGTCTAAATAGCCGGGTCACAAGAACCCCAAATGCTCAGAAAAGGTTGGAGGAAGGAGACCCACTGAACAGCTGTTAGGAGACAGATGGAAGCCTCCCATCAAGGCCATCCAGAGTAATCTTTAACGTGCGGAACGTATGACTCCTACACACTGAGCAACGATTGATTGGAAGGCGACCTTTCAAAGCCCATCAGTGCTCCCCTTTATGACCAAGGGCCGAATAGAAGCAGAGAAAATTCTCAACCCAAGGATAGCTATGACTCGGACCTGGGAATTACGGATTACGATCCTGATGACCGGCTGAGTTTAAGGAATGGAATCTTTTCAGAGGAAAGGAATCCTTTCTCCTCTAATCCTGACTTAAACCTTATGTTAAATAGATAGTTCAATCGATTCTGGGAGGAGCTGGCTCGGTCAGTAGCACACCAGGCTCGTAATCTGTTTTTCCCAGGTTCACACTTGTTCTGCGTTGAATATTTTCTCCGCTAACCCTCGCTCAACCCCAGGTGAAAATGAAGACAGCTTGCAAAAAACTCTGCTCTGAGATAAAACAACAGCAAATTGGGGCGGGGTGCCTCAGTCGATAGCGCGCCAGGCTCGTAACTGCAGTTCCCAGGTTCGAGTCCCCGCTGGGTCAGCATTGAGATTTATCTCCGCAAAACTCCCTGCCCACGGTCAGTAAGGGACACCGATCAGATATCATTTTACTAATCATCAGATTTCAGTTGGACACCGATCCGACGTTCCATCCGACGGACGGCAATGATAAGATATCCTTTACCGTCCGTCGGATGGGACGTTAAGCTGTGGCTCCGTGTGTAAGAAAGTCATACCCTTGCACGTTAAAGAATACGCTGGATGGCCTTGACGGGGAGGCTGTCTCCCAACAGCTGTTCCAGTGGGTCCCCTCTCCCAACCTTCTCTGAGCCTTCGGGGCCCTTGTGGCCTGGACATTTAGCCCATGGTGTGCAAAACAGCACCTCTCAGAAGTAAAAGGTAAATCCTAATATCTATCCAGTCTTAAAATAAACCTTCATGTATCTTTAAAAGAACTGAATGACTAGAATCGAATTTGAAAACAGCAGTTCGTTTTCGTTTTTCGGGAACGAGGTAAATGTTGTTAATTTAATTTCAAACTGGGATTTATATTTTGGTTACATTGAACGATAATACTGCTCAAAATGTAAAAAGATATTTCTAGTTTAAATTGTTAAATTGCCTCGGAAAAAACAGAATTTATATTTCAAGGGAATGTTGCACTTTGAACAATTCTAATTTAATGCAATTATTAAAAACGTTCATGACTTGTGACGTTTAATTTTCAATTTCATTACGAGAAGGGACCGTAAACCTCCTCACAATTCCACCTACTCCTAAACTACGGGAGGGAGAATGTTAAAGAAAAACAGATACGGTTGACCGCCCCAACAAAAGGTTTTTGTCAGAATTCTCAACAAACATTTTTATTCATCCAATATGTTTCAAAAACAAATAACAAACACGTTCGTTTTTGAACAAGACATTTTATTTCCTTACACATTGCTTTCTTTACAGATTTATATGTACATTACGTTTTCTTAACCAAACAAATCAATCTACTAAACAAATCTTAAAATTATTTTCATTTACAAAATTTACAATTCGTTCTTGTGGTCTTGATTTTTCCTTCTTTTTAGGTGGCAAGTTTTAACTCCCTTTAATCAAATTACTAAAAGGACTCCAAGTATGGGGTGGGTCCACCTGGCCAAGGCCTTGACCTGACTCGCTAGCAACTGAACCAACCCAGAGCCCTGCCCCCCCCCCCTTGGGGCGGGGGGGGGCAGGGCTCTGGTTGGCAGGGCTCAGTCGTTAGCAGGGCTCAGTCGTTAGCGCGTCAGGCTCGTAATCTGTAGTTCCCAGGTTCGAGTCCCAGCTGGGTCAACGTTGAGATTTATCTACGCAAAATTCCCCGCCCTGCCCACGGTCAGTAGGGGACACCGATGGGCTTGGAAAGGCCGCCGTCCGTCGGATGGGACGTTAAGCCGTGGCTCCATGTGTGGGAGAGCTGTACCCCGTGCACGTTAAAGAACACAGTGGATGGCCTTGACGGGAGGCTACATCTGTATCCCAAAGCTGTTCCAGTGGGTCCCCTCCCCCAACCTTCTCTGAGCCTTCGGGGTCCATGTGACCTGGCTATTTAGCCCATTGTGTGCAAAAAAAGTGCCGCTCAGAGGTAAAACAACACAACCCAAAGCCGCCCCCCCTCCCCTCGGTCCTTTCGTACCCTTAAAGCAGACTCGCCCAATCCAAACTTAGTGAAGAACCACAAGAAGTAAAAAATTATATTCTCAAAGAGACCCAGGGGATATTGTCTACTTTAAAACGAAAAGATACACTTCTAATGAATTCTTAAAATATATATATTGTTACGACAGATGAACGTGCTGCCATGAATGCTTCTGCGTGAGAATTAAGCAACCAACGAATTGGAACGCAGAACCTAACTGAAAAATAAGAAAAAAATAGAATCATTATGTTGGAGTTGTTGATATGTGAAAGGAGACATAGTTAGTCTCAGTCTGTACACGATAAAGTGGTTAAAAAACAAGAAGTATATTATGTGGTAAGTGCACGGGAGGTTAATTAGTTTATTAGTGTAAATCCTACTAGTGAATTAACAAGGAAAATAAGAATGGTTTACGCCTGAAGTGAAAGTTATACAAGGGACATTGATAATAAAAATGAAGAGGTAAACGTTACTCAAATAGACAGAGTAAGTCTTAACTTTTCTCTACGAAGAGACTATTACTTGATGTACAATAGTATTTAGTTGTTTTTTTTGTTGTTGTTTTTTAATAACCATACAAATGCTTGTTTAATAATTACAATTTTGTTGTTCAGTTAGTAAGTTATTTTGTTAGCAATTACAATTTTATTTATTTTAATGAAAGATATATGTGATACTTGCACTTAGTTATATAATTAGATTTTTCGGGAATTCTCAAGAATTCAAATATCTGATTTCCGTTTCCTGAGAATTTAAAATTGTCGAGAAATCAGAAACCCCACTTACACAGTTTCTTGTCGTCAATACGATCGATCCTTTCACGCTAAGAGTTAAAAGAAGTGGTGCGCAGACCTCAAAAATTTGAGAGAAGTTGCATTACTCCATTTTTTTATGCTACAGTTTCACACGTTCTTCCTATAATCAATAATTACAAAGATTCAAGCATTCTTTACACATATTTTCCCTCTCAGCTACTCAAAAATTAAAACAATAGAGTATTTACAAATTCTTTTCACTATAGCGTCATTTAAATAAATACTCTCAAATCTATTCTAGGTCCAATAAAAATAAAATTTCAGTAATCTTCTATAGAAGCTTGAGTGGCGGGGGTAGCTCAGTCGGTAGCGCGCCAGGCTCGTAATCTGTAGTTCCCAGGTTCGAGTCCCAGCTGGGTCAGCGTTGAGATTTATCTCCGCAAAATTCCCCCCCTGCCCACGGTCAGTAGGGGACACCGATAGGCTTGGTAAAGGCCGCCGTCCGTCGGATGGGACGTTAAGCCGTGGCCCCGTGTGCGGGAGAGCCATACCCTGTGCACGTTAAAGAACACACTGGATGGCCTTGATGGGAGGCTACCATCTGTCTCCCAACAGCTGTTCCAGTGGGTCCCCTCCCCCAACCTTCTCTGAGCCTTCGGGGTCCATGTGACCTGGCCATTTAGCCCATGGTGTGCAAAAAAGTGCCGCTCAGAGGTAAAACAATCCAACTATAGAAGCTTGAACTGAAAATATTTCACTTGAACCCAGAGTTCTTCCGATTTTTCTTCGTTACCTCATACTTAAATTCGATTTCTTCCAGCAACCAAACTTCCTTTTGTTGACCTCAATAGACACATCTATCATATTATTTCCCAAAAAGAAATCCGTCGCCACAATATTTGCCCTTTTCCACCACAAATCCCTAAACCACATCGTCACATTTCGGTTGATTTCATCGGCTAACATCCTCAAACCTTTAAACGGATGAGTCACAATCGTCTTCGCATTAGGGGTCATTTCTGCCATTGACACCCACACCCGCCAAGGGAAAGGATTAGAAAATATCTGCATAAAATATTTTTTCAGGTCATCGGGACTTCTCTTGTTTCCCCACGATCGCGCTATTTCTGGCCACAGGAAGTCGTTTTTCGTGATAACTCCACTATTGTATGCAACCAAAACCCTCTTATTAAATGTCCACAATTCGCGCATTGTAAGAGGCTTCTTGAGATTGCTGGGAATCAGATAGGTTTGCAATTTTTTCGCAATCAATGTCGCAAAGTCCTCGTGGACTCTTGTCGATTTAAAACCGACAGGAAAGTCGTGAAAATCAAGAATTACAATTTCTTCTGTGGCTTTCAGAAATGCCGCGATATCCGTAAGAACACTCTCTACGGAATGGTTAGTGCGGAAGAAAGAATGATTAATCCAGAACTTTTCCTTAGTTTCGTTGTAAAATCCAACTCGGAAATCAAAATACCGAAGGCCGTACACCAACTGATTGAAGATTGGCTCGTCTTGAGCGTATTTATATCTATCTATGACGTTTTCGCTAGTTTTGCCCAAATATCTGTGATAACTTCCAGCATCGTGACCGCCAGGGATCATGATATCTTCAAGACGAAACTTCTCCAGTTCTTGTCTGTTGTCTTGCATCCAACGTGGATAGGTTCGTAAACAAGAGGATGCAACTACCTTACCGTTTACTACGTAGGCAACCCAGTATCCAAGGCACGCTGAAGACGAGAGGTCTTTGAATGTGAAATTATGAAAAGGAAAAGAAGTCATGGTACGGAAGAAACCGTCAGGATGGTCCGCGGGGTTCACAGCCACCAGAGGATGTTCAGAATTCTTCCCTATGGTGGGATCGCGATTGTAAAGACCTACACTGCTGACGCCTGGATAGGTGTTATTGCCGAACCAGTTGAGTTCGATCTGTCTGTCGATGACAGCGCCATCTTTGGAAACTGAAGCAATTGATGAGATTGTGAGAAATACCTTCATCCGGGAACTGGCAGCGGAAGGCGCAGCACATCCTACAGAAACAGGAAGAAATAACGTTAAGAATACTATTTATATTCATCTTAAGTGGTTAACAGCGACTGAATAGTTCTATTGACATTCCACAAGTCTCAAATAATAATCCTTTAAAAAAGTAATTTCGAACAATCTAATTCCGGACATTTCGTTCTTTTCAAACAGTGCCGTAACCAAGATTTGATAAAATATATTTTGAACAAATTTTGGAAACATTTCGTTGACGTAAATCGATGATTCAATAGGTAGAGTGTATGCACTTTTTTTTTTTAGAATATAATTTTTATTCATAACAGTAAAGAATACAAATACATTTACAATTTGACCCGCAAAGCTAAATAGCTTATCTGCAGGAAAATGAATAAATTATATTAAACATAGATCATTCAGCCATAAAAATGGTGTACATCAAATAAATCCACAAAACACAACACATAAAAATCAGCTAACTAGAAAATACCAAATAATTTTTTAATTCCATTTTAAGTCTTCTAAAAGAATCTATATTTAGTAATTCTTTTGGAAATTAAATATAAGTGGTACTTGATATTCGGAGGTATGTTTCCCGTAATTATTTCTAAAATTTCGCAATTTGTAATAACCTTGGTTTTGAAGTCTTGTATTTTTATTATGTTGAATTTTTAGTTTGTAAGTTTCGTCAAAAAATTTTTAATTATTACATTATATTTATATAAATTGCTGTAGGATAAAAGATTTAAAAATTTTAATCTATCGGTAGAAGTTTTATAAATTTTTTGCAAATGAGACGGAATAATATTTTTTACCTATTATAGACTGCAGTTTTTCTATTTTATTTATGTTAGTTAAGTTAGTTGTTCCATGCACAATTATTCCATAATTTAAAATAGATTCGCATATTGCTTTATAAAATAGTACACATGTTTCCATATTTAATACGTATTTCAATTTTTGAATTTTTATCGCCGATATTCTCAAGCTTTCACATATGTGGGATACATGGTGCATATGGTCACATATATGGATAATAAATGCGTAATAAATGCACACTGATTTCTGTAAATTACGGAACAACCCTATGTTATGTCAAAGAGAGGTTAGCGTCAAAGCTCAATAACTTCTAAAATATATATTTTTTTTCTTTTGAAAAATGTGGGTTGGGTTGTTGTTTTACCTCTGAGCGGCACTTTTTTGCACACCATGGGCTAAATGGCCAGGTCACATGGACCCCGAAGGCTCAGAGATGGTTGGGGGAGGGGACCCACTGGAACAGCTGTTGAGAGACAGATGGTAGTCTCCCGTCAAGGCCATCCAGCGTGTTCTTTAACGTGCACAAGGTATGTCTCTCCTGCACACGGGGCCACGGCTTAACGTCCCATCCGACGGACGGCGGCCTTTCCAAGCCCATCGGTGTCCCCTACTGACCGTGGGCAGGGCGGGGAATTTTGCGGAGATAAATCTCAACGCTGACCCAGCTGGGACTCGAACCTGGGAACTACAGATTACGAGCCTGGCGCGCTACCGACTGAGCCACCCCTTGAAAAATGTGATAGCAGATAAAGATCTTAATGAAATATACCAATATTTCGATTTTCAATAATATTCGTTCAGTATTTAATAAAATATGGAAGTTTCAATATTTAACTACAGCAATGCCAGTCTTAAGATACAAAACTGAATAGTAAAATAATTATTTACATAAACTTGTAAAATACGCACTTATTTTATTAAACACTTTGATACAATGCTTATTATAATTAATTATATAATATTATTATAGTTATAATTCTAATTTAGTTTTAATTAACTTCTGAAGTCAATTTTTGTGACTGGCATTGTTATTGTTAAATATTCAAACTTCCATACTCATTAAATACTGAAGGAATGTTGCTGAAAATCGAGATATTGATTTATTTGATTGAGATCTTTATCTGCAATAACACTTTTCAAAACAAAGAAACTTATTTTAGAAGTTATAGAGCTTTGACGTTAGCTTCCCATTGACTTAACGTAGGGATTTTCCTTAATATATGGAAACCAGTATATCTATTTCATAATTTTTCTTCTCCTTTCCAGTTACTAGCATTCTAAAAAGAGGGGAATGGCTCCCTTGCTCTGCTTTTCAGAAACAAATTTTTATTTGTCTTTAAAGAATGGTTATCATCATCATCCTCAAGCAGCCATGGGTTGGGTTGTTTTACCTCTGAGCGGCACTTTTTTGCACACCATGGGCTAAATGGCCAGGTCACATGGACCCCGAAGGCTCAGAGAAGGTTGGGGGAGGAGACCCACTGGAACAGCTGTTGGGAGACAGATGGTAGCCTCCCGTCAAGGCCATCCAGCGTGTTCTTTAATGTGCACAGGGTATGGCTCTCCCGCACACGGGACCACGGCTTAACGTCCCATCCGACGGGCGGCGGCCTTTCGAAGCCCATCGGTGTCCCCTATTGACCGTGGGCAGGGCGGGGAAATTTTGCGGAGATAAATCTAAACGCTGACCTAGCTAGGACTCGAACCTGGGAACTACAGATTACGAGCCTGGTGCGCTACCGACTGAGCCACCCCCGCCCCCAAGCAGCCATGGACTACGGAGGTCCAATCAGATTATGTAGTTTAGTTCTCCAAACACATCTCTCCTGAACTACATCTGTTGCATCTGGCCACTGGTGTAGACCAATTTTAAAAAGGTCCTGTTTGACATTGTCTGCCCACCGCATCCTAGGTCTCCCCCTATTTCTGAGACCTTTAGGCACGCTGTTTATAACCCTATTCGCTAATCTATAGTTATGCATACGGGTAACATGGCCAAACCAACGTAGTCTCTCTCTCCGCAATATGCTGCTCAAAGGAGGTTGCCGACTCCTTTGTAAGTAACGATGAGATTAGGCAAAGTTGAACCACCTAATGCCCAAGATTCTGCGTAAGCATCTAGAATCAAAACATCAAGTTTCCTGTTATTTTGTTTACAAAGGGTCCATATTTCACTACCTTAACTAACTCTAGAAAAAAACTAAACTATTATACAGTCGATTTTTAGAACTTTAAAGAATTACCTAAGACCCAGACCAATGATCTGTGAAAAACTGTTAAAAGTTGACTGCGCAGCTGCGAAGTCTTCCAGATTTCCGCTCACACTAAGCCAAAATACGAAACGGAAAACGGTGCCAGAAAAAAAATAAAATTATTTGTAACATGCATGTATTTTTAACGATTATCTACGAATGCACTTTTTCTTTTCTCTCAATGATTGTGATCACTTTTCAGACACAACTTTAATAGATAATTCTCAGGGATTGCATCACTTGAAAAAAAAATTTTTTTTTTCATATGCATGTGATTAATTTCTAAAAAAATTGTTAAAATAAACCTTTTTTTAATTTTCTAACTCTCAGAAGGTGTTATTCTGAATGATTAAATTCTATTCCGCCTTCAACTCGAAAGAAAAACCTCTCTTGAGCTTTCAAAAGAAAAAAGAATTTCTGAAATGAAAACTTCAGTGAAAACGAGAAATGACGTCAAATCTTTCCCTTTAGAAAAAAAGATTCACGTAAGCTTTTTCATTCTTTTCAGAGATATTTGCTAATAAGAACGATATTCTTTCATCCTTTTCTTCTTAAAGTGCGTACTAATTTATTCATTTAATATCAAGTGAAAGAATCAAATTTCTTTCTGCAAACAATCTTGAAAACAGAATCGAATTCATTTAGCAATTAAAACTAATCAAAATGTACTGCTCTCCAAGCCCGGTATAAAAGAGTTTTTTTCTCTTTCTGGATCTAAAGGGTTGGGTTGTTTTACCTCTGAGCGGCACTTTTTTGCCCACCATGGACTAAATGGCCAGGTCACATGGACCCCGAAGGCTCAGAGAAGGTTGGGGGAGGGGACCCATTGGAACAGCTGTTGGGAGACAGATGGTAGCCTCCCGTCAAGGCCATCCAGCGTGTTCTTTAACGTGCACAGGGTATGGCTCTCCTGCACACGGGGCCACGGCTTAACGTCCCATCCGACGGACGGCGGCCTTTCCAAGCCCATCGGTGTCCCCTACTGACCGTGGGCAGGGCGGGGAATTTTGCGGAGATAAACTGGATCTAAAGAGTTTAATATCTCATCTAGAGATGAGTTCAAGGTCAAAACAGCGCAGACGACTTCAGGCTCATAATACCTTAAATATTTATCGTAACTGTAAAAAATAATAAGAAAAAATATTTTTATTATCATTTCAACCTTTTGATTAGTGTTTAGTAATTAAAAATAAGCACCGTACAGCTTTGATTTTTTTTTTACATGTTTAATAAATGAATGCTCTTTGCATTAAAATGATGCTGTACACAAATTTTCAGTTCCTACTACACTGAAGTGCCATTGAATTAGCCAAATTCAGTACCGCATTTGCGCGCATGCGTGGCTCAAATTTTAGTCAAAAATATTTACCATGCTATTCCCATGGAGGTAGGAAGACAGGGAGGCCCCTATCGCTTGAAAACCGTAACCGAGCGTCGCTACTTGTAATCTTTCTATCACTGTGTTAAAGAACGACAGATTGCATTGAAAAAATGGATTTGGGTAACGCGTTTGATTACAGTAATGAACTTGGGAAAAAAATCAAAAAGATTACATTTCATAGGTGAGAAGTAATGCTAAAGTTTTGCTTTGTAAATTGAAAACCTTTTCGTCATTTCAAATAATTTATCACAGTAGTGTAGTTAGGCCTAGCGGAAGGCGGTAGGAAGGACTGCGAAATATTCTCAGTGTTTTTAATGTAAACTGATGAAATAAAGTGTTCTTATCAATTCATAAAAAGAGAAAAAAAATCAACAAACAGGGGAAAATGTGATACTGATATCATTCATTTCCTATGTTTTTGATGTACAGTCGCTCAAAAAAGTATTCGAACACTACGGTTGATTACGTTTGTCACGTGACACGAAGGTTGCCAGATCACTAATTTCTAAAAAAATCGTTGCCGGATATTTTTTCTGAATTCTGTAATCAACCATAGTGTTCGGATACTTTTTTGAGCGACTGTACCTTACCGAAATGCTAGAGAATTTCCTGTTATGTCAATGAGAATCTAATTTCGAAGCTCTGTAATTTCGAAAATATGCATTTAATGGAAAATTTTGACTAAAGATAATTTAAAAATCGTAATTAAATCTATTTAAATCTCGATTTTAAATAATATTCGTTAAGCATTTAAAGAGTTATGGACGCTAGAATATTTCATGATAAATTATGTTCAATGTCGATGAAAATCTGTGAAGTGCTATGACTATTAAAATACGCATTTAATAAAAAAATACGACAGGAGGTAAATTAAAGATCATAATCAAATCTATTTAAATCTCCATTATTAAAGATATTAATGCAATTTAATGGAAGAATATGACTGAAGATAAATAAAAGATCATAATCAAAACTATTTAAATTTCCATTTTAAACAATATTCAGTAATTCAGCCTATATTAAAGTCTGGATATTTCACAACAAAATTCCTGCTTTTTATTCCAAAGAGATTGTTTTTGTTAATATTTACATTTTTTCTTCTGTAAGAGATTTGACTTATCACAGTTTACTCGGAACATTAGAAACTTGATTAAACAATGATAGAACTTTGAAATATTATGCAGGGGAGAGGAATTCAGCCCCTATTTTATGAAAAGGATGCTGTAGCTTTCATTTTATATGTAATTTTTTACTATTAACTTTAAGTGTGAATAAACAACTGTGTTTAAAAACGTAAACAAACGAAAAACTAAAGCGGAAAAAAGTATTTTTTTATATATATGTAAAATATCTCTTGAGCTTCGAAGAAAAAAAAAAACAATCGATTTAGCAATATTCGTCGAAATAATTCCTTTTTTGTACATGAAACAATTGCGATTTTATTGAGCAGTATTGGGGCGGGGGTGGCTCAGTCGGTAGCGCGCCAGGCTCGTATTCTGCAGTTCCCAGGTTCGAGTCCCAGCTGGGTCAGCGTTGCGATTTATCTCCGCAAAATTCCCCGCCCTGCCCACGGTCAGTAGGGGACACCGATGGGCTTGGAAAGGCCGCCGTCCGTCGGATGGGACGTTAAGCCGTGGTCTTGTGTGCGGGAGAGCCATACCCTGTGCACGTTAAAGAACACGCTTGACGGACGGCCTTGACGGGAGGTTACCATCTGTCTTCCAACAGCTGTTCCAGTGGGTTCCCTCCCCCAACCTTCTCTGAGCTTCGGGGGTCCCTGTGACCTGGCCATTTAGCCCATAGTGTGCAAAAAAGTGCCGCTCAGAGGTAAAACAACCCAACCCAATTGAGCAGTATTCTTATTTGGATACATTACAATTGACGTGCAGCGTGCGGCTTTCTGAGTAGCAAGAACATGGCTACCGCCGTTCTGCGCGGCTACACTAGCGACCTCTGTTAAGATATAGTAAAGGAGCCTCCCCCTATTTCTACCTCCATGGCTATTCCTACGGGGAACGAGATTCGCTGTCAAATTTATGGTTGCCATTTACTGCTCCCTAATTGTGAATGTAAAGAGTTAAAATATTTAAATCTTCTGCCGTTGCCAGATTCCGCACATTTCCAAATCCATTATTGAAACATTCCATTGCAGCTAGGGACCTAATTTTCTAACTCAACATGTGGTCAGGCAGAGGGAACCCCCCTACGAAATTTGGGACCTTTCTGTGAAGTACGTCGGTAATTACAGAATGCCAAAATCTGACCAAATAAATATACGGATCGTTTGTCACGGGCTCTGAAAAGCGCGCGCCGAGTCAGCAATGACCTTTGCAACAACGGGAAATTCTTCGTGTTCAAACTGTGATAAAATATCGGGGAATACTAACAAAACGAAACTTTAGTGCAGGAAACAACAGAATATGCAGATTAAATGTAAGACACGAGCTGTCACAATTTGTGTAGAAACGAAGCCACGGCCAAGTGGGAACCTGATTTTTAAACCAATCACGGCCGCACGGGGAACGCTGTGTACGAAATTTCAACCGTGGGAACGATTATCACGGGAGCCGTAAGGCAGCAAAATCTGGGATAACGGAAATAAATCTCGATAGCTTACGCAGAAATTAAGCCACAGGCTAAGAAAGAGCTTGCTGACGTCAACAACAATCCAAGACAACACCGGGCAAATTTCTTCCTGTTGAAAATCTGTACTAAAGTGTCATCATCATCATCCTCAAGCAACCATGGGCTACGGAGGTCCAACCAGACCGCGCAGTTTAATTCTCCAAGCTTATCTGTCCTGAGTTACATCTGCTGCATCCGGCTCCTGCACACCAATTCTAATAAGGTCCTGTTTGATATTGTCTGCCCACCGCATCCTAGGTCTCCCCTTCTTTCTGAGGCCTTTAGGCACACTGTTCATAACCCTATTCGCCAATCTATAATTATTCATACGGGCAACATGGCCAAACCAAGGAGTCTCTCTCTGCACAATATGCTGCTTAAAGGAGGTTGCAAACTCCTTTGCCTAACCTCATCATTAGTTACAAAGTTGAACCACCTAATGCCCAAGATACTGCGTAAGCATCTGGAATCAAAAGCATCTAGTTTCCTGTTATCTTGTTTACAAAGTGTCCAAGTTTCACTACCATAACTAACCCTAGAAAGAACCAAACTATTATACAGTCTAATTTTAGTCTTTAGGTGTAAACGCCTATTTCTCCACACTCTCCATAGATTCTTAAAAGTACCGGCAGCAATCCCTATTCGTCTGTTAATCTCATGCCGCACATCACCATTATCAGTTACATAGCTCCCAAGATAATTAAACTGTGACACCTGCTCAAGACTGCAACCATTCAGATTAACTGAATCACAACCTGCCTGACCAATTTTCATCACTTTAGTTTTCTCTCTGTTTATAACCAAACCTACTCTACTACCAGTCTCATCAACAGCTCGAATGAAAGAGTTCATCTCATCAACATAATTTGCCAAAAGGGCTAAATCAGCAGCATAATCTAAAGTGTCGGGGGTTCTAATTGTCGGTGGGAGACATACTTGCAAAATTTGCCTCTAGTGCAGTGAAGATAAAAATGTACAGATTAAAGGCATTACTAAGGCGTCTGATTGCAGCTAGGGAACTCGCCTATGAAAATTGGAATCTTTCGATCAAGAAGAGTCGCTCAAAAAAGTATCCGAACACTATGGTTGATTACAGAATTCAGAAAAAAATATCCGGCAACGATTTTTTTAGAAATTAGTAATCTGGCAATCTTCGTGTCACGTGACACGAAGGTTGCCAGATCACTAATTTCTAAAAAAAGTCGTTGCCAGATATTTTTTCTGAATTCTGCAATCCACCATAGCGTTTGGATATTTTTAATATATATAATGCATATGAATATATAATGCAATGAATATGGAGCGTATGCAGTTACCGTTCACAGCAAACTGGAGCGGTTGCGGTTAATGTTCACAGCAAACTGGAGCGGTTGCGGTTAATGTTCACAGCAAACTGGAGCGGTTGCGGTTAATGTTCACAGCACATTATATCGTGTGAGCTCACAAAGACCTGGATCGTGTGGGCTCACTCACGGAAATATTGAGCATGTGCAGTTACCGTTCACAACAAACGTGTGCAGTTACTGCCCACGCTCCAGTTTGCTGTGAAAGGTAACTGGAGCGTGTACAGTGCTGTACACGCTCCAGATATTTTTCCTGAATTCTATAATCACGTGACACGAAGGTTGCCAGATCACTAATTTCTAAAAAAAATCATTGCCAGATATTTTTCCTGAATACTCTAATCAACCATAGCGTTCGGATACTTTTTTGAGCGACTGTAGGTGATCATATTATTTTGATACTAGATCGTGTGGGCTCACTCACGGAAATATTGAGCGTGTGCAGTTACCGTTCACAGCAAACTGGAGCGTGTGCAGTAACTACACACGCTCCAGTTTGCTGTGAACGGTAACTGGAGCGTGTACAGTTGCTGTACACGCTCCAGATATTTTTCCTGAATTCTGTAATCACGTGACACGAAGGTTTCCAGATCACTAATTTCTCAAAAAATCGTTGCCAGATATTTTTCCTGAATTCTGTAATCAACCATAGCGTTCGGATACTTTTTTGAGCGACTGTAGGTGGTCATATTATTTTGATACTAGATCGTGTGGGCTCACTCACGGAAATATTGAGCATGTGCAGTTACCGTTCACAGCAAACGAGCGTGTGCAGTAACTACACACGCTCCAGTTTGCTGTGAACGGTAACTGGAGCGTGTACAGTTGCTGTACACGCTCCAGATATTTTTCCTGAATTCTGTAATCACGTGACACGAAGGTTGCCAGATCACTAATTTCTCAAAAACTCGTTGCCAGATATTTTTCCTGAATTCTGTAATCAACCATAGCGTTCGGATACTTTTTTGAGCGACTGTACAACACGGGGAGTTTCTTCGTGTTCAAACTGTGCTAAAATGCCGGGGGAGATTACTCACAAAAACTAACCTTTAGTGCAGTAAACAACATAATATGCAGATTAAAAATGAAGCACGAACTGTTGCAATGTGTGTAGAAAGGAAGCCACGGGCCAAGTGGGAACCTGATTTTTAAACCAATCACCTGGGCATACGGGGGACGCTGTACATGAAATTTGGATCATGCGGTCGAATATCACGGGAGCCATAGGGAAGTAAAATCTGTCGTAAGGGAAATAAAAATCTCGATATTTTAAGCAGAAACTGAGCCACGGGTTATGAGAGAGCTCGCTGACGTCAACAACGATCCAAGCAAACACAGGGCAGATTTCTTCCTGTTGAAAATCTGTGCAAAAATATCTAGGGGGGGGGGACTTACAAAATTTACCTTTAGTGCAGTGAAAATAAGAATAGACAGGTTAAAGGTGACACCCGAGCAGCGCCAGGTGACGCTTAGCTAGTATTTCTAATATTTTTCGTTCCAAATAGTATTTGTACATTGGGGGTCTTCTTGGCCTGTTTCGGCTACGTCCTTTTTCTAACCAACCATGTGTAAGTATTTGCAGAAGAGTACTTTTCTCTAACTTGTGTGGGGCGGGGGTGGCTCAGTCGGTAGCGCGCCAGGCTCGTAATCTGTAGTTCCCAGGTTCGAGTCCCAGCTGGGTCAGCGTTGAGATTTATCTCCGCAAAAATTCCCCGCCCTGCCCACGGTCAGTAGGGGACACCGATGGGCTTGGAAAGGCCGCCATCCGTCGGATGGTACGTTAAGCCGAGGCCCCACGTGCGGGAGAGCCAAACCCTGTGCACGTTAAAAAACACGCTGGATGGCCTTGACAGCAGGCTACCATCTATCTCCCAACAGCTGGTGCAGTGGGTCCCCTCCCCCAACCTTCTCTGAGCCTTCGGGGTCCATGTGACCTGGCCATTTAGCCCATGGTGTGCAAAAAAGTGCCGCTCAGAGGTAAAACAACCCAACTCTAACTTGTGAGGATGTTGCTGCTATTAAGTGGCCGAAACACAAACTCGGATGTACTATTACATGTACACTTTATTTACATCGAATATCTACATTTTATAATACTGCTCACGTGGTACAGTCACTCGCTACGTTAACAACCGATTGCAAGGAGCCTCAACTGTCCAACCACTCGATTATTTTTCTTGAATATATATATTTATTACATTTGGCCAGCAAAGCTAATAGCTTATCTGCAGGAAATTGTGGTTGGGTTGGGTTGTTTTACCTCTGAGCTGCACTTTTTTGCACACTATGGGCTAAATGGCCAGGTTACATGGACCCCGAAGGCTCAGAGAAGGTTGGAGGAGGGAACCCACTGGAACAACTGTTGGGAGACAGATGGTAGCCTCCCGTCAAGGCCATCCAGCGTGTTCTTTAACGTGTACAGGGTATGGCTCTCCCGCACACGGGGCCACGGCTTAACGTCCCATCCGACGGACGGCGGCCTTTCCAAGCCCTTCGGTGTCCCCTACTGACCGTGGGCAGGGCGGGGAATTTTGCGGAGATAAATCTCAACGCTGACCCAGCTGGGACTCGAACCTGGGAACTACAGATTACGAGCCTGGCGCGCTACCGACTGAGCCACCCCCGCCCCATATTCCTTAGGTGAGTCGTTTGCGTTGGATTCATTAGCAGTTGGTAACAATACCTAGATGGCGAAGAAATTGTATCGATCACTTCAAGGTTCGAGTTCCTACTAGCATTCTATATCCGCAAAACTCCTCGCCCTGCCCACGGTCAGTAGGGGACACCGATGGATTTGGAAACGCCGCCGTCCGTCGGATGGGACGTTAAGCCATGGCGCCTTATGTGGGAGAAAGCCATACCCTGTGCACGTTAAATAACACGCTGGATGGCCTTGACGGAAGGCTACCATCTGTCTCCCAACAGTTGTTCCAGTGGGTCCCCTCCCCCAACCTTCTCTGAGCCTCCGGGGTCCATGTGACTTGGCCATTTAGCCCATGGTGTGCAAAAAAGTGCCGCTCAGAGGTAAAACAGCACAACACTTGGGGGTTTTATGACCTAGCCATTTAACCTATTGTGAACACAAAATGCCCTCAAAAGTAAAATAACTCAACTCTGTGAATGTTAAAGAGCAGCTTGTATGCCCTTCTTGGATGGTTTATATCTGCCCCTTAGGAGTTGTCAAATAGGTTCCCTTATCCAACTTGTAAGCAAGCCTT
Organism: Ryuthela nishihirai; assembly: GCA_038380435.1. Classification (NCBI taxonomy): domain Eukaryota; kingdom Metazoa; phylum Arthropoda; class Arachnida; order Araneae; family Heptathelidae; genus Ryuthela; species Ryuthela nishihirai. The sequence goes on from JAWZYU010000013.1 coordinate 31,681,778, forward strand.
TTGGGGTCTTTATGACGTAGCTCATCGCTTACAATAAAAGTGCCCTCTGAATTTAAAACAACCCATCTGACTCTACAGCAAATTATTTCGTGTTCGCTGCTTGAATTCGTTTCGTTGGATATTATGAAACATAATTGGCTTCATACAGTTTATAAGATGCTTCAAAAGATCATTTACCTCTAATGTTACGAAAATCAATCGCAACGTGATCCAGAGAACGTGGTGATGTCCATTGCGTTAGTCCCAGCAGCAACATCAACGGGAGCATCCTCTCCTTAAACGTTGTCATGGCGACCGGACACCTGATGAAGGAAAACGGTTAGTTTTACAATCTCTGTTAAGTGCTAAAATTATTTTTGCGATAATGATAGGTATAGTAACACAATATGGGACTTGTTTACGAGATTCGCTGGACTAAATTAACAAAAAAAAATGTTGCGAAAAATTTTAATTTTGCCTGGAGGTTTAAAAAGATGAACAAATAAAATAGTTCAAGCGATATGAAAGTCTGGCAAAAAATATCTCACATATTACACATACTGAATAATTTTTGAAACAAGAAGATGGTAAGTAAATAGTTTAAAATTTCACTGTTTTTTAAATTTAAACTATTAAGATTTGCATTGCATTTAAAAAAAAAGCCTGATTGCAGAGATTCATTTCCTTAGGGAAGAAATCTAAAGTATGATGTTATTTCTTTCACTTCTCATACATAATACTCTCTCAAAAATAAAAACTGTTTACTCCAAACTACGAAAGTCACCATCGCGTTTATTACTCACTTACCTTTCGATATTTCAAAGTAATTTTTTTTCAACTGTTATAATACGTCATCCACTCTTCAAATACAGACACTAGGCAAATATTGAATTCATTAAACGAACTTTACATCACATAATCGCAGACACTGAACGAAAAGCAACTGAAATGGCGTCAGCAGCACACATAAAGAAATTGTTTCTTAAACACCTGTCTTACAGGAGGTCTAACAGGAGACTGTCATTATACTAATCCATAGAGAAGATCCGGAAAGGTTGGGTTGTTTTACCTCTGAGCGGCACTTTTTTGCACACCATGGGCTAAATGGCCAGGCCACAAGAACCCCGAAGGCTCAGAGAAGGTTGGGGGAGGGGACCCACTGGAACAGCTGTTGGGAGACAGATGGTAGCCTCCCGTCAAGGCCATCCAGCGTGTTCTTTAACGTGCACAGGGCACGGCTCTCCCGCACCCGGGGCCACGGCTTAACGTCCCATCCGACGGACGGCGGCCTTTCCAAGCCCATCGGTGTCCCCTACTGACCGTGGGCAGGGCGGGGAATTTTTGCGGAGATAAATCTCAACGCTGACCCAGCTGGGACTCGAACCTGGGAACTACAGATTACGAGCCTGGCGCGCTACCTACTGAGCTACCCCCGCCCCGGAAAGGTTGGGAGAATTTACTTTCAAGGAGGGAGTGGGAGGGGGAGTCTGAGAATAACCCTTGAGCTGGGGGGAAAGAATTTCAAAGCAGTGGGCCCTGCCAACCTCACAGATCTACTTTGGTACATAAACTGACAGGCTCCTGTCAAACCGCTGTGGCAAGCAGCTGCTTGAGGGGGTATTTATTTTAGCCGTCCCATGGTCGAGTGGTTAGCACGCTTGGCTACTGATCTAAGGGACCTGGGTTCGAGCCCCGGGTAAGGCATGGATGTATGTGTCGTTTTTTCTGCTGAGGTCCTGCCATCCTCTCAGATCTTCTACTGTGGCATATAAACTGACAAGCTCCTGTCAGACCTCTGTGGCAAGCAGCTGCTTGAGGGGGTATTTATTTTATTTATTTTTTCTTAGTCATATTTCGTACAAGACGACTGGATCCAGAGTTTGCTAATTTTACTTTTTACTGAATTATTAACTTATCCCAGTGTTTCTCAACGGGGACGTTTTAGAAATTTCGGTTGAGGGGGGGGGGGGGGGGGCTTTTTCTCTAGTTTCCGGTAGAATTAGATTGAGGAAAATATTCAATAATTTTTAAAATAGCACACATCCCTGGTTCCGGAAAAATACCTCATGTGAACAGAAACCGTGCAAATTGAAATCAACAATATGTGGAGAAAAAAAAAGTGGGGGGGAGGGAGAAGGTTCCGAAAATATCCTTGTTATGAATAAAACATACATTGAACGTTTTAGTTTTACATATTTATCCCAAATTTAAGTTCAGCAGTAAAATAAACAATAATGTATTTTGTACTTTATTTGCACTAATTTAGATAAGCTTATATTAATTTCTCACACATTTCTTTTTGGTCACGAAAAATACTCGTCGTTAATTTAGATGTACAGTCGCTCAAAAAAAATATCCAAACACTACATTTGATTACAGAATTCAGAAAAAAATATCTGGCAACTTTTTTTTTTTTTATAAAATAGTGATCTGATTACCTTCGTGTCACGGGGGCGGGGGTGGCTCAGTTGGTAGCGCGCCAGGCTCGTAGTCTGTAGTTCCCAGGTTCGAGTCCCAGTTGGGTCAGCGTTGAGATTTATCTCCGCAAAATTCCCCGTCTTGCCCACGGTCAGTAGGGGACACCGATGGGCTTGGAAAGGCCGCCGTCCGTCGGATGGGACGTTAAGCCGTGGCCCCGTGTGCGGGAGAGCCATACCCTGTGCACGTTAAAGAACACGCTGGATGGCCTTGACGGGAGGCTACCATCTGTCTCCCAACAGCTGTTCCAGTGGGTCCCCTCTCCCAACCTTCTCTGAGCCTTCGGGGTCCATGTGACCTGGCCATTTAGCCCATGGTGTGCAAAAAAGTGCCGCTCAGAGGTAAAGCAAACCAAACCAAAACCTTCGTGTCACGTGACACGAAGGTTGCCAGATCACTAATTTCTAAAAAAACGTTGTCAGATATTTTTTTCTGAATTCTGTAATCAACAATAATGTTCGGATATTTTTTTGAGCGACTGTACATTATCGAATTAGAACCATGATTTCCCATGGAACCATGATTTCCTGCTAACAATTGAAAGGATTTTTTTTTATGAATTGAATACAAATTAAACATTTTGATCGACACTTAATGCTTTATTTCACAAAATTAGCATTTATCTAATATTTTTTGAAACAGTGTACTAGAGAATCAGTTGTATTTAACCTATATAATACTGTATAAAGTTAAACTTGATGCTAAAAATCAGATGAAACACGTTTTTTTACTAGCCTGAAAGAATTTAGTCTAAAAAAATCACATCTCGACGTCGATCGAAATATTTTCATTAAGATGTCTCGTGACAGATTGCACTTACAAAGGGAAGAATTCAATTTTAGCGAAAGAATAGAAATCTAACTTGTTAAAAATGGCGATTTCATTAATATAAGATATAGACATATATAGAAATATCTTAATCCTTACGTTGCAAAACCGAGTCTACTGGTTTGTTTTTTGAACGTGTAAAACCGTAACCATGCAAATCGGGGAATGGGTGTGGTTATGCATGTTTCGTTTCGATTAAAACCTTATGACATGGATACAGTATCAAAATATTCGTAAATTTATATACCCTGTAAGCAGTATTATTTAAACTAGTTTAATACAGGTAAAATAAATATTTTGAATTCCATGAAGATGTAAAAGGAGTGTATGCTCAAAAAGATTAAGAATCACTCGATTAACCTAACAAGTCAACAGCCAACAGCTAACGGAAGAGCCAAATGAAGCAAACGATAAGCACTTTTTCCACTTCTGAATCTGGCCACAATCGGCAAATTACATTTCCTTCGTTTCGAGTTAAGCAATGGTCGTTTTAGTCAACCGAGGTAGCAACCAGGTACACTGATCCTTGAGCTATGTACGGAACTGGAGAGTCGGATTTACAGAGCTAAATTGAATTCTTTCTCGGCAGCATCTTCTTAGTGTGGGATACAGGACAGCTGGCTGACGTATTGGAAATCTTTACATAATTGAAAAAATAATGTCGTGGAAGTTTTTTGTCCCCTTTTTTCTACTGGGCGCATTAGAACGGTGAATTATGAGAAACGAAGGTTGCCAGATCACTAATTTCTAAAAATATCGTTGCCAGATATTTTTTCCTGAATTCTGTAATCAACCATGGTGTTCGGATACTTTTTTGAGCGACTGTAGGTGGTCGTATTATTTCGATACTAGATCGTGTGGGCTCACTCACGGAAATATTGAGCGTGTGCAGTACCGTTCACAGCAAACTGAGCGTGTGCAGTAACTGCACACGATCCAGTTTGTTGTGAACGATAACTGGAGCGTGTACAGATCATGTACACGCTCCAGATATTTTTCCTGAATTCTGTAATCACGTGACACGAAGGTTGCCAGATCACTAATTTCTAAAAATATCGTTGCCAGATATTTTTTCCTGAATTCTGTAATCAACCATGGTGTTCGGATACTTTTTTGAGCGACTGTAGGTGGTCATATTATTTCGATACTATATCGTGTGGGCTCACTTACGGAAATATTGAGCGTGTGCAGTTACCGTTCACAGCAAACTGGAGCGTGTGCAGTAACTGCACACGCTCCAGTTTGCTGTGAACGGTAACTGGAGCGTGTGCAGATGCTGTACACGCTCCAGATATTTTTCCTGAATTCTGTAATCACGTGACACGGAGGTTGCCAGATCACTAATTTCTAAAAATATCGTTGCCAGATATTTTTTCTGAATTCTGTAATCAACCACGGTGTTCGGATATATTTTTGAGCGACTGTACAGTGACCATTTTTTTTTTCCGAGGGAAATATAAGATACTTATTGACAAATATATTTTCTGATAATTTTGTCGTTAATACTATTTTTTCGACGATTTTTGTTATGATACTATTAATTTTATGTTATGTCTAGCAAAGCAATCCTTGAAAAAGTGGATAATATCCTTAAAAGCTCTAAACTAAAACAAATTATATGCATACATTAATTTTGTTAAAAAAAAAGCAAGAAAAGTAATCATAACGTAAAAAAAAAGGGGAAAGGTATCAATAAAATAACTTCCAATTTTTCAACGGCTCAAAATATGATAAGAATTATTTCATAATTCAATACAATTAAATAACTCTGAATATTATAGAAATGTATGTAATCGTCCTTATTTTCATGTCGATATCAAATTTAGAAGTAAAAATATGTTGAGCTGGGCGGGATTCGAACCCACGACCCTCCTGGTAGCATGCAAGGTATCCTATTGGCTCAAGACAATTTTCCTCTAAATTTGATACGAGCATGAAAATAACAGTGATTAAATACATTTCTATTGATACTAGCATAGATAAATTTATTAAGTGTATAAATATTATACATAATTATGTGTTATCAATTTCTCATTAGCATCAATAATAATAAGAAAAATTTATCAAAATTAGTGGCAAGATAGATTACTTTTTATTTGATATCAAAAAAATAGGATGTTTTAAAAAAAAGAACAAAAAATATAGGACAAAAACGTGTCTTTGATTTTTTTTAATAAATATATATATAAATATATAGGACGCCATAATTTTGAGGGACAGCTATTCACAAGTGATTACAAAAAATATTATCACAAAAAAACTTTTTTTGACGTCAAACAATGTTATTAGACATTTTTAATATTCCTGGATTAGGGCGGGGTGGCTCAGTCGGTAGCGCGCCAGGCTCGTAATCTGCAGTTCCCAGGTTCGAGTCCCAGCTGGGTCAGCGTTGAGATTTATCTTCGCAAAACTCCCCTCCCACGGTCAGTAGGGGACACCGATGGACTTGGAATAGGATGCTATCTATTGGATGGGAAATTAACCAGTGTTCGAGAGTCATACCCTGTGCACACGTTAAAGAACACGCTGGATGCTTTGACGGTAGGTTACCACCTGTCTCCTAACAACTGTTCAGTGGGTCCCCTCCTCCTCCTAATTCTTCTCTGAGCCCTTTGAGGTCCTTGTTACCTGGCCATTTAGCTCATTGTGTGCAAAAAAGTGCATCTCAGAGGTTAAAAAACCAACCTCTGATGAATGTGAATCCACCTCCCAGTTGGTTGGAGATGTTGGTATAGGAAGATCTCCGTGAGGAACTGGCCTTATGGCTGAAGGCACATTTGGATTTTGCTTTTGTTCTTTTTTGAAAAGCCCGATATTTTAATTAAACAAAAATAGCAATCATGCAAGTGACTAGTTGGTTCACGCCAAACCATTGGAACTGTAAAGGGCATGGATTTTATCTTACCTTTCAACCATTCACTCAGGCCAACAAAGCACGAAATGCAGCACACATGTGGAGCCCATGTTTTGTCCTGATCACCAACATGACATTCAAAATACAAGTTATAGGATTTCTTCACAATCTTTATCAAAGAACGACTCTGGGATTTTAATATATAATTTCCATACACATAACAAAACTTATCTGGCACATTAACACATCCGCGACGCTGCCTTTGTGCCATTTAAACGCCAAAATTCACTCTTCAACGTACAGCACGTGTTCCTCCTACAATGAAAACAACAAGAATGGCGGTCTGAGGTTAGGTTACTGTTACATGTTTTCTCCCACTTGGCAATCAGTGTTGCCAGCCACAAAAAGTAAACTATCTAGTATCCTCTCCCTCTGAGCGACACTTTTTTGAGCGGTACCATGGGTTAAATGGCCAGGTCAGAGAAGGTTGGAGGAGGGGGCCCACTGGAACAGCTGTTGGGAGACAGATGGTAGGCTCCCGTCAAGGTCATCCAGCGTGTTCTTTAACGTATACAGGGTAAGGCTCTCCCACACACGGGGCCACGGCTTAACATTCCATCAGATGGGCAGCGGCCTTTCCAAGCCCATCGGGGTTCCCTACTGACAGTGGGTGGAGAATTTTGCGGAGATAAATCTCAACGCTGGCCCAGTTGGGATTCGAATCTGGAACTTCAGATTACGAGCCTGGCGCGCTATCTACTGAGCCACCCCCGCCTCATTGTCTAGGTGGAGCAAGTCCTTGTATGAGAAGGTGTGTGCAAACTAGTAGTAACTTCTTGAAATCGTGCAAATAAAAATTACAGAGCTTCATATTTGAGTCTCATTGACATAGCATGGTATGTCCCTAATAAATTACAATACTATGGATCTAAAAATATTATTTTTACATAATATTAAAGAAACATTTTACCAATTCCGGTTCTTAAATACGAATATAATGGACGAGTTTCACTGAACATAATACACCCTAAATACGCAGACACAGAAGTTAAGAAACTAAGCCATTAAAAATGATACGATTTAAAAAAATACCCACCTGTGTGACTGGATGGATATAAGTAATCTGTAGCTGGCAACAGATCCACCGCTCAGATGAAGACGGAAACAGAATTCCGACGAAGTCTCTCAGATTGTGGGCAGATATCGGAGGTTTTTATACTGGGTTTGACGGACGATATCTTTCTTCATTCACTGATGAGGAGGTGGGCCGATTTAAGTGCAGGCTGTAGATTTTATATCTCAACAGCGGCCAAAGGTCAAAACCACACAAACAAAAGTTCTGTTTGTTCCGTTCCCAAGCAAGCGATTCTTAATTTCCTTTACCTACATAAAAGATCTGATAACGATAAGTTCTTTATCGTAATCGTTGTGTTTTTGCAGAAATTTAGCAAAAGAAATTGTTAGGTTCGTTTATTTTCATAGCTATATTTTCATTTATGTATGGAAGGATCCGGAGTGGGGGGGTTGGGTTGTTTTACCTCTGAGCGGCACTTTTTTTGCACACCATGGGCTAAATGGCCAGGTCACATGGACCCCGAAGGCTCAGAGAAGGTTGGGGGAGGGGACCCACTGGAACAGATGTTTGGAGACAAATGGTAGCCTCCCGTCAAGGCCATCCAACGTGTTCTTTAACGTACACAGGGTATGGCTCTCTCCCGTACACGGGGCCAAGGCTTAACGTCCCATCCGACGGAAGGCGGCCTTTCCAAACCCGTCGGTGTCCACTACTGACCGTGGGAAGAGCGGAGAATTTTGCAGAGATAAATCTCAACGTTGACACAACTGGAACTCGAACCTGGGAGCTACAGATTACGAGCCTGGCGCACTACCGACTGAGGCACCCCCACCCCCCAAAAACGCACACATTATTGTCGTCAGTGGAAAATCTCTTGACACTCTGCCACCGAAATATTTTTTATTGCGGTTATGGTGGTTAGTTTGCAAACCGCCTGGTGCCGTTGCAGCGGTTGCACGTGCGGTAGGGCCGCCCCTGCATAAAGGTAACATGTCCAAACCAACGCAATCTCTCGCTGCATGAAATACTGCTCAGTGGTTACCACTCCTTCGCCTAACCTCATCGTTCCTTACATTGTCAAACCACCTAATGCCATTGCGTGACAAGCATTTAGAATCGAAGGCATTAAGTTTCCTGTTATATTGCTTACAAACGGTTTAACTAGAAGAACGCATATTGCCTGCAGCGCATATGGGGTTGGGTTGTTTTACCTCTGAGCAGCACTTTTTTGCACACCATGGGCTAAATAGCCAGGTCACATAGACCCCGAAGACTCAGAGAAGGTTGGGGGAGGGGACCCACTGAACAGCTGTTGGGAGACAAATGGTAGCCTCCCGTCAAGGCCATCCAGCGTGTTCTTTAACGTGCACAGGGTATGGCTCTCCCGCACACGGGGCCACGGCTTAACGTCCCATCCGACGGACGGCGGCCTTTCCAAGTTCATCGGTGTCCCCTACTGACCGTGGGCAGGGCGGGGAATTTTTGCGGAGATAAATCTCAACGCTGACCCAGCTGGGACTCGAACCTGGGAACTACAGATTACGAGCCTGGCGCGCTACCGACTGAGCCACCCCGGCCCTTTTTAAGTGTTAAATGGCGCAATTACAGTTTTGAGAAATTGGACAAGTTCAAACCGTAATGCCCCCCCCCCCTTCCCAGATCCGCTTGAGAATGCAAGTAACGGTAATGGAGGCAAATTATCAAACTTCTGAATATTTCACATATCCAAATGATTTTGAATATCCAACCCAAACAGATTTTTTAATTTATGTCCATAAGCAAATAATTTTCTCTTAAAACAAAACCCCCCTGAGGGTAAGGAGTCAACCCATTGCTGTCTAAGAAAATTTCGTAATATTCACGTTCCAATACCAAAATTTTAAATTTCTAGCATAAATACATCGTTTACAATATTCGTTTGAATTATTGGAATTTTCAAATTTTCCCACCGTTTTTATTCAAATTTTCAAATTTTTCCACAGGAGCGTTTATAGTAATAGGAAGATTCCGAAAGTTCGAATCGGAATATTTCATCGATACCTACATAGATGCATTCATATAAAAACCTTATGCAGCCATGCGGCTACAGAGGTCCAACCAGACTGTAATTTTCCTCTCCAGACGTGTCTGTCCTGAGCTACAGCTGCTGCATTTGGCCACCCTAGGCCAATTCTAGCAAGGTCCTGTTTGACATTGTCTGCCCATCGCATCCTAGGTCTCCCCCTTTCTCTAATACCCTTAGGCCAGGGGTGGGCAATTGTTTTGGCTCGGGGGCCACTTTTTGGAAGCGGAGGTTAGCGGAGGGCCGCACCTTTTAAAATGATTGCATTCATTAGTTAACTTTGCATTTCAGAAAAGGTATAAATTGTACCATAAAAATCAATAAATATAAATTAAACAAAATAGTGGCAGTTTTATTCAATTTTTTTATTGTGCTAATTTCATATCATCTGTAGATGCAAGCACATTTAATTTTAGAATCAGTTTAATGAGACAAATGTACCCTATCACACTTTTCTACAATTTTTTTGAAATCAGGAGTGAGATTGCATGTTGAGATTCTCATCACAGCCTGCAAGTTAATGTCTGTCAAAGAGTATCTATATTTACTCTTGTTGATCTTCAAGCAAAAAAAACTTTGCTCACAAATATATGTAGACCCAAATATAGAGAACATTTTCCCAGTAAATTTCTTCATACATGGAAATTTTTCAGCAGACAAAGATTTGTAAAAGTCAACTAATGTCACAGCATTAAACATTTCTTTCACAGTGTGATCTGACTTCATGTCAATAAGTTCAAGCTGCACCTCCTCAGGGGCTGTGTCAATATCAGCAGTGATGGGATAAGAGAGCAAATTGAATTTAGGCTCGATTTTCTTAAAGTCCTGAAATCTGCTTGTGACCTCGTCCTCCAAACTCTGCAGATGATCCCTAATCTTAGCAGAAACACTTTCAGGCACTTTCTGTTTTCCTAATAAAGGGAAATGACAAAAATTGCCTTCACCTGCTTGCCTTGCATATAGGCCTAGTTTTGCTTTGAATGATTTTACATGCTTCCACATTTCATGTGCAAACAACCCCTTTCCCTGCAATGTCACATTCAGTTCATTCAATTTCTCAAATACATCAGCTGCAAACATCGTCTCATATCTCCACTCCTCACATCCTATTTTTGTAACAAAATCATGAGATATCTGCTTCGTGTCCAGAAATAAGAGGATTTCATTCTGCAATGCCCACTCTTTTTTTTCACTTTGCCCAGGCTCAACCACCTCACACTGTTGTGGTAAATTACGTCTTCATACTCTGCCTCCACATCCTCAAGAAAAGATTGGAACTGTCGATGGTGGAGTGCCCTTGCTCTGATTGTGTTCACCACACTAACAATAGGATCTACCACATGCTTTAAGTCCAGTGCAGCTTTACAAAGGCAAAATGCAATGAAAAGACAAGATATCACTGTCTGTGTCTTGTGCTTGTAACTTGTTTTTTAAAAGCTTAACCATACCTACATTTTTTCCACTGAAAGCTCTGGCCCCATCTGTTGTAAAATCTTGCCATTTTGTTCCAGGACAAGCCACTTTTCTCCACACAATTCACAGCACACTCAAGCAAGTCCTGACCAGTGGTTCTATCTTTCATTGATTCTAGGCCAAGTAATTCCTCTGTGATAACGAAATTTTCATTAATTCCACGGAAAAAGATGAGTAATTGTGCAGTGGCTTCGTTATCTGTGCTCTCATCCAGTGCCAAAGAAAACCAAACAAAATCTTTGCTCGCAGTCTTCAGCTGTTCTGTGAGTTCGTCACTAATTGAGTCAATGCACCGCACTACAGTATAGTCCTTCTTGACAATGAAATGCTTTCAAATTTGCTTCTAACATCAGGACACAATACGCTTGCACATTCTACCATACACTGCTTAATAAACTCGCCATCCGAAAAAGGCTTGTTTTTGTTTAGCAAGGTTGTAGGCTACCATGAAACTTGCTTCTGTAGCGCTATTTTGAAGTGTTGATTGCTTTGTAAATAATGTTTGTTGCTTCTTCAGCCTTTTCACACACTCCGCAGCTTTCATTTTGCGTTCTTCCTTGGAAAGTTTGCAGCCAAATTCGCTATGTTTTGTTTCGTAATGTCGTTTCAGATTGTACTCCTTAAATACGGCTACCGTTTCATGACACAATAAACACACTGCTTTATTCCCTGTATTACCAAAGAAATATTTGTTTGTCCATTCTTCATTAAACACACGACATTCATCACCGATTTTACGTTTTTTCGGAGGGTTCATGGTTTCACTAAAGTTGGAAATTTATATATTTACTGTTGCAAAGACAAAATGGAAATTAACCAGATCAACCGGAAAAACACTGCGCATGCGTATTGATGCGGCCGTCCTAGTGGAAAATACGAGACGAATCTTCGGTCGCGCACGAGAAGGAAATCTCGGTTCAAGGCGGATTTTTCTGACTGTCTTGGCGGGTCACAAAAAACTCTTAGCTGGCCGCTATTTGCCCACCCCTGCCTTAGGCACACTGTTCATAATCCTCTTTGCCAATCTGCAGCTATGCATACGGACAACATGGCCAAACCAACGCAGTCTCTCTCTGCACAATATGCTGCTCAAAGGAGGTTGATGACTCCTTCTAACCTCATCATTACTTACAAAGTCGAACCACCTAATGCCCAAGATACTGCGTAAGCATCTAGAATCAAAGGCATCAAGTTTCTTGTTATCCTGCTTACAAAGGGTCATTGTTTCGCTACCATAACTAACCTTAGAAAGAACCAAACTGTTATACAGCCTAATTTTTGTCTTTAGGTGTAACACACCTATTTTTCCACACTTTCCAAGATTTTTAAAAGTTCCAGCGACAATCCCTATTCTTCTATTTTTCTCATGCCGCACATCACCAGTATCTGTTACGTAGCTCCCAAGATAATGAAACTGAGACATTTTCTCAAGAGTGCCGCCATTCAAAGCAAATGAAGCACCATCTGCCTGACCAATTTTCATCACTTTAATTTTTTCTCTGTTTATCACCAAACCTACTCTATTATCAATCTCATCAACAACCCTAATGAACGAATTCATCTCATCAACATCAGTAGCTAACAGGGCCAAATCATCTGCATAATCTAAATCAGAAATTTTGAAATCTCTAGACTAGTGGTTCTGAACCTTTTATGCTTCACGTACCCACTGGAAATGTGTATGTAACTGGCGTATCCCTTGTATAGATAGAAAAAACTTGAGTTATAGTACCACAATGGGAATAAAATAAAACATATATATATCTATCGACTTTTGAGCTCTCACTTCTAAATTCACACATCTAATAGTCTAGAATGGTCTAGACGGCGTACCCCAAAAAATTTTACCGCGTATCCCACGTTGAGAACCCCTACTCCAGACCATTTAATGCCAAAATCTTTCCCTTGCAAAGAATTTCGCATAACATAATCAATAACCAAACAAAACAGAAAAGGAGACAAAATACACCCTTGTCTAACACCAGAAGTAATGCTAAACCAATCGCTACAAGACGTACCAACTCTCACACATGACTCATTATAGAGAGCTTTCATTACACTAACTAACTTACCAGGTATTACATATGATCTAACAAACAATATTATCTAACACAAAAAAATTTTAATTTATCTCTATAAACAAAAAAAAAAGTGCGATGTCTACAGACAGACGACAAAGTGAAACTATTATCTCGTCGTTTTTTGAAAACGAGATAAAAAGGATGAAACTATTATATAGCCTAAATTTAGCCCTTAGCTGTATATGCTTAATTTCCCACACTCTTCCTATATTCGTAAAAGTCCCAGTACCAATCCTATTCGGGGCGGGGGTGGCTCAGTCGGTAGCGCGCCAGGCTCGTAATCTGTAGTTCGAGTCCCAGCTGGGCCGGCGTTTGAGATTTATCTCCTCAAAATTCCCCGCCCTGCCCCACGGTCAGTAGGGGACACTGATGGGCTTGGAAAGGCCGCCGTCCGTCGGATGGGACGTTAAGCCGTGGCTCCGTGTGCGTGAGAGCCATAACCTATGGAACGTTAAAGAACACGCTGGATGGCCTTGACAGGAGGCTACCATCTGTCTCCCAACAGCTGTTCCAGTGGGTCCCCTCCCCCAACCTTCTCTGAGCCTTCGGGGTCCATGTGACCTGGCCATTTAGCCCATGGTGTGCAAAAAAGTGCCGCTCAGAGGTAAAGCAAACCAACCCAACTCATCCCAAAATCCACACATCACGAGTTTAGCACTAAATTTGGAAAATGGCAACAGTGCAGTGTTCAGTCCATTTTTTATCTCCAGTGCACGATGGAATTAAATCGTCACAATTTGCTCTTCATGTTCTCAACACAGAGACATTCGCAATAATTCAGATTTTAATACCGACATGCCAATGTTGATTTAACCATTAAACCAACCTAGACCACAGTGGCAAAACGTTAAGGAAACAGTTGGGACAATGAGTTCGGGTAGTCAACGCCTCGAGACCGGAGATCGTTCTTCCTCGGAGATTTTACCTCGGAGATCGCTGGTTGGTCGCTATCTGTGTGTGTTGAGTTGGGTTGTTTTACCTCTGAGCGGCACTTTTTTGCATACCATGGGCTAAATGGCCAGGTCACATGGACCCCGAAGGCTCAGAGAAGGTTGAGGAGGGGACACACTGGAACAGCTGTTGGGAGACAGATGGTAGCCTCCCGTCAATGCCATCTCCAGCGTGTTCTTTAACGTGCACAGGGTATGGCTCTCCCGCACACGGGGATTGCACACGGGGGACACGTAAACCGCACACGGGGACACGTAACCTTCGTGTCACGTGATTACAGAATTCAGGAAAAATATCTGGAGCGTGTACAGCAACTGTACACGCTCCAGTTACCGTTCACAGCAAACTGGAGCGTGTGCAGTTACTGCACACGCTCCAGTTTGCTGTGAACGGTAACTGCACACGCTCAATATTTCCGTGAGTGAGCCCACACGATCTAGTATCAAAATAATATGACCACCTACAGTCGCCAACAAACCACTGGAACCACTACAATGGACCCACACACAACCACTACAACCCACTGGAACAGCTGTTGGGAGACAGATGGTAGCCGTCAGATGGGACGTTAAGACATGTCACGGTTTTTCCAAGCCCATCGGTGTCCCCTACTGACCGTGGGCAGGACGGGGAATTTTGCGAAGATAAATCTCAACGCTGACCCAGCTGGGACTCGAACCTGGGAACTGCAGATTACGAGCCTGGCGCGCTACCGACTGAGCCACCCCCGCCCCCATCTGAGTTCGAAAGTAGAGAGAGAAAAAGTAAGACGCCAAAACGCTTTTTCGATTTTTGACCAAAGAGCACAAAAGCATCGGCTTGATTTTCCTAGATTGCGGCTTTTGATCAAAATCTGAATCCCAAACACCTCTGCCCATGAATATCAATCGACTTGTAGCAGGCTGAAACCGGTTCCAACCCGTTTCCCTACAAAGCAGGCGATGTGGTCGAAGTACATATTTAATGAATCACTCGGTTGTCCGCGTGCTGAGATAGTCACAGACCGATTGGTTATCAGAGCCATCACGTGCAAGACACTCCCCTCTCTACAAGGCAAGGCACTGGCCCGAGCAAATGGGTGGAAATGCGAACTTTCACCGCCGCCAGCACGTGGGAGAGTGGGAACACGAGCACGTGCTTCGACAGTGTTGACATCCTGAACGAAAAGAGGACAAAGGAGATAAATGAGCGTCTAAAGTGGAATGAACGGTTCGAAAGGAAGATTTTTCTCATTTGATGGAATGTCATCTTGGGTTGGGTTGTTTTACCTCTGAGCGGCACTTTTTTGCACACCATGGGCTAAATGGCCAGGTCACATGGACCCCGAAGGCTCAGAGAAAGTTGGGGGAGGGGACCCACTGGAACAGCTGTTGGGAGACAGATGGTAGCCTCCCGTCAAGGCCATCCAGCGTGTTCTTTAACGTGCACAGGGTATGGCTCTCCCGCACACGGGGCCACGGCTTAACGTCCCCTCCGACGGACGGTGTCCTTTCCAAGCCCATCGGTGTCCCCTACTGACCGTGGGCAGGGCGGGGAAATTTTGCGGAGATAAATCTCAACGCTGACCCAGCTGGGACTCGAACCTGGGAACTACAGATTACGAGCTTGGCGCGCTACCGACTGAGCTACCCCCATGTCATCTTGGAAAAACACGTGTAAATGAGAATTCTCTGTAGTCTTTTTACGACAAATGAAAAAACTATGTGAAATTGCTTACAAGGTGAATCATTCCAAGATATTTTACTATAAGATGTTATTTCCTTACCACTCCAAACGATCTTGCTTTTTGATTGTTTAAAGCAAATCTGCTTTTCTCCTGCCTCGCGAATCCATTTTTCGAATTCCATTCACGTCATTTAAAAAAGATATTGAATTGTTTCCCAATTCCTACTAGTCACAATGAGAAAAAAAGGGAGGGGAGTCTTCACATGATCTTGATACCACTCGTTCGTTTCGCGCCATTCGCAGGCACGTGATGATCACCAGCTATTTGTTGACAGTTCGCTTGCCATGAAGATTGCAAAGCGTCCTATGTGTCCTTCCAACCGTAACCGTTACGCAAATGTTTTTTTTTCTGTTCGCCGGTTGCCTTTGATGGGTGACTTTGCTTTTAATTTTATGCCCTTTAAATACCGTTCGTGTGGCCAAGTGGTTAGGGTTGGGTTGGGTTGTTTTACCTCTGAGCGGCACTTTCTTGCACACCATGGTCTAAATGGCCAGGTCACATGGACTCCGAAGGCTCAGAGAAGGTTGGGAAAGGAGACCCACTGGAACAGCTGTTGGGAGACAGATGGTAGCCTCCCGTCAAGGCCATCCAGCGTGTTCTTCAACGTGAATAGGGTATGGATCTCCCATACACTGGGCCACGGCTTAACGTCCCATCCGACGGACGGCGGCCTTTCCAAGTCGCCGTCCGTCGGATGGGACGTTAAGCCGTGGTGCAGTGTATGGGAGATCCCCCATGGGTGGTCCGTGGACGTTAAGCCCTACTAACCGTGGCAGGGAGGGGAATTTTGCGGAGATAAGTCTCAACGCTGACCCAGCTGGGACTCGAACCTGGGAACTACAGATTACGAGCCTGGCGCGCTACCGACTGAGCCACTCCCGCCACTGCTCATAATCAAATTCTCTAAACAAATCTTGGAATGCACAAAACAAAGAATGCACAGTGGTTAGGGAACGTGGCTTCTTATCACAAGGATTCGAGCTCTAGATAAGGTATAAATGGTTTTGTTTTTCTGTGTTGCCTTTCTGCAGAGTTCTTGACTTCCCCTCGCTGATCTTTTTGTTGTTTTATTGAAAAGCTCCTGTCAGTTATATTGTTGTTAATATTGAAAAGCTCCTGTCAGAACTGTAGCAAGCAGATGCTTGAGGATTAATTTTGGTTGGGTTATTTTACCTCTGAGCGGCACTTTTTGCACACCATGGGCTAAATGGCCAGGTCACAAGGACCCCGAATGCTCAGAGAAGGTTGGGGGAGGGGACCCACTGGAACAGCTGTTGGGAGACAGATGGTAGCCTCCCGTCAAGGCCATCCATTGTGTTCTTTAACGTGTATAGGGTATGGCTCTCCCGTACACGGAGCTACGGCTTAACGTTACATCCGACGAACGGCGGTCTTTCCAAGCCCACGGTATCCCCTACTGACCGTGGGCAGGGCGAGGAATTTTGCGGAGATAAATCTCAATGCTGACCCATCTCGGACTCGAACCTGGGAACTGCAGATTACGAGCCTGGCGCGCTATGAGAATTAAATAATTTATATCTAAAATAAAATGTATACGCTGTCAGTCTAAAAATACGTTTACACGATATAGAATTAGAGTTTTTCAATTACAATCCTTAATATGGACAATTAGAAATGGTCTTTCATGTAAAGCCATAGCGTTACAGTCGCTCAAAAAAATATCCGAACACTATGGTCGATTACAGAATTCAGAAAAAATATCTAGCAACGATTTTTTTTAGAAATTAGTGATCTGGCAACCTTCGTCTCACGTGACACGTAGGTTGCCAGATCACTAATTTCTAAAAAAAAATCGTTGCCAGATATCTTTTCTGAATTCTGTAATCAACCATAGTGTTCGGATATTTTTTTGAGCGACTGTACGTCCCATCCAAAGGACAGTGGCTTTTCCAGGCCTATCGATGTCACCTTTCTGACCGTGAGCAGGGCGGTAGTTCAGCGGAGATAATTCTCAATGCTGGCAAGTTGGCACTCGAACCCGGGGAACTACATATACCGACCAACTGATCCCAGTTCACGTCCCACCTTTCCGGAGAAACACGGGATTTGGGTTGGGTTGTTTTACCTCTGAGCGGCACTTTTTTGCACACCATGGGCTAAATGGCTAGGTCGCATGGACCCCGAAGGCTCAGAGAAGGTTGGGGGAGGGGACCCACTGGAACAGCTGTTGGGAGACAGATGGTAGCCTCCCGTCAAGGCCATCCAGTGTGTTCTTTAACGTGCACAAGGTATGGCTCTCCCGCACAACGGGGCCACGGCTTAACGTCCCATCCGACGGACGGCGGCCTTTCCAAGCCCATCGGTGTCCCCTACTGACCGTGGGCAGGGCGGGGAATTTTGCGGAGATAAATCTCAACGCTGACCCAGCTGGGACTCGAACCTGGGAAGTACAGATTACGAGCCTGGCGCGCTACCGACTGAGCCACCCCCGCCCCAAAAGAGAAACACGGGATGTTTTCGCTATGACTCTGCATATACTCGACGAGTCGGAAATGAATGTCTGCCGGCGCCGCATTCGTTATATTCAAGAACCGATTACAGCACGGACTTGTGTTCACGTGCCACTGTTTCAGTCACCACGTTCATCTTAGTTCTGTATTTAATAATAGAATACTTGATGTTAAGATTTAATCATAAAAAAAGAAAAGTATTTGAGTCTATCAAAAGTCTGTAAATCGCTTCACCAAAGTTCAAGAAACTTAAAAGTTCTTTTATATTATGCTGCGAAACATATTAATTAGATTAAGAAAACGTCAAAATTTCACCGTTGAAACCATAAATTATGGTATGATGTATTTGTAGACTGGCTGTTTGTAGTGTAAATTCCATGCAAACAACAGTTAAACTTTAATAAGTTTGCTATTAGTATATTCTTGTACACTATTAGTAACTTCTAATTTATTAGTAACTTCTTGCACACTATGCCCTTTGGCTCGGAAACACGCAATAGCTTTCTGCCACACATTCACATCTTTGGCGCGACTCATGTTCCACGGAGCGACTAACACACACGTGTTGTCAACTAACACCACATCTTTTCACTGTATTAACCCCGTAGCGCACGGCACAGTTATTTGTAGGACGCGTTTATTACTGGTGACAGCCAAATGCAAATCAAACAGCCCAAATCAGACAGCCCAATGCATTGCAACAGGACATCCGCAGATCATGATGCCATCGCAACAGGTCTGCACTATATGGGCTTTACAATGAACGTATGCATCACCTCATGCTGTGGGGCAGGGGTGGCTCAGTCGGTAGCGCGCCAGGCTCGTAATCTGTAGTTCCCAGGTTCGAATCCCCGCCCTGCCCACGGTCAGTAGGTTAAAAGTAGGGGTCACCGATGGGCTTAGAAACAGTCTAAGGGGGACACCGATGGGCTTAGAAAGGCCGCCGTCCGTCGGATGGGACGTTAAGCCGTGGCACCGTGTGCGGGAGAGACATACCCTGTGCACGTTAAAGAACACGCTGGATGGCCTTGACGGGAGGCTACCATCTGTCTCCCAACAGCTGTTCCAGAGGGTCCCCTCCCCCAACCTTCTCTGAGCCTTCGGGGTCCATGTGACCTGACCATTTAGCCCATGGTGTGCAAAAAAGTGCCGCTCAGAGGTAACCCAACCCAACCTCATGCTGTTTTCGCTATATGCATAAATAGATCGTTTGCAATATTCGTTAAGAGTTTTGTCATTTCGTAACTTTTTTCACCGTTAGAGGGCGATATTCAAGTTTTTATTTTTCCGCCCTTAGCACTCTTCAACATGAGAATTCGAACTAATAAATGACTAGAAAAATTCAAATAGTAATACTTGATTAGTACCTATAACACATAAATTCAAGAGAATTTTTCTTGAGGAGAATTTTTCATTCGTCTCTTGAAAAGAAAAAGTTTGTTTCTCCCTCCACCACGGAGTTAAAAAAGGAAATTGTTGCTATCAACGTAAACCTCTCGATCTTCACACAACACGGGGCGGGGGTGGCTCAGTCGGTAGCGCGCCAGGCTCGTAATCTGTAGTTCCCAGGTTCGAGTCCCAGCTGAAGTCAGCGTTGAGATTTACCTCCGCAAAATTCCGCGCCCTGCCCACGGTCAGTAGGGGACACCGATGGGCTTGAATAAGGCCACCGTCCGTCGGATGGGACGTTAAGCCGTGGCTCCGTGTGCGGGAGAGCCATACCCTGTGCACGTTAAAGAACACGCTGGATGGCCTTGACGGGAGGCTACCATCTGTCTCCCAACAGCTGTTCCAGTGGGTCCCCTCACCGAACCTTCTCTGAGCCTTCGGGATCCTTGTGGCCTGGCAATTTA
The DNA here is from genome assembly GCA_038380435.1 of Ryuthela nishihirai. NCBI lineage: Eukaryota > Metazoa > Arthropoda > Arachnida > Araneae > Heptathelidae > Ryuthela > Ryuthela nishihirai. The sequence goes on from JAWZYU010000013.1 coordinate 31,701,609, forward strand.
GCCCATGGTGTGCAAAAAAAGTGCCGCTCAGAGGTAAAACAACCCCCACACTGGGGCTACGGCTTAACGTCCCATCTAACGGATGGGTGGCCTTTACAAGCCCACTGATGTCCCGTTTCTGACCGAGGGCAGAGTGGGGTTTAGAGGATATAATTCTCAATTCTGACTCAGCTGGGATTCGAACCTGGAAACTGCAGATTACGAGCTTGGCATGCTACAGATTGAGCCCCCCCCCCCCCCAATCCTCTTAGGAGGAAAAAGCAATACATTTTGTTAAAAAAAATTCTCTACTTCACATCTGTTAACCCGTTCTGCCCTCTGTGAGAAGCAATCGGCTTCGAAAGGCCGCCGTCCGTTGGATAGGACGTTAAGCCTTCCCCCCGTGTGCAAGACAGTCCATACCCTGTGCACGTTAAAGAACACGGTCGCTGGTCATCAGGGCCGCTTTATCCATTAGCCCGACTAGGCACAGTGCCTAACGCCTACGAACCTTTTTTAAGCCTACAATATTTCACTTAAAAAAAATACATAAACAAAAAAATCCCAAAATAAGAAAAAACATCAAATTTTAATTTAAATTATTTATTTAGATATTTGAATGACAAAAACAATAATTTAAGTCGTCGCGTTTCGCAGAATATTTGAAATTATTTCCAGGCTTATGTTGTTATGCGTACAACCTTATCGTAGTTGCATTGCATGTATCGCGAACCAGTGGCGGACCCAGGATTTTGTGTCAGCAGAGGTTCATAAGCATTCACGGTGCATTAAAAATTGCGAGTATATTCAAAATTCATATATTGTTTTTTGCGCGTGCAAACGGTGAAATTAGCATAAAAATGAATAAAAATATCCGACACAGAGGCCTCTAGAAATAAAAATGCCTAGGGCCTACGAAGGTCTTAAAACGGCCCTGCTCTGGTCATGACGTGGGAGGCTTTAACTGTCTCATAGTTATTCAGTGCCATGCCATTTAACCTGCTATGTATAAAAAGTGACGCTCAGAGGTAAGTAGCCAAGTACGCTTAACAGCCGTCCACAGCGGCGGGGGTGGCTCAGTCGGTAGCGCGCCAGGCTCGTAATCTGCAGTTCCCAGGTTCGAGTCCCAGCTGGGTCAGCGTTGAGACTTACCTCCGCAGAACTCCTCGCTCTGCCCACGATCAGTAGGGAACACCGATGGTCTTGGAAAGGCCGCCGTCCGTCGGATGGGACGTTAAGCTGCGGCCACGTGTGCTGGAGAGCCATACCCTGTGCACGTTAAAGAACACGCTGGATGGCCTTGACGGGAGGCTACCATCTGTCTCCCAACAGCTGTTCCAGTGGGTCCCCCCCCCCCCCAACCTTCTCTAAGCCTTCGGAGTCCTTTTGGCTGCAAAAAAGTGCCGCTCAGAGGATTGGATTGGATTGTTTTACCTCTGAGCGGCACTTTTTTGCACACCATGGGCTAAATGGCCAGGCCACAAGGACCCCGAAGGCTCAGAGAAGGTTGGGGGAGAGGACCCACTGGAACAGCTGTTGGGAGACAGATGGTAGCCTCCCGTCAAGGCCATCCAGCGTGTTCTTTAACGTGCACAGGGTATGGCTCTCCCGCACACGGGGCCACGGCTTAACGTCCCATCCGACGGACGGCGGCCTTTTCAAGCCCTTCAGTGTCCTCTACTGACCGTGGGCAGGGCGGGAAAATTTTGCGGAGATAAATCTCAACGCTGACCCAGCTGGCATTCGAACCTGGTAACTACAGATTACGAGCCTGGCGCGCTACCGACTGAGCCACCCCCGCCCCACCCCTCAGAGGTAAAACAGCCCAACCTAGGCCCTACGAAGGTGTTAAAACGGTCCTGCTGGTCATGACATAGGAGGCTTTACTGTCTCATAATTGTCCAGTGCCATGGCCATTTAACCTGTTATGTACAAAAACTGCCGCTCAGAGGTAAGTAGCTAAACCCTCGTCGACAGAGAACATGAAGAAAATTACTTTTCCGATTTCGGCTCAATAAATCTGCATCCTTGTCGAAAATCTCGTAATTTTTTTCTTCCCAATCACATCTTTCCCCCCGTTTCTTTAAAGCAAAACACAAAAGTTCATCTTCCTTCCCAAATTATACTTAATCTACCGAACGCCTAATCTTCAGATAAGTCTCTCTGCCACGAATTCCACTAGTGATAAGCAATCTTACCAGAAAAGACGATAAGCAGTCTCTCAAGCAATCTCTTCCACGATTTCGTCATCTCGTCAATGATTTGCCGACGAATAGTGAGAGTATCGGTGAGGATTCCCAGCATTCCAACGAGGTGGTCATCGCCGTTCGGAATTGGCTCCCTTGTCTAATAAAGTCAAAAGACGGAGATGAAATGCCGTTGCCGAGGTTACACAGTAGCTATTCGCGTACTGCTCGAGGCAACTTGCCAAGAGCGGGAAACCATACGCGCCCTTTTTGGAATGGCTTGCACGGTTACGGTTAATAGGTGCGATCGATAACCATCGACGCAATGACCTGGTGTCAATACACTGTGAGTCAATCTTCTGATTGGTACAGAGTGTATTAACACTTTAATCATGAGTGTTTTTTACTTTTGTACTTGAGCGTAATCAAGGTAAGTAGACGGTGGTGTCAACAATGTAACTGCAATAGGGTTGGGTTGTTTTACCTCTGAACGCATTTTTTTGCACACCATGGGCTAAATGGCCATGTCACAAGGACCACGAAGGCTCACAGAAGGTTGGTGTGATGGGTTCTTGGGTTGTTTTACCTCTGAGCGGCACTTTTTTGCACACAGTGGGCTAAATGGCCAGGTCGTATGGACCCCGAAGGCTCAGAGAAGGCTGGGGGAGGTGATCCACTGGAACAGCTGCTGGGACACAGATGGTAGCCTCCCGTCAAGGCCATCCAGCGTGTTCTTTAACGTGCACATGGTATGGCTCTCCCGCACACGGGGCCACGGCTTAACGTCCCATCCGACGGACAGCGGCCTTTCCAAGCCCATCGGTGTCCTCTATTGACCGTGGGCAGGGCGGGGAATTTTGCGAAGATAAATCTCAACGCTGACCCAACTGGGACTCGAACCTGAGAACTACAGATTACGAGCCTGGCGCGCTACCGACTGAGCCACCCCCGCCCAACTGCAATAGGCACTGTTGCTCTAAAATTGTTTTGTTTTACTTATGGAATACCTGATTTTTAAAGGAGAATTCGGCAATAAAATGAATTTTGGAGGTGGCGATCACCCCATCCCTCTCAAAAAATAAAAGAAAGAATGGTGATTTTTTGAGTCCGCTCCTGAAGCATGATCAAGTAATAACATCTTTCCCTTGCATTAAGACCCACTTTCAGCATAATTTAATTAATAATAAGTCAGCGGTTATTTTAAATTTATCAATTCATAATGATTAAAGAGACTTATTTCATTGCTGTTGCTAATTTGAAACGTCTCGTGCATTTCCAAATGTGTTCATTTCTATCTGAAATAATGCTAGGTCTTGTCAGGTTGCTTGAGATTTGAAAGCTACCAGCTTAATCTGGGTCTGATTGGCCAGTGTAAGCCAACGGCATGATAATTATCGTATTTGAAGGTCTGATACAATAGGCATTAACTTATTGCACATTTTACAGAAAGAATACGACGATTTCGATTTTAAATTTTATTCGAAAACTTTTGTGGTACAGTCGCTCAAAAAAGTATCCAAACGCTATGGTTGATTACAGAATTCAGAAAAAAATATCTAGCAACGTTTTTTTTTAGAAATTAGTTATCTGGCAATGAGTAGCCAGATCCCTAATTAGTAATTTGGCAATTATAGTGGCAATAAATATATCTGGCAAATAATCTTAATAAATAATCTGGCAACTCGTTGCCAGATTACTCTTTGCCAGATTATTTATTAAGATTATTTGCCAGATATATTTAATAAGATTATTTATTAAGATTATTACGTGACACGAAGGTTGCCAGATCACTAATTCCTAAAAAAAGGTTGCCAGATATTTTTTCTGAATTCTGTTGTTGTTTTGGGTTGTTTTACCTCTGAGCGGCACTTTTTTGCACACCATGGGCTAAATGGCCAGGTCACATTGACCCCGAAGGCTCAGAGAAGGTTGGGGGAGGGGACCCACTGGAACAGCTGTTGGGAGACAGATGGTAGCCTCCCGTCAAGGCCATCCAACGTGTTCTTTAACGTGCACAGGGTATGGCTCTCTCACGCACACGGTGCCACGGCTTAACGTCCCATCCGACGGACGGCGGCCTTTCCAAGCCCATCGGTGTCCCCTACTGACCGTGGGCAGGGGGGTGGGAATTTTGCGAAGATAAATCTCAACGCTGACCCAGCTGGGACTCGAACCTGGGAACTACAGATTACGAGCCTGGCGCGCAACCGACTGAGCCACCCCGGCCCCAGGAGTAGAGAGAAGTTTTGCTATGCATTCGTTCCTTTATTGAAACAAAACACAATTTTTAAACAAAAAATGACGAAAAGTTGATATACATCATATCACAAAGCGTAGCATTCTTACAGTTTCAGTTGTTTTACCTCTGCGCAGCGTTTTTTTTTTTGCATACAATAGGCTAAATAGCCAGATCACAAGAGTCCCGAAGGCTCAGGATAGCTGTTAGAAAACAGATGGTAGAGGCCATCAAGCGTGCACAGGGTATGGCTCTCCCGCACATGGAGCCACAGCTTAATGTTCCATCCGACGGACGGCAGTTTTCCCAAGCCCATTTGCGTCCCTTACGGACCGTGGGCAGGGCGGGGAGTTTTATGAGGTTAATCTCAACGCTGGCCCAACTGGAACTCGAACCTGGAAGGGGCAGGGGTGGCTGAGTCGGTAGCGCGCCAGGTTCGTAATCTTTAGTTCCCAGGTTCGAGTTCCAGCTGGGTCATCGTTAAGATTTATCTCCACAAAATTCCACGCCCTGCCCACGGTCAGTAGGGGACACCGATGGATGTGGAAAGGCCGCCGTCCGTCGGATGGGACGTTAAGCTGTGGCCCCGTGTGCGGGAGAACCACACCCTGTACACGTTAAAGAACACGCTGGATGGCCTTGACTGGGAGGCTACCATCTGTCTCCCAACAGCTGTTCCAGTGGGTTCCCTCCCCCAACCTTCTCTGAGTTTTCGGGGCCCTTGTGGCCTGGCCATTTAGCCCATTGTGTGCAAAAAAGTGCCGCTCAAAGGTAAAACAACCCAAAATCCTAAATGATCTACCTGCATAATGTATAAGGAATAATACCATAGAATTAATATTGATATATAAAGAATATTGAGGGGCATTACTTTCTGAGTGACTTTCGTAGACCTGTGTTTTACAATGAATTCTCCCCCCCCCCCCACCCCACACACACACACACACATACACTTGCCCTGTTCTAATTACGGCCATAGCTGCTATTTTTCGCATAACCCAGATTACCATAGCGGTTCATCTAGCGATAGAGAAATCACTAGTTTACTTTGCTGTTAACAGATGGCAGCATATCCACTCACTTCCTCGTTTCATCCAATCGTGAGCATCACAACTGATTTGCTCTTATGATAAGGAAGATCAAGAGCATCCAGTGCAATTGCTCTCCATCCTCCGACAGGGTATCACACACGCTCCAGATTTTCGTATAAATTTCTTCAAAGTTCAAACATCTCTCTATTCGATCAGTTAAAAAGAATGTTTACATACAATGTGTTTGATGAGAACTACAAAAGAAAAACCAGAAATGGTATTTTTCCGTGAGGATAATTATGATAAACAGTATGAGAAACAACTCTTTGACACGTACGTAGCAAACAGGACTTCAACTATTAATGAAGAATCTACCTCAGTCAAGATTTCATTGAAACGTATAATCCTCTCATTTCTTAAATCTGAAAACCGCATGTTTAATTAATCGCTTTATTAATTAAGTGTAGAAAGAATCACCAAAGTCTTCACTAATATTATCAGTTCTCTGAAACTTTTCTTAAAAGGAGACCACAAGTTTGTGTGCTATAATCAAGGGATAATGAAGCATCGAAGCAAAGGAAGTCTGATGATGCTTTGCCTTTTCGTCACTTCTCTGGAATATTATCTTATGCCTACAGGTGAGTTTGCAACTATTTATTTTTATTAAATATAAATATTTTTATTACCTATCTTCCTATTGCATTTGGCTTTGACATTTGTCGGTTGGTCGTCTTGTGGATTTGACAAAACTTGATGATTTATGTGCCAAATGAGAGCTTGTGACGCGGGGAGTGTCATAGGTTATAAAAAATTGACCCCCGTGCTTTCTTCCCCCCTAAAAAAGGTGGAAATATGAAAACTCTTCTTAAGCTATATCTCTAGAAGTCGAAGGCCGAACGTAACGAGCTATACGTCGAATGAGAGCTTGTGACGCGGGGAATGTCATAGGTTATAAAAAATTGACCCCCGTGCTTTCTTCCCCCCTAAAAAAGGTGGAAATATGAAAACTCTTCTTAAGCTATATCTCTAGAAGTCGAAGGCCGAACGTAACGAGCTATACGTCGAATGAGAGCTTGTGACGCGGGGAATGTCATAGGTTATAAAAAATTGACCCCCGTGCTTTCTTCCCCCCTAAAAAAGGTGGAAATATGAAAACTCTTCTTAAGCTATATCTCTAGAAGTCGAAGGCCGAACGTAACGAGCTATACGTCGAATGAGAGCTTGTGACGCGGGGAATGTCATAGGTTATAAAAAATTGACCCCCGTGCTTTCTTCCCCCCTAAAAAAGGTGGAAATATGAAAACTCTTCTTAAGCTATATCTCTAGAAGTCGAAGGCCGAACGTAACGAGCTATACGTCGAATGAGAGCTTGTGACGCGGGGAATGTCATAGGTTATAAAAAATTGACCCCCGTGCTTTCTTCCCCCCTAAAAAAGGTGGAAATATGAAAACTCTTCTTAAGCTATATCTCTAGAAGTCGAAGGCCGAACGTAACGAGCTATACGTCGAATGAGAGCTTGTGACGCGGGGAGTGTCATAGGTTATAAAAAATTGACCCCCGTGCTTTCTTCCCCCCTAAAAAAGGTGGAAATATGAAAACTCTTCTTAAGCTATATCTCTAGAAGTCGAAGGCCGAACGTAACGAGCTATACGTCGAATGAGAGCTTGTGACGCGGGGAGTGTCATAGGTTATAAAAAATTGACCCCCGTGCTTTCTTCCCCCCTAAAAAAGGTGGAAATATGAAAACTCTTCTTAAGCTATATCTCTAGAAGTCGAAGGCCGAACGTAACGAGCTATACGTCGAATGAGAGCTTGTGACGCGGGGAATGTCATAGGTTATAAAAAATTGACCCCCGTGCTTTCTTCCCCCCTAAAAAAGGTGGAAATATGAAAACTCTTCTTAAGCTATATCTCTAGAAGTCGAAGGCCGAACGTAACGAGCTATACGTCGAATGAGAGCTTGTGACGCGGGGAGTGTCATAGGTTATAAAAAATTGACCCCCGTGCTTTCTTCCCCCCTAAAAAAGGTGGAAATATGAAAACTCTTCTTAAGCTATATCTCTAGAAGTCGAAGGCCGAACGTAACGAGCTATACGTCGAATGAGAGCTTGTGACGCGGGGAGTGTCATAGGTTATAAAAAATTGACCCCCGTGCTTTCTTCCCCCCTAAAAAAGGTGGAAATATGAAAACTCTTCTTAAGCTATATCTCTAGAAGTCGAAGGCCGAACGTAACGAGCTATACGTCGAATGAGAGCTTGTGACGCGGGGAATGTCATAGGTTATAAAAAATTGACCCCCGTGCTTTCTTCCCCCCTAAAAAAGGTGGAAATATGAAAACTCTTCTTAAGCTATATCTCTAGAAGTCGAAGGCCGAACGTAACGAGCTATACGTCGAATGAGAGCTTGTGACGCGGGGAGTGTCATAGGTTATAAAAAATTGACCCCCGTGCTTTCTTCCCCCCTAAAAAAGGTGGAAATATGAAAACTCTTCTTAAGCTATATCTCTAGAAGTCGAAGGCCGAACGTAACGAGCTATACGTCGAATGAGAGCTTGTGACGCGGGGAGTGTCATAGGTTATAAAAAATTGACCCCCGTGCTTTCTTCCCCCTTAAAAAAGGTGGAAATATGAAAACTCTTCTTAAGCTATATCTCTAGAAGTCGAAGGCCGAACGTAACGAGCTATACGTCGAATGAGAGCTTGTGACGCGGGGAGTGTAATAGGTTATAAAAAATTGACCCCCGTGCTTTCTTCCCCCCTAAAAAAGGTGGAAATGTGAAAACTCTTCTTAAGCTATATCTCTAGAAGTCGAAGGCCGAACGTAAACGAGCTATACGTCGAATCAAAGCTTCTGACGCCGGGAATGTCGTAGGATATGAAAAATTGACTCCCCCTTCATGCTTTCTTCCCCCCTGAAAAACGGGAAATCTGAAAGTCGTTCTACTCTATCATCGGAACGCGAGGGCCTATAGTTACGAGTTAGGAGGTTGGGTTGGGTTGTTTACCTCTGAGAAGCATTTTTTTTTTTTTTTTTGCATACCATGGGCTAAATGGCAAGGTCACATGGACCCCGAAGGCTCAGAGAAGGTTGGGGGAACCCACTGGAACAGATGTTGGGAGACAGATGGTAGCCTCCCGTCAAGACCATCCAGTGTGTTCTGTAACATGAACAGGGTATGGATCTCCCGCACACGGGGCCGCGGCTTAACGTCCCATTCGACGGACGGTGGCCTTTACAAGCCCATCGGTGTCCCCTACTGACCGTGGGCAGGGTGGTACGAGTTAGGTGTCAAAGGAAATCTTGTATAATGACGGGTAGACTATTTCTAATATCTCCCCCACTATTCACCCCTGATAAAATGTGGGGGCGGATTTTCGCGGGGTTCGACTTTAACGAGTTGTACCTCAAATTAAAGCTTGTGGTGTATCTCCAATGTCTTGGTCTACTTCAAACGTGACTCCAAAGCGGGGGGGGAGGGGTAAATGCGCTAGATCTTTATGAGTCGTATATCAAAGTTTTGGAAGGTAGGTGTTTTTAATGACAACAAAAAAATATATAAATTAAAAAAATTTAAAAAAATACCTATCTTTCTATATGGTCCTAAAAGTAGAAAATAAACCTAAAGCATATCGATGGTGCAACCGGTTACTGAGTTCGTATTCACTTCGAAGGAAGATAGGGCGCCTGATTTACCTTCTCGACAAAATTCCGGCTCCTATCTTCCTTTCAAGTGTAAACGACTTCGGTGACTGATTGCACCATCGATATGCTTTCGGTTCATTTTCTACTTTTTAGGACCCTATTGGAAGGTAGGTATTTTTTAAATTTTTTAATTTATATTTTTTTACACTCTCTGGAGTATTCTTCTCACACTCTCCACCTTATTCTTCTCTCACTATCTACCTTATGCTTCTACTATAAATCATATTCTTCTACCACTATCCGCCAGACTCGAATCTGTTGAGAAGGGAGTTATCCGTCCAAGTGCACTAACCACTCGGCCACCGAGACAGTTCTCACAAAAAAAGACGGAAATTTTTTTCTGTATATGAGTACACATTTTTTTTAAGAAATTTTTAAATACCACTGAAAAGGAGGGGGGTGAATATATACTGGAATTTCGATCCATTCCTTTGCCCTTTTCACTTTTATCTCTTTCGATCCATTCCCCCCCCCCCGTGCCCTTTTGTCATTATTCTGGAAGCGTGAGTTTTCAACTGTTTATTGCAATTAAATATAAATAATCTTTTTACACTTTTATCTCGCTCGATCCAATCCGTGCCCACTTTTACTCTTATGTCGCTTGATCCAATCCATTGCCTCTCTTTCATCTGGATCGAACCAGTCCCTTCACCTTCTTCCAATTTTATTTCGATCGATCCAGCCCCTTGCTCATCTGCCACTCCTATTTCGATCGATCCAGTCTCTGGCCCATCTTCCATTCCCATTTCGATCGATCCAGTCTCTTGCCCATCTTCCATTCCTATTTCGATCGATCCAGTCTCTTGCCCATCTTCCATTCCTATTGCGATCGATCCAATCTCTTGTACATCTTCCATTCCTATTTCGATCGATCCAGTCTCTTGCACATCTTCCATTCCTTTTCGATCGATCCAGTCTCTTGCACATCTTCCATTCCTATTTCGAACGATCCAGTCTCTTGCCCATCTTCCATTCCTATTTCGATCGATCCAGTCCCTTGCACATCTTCCATTCCTATTTCGATCGATCCAGTCTCTTGCACATCTTCCATTCCTATTTCGATCGATCCAGTCTCTGCCCATCTTCCATTCCTATTTCGATCGATCCAGTCTCTTGCCCATCTACCATTCCTATTTCGATCGATCCAGTCTCTTGCCCATCTTCCATTCCTATTTCGATCGATCCAGTCTCTTGCACATCTTCCATTCCTATTTCGATCGATCCAGTCTCTTGCACATCTTCCATTCCTATTTCGATCGATCCAGTCTCTTGCCCATCTTCCATTCCTATTTCGATCGATCCAGTCTCTTGCCCATCTACCATTCCTATTTCGATCGATCCAGTCTCTTGCCCATCTTCCATTCCTATTTCGATCGATCCAGTCTCTTGCACATCTTCCATTCCTATTTCGATCGATCCAGTCTCTTGCCCATCTTCCATTCCTATTTCGATCGATCCAGTCTCTGGCCCATCTTCCATTCCCATTTCGATCGATCCAGTCTCTTGCCCATCTTCCATTCCTATTTCGATCGATCCAGTATCTTGCACATCTTCCATTCCTATTTCGATCGATCCAGTCTCTTGCCCATCTTCCATTCCCATTTCGATCGATCCAGTCTCTTGCACATCTTCCATTCCTATTTCGATCGATCCAGTCTCTTGCCCATCTTCCATTCCCATTTCGATCGATCCAGTCTCTTGCACATCTTCCATTCCTATTTCGATCGATCCAGTCTCTTGCCCATCTTCCATTCCTATTTCGATCGATCCAGTCTCTTGCCCATCTTCCATTCCTATTTGATCGATCCATTCCTATTTCGATCGATCCAGTCTCTTGCCCATCTCCCATTCCTATTTCGATCGATCCAGTCCTTGCCCATTTTCCACTCCTATTTTGATCGATCCAAGCTCCAATTTCGGGCGTGACTTGAGCAGATAAATGGATTATCGGAGACTCGAATTTGGGAATTTCTGATTACGCTCTTTTCGTGCTACCGACTGTCAACCCGCGCCCCAGGCAGCAGAAGTCTCTGTCCGGTAATGTCACTACCTCAAGATAAAAAAATGGCCGAACACATCTTCCATTCTTAATGTTCAGGCCCGTCTCGAAAAAGGAAGTTTTTTAGATTGTGAAATGTAATGAAGTAGAAGACCAAAAGAATCCTTCTACGGAATAATGTTCCATTTAATCCCGAGAAAGAAACAGTTCTGTCGTTTGCTTTTCGCAGACAGGAGAGGTCTTCCTTATTTGCAATTCCATTTAGTTTCATGTTCTTTTCTCATTGGAACCCTTTCACATTACTTAATACGAATAGCAAACGCGTCAATTCTCGGGCAAAGCACTTGACGGATAACTCAGACGGTAAATACCAGTTACGTTCCTGACCACGTAACTTAATTAAAATAATTTTCTTGCATTACTTTGTATTAAAACTAATCGCCATTGGCAAGGCACTCCTCTTTGAGACTAGCACTGTACTAAAGACAAGATGGGGGATAAGCGAAGATAAATCTCCATGCTGGTGCTGTTGAGACTCGAACCTGGGAACTGCAGATTACGAGCCTGGTGTTCTACCAACTGAGTCAACCCCTAAGTTTTTTTATTTCAGTGCTGCAAAGGTTGTACAGACCTCGGGTCGTTTTCATTATTACCACTTTGAGTGCATTGGGAAAAAAAACTGTTTTACAAAAACGAAAATATTTTCCTATATGCATCTATTTTATTGGCCAAGTATTCTTTATAGACACAAATCCAGAACGATTTAATGGATTTGGGTTGTTGGGTTGTTTTACCTCTGAGTGGCACTTTTTTGCACACCATGGGCTAAATGGCCAGGTCACAAGGACCCCGAAGGCTCAGAGAAGGTTGGGGGAGGGGACCCACTGGAACAGCGTTGGGAGACAGATGGTAGCCTCCCGTCAAGGCCATCCAGCGTGTTCTTTAACGTTGGGTTGTTTTACCTCTGAGCGGCACTTTTTTGCACACTATGGGCTAAATGGCCAGGTCACATGGACCCCAAAGGCTCAGAGAAGGTTGGGGGAGGGGACCCACTGGAACAGCTGTTGGGAGACAGATGGTAGCCTCCCGTCAAGGCCATCCAGCGTGTTCTTTAACGTGCACAGGGTATGGCTCTCCCGCACACGGGGCCACGGCTTAACGTCCCATCCGACGGACGGCGGCCTCTTCAAGCCCATCGGTGTCCCCTACTGACCGTGGGCAGGGCGGGGAATTTTCCGCTCAGAGGTAAAACAGCTATTCACTATGACATTTTATACTGACACGCTTGTGTCAGACCATTAGGCCAAACAGCTGATTGAGAGGTAGTTTCCTCTTTATTATTTCTATAGGGTCAGGTTTCTCATAAAGCATGTTAGACACTCACTCGATTAGGGTCGCCAGAATTCTAATTTTACATCTTATTCGTTCAAGAGAAAAAAATTACATCCTTCCTATTTTTAGAAGAATGCAAAAAACCATTTGCGAGTATATAGCGTTATATATTGCGTTATATAGATTGTGAAAATACAGGGTGTTTCAAAACTCTCTGTACAAATTTCAGTGGGAGATAGGGAACACCAAGACAATCCTTTCCCGTCTATGAATGTATGTCTGTTGACGTAACCCTTCGGAGCTAGAGGGCGCTGTTTGGCGGCGTTGCAATTGGCTAGAGCGGCGAAGTGGGGATGGAGAACAGACTTGTGTTTGCCGTCGGCATTCGTAAATTCGACACATCATGTGTCTGATAAAAGTAGAATTCCGAAGATATACACACGTTTTTCTCCCTCTGTTTTAGTGGTCCTTTCGATTATTCAAAATATTCAAAGAAAAGGATTGGGTTGGGTTGGTTTACCTCTGAGCGGCACTTTTTTGCACACCATGGGCTAAATGGCTAGGTCACATGGACCCCGAAGGCTCAGTGAAGGTTGGGGAAGGGGACCCACTGGAACAGCTGTTGGGAGACAGATGGTAGCCTCCCGTCAAGGCCATCCAGCGTGTTCTTTAAGGTGCACAGGGTATGGCTCTCTCGCACATAGGGCCACGGCTTAACGTCCCATCGGACGGACGGCGGCCTTTCCAAGCCCATCGGTGTCCCCTACTGACCGTGGGCAGGGCGGGGAATTTTGCGGACAAAGAAGAGGAATCGGGAGTCCCTGTCACTAAGATATCTGATCACTACCTTGTCTCTTCCACAAGTACTTGTATCTAATCCTACTGATCTCGAAGACATCACTAAAACCCCTTCTCCTTTGCAAATAATAGGAAATTCCTCCCACTTCGTTATCTGACAAAAGGTTCCCTTGAGAGACAGAGCGTTGATTACATCCAGTACTCTCGATTTCAACAAGTTCTTTTCGTGAAGAATACAAAGGGCAGAATCGATGAGCAATAGCACCTTTCCTTCGGCACGCGCACTAATCAGGAGCAGTTTGCCTCCATTGTTATTCTCGTTCTCACGGAACCTCATTTCATCTTGAAACTTCTGTTCCGCTGATTAAAAATGTTGGTAGTCACTGGGTTGCAAAGAAAACGTTACAGACGATCCTATTTCGCTGATTAAAAATGTCATTAGTCATTGGTGTGGAAAGGAAAGGTTACAGACGATCCTGTTCCCAGTCGCCATTGTTCGTCTGTTGGTTTCCACTAACATTTGGGCGGGGGTGGCTCAGTCGGTAGCGGGCCAGGCACGTAATCTGTAGTTCCCAGGTTCGAGTCCCAGCTGGGTCAGCGTTGAGATTTATCTCCGCAAAATTCCCCACCCTGCCCACGGTCAGTAGGGGACACCAATGGGCTTATAAAGGCCGCCGTCCGTCGAATGAAACGTTAAGCCGTGGCCCCGTGTGCGGGAGAGCCATATCCTATTCACGTTAAAGAACACACTGGATGGCCTTGACGGGAGGCTACCTTCTGTCTCCCAACAGCTGTTCCAGTGGGTCCCCTCCCACAATCTTCTCTTAGCCTTCGGGGTCCATGTGACCTGGCCATTTAGCCCATGGTGTGGAAAAAAGTTGTTGTTTTGGGTTGTATTACCTCTGAGCGGCACTTTTTTGCACACCATGGGCTAAATGGCCAGGCCACATGGACCCCGAAGACTCAGAGAAGGTTGGGGGAGGGGACCCACCGGAACAGCTGTTGGGAGACAGATGGTAGCCTCCCGTCAAGGCCATCCAGCGTGTTCTTTAACGTGCACAGGGTATGTCTCTCCCGCACACGGGGCCACGGCTTAACGTCCCATCCGACGGACGGTGGCCTTTCCAAGCCCATCGGTGTCCCCTACTGACCGTGGGCAGGGTGGGGAAATTTTGCGGAGATAAATCTCAACGCTGACCCAGCTGGGACTCGAACCTGGGAACTACAGTTTACGAGCCTGGCGCGCTACCGACTGAGCCACCCCCGCCCCGTGGAAAAAAGTGCCGCTCAGAGGTAAAACAACCCAACCCACTAACATTCGTATCGGATTGCGAGACCTAGTGACCTGTACTCTCAGTTGAGGAATACGCATAGTGTTTAGGATGAAACTGGAGTTCAGTTTAATGAAAGGGTAAATAATTTTCGATTTTGATGTTAGGCACGTTTAAATTTATCACGCTACCTATATGGTTACTGGTCTTCGTATCGCCCGAAGTTTTTTATTGGAAATAATCAAAAAGATAACGTATGCGTAAGAAGTATTGTGGATTCAGCATAAGCCTGCAGTTATATCTATACTAATAAGTGAAGATGTTTCTGTGTCTCTGGCAGCCATAACTCATCGGGAAATTATGGTAGACGCTTCAAAATTTCAGAGAGTGTTTCTGGCTGTCGTCCGAGTTGTATTGCAGAAGTTCAAGTCGAAAAATATATTTGCCATGTTATTCCCAGCGACCAAATATACATAGACTGCGGGGCGGGGGTGGCTCAGTCGGTAGCGCGCCAGGCTCGTAATCTGTAGTTTCCAGGTTCGAGTCCCAGCTGGGTCAGCGTTGAGATTTATCTCCGCAAAACTATCCGCCCTGCCCACGGTCAGTAGGGGACACCGATGGGCTTGGAAAGGCCGCCGTCCGTCGGATGGGACGTTAAGCCGTGGCTCCGTGTGCGGGAGAGGCATACCCTGTGCACGTTAAAGAACACGCTGGATGGCCTTGACGGGAGGCTACCATCTGTCTCCCAACAGCTGTTCCAGTGGATCCCCTCCCCCAACCTTCTCTGAGCCTTCGAGGTCCATGTGACCTGGCCATTTAGCCCATGGTGTGCAAAAAAGTACCGTTCAGAGGTAAAACAACCCAACCCTACATAGACTGCTCAAAAGGCGGTCATTGCGAGACATTTTCAAGGGCTTGGCACCGAATTTTTGTGCATTCTTTCACCAGGATCCAATTTCTTTTTATTACTGCGTTTATCCATTTTTCACAAAGCACTTCACTTTGTAATAAAAAACTAAATTGATGAGCAATAATATTGTTTTAAAATAGCGAATTAATTGATTATCACGTGAGTTTTGCAAGCAAAGTTTAATTGCTTTTTACATAGTCAAAAATGTAATTTTATTTCCTTTTTTTTAAATATCTGTTGGAACATTAAATTGCAAAGGAACAATTAGGCCTGAGAGTTTAAATGTTTCATAATTAAAAAGGTTATAATTTCAATATGAGAGATTAGTGTTTTATAATAAATAAAATGAGATTTGGATTGGATTGTTTTACCTCTGAGCGGCACTTTTTTGTACACCATGGACTAAATGGCCAGGCCACAAGGACCCCGAAGGCTCAGAGAAGGTTGGGGGAGGGGACCCACTGGAACAGCTGTTGGGAGACAGATGGTAGCCTCCCGTCAAGGCCATCCAGCGTGTTCTTTAACGTGCACAGGGTGTGACTCTCCCGCACATGGGGCCACGGCTTAACGTCCCATCCGACGGACGGCGGCCTTTTCAAGCCCTTCGGTGTCCTCTACTGACCGTGGGCAGGGCGGGGAAATTTTGCGGAGATAAATCTCAACGCTGACCCAGCTGGGAACTACAGATTACGAGCTTGGCGCGCTACCGACTGAGCCACCCCCGCCCCTGATAAAATGAGATATTGAAGTGAAAGAAGCACACGTTATCCTATGGAGCTCAAACGTGACTGACAACGAGCTATCCTAAAGTGTCACGGATGCCATGTTTTAGAAGTCACGCAGTGTGGCGTTGAAACCAATGATATAAGCCGTCTATGTATTATATGGATCGTTGGTTATTCTACGGGAAACGGTAATGGCCGCCAAATCCATTGTTGCCATTTACTACTCCTTAACTGTGAACGTAAGAGTCATAACATTAAAATCTGTTGCGGTTGCCAGATCTCCCCCATTCCGAAAAGTATTATTATATTAATGTGTACGATTTCAGGTACCACCTGACATTATAACCCAACACGGGGTCGCACAGGGTCAACCGTATAGGAAATCTGGGACCGGTCAGGCGAGTATCACGGAAACCACAGTACACCTATCCCTCGATTTACACGGTACTCAGTTCACACAATTTTGGCTTTGCACGGTCAAAAAATGCAACCAATTTCGATTTACACGGTACTGACTGAGACGTACATAGAAAGGAAATCTCAGTCAGTACCGTGTAAATCGAAACTGGTTGAATTTTTTGACCGTGCAAAGCCAAAATTGTGTGAACTGAGTACCGTGTAAATCGAGGGATAGGTGTATACCATACTCTGTGGAATGGAAATAAATCATCGATAGTTTGCGTAGAAACGAAGCCACGGGCTGTGAGAGAGAGTGCTGACGTCAGCAACACTGGGCAATTATTCGTGTTAAATCTGTGTGCTGAACAGTTGGAGGGGGGGGACTACAAAACTGATATGCTCTTATATTTAAAACTTATTTCAGTAATGATGTCTAAGTCATTTAACCGTTAAATCCAAACATCTGTTATAGTGGATCATAATGAGAGATGATTTGAAGGCTTCGGCAGCCATGTTACTTTGGTGATAGAGGCAGCTACATAATCATGATGTACAGTCGCTCAAAAAAATATCCGAACACTATGGTTGATTACAGAATTCAGAAAAAATATCTGGCAACGATTTTAAATTCTCTAATTCAGATCTCTAATTTCCAAAAAAATCGTTGCCAGATATTTTTTCTGAATTCTGTAATCAACCATAGTGTTCGGATATTTTTTTGAGCGACTGTACTACCTCTACTTATAAACTGATAGGAATTTTGCATCTCGTTTACTCGACTGTGCTACCTCTACTTATAAACTGATAGGAATTTTGCATCTCGTTATTCTTTATATATAAATGCAATTAATTTATTACATATTTCTCTATAACGATGATCTTGAACAGGATAGGATCTTAAGCCAGATACCCTGTGCAGAAAGTCTATATACCCTGTGCACGTTAAAGAACACGTTGGATGACCTTGACAGGAACTTCAATGTGTATTCTGTCAGCTGTCCAGTGGGTCTCCAAATATTACGAAGAGGTATAACAAACTCATCCAGTTAATTAAGTAGGTTATATACAAATCAGAAGGCAACATTAACTGGAAAAACTAAAAAGAAAGAAATTTTAATTAATTTCGTTGAACAAAAATTCAAAATCATTTGTCTTATTTAAATATTAAAAATTAAAATTTTAATATCTGATTATTTAGGTAATTTGCTTTTGACAGACATTTTTCTTGACTTTTGGGACAAAAAAAAATCTTAAACTGTCTCCGATTTTCTAGAATGATATGACTTTACCTTTAATTTAGACCATTCAGAGTTATTATAAAGAAAGAGTATGAACTTGTATTTCATCTTTTATTCTAAACATACATTTTATTATTTTATTTTGCAATCTAATGGTAGGCATTATTTTCGCAAAATAATCACCCGAATCACAGATTCATATCGGATAACAAAATGAACATGGAAAGAATTTACATTCAGTGCGTCTCTTTAACTTGTTTGCATTAATCTTTTCATCAAAGCATCTAATACAGCAACCACACCAACATCGTATCACTTTCGTATCCAAAATCAAATTTTCTCAGGAAAAGGACTTCTTCGAGTTACAAGCAGCAATAGTTTCTCATTTAAGCGAGCTAGGGTGTCCATGTAATCTGCTTTGATTAAATATAATTGATTTATTGTAAGCCATTTCGCACGTGTCAGCTTACAGGATCGACTGGGATGGAAATGATGCAGGATGGATCAATAGACTACATATCCGAAGGAGAAAGTGAAGATTGATGTAGCTATAAATAGAAACCAGAGTAAATTTTTTTCCCATTTCCTGCATCTCAGCCGGAAATTGAACCTCGCGGGTCCATAATCCCTTATCTTTATCATGTAATCGCTTCCAATAGCAGTAAAGATATATTGGATAACAGTTATCTTAAATTGCTTTGCACTACAGAAAATATTTTGTAGCTGGTATGTATTAACCCTTCCTTGGGGCGGGGGTGGCTCAGTCGGTAGCGCGCCAGGCTCGTAATCTGTAGTTCCCAGGTTCGAGTCCCAGCTGGGTCAGCGTTGAGATTTATCTCCGCAAAAACTCCCCGCCCTGCCCACGGTCAGTAGGGGACACCGATGGGCTTGGAAAGGCCACCGTCCGTCGGATGGGACGTTAAGCCGTGGCCCCGTGTGCGGGAGAGCCATACCCTGTGCACGTTAAAGAACACGCTGGATGGCCTTGACGAGAGGCTACCATCTGTCTCCCAACAGCTGTTCCAGTGGGTCCCCTCCCCCAATCTTCTCTGAGCCTTCGGGGTCCTTGTGACCTGGCCATTTAGCCCATGGTGTGCAAAGAGTGCCGCTCAGAGGTAAAACAACCAACCAATTAACCCTTCCTTCATGTGATGGTCACTCAGATTTATGTCTAGAGGAATATTCAGTTAATATTTAAAAGTAAAGAATCCACAAATGATGCATTGAAGTTATGATATATCATAATTTTAATGGTTGTAGGTTATGCTATAACCTCTGTTTTTTATTTGTTAGGATATAGCATAACTTAATAAATTAAAATAAAAAAATAAATGTCCCCTCAAGCAGCTGCTTTCCACAAAAGTCTGACAGGGAGTATATAGACCATAGTAGAAGGTCTATGAGGAAGACGAGACTTCAGCAGAAAGATAACACAAACAGCTCGAACCCAGATCCCTTTCATCAATCAGCCAAGCACGGTTTTCTATCAAGACGGTCTACGGTTACAAAACTTTTATCTATTGGTAATGAAATTTCCGCCACTCTTGATTAGAAGGGGCAAATGGATGTTATTTACACTGACTTCTCAAAGGCTTCTGATCGTGTTGATTTTGGAATATTAGTGGAATAGCGAGAATTGGTTTCAGTTATAGTTTAATTAATTTTTTGCTTTTAATGCTACTAATTTTTCATATGGTTTTTACGTACTTATGAAGTACCTCAGGGATCCAGTTTGGGTCCATTGCTCTTTATTGTTTTTTTTTTAACAATTTACCTAGTTTCGTGAATCATTCAGCTTGTTTAATGTTTGCGAATGATGTTAAAATTTTTAAATGTATTGTTGCGGATTTCAAAAATGGATAGCCACTGAGCGTGTGTATTAAAAGCTATATTTGAAAACCAAATTCAATACAAGGTAAATTGTTACAAAGGAAATATGGATGAAGTATCTTATCAACAAATCAACTATTAACATGCACAAGTCATCAATCTTCCTGCGTAGAGCACACAATATCAGCTCTGTGTATTTTACTAAATACTACCTTTTACTTGATTTACCAGGTCACCCGAAGATCTTCACTCGTAAACCAATTCTCGTCCTGTGCTAATAACTTTTCACACAATAGCCGAACAAAAAGACAGTCCGTGTAGACATTCGAAGTTAGCCATAAAAGTTCCCACTTTTATACTTCCGCGTATACACAACACATCAAGTTACTTCTTGATACTTAACGATAAAAGATCCCACTTTTATCCTTCCGCGTATACACAACACATCAAGTTACTTCTTGATACTTACGCGCACTGTCTCAGAACAGCTCACCGTCCATTTTCGAACTCACCGACCGTTACAACACACAACGACCGTTACAATACAAAACGACCGTTAACGCTCCACTCTTCTTCTCCAAATTCTCCCAAAGTTCTTATTCGTTGGCTGAAACTTTGCTTTCGGTTGCCAGATTCTTCTGTCGTAACACTGCCCCCTTCCTAGGTATTGTTCGTCCCGAACAATTCTGGATTCCAAAGCTTCTTCAGTTCTTCGATGAAACGGAGCCAAACGATCCACGTGAACCACCTTGCACTTTGTAGCTGGACATCGACGAATGCGATATACCACGTCTGTGTCAAAAATGAAAGCGAATCTCATTATGACGTAGATTTCTTTTCTGACTGAAGCCTCGTCCACAAACATAATACGTGTAAGGCCTATAACCCTTGTGAACACGTTTATGTCTCTGCAGGGAGAAGAATCGACTAAGAGTTTTCGTGCAAAACCTGTAAAAAGTTTTCTTCTTTGGATTTTTACTTCTATCAACAGTAACAAGGAATGAAAGTCATTAGTGACATAAAATCTAGGGAGGAGTTTCATCCTCCAGTCTGACCCTTTTGTCAGTTGACTTTCACTTAATTCAGAACTGTCGTGATGAACCTTCAGCCATACTTCACCTGAATCAATTTGATCCCCAAGGTGCTTCACAAATATAATATCAGCTCCATAATTCTTTTTAGCTCTTCGGTCCATCTCCTCCTTCCATACTCTTGCTAGAACTGCAGCTTCTAATCCGACAACCTTACCTGTTTCTCCTGTATAAGTGAAATCAGTGATGTGTCGGGCTGCTAGCAATATTTTTTCTGTTTTACCTTCACATAGCCAGCTTGCAACATCTTCAGATACTCCTTGTTCTATTAACATGTTACGAAACTTGTTCAAAGCATTGCCGTTATGCAGAACCTTACGGACACGTGATGCTTCATCTACCCTATTATCCACAATGTTCACAAAACGCAGAAGTTCTCCTAACTCTTCGACGAGCTCTTGCAGTTCCAAGGATCCGTTACCAAGGAAACACTGAACAGCTTCCATCACTTCCAGAGAGTTGTCAACAGAGTTTTCAAGAGGTGAATCCATGTTGCTGATAACAGCTGAACTCTTCATTCCACGAGCTTGTGATGCTGCAACCATTTTCTTAACTAAATCAACAGCGTCTTCTGTACTGATGAGATCAATAGCTCCTTTTCCGAATTCAACATCATAAGCCAAAGCGCACACTCCTTCAGCCAGCTTTTTGGACACAATTGAGCATCTCATTAGAGGAACGCTATCTACGGTAGCCGTCAGATCCTTGCAGCGGTAAATCTCCTTATCTGTTGGCACCAGCTCCACTGTCTGTCCTACGATGCAGCATCCGACGTCTTCCATCATCTGCTCGATTTTATCTTTATTGCAGTCGACTGTGAAGCCAGGGATGGATTCCAATTTGTACAGAGTATCTCCCGTCAATTGGAGAGCACGACCGGAGATCATAGGGACCTTGAGACCTAAAGCAGCAAGTGCAGGAGCCAAGACAAGACTCAGTTTGTTGCCGACACCTCCTGTGCTGTTTTCATCTACCATCCGATGGCGCCACTCGGGTCTCCAGCAAAACACATGACCCGAGGAGGTCATAGTTGCTGTTTCTTCGGAATTCACTTTCTTGGAGCTCTCATTGTAATTAGCCAGGGAAATATCAGTCATGATTGCCAAATTGTTCATTCTGGAGATCAGCGACGAGTTCTGTAACATGATATTGTCCACTTTAGAGCTCTTGTAGTCGTGATAAAACTTTTCTATATCCTTATAATCTAAATGGTTATAATGTCCAAATCTGCGCATTGACTGTTCAGAAAAGAAATTCAGCATGGCTACGTTGAGATTGTCTGAGGGCTTTACTTCTCTCTGATCGTAACTCTGAGGCTTAGTTTCATCCAGAAAGTTAGTCTTTGAAGTACTGTCTCTGCCTGAAGCTCTTTTACTAGCATCACCTGTTATGCTTCTAAGCCATTCTTCGGAATTCCTCTTCCTTAATTCCCCACTTTCTATAAACGATTCAAGTGTGGCTATATGCTTCGGAAAAAATCTCTCCGACTTCCCGGGTAACGTCGAATGGCACTTTGTTTCTATGATGAATGGACGCCTCTTCTTTACTCGGACCACTCTGCAAAACGTAAACTCTGTTTCGTTCCCCCTCATTACCACTCGCTACTCTGCCTTTGCGATAATTGTCCATGACGCATTTTGCTGACAGCGAGGAATAGAATACCTTTCGTGTGGATCTCTCTTCAGATCGTGCCAGACTTGTATACCTAGGTATTTTGAAGTGCAAAGCGTACTGTATAGTCTCACAGCTCTCTGATCTGTGTGATTGTTCTTCACAGTTCCTAGACATGTCACCAGCGACATAGACACTCTGCCATGCATTACTAGTAGTTGCGTGGTCAAAGGCATTATCTGCGCTATCTCTACAATTCTTGATTTCCAGTAGCAGATCCACATTTTTATATGCGTTGCCTTTCTCTTTTTCTTTTCCATGTTTACAATCTAACTTAACACTATCAAGATCATCTTTTTCACTGACAAATTCAACATTTAAACTATTGCATTGTCTATTGAGTTCGGTTTTATTATCCTTGAACTGATCAATAATCTTACCAACTTGAGAAGCCACTTCAGCTCTCATCTCAGTATTTTGTGCGGCCAGGTCACCTATTTTATTTCTCAACTCATTATTTTGTGCGGCCATTTCGGCTTTCAAATCATCTTTTTGAGAAACTATCTCAGTTCTTAACTCATTATTTTGTGCGGCCATTTCGGCTTTCAAATCATCTTTTTGAGAAACTATCTCAGTTCTCAACTCATTATTTTGTGCGGCCATTTCGCTATTTTGATTTTTAATGTCATTCATCTGTGTAGCCATATCAGTCATCTGCGTAGCCATATCAGTCATCTGCGTAGCCATATCGGCTTTCAAGTCATTTAACAACTTTACTAATTCATCCATACTTCTAGTTAACGGCATTCAATAAATTAATCCCACTTCTGACACCAAATGTTGCGGATTTCAAAAATGGATAGCCACTGAGCGTGTGTATTAAAAGCTATATTTGAAAACCAAATTCAATACAAGGTAAATTGTTACAAAGGAAATATGGATGAAGTATCTTATCAACAAATCAACTATTAACATGCACAAGTCATCAATCTTCCTGCGTAGAGCACACAATATCAGCTCTGTGTATTTTACTAAATACTACCTTTTACTTGATTTACCAGGTCACCCGAAGATCTTCACTCGTAAACCAATTCTCGTCCTGTGCTAATAACTTTTCACACAATAGCCGAACAAAAAGACAGTCCGTGTAGACATTCGAAGTTAGCCATAAAAGTTCCCACTTTTATACTTCCGCGTATACACAACACATCAAGTTACTTCTTGATACTTAACGATAAAAGATCCCACTTTTATCCTTCCGCGTATACACAACACATCAAGTTACTTCTTGATACTTACGCGCACTGTCTCAGAACAGCTCACCGTCCATTTTCGAACTCTCCGACCGTTACAACACAACGACCGTTACAATACAAAACGACCGTTAACGCTCCACTCTTCTTCTCCAAATTCTCCCAAAGTTCTTATTCGTTGGCTGAAACTTTGCTTTCGGTTGCCAGATTCTTCTGTCGTAACAGTATTTTTACTTATGATGATTGTATTCAATTTCAGTAGGATCTGGACAAATTACATTTTTTGGACTGTTGATAATTTTATTGTTGAATATTTCTAAATGTTCAGTTTTAAATTTTTTACCTAATAGAACTATTCTACACTATATTTATCATATAGATAATACTACTGCTATTCCTCTTAAATATGAAATCTCCGACTTAGGCATCAAATTTAATTCTAAATTTTGTTTCCTTTATGTTCAAGATATAATAAAAAATAACTTATTAAAATTTATCCTTTCATTATTAGGAAGACAATAGATTTTATAAATGTTAATTCCATCATTGTTTTATTTATTTCATTAGTTTGATCAAAATTAGAGTATGGATCAATAATATGGAATCCTTATTGCAATGCTTATCAGAATAATTTAGAGAAGGTTCAGAATAAACTTTTGAGGTATTTGTGGCCGAGTGGTTAGCGGGCTTGGCTACTGATCTACGGGACCCGAGTTCGAACCCCGGGTAAGGCATGGTTGTGTGTGTTGTTTTTCTGCTGAGGTCCTGCCATCCTCACAGACCTTCTACTATGGCATATAAACTGACAGACTCCTGTCAGACCTCTGTGGCAAGCAGCTGCTTGAGGAGGTATTTATTTATTTTTATTATATTTTATGTCTATGTGTCTACGGTCATGATATTTCAGAGAAATTTCTTAAGAGATACATTTGCAATTTCGTCCTTGAAAAAGAGGAAGAATTTATTACGTTTAACATTTTTCGTCGAAGTTTAGAATAATTATATTGATTGTATTAAACTGGTTCAGTTAGTTAATTTTAATGTACAAAAAAATGCTATGAGGGAAAAGATTTTCTGTGAAGTTATTTTGTGCAAAAGTAATGCATTAAAAATTATGGTACTCAAAAAAGTATCCAAACACTACGGTTGATTACAGAATTCAGAAAAAATATCTGGCAACGATATATATATATAACGTGTCATGTGACACGAAGGTTGCCAGAGCACTAATTTCTAAAAAAAATCGTTGCCAGATATTTTTTCTGAATTCTGTAATCAACGGTAGTGTTCGGATACTTTTTTGAGCGACTGTAATGGAGCCCAAGAATGATTAAATCTGTGCATAGTTCGCGCATTTTTCATTAAATTTTTTAAAACCTCTGAAACGAAGGGGGAAAAGGTTGCACTGCAATGGAAATTTTGCTCCCCTCCCCCTTTATCTTTTTTCCGGATCCGAACCTGCTCAAGATTATAGCATGGTCATCTGCAAGGAAAAAAGCAAAGGATGCTATTGCCTTCCCCCTTCCCCCCTGGAAATGTGTTTCTTAAGTTGTATTTCGCTATATATTGTTATATAATTTTGTTTATTTTTTGTGATAAATACCTTTAATAAAAACCACACTAGATATGATTTAACGTATTCTAATCCCAGGTTCGAGTCCCAGTTGGGTAAGTGTTGAGATTTATCTCCGCAAAACTCCCCTCCCTGCCCATGGTCATTAGTGCACACCGATGGGCTTGTAAAGGCGCCGTCCGTCGCATGGGACGTTAAGCCATGGTTCCGGGTATGAGAGAGGGCCATACCCTCTGCACGTTAAAGAACAAGTTGAATGGCCTTGACGGGGGGCTACCATCTGTCCCCTAACAGTTGTTCCAGTGGGTCCCCTCCCCTACCTTCTCTTAACCTCAGGGGTCCTTGTAATCTGGCCATTTAACTCCATTGTGTGCAAAAAAAGTGTCACTCAGAGATAAAACAACCAACCCCTGGAGAAATTTCTGCAGAAACCACTGAGTTGTAGAGAGAATGCCATGTGTTGGGCAATTATTTTGTTTCATCGTGCAACGGAACTTTTTCCCCCAAAATGAGCTAAATAGTTAGGTCACAAAGACTCCAAGAGGAAAAAAAAGTACCTGATAAGGAAATATATTCACTGGGCAGTTGTTTACAGACGAATAATAGCCTCCCGTCAAGGACATCCGGCGTGTCCACCTTTATCACCGAGTTCAGAAAGGGGTTAACGGAAGAAATCTCAAAGCAGGCACAATGAGGTCTCGAACCTGGGAACATGTCTTGCACCCTGCTGCACAAGTTTTGCACCCTGCTGACTGACCGAACTCCGCCCATTTGGTAAAGGTCGCTTGGATGTTGGTCTAAGGTCTTGATCTAAGGGGAGGGGGGAGGTATGATCCTTCTAAAAAATTTTAGTGTCCTGAAATGTAGAAAAAATAGTAAACATATATTACACATATTATAGTGGGGGGGGGGGGGGGAATTCTCTCAAAAAAAAACCGCAATTTCATTCTGACCCGTTCAGTTTAAATCAGTAATTTTCCCCCACTCCCCACCACCACTAAAGAGGGTGGGGATTGAATCAGTCGGTACCGCGCCAGCCTCGTAATCTGCAGTTCCCAGGTCGAGTCCCAACTGTACCAGCATTGAGATTTACCCCCGTTAATCCCCAACCTGCCCTCGGTATAGAAAGGATACATCGATGGGCTTAAAAAGACCGCCGTCCGTCGGATAGGGCGTTAAACCGTGGCACAAGACGTATGCAGAAGAGTCTAACCCTGTGCACGTTAAAGAACAAACTGAATGGCCTTGATGGGAAACTACAATCTGTCTCATAACAGTTCTCCAGAGGGTCTCCTCCCCAACCTTCTCTGAGCCCTCGGGGTCTTTGTGACTTGGCCATTTAGACTACTGTGGGCAAATTGGATTGTTTGGATTGTTTTACCTCTGAGCGGCACTTTTTTGCACACCATGGGCCAGGCCACAAGGACCCCGAAGGCTCAGAGAAGGTTGGGGGAGGGGACCCACTGGAACAGCTGTTGGGAGACAGATGGTAGCCTCCCGTCAAGGCCATCCAACGTGTTCTTTAACGTGCACAGGGTATGGCTCTCCCATACAGGTGGCCACGGCTTAACGTCTCATCCGACGGACGGTGGCCTTTTTAAGCCCATCGGTGTCCCCTACTGAACGTGGGCAGGGCGGGGAAATTTTGCTGAGATAAATCTCAACGCTGACCCAGCTGGGACTCGAACCTGGGAACTACAGATTACGAGCCTGGCGCGCTACCCACTGGGCAAAAAGGGGCCACTCAAACCTAAAACAACCCAACCTTTGACGTAGGATGTTTGCTTTAGCTAAAACTGGCAATGCTAAGAATAGTTTTTTTTTTTTTTTAATAAAGCTCTGGTTTATTTTCCCCCCTTTAGCTTTTGGAATCAAATGCGTCCAATGCCTTTCTGAAAAGGATTCTCGCTGCATTGATAATCCACCACCCCCTGTACACTGCAATGGAACAGACATGAAGTTCTGCATTATCCTGGAAGAGAAGAATCCAAGAGGTAAGATTTTGTTTCTTCGATATTTTCTTATTTCAAAATATTAATTCTTAAAAGAAAGTTATTTTCTACACCGTTCTAGGACAGTTTTTCAGATCATATCAAATATATTGATACCAAGTTTAAAGTCATATAAAAAAAACATCCTGGATCTAAAAATAGAGTTAGGGAGCAAAAGAACTAGACTGAAGCGGAATAGAAAACAATTCTGCTAGATTTTTTTGCCCTTAGAAATTTTTTTGGCCTGTAGGATTACGGTTGGTGGACAATGTCAAAGAGAACTTGTTAAAATTGGCCTGCAGGGCCAAATGCAACAGAAGTAGGTTGGATTGTTTTACCTCTGAGAGGAAGTTTTTTGCACAAAAAACTAATGGCCAAGTTACAAGAACTCCGAGGCTCAGAAATTTTGGAGGAAGGGACTCATTGGACAACTGTTGTGACACATATAATAGTCTCCCATCAAGGCTATCCAGCGTGGGGCGGGGGTGGCTCAGTCGGTAGCGCGCCAGGCTCGTAATCTGTAGTTCCCAGGTTCGAGTCCCAGCTGGGTCAGCGTTGAGATTTATCTCCGCAAAATTCCCTGCCCACGGTCAGTAGGGGACACCGATGGGCTTGGATAAGGCCGCCGTCCGTCGGATGGGACGTTAAGCCGTGGCTCCTTGTGCGGGAGAGCCATACCCTGTGCACGTTAAAGAATACGCTGGATGGCCTTGACGGGAGGTTACCATCTGTCTCCCAACAGCTGTTCCAGTGGGTCCCCTCCCCCAACCTTCTCTGAGCCTTCGGGGTCCTTGTGACCTGGCCATTTAGCCCATGGTGTGCAAAAAAGTGCCGCTCAGAGGTAAAACAACCCTTGGCATTCATGTTCCACTACCAAAATTTCCAGCCTATATTCATATTGAAATTTTAGTTTTCAAAATTTTCCATCGTTTATTAGAGAGCGCCATTAAAACTTTTGGGAGATTTGAAAAAGTGCGAATCATCGTAATAGTTCATCAATCTTGTCAAACCCAAAAGGAATTTTTAATTCACCTCTACAAACAAAAACAGTTGACCGTCTGCAAACAGACACAAAGTAAAAAATATTAGCTATTTGGAAAACGATCTAAGAACAATTCTAAATGCATCTTGTCATATTTGTAAGCGCCAATCTTTCAGCTGCAGAAATTGATTTCCACAATTTCTTGTCCTTTGCTCTAAATCGCCAAAACCTCTTTAGATAAACAACAAAAAAACAATAGCCAGAATCTCTTTAAATGCGTCAGGTGTCATACACAAAAAAGATTTTGCAACAGTGTCAGCCTCTTAAATATTATTAAGGATTAAATTGTAAAAATCGCTTAATCTTTTTCTATCATTAAAAATCTCGCGACCCATTTAGTGCGATATTTTTTATTACTACGCCTATGTTTAGCCAAGACAAGTCATATTAACCGTTTTCGAAAGAGCCGAGTGGTTAGCGCGCTTGGCTACTGATTTAAGGGACCTGGGTTCGAGCCCCGGATAAGGCATGGTTGTATGTGTTGTTTTTCTGCTGAGGTCCTGCCATCCTCTCAGATCTTCTACTGTGGCATATAAACTGACAGGCTCCTGTCAGATCTCTGTGGGAAGCAGCTGCTTGAGGAGGTATTTATTTTTTATTTATTTAAACTTCTTTTCCTGGACATAATATTTTACTACAGAGTGAAAGAAATGTAAGAACGCGCGGTAGATCTCGCAGAGTCAACAAAGCACGGGTTCCAGGTTATTTGCACCGAGAACCAATGAGCTTAGTTCTTTGTTGCAGACCGCGCTTCTTCTTCTTGCACATCCATCCATAGTTCTGGACCTCTTTGTAAAGAAGGCCTCGGCCCTCTTATCATCAGGTCCACAGGCAAAGTGGGCAGTGGGTGAATATGCAGACCGCGCGTTTAGCGTCGCTTTCGGAGCGGTAGGTGACGTCACAGTGCGCTTGGACGTGGCCAGCAGCGTTTCGAGGCGCCCGACTGAGCCGCGGCCACCACCGCCCCACAGAAATAGGTAAGGATCCTCCATGGTAAAGATAGACGTGTAGGTACAACTGAACTGAACAATCCGATTGGGCCTCCGTTTGTAATATAGTCGAGTCCCAGCTGGGTCAGCGTTGAGACTTATCTCCGCAAAACTCCCGGCCCTGCCCATGGTCAGTAGGGGGGCACCGATGGGATTGTAAAGTCCACAGTCCATCGGATAAGACTTTAAGCCGTGGTGGCCCCGTGTGTGGGAGAGCCATACCTTGCGCAAATTAAAGAACACCCTGGATGGTCTTGACGGGAGGCTACCATCTGTCTCCCAACAGCTGTTCCAGTGGATCCCCTCCCTCAACCTTCTCTGAATCCTTCGGGGTTCTTGTGACCTGGCCATTTAGCCCATGGTGTACAAAAAAGTGCCGCTCAGAGATAAAACAACTCAACCCAACTCCCTCAAGATACAGCACCGTAATGGATTTTTTTTTTCAATTCCAATCGCAAATGCAAAAAAATTATCACGTTTACATAAATTAATAACTTGCATTCTATATTTTTATATCTCCCGCCATCCTCACAGACTTTCTACTATGACGTATAAACTGACAGACTCCTGTCAGACCTCTGTGACAAGCAGCTGCTTGAAAGGATATTTATTTTATTTATTTATTTAGTGGTGTTAAAATATAATTTTGTACCTTTCTTACAAAAGTTTCCAACAAATTAATTTATTCTACCAAATACTGCAACATATTTTTCCCATACGTTTCAGTGGTCCTTGAAAAAACATTGTTCTGAAATGTACGTAATACAGGGTGAATCTGAAAAAGTGGGCAAAACTTTACGGGGTCGTAGAACGCAGCTATACGAGCAATATTCGTCATAGAATGTATGGTCGGAACGCAAGCGGTGAGAAGTTAAAAGTTAGTTTTCCACTGTCACATTTAAAGAATGAACACAAGAAGGAGAGGAGATTCTTCAGAAAACATTTTATTAACAGGAATGTAATTTAGGTACATGCTCAAAGAAATTGCTCAAAAGAGCTGCCGCCAGCTGTAATGCAGGCTTCACACCTGCGGGATAGGGACCGACGCACATTTGCGAAGACACAAGGCATTTCCCGAATATCGCCGGCAACAACGGCGATCATGGCGACTAGATCCATTTCGGTTTCAATGGGCACTCGTAGATTGGACTTTTCATATGGCCCACCATTTCGTGGTTAGTATAACCAGCCATCCTCTCGGCAATCCACGGTAGAAATGCCGTTGGGTGCGAGGACCGACCCTTTTATACCATTTCCAACGCCACCTAGCGGCTCGCCGTTTGCGTTCCGACCATACATTCTATGACGAATATTGCTCGTATAGCTGCGTTCTACCACCCCGTAAAGTTTGGCCCACTTTTTCAGATTCACCCTGTATATATTTTTTAAAATTATTTACAGTTTCCGTTCCGGTTATTAAAATTCCTCAGGAGTAGAATGCTCGCCCCCCCCCCCCTCTCCCCAACTTCCTTTCCTTTAGATCCATCCCAACTCAAAATAAAATATCCAACAGAAATATATAAGTGCTGATATTTATGTCTGGTCTTGCTGCGTTGAGTGAGTGATCTTCATCCTGAAGCACATCTCCTCTGAATCATGCTCAGAAGTCGTAAGAAGTCTTCTGAAAGAGGTACATCTGTGGAAGATAAACTCGGCTGCCACTTGATTCACGTTGTCGTCTGCACACTTAGCAGACGTTCGAAATGTCAATAGCAAGTTGAAGATTGGATTAGGTGGTATCGAATGTCTTTCCTAACTTTGCCGACATTACGTCATATATGTGATTTCTTTTTTTCGCTGCACAAAAGTACTTGCCGTTTTGTGCCCGTCTCAAATTTGTTTTTGAATTTTTGAACGGCTCATAATTCTGCAGACCTAGACGTGGGTTGAATGGTTGACTCACTCCTCCACTCGAGTAAGCAAGCTTTCATCTAGAAGATGACTTTATCGACGTCTGCTCCGAATTGATGGTGATGTGCATTGGCTGAAGAACCTACTTGTAAGATCATCCAACTCAGGAACGATAATATTCAGCGCAACTTGATCTGACATACATTGCCTTACCTAAATATTAAAGGAGTTGGGTTATTTTACTTCTGAGCGGCACTTTTCTGCACACAATGGGCTAAATGGCCAGATCACAAGGACCCCGAATGCTCAGAGAAGGTTAGGGGAGGGTACCCGCTGGAATAGGTGTTGGGATACAGATGGTAGCCTTCCGTCAAGTCAATCCAGTGTGTTCTTTAACTTGCGCAGGGTGTAGCTCTCCCACACACGGGACCACGGCTTAACGTCCCATCCGACGGATGACGGTCTTTCCAAGCCCATAGGATGTGCGGGAGAACCATGCCTTATGCACTTTAAAGAACACACTGGATGGGTTTGACCGGAGGCTACCATCTGTCTCCTACTAGATGTCCATTAGATTTCCTTCTCCAACTTTTCTTTCATTCTAGACTGTCCATTTAGCCCATTGTATGCAAAAAAAGTGCCGCTCAAAGGTAACACAACCCAACCTACATTATTTTGAAATTTCTATTCGTCACTTTTATAATCAACTTTTCAATGAGTTATCTAGGGGCGGGGGTGGCTCAGTCGGTAGCGCGCCAGGCTCGTAATCTGTAGTTCCCAGGTTCGAGTCCCAGCTGGGTCAGCGTTGAGATTTATCTCCACAAAATTCCCCGCCCTGCCCGCGGTCAGTAGGGGACACCGATGGGCTTGGAAAGGCCGCCGTCCGTCGGATGGGACGTTAAGCCGTGGTCCCGTGTGCGGGAGAGCCATACCCTGTGCACGTTAAAGAACACGCTGGATGGCCTTGACGGGAGGCTACCATCTGTCTCTCAACAGCTGTACCAGTTGGGTCCCCTCCCCCAACCTTCTCTGAGCCTTCGGGGTCCATGTGACCTGGCCATTTAGCCCATGGTGTGCAAAAAAGTGCCGCTCAGAGGTAAAACAACCAACCAACCAACGTCACTTATATAATCAACTTTTCAATGAGTTTTCTCTTAACGTTACTCTAAGTAGATTGGGTTGTTTGAGCCCCACGCTTTTTGTGCACAATGGACTTAATGGCAGGTCACAAGGATCCTAAGGTCTCAGGGAAGGTTAGGAGAAGCGAACCGACTGAACAGCTGCTAGGAGACAGACGGTAGCTTCCCCTCAAGGCCATCCAGCTTGTTTTTTAACGTGCCCATACTCTGGGAGTTCACGTATGGCAGTCTACCGGGTTCACGCAATGGCCTTTCCAAGTCCATGGATGTCCTCTACTGACGGAGAAGTTTAGCGAAGATAATTCTTAACGCTGACCCAAGTGAGAGTCGAACCTGGGAAAAACAGATACGAACCTAGCGCGTTGCCATTTGGCAAAGAAAATGTCAAAATATTTAATTCTTGTTCTCTCCTTTTGAGAAGCGATACATGAATTTTACTTTTCCCTTCAACCAAAAATTAGGTTTTTTCCTTTGTTTATTTCGCATTAAATAAGTTGCATCAGAATTCCTCATCAGTTATTAGCCAAATAGACGGAATTTTGTCTTCCGACATTTTGAACTAAGCTTAAAAGATACGATCGATTGCATAGGAAGGCTACGAGAACTTCAACAGTTTAATTTCTATCGAGCAACAGAAGAAAGTTACTTAATAGTCCATTTGCGAATTTAGCTTTAGTCAGAATCACCGGAAAAGAAATTCCTATGCCGTCTTCTTCTTTCACCAATGTCTGGTCTTTCTTCCCTCTGGGAAAATAAGAAGTCAAGAAACTCTGTGAAACGGAAACAGCTGCAGAAAATTCAATGGAAAGGAACACTTTCTATGAAACAGATAAATGTAAAGTGGAATTAATGTTGATTTCCTTTCATGTGGACCTTAACATGAGATGCTTTTGCTTGTAAGCAGGTTTGGATTTCCCATTTGGGGAGGTAAGCAATAGCCTAGGGGCTATTGCTTACCTCGCCAAATGGGTGGGGGTAGGGGTGGCTCAGTCGGTAGCACGCCAGACTAGTAATCTCCAGTTCCCAGGTTCGAGTCCCAGCTGGGTCAGCGTTGAGTTATCCCCGCAAAACTCCCCACTCTGCCCACGGTCAGTAGGGAACACCGATGGGCTTGGAAAGGCCACCATCCGTCAGATGGGACGTTAATCCGTGGCTCCGTGTGTGGGAGAGTCTTACCCTGTGTACGTTAAAGAACACGCTGGATGGCCTTGACGGGAGGCTACCATCTGTCTCCCAACAGCTGTTCCAGTGGGTCCCCTCCCCCAACCTTCTCTGAGCCTTCGGGATCCATGTGACCTGGCCATTTAGCCCATGGTGTGCAAAAAATTGCCGCTCAGAGGTAATACAACCTAACCCTACCTCCAAGGTAGCAAATGTTTAGTATTCGGAAAATCAACTTTTTATTTTTGTGATTAAACGTGTAATGATTTCCTACCCGTTTCTAACCCCGTTTTCTTTTTAAATATCTAGGAGAGTTACTGCGACTGACTCGTACTTGCGGACCGGCGGACATTGTGAGCGAAGAATGCGAAAATGGAATAACCGAATTTGGCGCCACCGTGCTCGTGTGTCACAGCTCGTGCGATACGGACGGATGCAATGCAGCAGCGCCACCTGGCGGAGAAAGAAAAAAATCGGTTGCAGTTACGGTTTTGCTCACTTCGCTGATTCTATTTGTTCAATTTACTCAAATGGGATGAAGACCTACGTCACCTACGTCCCGGATGTTCAGTGAAACCAAGTGCTCGAAATCGGAACAGAGTGTTCTAGAAAAGACGATTAAAATTTTCTGCAAGCAGCATTGGATGACATAACTGTTTGTGCATTAGTTATTTTTGAATTTATAACCTCTACTGATTACCAGTGGTGCACCCAGAGGGGAGACCAAGGGGTCCTGGCACCCCCCAACGAAAAAGGGGAAAAAAAAACACTAGAAAATTTTCCAAAAATCTTTTCCTAATTGAAATTCATTTTTTATATTTATGTTGTGTCGTGTCTTCTATATCTATACTACTTATGAATTAGCAGTCACATAAGGTGGGAATACCCTATAGCTTTCGAGAATCACGGCCGATGTGAACACAAGGCGAACGAATCGGGCGGACCGAGCGCTACTTGGTTTGCCCGAGCAGGGCCAGCGGGCCCCTCGAGGCCCCCGAAGATTAAATCCTGAGTG
The DNA here is from genome assembly GCA_038380435.1 of Ryuthela nishihirai. Lineage (NCBI taxonomy): Eukaryota > Metazoa > Arthropoda > Arachnida > Araneae > Heptathelidae > Ryuthela > Ryuthela nishihirai. The sequence continues at coordinate 31,735,963 of JAWZYU010000013.1, forward strand.
CGCCACCGGTGATTACAGTATATAACAATTTTGAAGTCATCAAACTTTTTACTTTAAAACGATGGAGCTATTTGGCTTCGTTAAGCGAACTGTTTGGCCCTAAAGAGGTAACTATGTGGTCCCTAAAACTTTCCTGGTGACTCAACATTCCAGCAAATCTTTAACATTGGTTAATGGCCATTTAAAAGTATTCCTTCGTCCATAGGAGTGGTAGCTAACCTATTTGGAACCACGATTGTTTATGATTGGATAGAAGGGTCAAAACTTTTATGGAAGCTAAAAAAACAATACTTCCCTTATAATTCTGATTATTAAATAAAAATTTTAAATATGTTCTTAGTGATGTAAAATATGAACCCGTTTGCATCAATAGAGAGGTTTATTATTAATCTAGAAAAAAATATTTCTTCAGCTAAATCTAGGTCAGTTATTTATTTTTGGAGAGACTAAGTGTCCCTGATGTTAGGCCATTGCTGCTTAAAGGTATGTCGGTTGCATGGGCAGTCGGTAACCCTTCAGTCAATAATTCCGTGGAATAATTTTCCCTTTTATCTCACGATATTTTAATTCTTTTCGGTATCTGCTGCAGATTTCTGTTTTGTAATGTGGTGGAAAGTGTATTCACATCATAAAGCGAATTTAAAAAATGTTGTCTCTGTGTGATTTAGTCTCTGTATGTTTTCTTTTTAATTTACCACATCGTAAAAGTAATCGTTGTAAAATCTTTTGGAACAGTTTTTAGCTTTTAGGCAGAAAATGGGTGAAATGGCACACTCTTCACCTACCACAAGCAAAGCCTATGAAAAAAAAAAATTGACCGTTTTTCGTTTGTATGATAAAAACTGGGACAAACGATCCATTAAAGGCCTGTTACATTCCGTTTTGCTAACCTAGAGGAATCGTTCAAGATAATTTTGATCACCAATCGAAATCGATACACCCATAAAAATGCAATCGCCAAATGTACTGCAAAACAGAAGAGCCTAGGAACCGGGACTTTAATCCAGCTCTACCCAAAATTTGCCCAAATGCTCACAGCTGGATTGGGGAAGTGGATCCGCTGGGCAACTAAGCACGAGAAGAGGATCCACTGGAGTTTGGGTTGGGTTGTTTTACCTCTGAGCGGCACTTTTTTGCACACCATGGGCTAAATGGCCAGGTCCCATGGACCCCGAACGCTCAGAGAAGGTTGGGGGAGGGGACCCACTGGAACAGCTGTTGGGAGACAGATGGTAGCCTCCCGTCAAGGCCATCCAGCGTGTTCTTTAACGTGCACAGGGTATGGCTCTCCCGCACACGGGGCCCCGGCTTAACGTCCCATCCGACGGACGGCGGCCTTTCCAAGCCCATCGGTGTCCCCTACTGACCGTGGGCAAGGCGGGGAATTTTGCGGAGATAAATCTCAACGCTGACCCAGCTGGGACTCGAACCTGGGAACTACAGATTACGAGCCTGGCGCGCTACCGACTGAGCCACCCCCGCCCCGGATCCACTGGAGAGGTGGAGTAGAAAAAAGCGGATTCACTGGACCAGGACCAAAAAAGGTTTCTCGTATGTGTCCAGTTCGGCACTCCCCCCCCCCCCACCCTTTCCATGTACAGTCGCTCAAAAAAATATCCGAACACTATGGTTGATTGCACAATTCAGAAAAAAATCTGGCAACGTGTTTTTTAGAAATTAGTGATCTGGCAACCTTCGTATCACGTGACACGAAGGTTGTCAGATCACTAATTTCTAAAAAAATCATTGCTAGATATTTTTCCTGAATTCTGTAATCAACCATAGTGTTCGGATATTTTTTCGAGCGACTGTAGGTGGTCATATTATTTTGATACTAGATCGTGTGGGCTCACTCACGGAAATATTGAGCGTGTGCAGTTACCGTTCACAGCAAACTGGAGCGTCTGCAGTAACTGCACACGCTACAGTTTGCTGTGAACGGTAACTGAAGCGTGTACAGTTGCTGTACACGCTCCAGATATTTTTCCTGAATTCTGTAATCACGTGACACGGAGATTGCCAGATCACTAATTTCTAAAAAAATCATTGCTAGATATTTTTTCTGAATTCTGTAATCAACCATGGTGTTCGGATATTTTTTTGAGCGACTGTACAGGTCCATAACTGATTCTTCACTCTCTATTGAAGAAGAGTTATTTGTGTCTTCCTTGGAAAATCAACTGGAAAACAAAAACTGAGCTCATTAGGTGACAAATAACTCTTTCTGAGTTTCATAAATGTTCGAAGTTTCCAAGCGGTCATTGACTGCAGCTTTCATATCGATTTTTCGCGAAAGATCCAATTTATTACATCCCGAGCAGCTCTAGCAAAAATAGCCAAACGTGATACCCTATGCACTTTCGCTAACGTACATGATCGATGACTACAGTAAAATATATCTTTATATAACACGTCTTGACTAACATCAGCCATAACTATATTTATGTACTGAATGGCAAAGAATTTTTTTTCCTCTAAGAAAATATAACAATCTGAATTTCGACCACAATTGAAGTTATGTGTTTTTTAATATGGAATCCTTCATTTATCGTGAGCCATTAGCAAAGTCGCTTGGGTCTACAATTTTTATTGAATTTAGAAGTTTTCCTGCAATTTCTCTGCAACAATGAACACGAAAGAACGGATGACGTTCCCAACTACACCCGATTCGTCGTATTTTAATAGACTACATCACTTTCAATTGTGACTATCTGATCCAATTTTGCTCTCTTCATCTGCCGTTCGAGACACTAGGAAAGGAACGGATATGGAAAAAATGAATGGGGAAAAATGAAATAGCAAAAAAAGGGTTGGGTTGGGTTGTTTTACCTCTGAGCGGCACTTTTTTGCACACCTTGGGCTAAATGTCCAGGTCACATGGACCCCGAAGGCTCAGAGAAGGTTGGGGGAAGGAACCCACTGGAACAGTGGTTAGGGAGACAGATGGTATCCTCCCGAGTCAAGGCCATCCAGCGTGTTCTTTAGCGTGCACAGGGTATGGCTCTCCCGCACACGGTGCCGCGGTTTAACGTCCCATCCGACGGACGGCGGTCTTTCCGAGCCCATCGGTGTTCCCTACTGACCGTGGGCAGGGCGGGGAATTTTGCGGAGATAAATCTCAACGCTGACCAGCTGGGACTCGAACCTGGGAATTGCAGATTACGAGTACGAGTCTGGCGCGCTACCGACTGAACCACCTCAGCACCCCCCCCCCCCCCAAAAAAAAAAAAGGGACCGATGGGCTTGAAAAGCTGGGTTGAGTTATTTTACCATTAAGTGTTACTTTTTTACGCCATTAAGTGTTACTTTTTAACTTTACTGGACAGTAGTTAGGAAACAGAACCCACGTGTTCTTTAACGTGCACCGAGTATGGCTATCTCCAGCACACGAGGCCACGGCTTTACGTTCCATCCGACGGACGGCAGCCTTTCCAAGCCTATCAGTCTCCCTTACTGGCTGGGAGTTTTGCAGTCATAAATCTGATTTCTGGCCCAGGTGGGACTCGAACTTGGGAACTTCAGATTGAAAACCTGGCACACTACGACTGAAACTCTCTGGCCCCAGCTTGGAAAGGCCACCGTCCCTCTAATGGACGTGTCTCCTTGTGCATATGAGAACCAAATCCTGTGCACATTAAAGAAGACCCTCGATGGTCTTGAAAAGAGGCAACCCTCTGTCTCATCAAAGTTTCTAGGGGTCCTCTTTCCCCAAACCTTCTCTGGCCAGGCCGCGAGGACCTTGGGATTCTTGGGGCCTGGCCATTTGTGCAAAAAAAGTGCCGCTCATATAAATAAAAAATAAATACCCCCTCAAGCAGCTGCTTGACCACAGAGGTCTGACAGGAGCCTGTCAGTTTATATGCCAGAGTAGAAGGTCTGAGAGGATGGCAGGACCTCAGCAGAAAAACGACACGAACAACCATGCCTTATCCGGGGTTTGAACCCAGGTCCCTTAGATCAGTAGCCAAGCGCGCTAACCACTCGGCCACGGGACGGCTGCCGCTCATAGGTAAAACAAAATAAATTCGAAGAAGATTATTTTAATTATGAGCTCTACTTTTAATTAAAAGAAACTACTTTTAGGAAAATAAATTCTCTCTGATGATGATGGAATTTATGTAACATTAGTTTTTAAAATAAAAATTTTTTCCTGGCAAGTTTTTGAATTTTAACAAGAAAATGAAAAAAGTTCCCTTTTTAGTGTAAAAAAAAAAGTTTTAAAAATAAGTTAAAAAAAATATCCGAACACTATGGTTGATTACAGAATTCAGAAAAAAATATCTGGCAACGTTTTTTTGAGAAATTAGTGATCTGGCAACCTTCGTGACACGAAGGTTGCCAGATCACTAATTTCTCAAAAAAATATGGTTGATTACAGAATTCAGAAAAAAATATCTGGCAACGTTTTTTTGAGAAATTAGTGATCTGGCAACCTTCGTGACACGAAGGTTGCCAGATCACTAATTTCTCAAAAAAACGTTGCCAGATATTTTTTTCTGAATTCTGTAATCAACCATAGTGTTCGGATATTTTTTGAGCGACTGTATAATATTTCAATTTATTATATTTTTGCACGGATTAATAAGACAGTTTATTATTGACTGATTTCGAAATTTTTTCTATATGAATATTTCTGATGAGCAAATAATCGATATCTTAGCAAATGAGATAAAATATATCCATGGCTTCTAAAATATATGTAAAAAAACAATCAAATAAATAGCATATTATAAATATGGGTCATTTTATTGAAAAACTCCTTCTGGCTGAACATAACCTTCAACACTCTCCCGATGGTTTACCTCTTATGTTTTATATTTCTTGGGTCTTATTTTTACACACGGCTTCACTTCCCTCATTGTTATTTTACATTTTTGTTGTTTTCTTTTACCTTTGGGTTGGGTTGTTTTACCTCTGAGCGGCACTTTTTTTGCACACCATGGGCTAAATGGCCAGGTCACATGGACCCCGAAGGCTCAGAGAAGGTTGGGGGAGGGAACCCACTGGAACAGCTGTTGGGAGACAGATGGTAGCCTCCCGTCAAGGCCATCCAGCGTGTTCTTTAACGTGCACAGGATATGGCTCTCCAGCACACGGGGCCATGTCTTAACGTCCCATCCGATGGACGGCGGCCTTTCCAAGCCCATCGGTGTCCCCTACTGACCGTGGGCAGGGCGAGGAATTTTGCGGAGATAAATCTCAACGCTGACCCAGCTGGGACTCGAACCTGGGAACTATAGATTACGAGCCTGGCGCGCTACCGACTGAGCCACCCCCGCCTCACTTTTTTATTTTACCTTTGGTTCTTGGTTCCGTGTCTTTTATCTTTAATACTATTGCATTGTTTGGAGCACACAATAGCCTCAGTTGTTGATGCGTTTAACACCTCAAAGAACCGACCACGCCTAATACTCATTTCATCTGCATTCATTCTGCGAATCCTGCTCTAAAAAAGAACGTAAATCATGACATGCAAGCAAGGGGAAGTCAGGTGGTCTCAGAAATCGACAATCTGGGTCACTTTTAGAACACGAATCGCAAGAATTAATAATCTAACAATAATAATTTTATGTCCATTTTATTTTCCAGTACAAAAAATGTTATGTTAATTATTGTTACGACAGATGAACGAGCGAAAATGAAACCGTGATGTGCTGTATCATTTTGATGCTCGCGTATGTATTACCTCATTAGTGGATTAGAAGAGTAGAACTCGAAATCTGACGTTGTTTAAAAAGGAATGAAAAAGTTGGTAGTGCTTGAATTGTGTGTATTTCTTTTGCACTAAATGAATCGGCAAAAAATTAATGTTAGGAAATATTTCAAGATACTTGGAGTTTAGGTCAAAGACGTGAAATGTTAGTCGAGCAAGTAGAGCTAACCTCTATAGGTGGGGTGGCTCAGTCGGTAGCGCGCCAGGCTCGTAATCTGTAGTTCCCAGGTTCGAGTCCCAACTGGGTCAGCGTTGAGATTTATCTCCGCAAAATTCCCTGCCCTGCCCACGGTCAGTAGGGGACACCGATGGGCTTGGAAAGGCCGCCGTCCGTCGGATGGGACGTTAAGCCGTGGCTCCGTGTGCGGAAGAGCCATATCCTCTGCACGTTAAAGAACACACTGGATGGCCTTGACTGGAGGCTACCATCTGTCGCCCAACAGCTGTTCCAGTGGGTCCCTTACTCAATAAGTGGCACAATCATATTTGCGAATAAACCTGCAAAATACCAAGAATAATCTCACCAATTCTTTAAACCATAGATTCCCAACGGGGGCGATACCGCCCCCCAGTGGGGGCGCTGGAGCCTTCCATGGGGGCGGTAGCGGATCCAGAGGCAAATGGGGGGCGTTGAGGCAGTCAAGAGGGGCAGTCAAATAAATAAATTGAATGGAATTTTCTGTGACAACCTTTTTATCTCTTCTATTCTGTGGTGTCTTCCAAAAGGTTGGGAATCACTGCTTTAAACAAACTAAAAATAACCATACATATAATGACTGTCTTCCAGAATTTCAGTCATCAAGTACTCCAAAACTGCAGCTAAGGATATTTTTCAGACGTTGATCACCACTCAGCAGACGATGAATTCTTCCTATAGAGGGTTGGGTTGTTTTACCTCTCAGCGGCACTTTTTTGCACACCATGGGCCATGGTCACAAGGACCCCGAAGGCTCAGAGAATATTGAGTGAGTATTCAGGATTTTAACATCAGTATCAAGGATCATTCATATCAGGGATCAATCAGTATCAGGGATTTTATGTATGGTTATTTTTGGTTTGTTTAAAGAATTGGTAAGATTATTCTTGGTATTTTGCAGGTTTATTCGCAAATATGATTGTGCCACATATTGGGTATTGTAAAAAGCCTTATTTTATACTTTGAGTAGGGACTGTAAGAATTCTAAAGAAACGATTATTTGTAGAAATAGCGAAAAGGTGAAATATTCTTTTGATGGTTTATTTTCATACTGATGAAGATAAAGATTTGTGTTAGTTGAATTTATTTTATATTTGTATTTTTTTTTATACTTTTCTAATAAATTAATTTAATTTATAAAAATTTGTTTGGTAAACATAGTTTTGAACTCACGCACAGTTTCTATCCATAAAAATTTATAACGTTATTATAATACAATTCACATAAAACAGAAAAAGGAACACGCAGTTGAAAAACTCAATACAGGATTTGACAAGACACTTTAAGAAGGCACCTTAAGAAGCACCTTAACTAAATTATATTAAATCATAAACTTGTGGACAAATATTCAATATATGACACACCAGCACTTTAAGCGTTTTAAGGATTAAAAAAATATTAATTGGCAAAGTATTTAACAAATTGCATTTGAATACAGAAAAGTTTTCAGTTTCTTTTAAATTATTATCTAAATTATTCCAAATTTTGGCACCCTTAAAGGTTAATGACGCCTGTCCATAATTTGTTCTGCATGCTGGTAATTCTATATCACGTTCTTGTTTAATTGGGTAATGATAATACTTCCTTTGGAAATTGATATAGTATTTGTTTAAACTAATAACACAAAACATGAAAAATACTATATTTAATGTGTCTGGAAGTGTATTTAATGTGTCTACTATATTTAATGTGTCTTTTTATTCAATCTGGAAGTTGTACAATTTTGCCTTTTCCCAAAAATTCTTCAGTATGTTCATTAAAGTTTAGACTACACAAAGTTCTGATAAAGGTTTTTTGAAGGTATAGTAGTTTATTAATATTCTGATTATTTGTGTTACACTATATTACAATACAATTATTTAGATGAGGATAAATAATGGAATTATGTAATTGAAATTTAATTTGAAATGGAATCTTTTCTATCTAAAGCGTCTAATAAGACCAATATTTATGGAATTTTTTCCTAATGTAAGTAACGTGTTCATTCCATTTTAAGTTCCCAGTAAGCCATGCTCCTAATAATTCAATTTTGTTAATTTTTCGATTGGATTCCCATCAATGTATATTTCTTGTAGGTAAAGATTTGCAACTTTACAAGTTGGATCAAATAAGATATATTTAGTTTTGCCAATATTTAACTCAAGATTATTAACTCTAAACCATTTTGCATATATTTTTAAATCATTATTAACGATGTCAATTAAGTTAGTTTTACCTGTATAAAATATACTTTTATCGTCTGCAAATAATATGGGAGAAGAATCATTCGAAAAGTTAATAATATCGTTATATCGTTAACATGAAATAAAAAAAAGTAATAGTCGTACATTAGTGCCTTGATGTACATCACTTTTTGGACTCCCAAATTTTTTTATCGAAATAAATAATAATGAAAATAAATACAGTAAAACAATAAAGTTTATTAACAAATGTTATATATTTTTAATAATTTTAATGCATTTGTTAATATTGCAGATAGGTAACGTGTTTTTAAACTAAACTAATTATTTTAATTGCATTTTTCCTGCTTTTCATTTCAGCAAATTTATTGATCGTGTTTAAATAACTAAGTGAATAAAAAGTGAAAGAACTAGTATTATTTACATATCTTACAAATTCTATTGTAGAATATTTTTGATGAGTTTGGTAGATCAGAATCTGCAGTTCTGATACATTGTTAGTTTAGTTCTATTCCATTATAAGTTGGGGTTATTCCATTACAAGTTTTTATATATATTTTACAATGTGGGGAAGAAAAGTTTACTTTTATTCAGTTTCATACATTTATTAATGTGTGGAGGAAATTGTTTTCATGGGAGAGTCTTAGATTTATTTAGTTTTATGCATTAATAAGGTGTGGGATAGAAGAGTTGGAAAGATTTAGGAAATCATTTCAGAATATCTGGTTCCTGAGTTTAAACATTCCTCAAAAAATATTTTATCTTGTCATTTCAAACATTTAAAAAGAAATGACGATTGCAATGAAGACGATATAATTCCAACATCTCTGTGATTTCAATTGCTTTGCAATTTTTATTTCTCAGTTTGTGATGGGTTGGGTTGTTTTACCTCTGAGCGGCACTTTTTTGCACACCATGTGCTAAATGGCAGGTCACATGGACCCCGAAGGCTCAGAGAAGGTTGGGGTCGCCACGGTCTCCAGGAACAGCCCACTGTTCCTGGAGACCACACGGGACCACACGGGACCCACTGGAACAGCTGTTGAGAGACAGATGGTAGCCTCCCGTCAAGACCACCCAGTATGTTCTTTAAGGTGCACAGGGTATGGCTCTCCCGCACACGGCGCTTAACGTCCCATCCGACGGACGGCGGCCTGTTACCAAGCCCATCGGTGTCCCCTATTGACCGTGGGCAGGGTGGGGAATTTTGCGGAGATAAATCTCAACGCTGACCCAGCTGGGACTCGAACCTGGGAACTACAGATTACGAGCCTGGCGCGCTACCGACTGAGCCACCCCCGCCCCCAGTTTGTTATGAATAAAATTTATATCTCTAAGGATTTGTGGCAACACTCAATCATCTATACATAATTCTTGAAGATTGTAAAAGCAAGTTTGTAAGTTGATTTCAGTACCAAGAATATCTATAATAATATATTTCTTGATTATGATATTAAAATCCTTACCTCAATACTGTGAAGGATTACGGCTTGTCTTCATCACATACTTGATATCATCATTTCAGGAATCTACGAATATCATAAAGGATGCAGTCTTCCCTTCTTTCAGTACTTAGGGTGAATGATCACTCTCTATGCTTCTCTCGAATAATTTTCAATAAGCTTGAGTTCTGGAGACCGTGGCGACCATGGAAAATACTGAAGTAGCCTTCATGTTACCAAAATCTCTAACAGATCACATTCAGCACGATGGATAGGGACATGATTGTTTTGAAAGTAACCATCCTATTACAAACGAAGCAGTGCAAGCTATGCGAGGTCTGATAAGGTGCTGAAACACATGCTGGTGGAGCGTTTCCCTTCTAGTCATTTCAATGGACTCAATCCATACTCTGTAAACATTCCCCAGAGCTTTATACCACCTCGAGCAGTAACAGTGACATACTTTCAGTTCATCGCCTCATGGAACAATACTCTCTCCTTGAAAGTAGTCGAAACCTGAATTCATCCAACCACATAACCTGTTTCTAATCGCCTAATCCCGGTGAATTTGATACTACTGGAGCCAATGGATTGTGATTTTTTGGCAGAGTCAAGAAGTTTGCCTACAGTGCAAAGCAGTAGCTAGGGTTTGGCTTGTTTTACCTCTGAGCGGCACCTTTTTGCACACCATGGGCTAAATGGCCAGGTCACAAGGATCCAGAAGGCTCAGAGAAGGTTGGGAGAGGAGACCCACTGGAACAGCTGTTAGGAGACAGATGGTGGTCTCCAGTCATGGCCATCCAGCGTGTTCTTTAACGTGCACAGGGTATAGCTCTCCCGCACACGGCGCCACGACTTAACGTCCATATCCGACGTAGTAGTAGGGGACACCGATGGCCTTCCCAAGCCCATCGGTGTCCCCTACTAACCGTGGGCAGGGCGAGGAGTTTTGCGAAGATAAATCTCAACACTGACCCAGCTGGGACTCGAACCGGGAACTACAGATTATGAGCCAGGAGCGCTACCGATTGAGCCACCCCCTAAAAAATAAGAGTAGAATGTTATACTCCTAAATGAAAGAATAGGGAGAATTTCAAGTAATCCTTGCTAGAAGTTCTTTTTTATATATGCTTTATGTCCCTATCCTTATCATGAGCTTTCATTTGATACGAATTTACTATAATTGGCTTCCAGGACTGCGGTATATAACGGAAAAATTTCTTTCACAAATCCATTAAAAAATAAAATTTTTTAAAAACACTTTTTTTTAAAAAAATTGTTTGTCTGTTGTTATTATTTTGGTTTGGCTGCTTTGTAAATGTCACTAGTAAAAATAATTAAAAAAAAGCATTTTTATAAATTTTTTATTTCTTAGCATTGAATACCGATAACTGAAAAACATACTGTAATGTAAAATATCAACATTTACGTTTAGTGTATAGCCAAGAGAGGGACTGGGGATTGAATCCCCACGCCCGGTGTTAATTTATGTTAAAAAAAAATTATTTGATCAATTTACATTAATAAAAATTTTAAAATCTCAATTCCAGCTATGCTTCTGTATTCGCCCGTGTAAATCGTATATTAATAGCTTACTAAAAAAAAAGTCTTGGTATAGCTGCCGGTACATTAATAATTATTTACCGCAATTTCCATTTTCCATTTAATTTCACATGTATCACGATCGACTTCTTCTCAGCAAGAAGGTCCAAACAATAAGTTATCGTCTTTAAAAAATCATTGCTTCTATTAAATAATAATTCATCCCTCTGAACAACGTTTACGAAATTAAGCTAACCATAGGGATAAATTAGCTAATCAAAAGCTTTCGTTTACAGATAATACTTGCATTTAAAGAAAGATCCACAGCACATTCAAAACCACCAACCACACAAACAGCGTACTTTCATCTTACAAGTGAATGAAGCTCTGTGATTGGTCACTCCTGCATCCTGTCTACGGAGCATGCGCGGTTAGTCATCACCTTCGGCGAGCCGCACCTTGTCTTCAGGTGAATAGTGATGACGACTGTGATCGGTGATTGAAGTTACAAAGAGTGGGATAATCGCCCTACAAATACACACACATAATCCCAAAATGTATTCTTCATTTCTTCAGTTACTCTTGGCTATTTGCTTCGCGTTTCAAATCGGTAAGTTTCAGTTTATTTTCGCTTTTTACTATAGTGATTCTACCCAACATGGCCACCTGTTTGAATGACTGTTTACGTTTACCTGTATGAAGATGTGACGAATTATCTGTTTAGTATAAATTTAGCCCAAAGGATAGTTAAAGTGCTAAAAGATAATTGAAAATAAAGAATTAATCAAATAAAATAGATAAGTTTTTTGGGGTTTTTTTTCGAACAGTGGAAAATGAACTTACCTTTCGCACTTTTGATCGTTTTTAAGAAAAACGATCTAGGCCTAAAATTATGAGCTAATGCAAGGGTGGCCAACCTTTATGAGCTCGGGGGTCAACATCTTTTTTTTTAACTTGCAGGGCGATCGACCTCCCATCCCCCCCTCCTAAAATATATTTTAGGCCTACTTACAAGTATGATGAGCATTCGTTCTATATTTTAGGGCATTGTATATTTAAAAAAAAATATCAAGAACACGTTTTTGTCTATTATTTTTTTATTTTGTCCTTTAAAAGTCGTCTATTTTCGATACCAAATAAAAAACGATCTATCTTGCCACTAATTTTGATAAACTTTCTTGTTATTGTTAATGGCATTGGGGAATTAATGATACATAACTGGCCGGGCGGTCTGAAGCGCCAGATTCAAGGGTATAATAATATTTAATAATTCAAAATTATTAATTTGTACTAAATTATTGAATAATTTTGGTAATGGTGTGACCCGTTGGCAAATAAAAAGTTATTTTATTGATAATGTTTCATCTTTATTAGGTTGTTGAATAATATTTTGCTTTTTAAATAAAATTAATATATTCATATCATTTGTTTTATTTTACAGCTTTTTACGATGTTGATAATCTTTAGAAGATGACTTTGCCAGATGCAGCATAAAATTAATATCATGACAAAAATTGACTAACGTATCGTATTAATAACAAAAGTTAACAGAAAATATATTTTTCAATGAGAATCCTATATTTTCATAGAAGAAAAATGGTCACCTTACTTTTAAGAATAATGAGGGTTTTTTATTTTGCTTAAAAATTTATCTTTTACTAAATGCTCTTTTAAATAAAAAGGCGGAAAAATTATACAAGTTGATATTTATTAAAACTAGGGGGAAATCTGTCTAAATCAACAACTGTTCTCAAATAATTCGGTTCATAATTACTAAAAGCTGAACGTAGTCATCAAGAAGATTATTAGTTTAATGTGTCTGATATACACAAGTGCACACATGATGAATACTATTGATTGTTAGAAACTGAATTTAATTAAAAGTATGCTTTTTAATGAATTTATAAAGATATTGACTTAAAATTGCTTCAGGGTCTACTGGTTATTCACCTTTGAGCTAATGTGTGCATCTAAGAACATTGGAACATTGACCAAACCTGCAATTTGTAATAAGCTCTCGCTCATTTAGGAACAGTTTTTTTTTAAGCCAAAGATAATTCAAAAACTGATCAAGTCAAAGGTATTTTATTAATGCAGTCTGTGTTTTCTATTAAATAATACCCCCTCAAGCAGCTGCTTGCCACAGAGGTCTGACAGGAGCCTGTCAGTTTATATGCCACAGTAGGAGATCTGAGAGGATGGCAGGACCTCAGCAGAAAAACGACACACACATCCATGCCTAATCCGTTTAAAATCAATTAATTTGAAATAAGTAACGCATGAGTAAAATTGCTTTTAGGTTATCCTTTGTTTATGAATAAAAAAATAAAATCGATGTCACAGTGGAGACATCTATTCTGACATATAAGAAGTCCCTAAACTTTGGACCACTGTTTTTTCCAATTCGCAAAAAGTTTTCTGTAAAACAGTTTTTTACCCAAAAGGCTTTAAATTTCACGAATGTTTTATAAAATAATAAAAATTATTTATGTGATCGAGTGATTATTATATTGCTTATAGTATAAAGGCTTAGTTAGGATTATTATTTTTGCTTATATAAAGAGTTATACTATATTTGCTTAAATAAAGGGTTATTTATTATATTGTTTATATAAAGGTTAGATTGTGTTATAATATTTATTATGCAAAATATATATTGTATCTGCTGAGAATCTGTCAGACCTCAATGTGGATGATTCAGAAAAAAAAAAGAAAAAAAAATACTGAATTAACCAAAAAATTTTCTCCAACCAAAAAGTAATTTTTCGTTTAACTCTTTAAAAAAGAAAAAAGTAAGGGGACTCCTGCCATCCCACATTGTGCCATCTGAAGTTCACATCTCTACTATGAATAGACAGACTACAATATTCATTTGCAATTTTACATTTTTCAATACCCAGGAATATTGGAAGATTTCAGTCGTAATATTTTATTGCCACTATTCATGGCCGAGTGGTTAGCACGCTTGGCTACTGATAAAGGGACCGGTTCCAGCCCCGGTAAGGCATGGATGTGTGTGTTGTTTTTCTGCTGAGGTCCTGCCATTCTCTCAGACCTTCTACTCTGGCTTATAAACTGACAGGCTCCTGTCAGACCTCTGTGGCAAGCAGCTGCTTGAGGGGGTATTTATTATTTTTTTTTATTCAACACAAAAAGAATGTTTCATTAATATTTAAAATAGTTATGTACAGTTTAGTTATACACTGTATATAACTATTTCAGTGTACTTAAGAATGTAAAGTTAATAACCTTAATATAATAATGTTTTTAATGCAAGCTAGAAACAGTCTTTTTTTTTTAAATGTTAATAAAATTTTTTGTGGTATTAGAAGAGGCGTAATAGAATATAAATTTTCCGAGATTTGTTTTTCGATATGGACCAAAACATCCTACTATATGTATATATTTCATCGTATTTTGATTTATTATTATATATTTTTATTTATTAAATCGTATTTTATGTATATTAGTGATAAACCCAGTATCCTACCATTTTTTCAGTACCCGGAAATTCCTGGTGCTTCCACGGATACCCGGTACATCACTAGTATATATATAGATCAACTGTAATGTTAAAATGTAAATATCATTCCCTGTTATGGTAAATAAATTCCTGTACTCGAACCCCATTCCTTTGTCCACTTAGTAGGGGCGAAATTAGATAAATCGGTAACCTTATAACTTGAACAATTGCGTGCAAAATGAAAATAGTGCCGCTCAGAGGTAAAACAGCACACTTGTCCTACACAAAACTATACGGCAGGCGTCGGCAACCTATGACCCGCGGGTCACCAAGTGACCCATTTAATAATTTCAAGTGACCCACTTGAGTTCCGCAAATAAAGTATAATATATATGGGTCACTTGAAATTATTAAATGGGTCACTTGGTGACCCGCGGGTCATCAACCTATGACCCGCGGGTCACCAAGTGACCCATTTAATAATTTCAAGTGACCCACTTGAGTTCTGCAAATAAAGCATAATTTATTTTTATATATTATACTTTATTTGCGGAACTCAAATGGGTCACTTGAAATTATTAAATGGGTCACTTGGTGACCCACGGGTCACCAAGTGACCCATTTAATAAGTGGAAATTAATAAATGGAAATTATAATATTGGTTTGATATATATTTAATAAATGGAAATTATTAAATGGGTCACTTGGTGACCCGCGGGTCACCAAGTGACCCATTTAATAATTTCAAGTGACCCACTTGAGTTCTGCAAATAAAGTATAATTTATTTTTTTTATATTATACTTTATTTGCGGAACTCAAGTGGGTCACTTGAAATTATTAAATGGGTCACTTGGTGTCCCGCGGGTCATAGGTTGCCGACGCCTGCTATACGGCAACAGTGAATGGATAAATGAACAGAAGTATATTAATTCCAATTTGCAAGTTCGGGTCTCAATCATCAGAATTAGTTGAAATTTGTTTCTGTATCCACCGAAGTCAGACGATAATTTGAACATTAAATACCCGGCATTTTTACGCGCATCGGCAGGGAATCGGTCACGTGGCCGTGGCCAGACGGGGGGGGGGGACTCGCGAGATCAAAGGCAGTTTTTCGTAATGAGAGTTAGCAGACAATGTTCCGTTAGAAGTAGGGCAGCGTTTAAAAGCGAAGGAAGAGTTGCTCTTCAAACAAATAGTTTATCGGTTAGATGGAATTCGCTGAGTCAATATTGTTCGCTTAAGCGAATCCAAAATGGTGCAATGGATCACTTTTGGCCAAGTGTTCTGATTTTATTCGATCTTTCGACATTTCCATTAGTTATTTCTTGATTTGTTTACTTTCCGCTATAACTCTCAAATAATTTCGTCTATCGTTTCGATTTTTGTAATGTACACTGCTTGGCCAAATTATTATGAACACCTAATAATATACTTTTAGTTTAAAAACCGCCCTCTTACGGTGGAAAAAGTTGAAAATTCCAACATATCAAACCAATATTCCAAACGATGTAGTTATGTTAGAAGTTTAAAAATTTGGTGTTGAAATGTGAAAGTTACGAAGTTACCATTAGATACTTCGTCGTATTTTGATAAACTTCTCAAAATTTTGCAAATAGTTTTCGTTGAAATAGGCTTTGAAGCACTGCTAGCAGTCATCTCTCCCATCTGATGAATTGTACTAGCTCTGTTTTGCTATACAATTCGTGCCAACAAATGCCTGTCTGTTAGAGCCTTTTTTCTTCACGTGTTTGCCACCGAAGGCTGACGTTTTACGAGACCTTTGCCATTCTTCATATACCTGGGATATTCTGCCCAGTGATTTTCCGCAGAGTTCCATCACCAAGGTTGCGGATGCTCCTGCCCATCGTACTCCAAGGATGAGTCCGCTTTCAAAGAGGCCAGGCTCGTAATCTGTAGTTCCCAGGTTCGAGTCCCAGCTGGGTCAGCCTTGAGATTTATCTCCGCAAAATTCCCCGCCCTGCCCACGGTCAGTAGGGGACACCGATGGGCATGGGAAGGCCGCCGTCCGTTGGATGGGACGCTAAACCGTGGCTCCGTGTGCGGGAGAGACATACCCTGTGCACGATAAAGAACACGCTGGATGGCCTTGACGGGAGGCTACCATCTGTCTCCCAACAGCTGTTCCAGTGGGTCCCCTCCCCCAACCTTCTCTGAGCCTTCGGGGTCCATGTGACCTGGCCATTTAGCCCATGGTGTGCAAAAAAAGTGCCGCTCAGAGGTAAAACAACCCAACCGGCTTTCAAAGTCAGTCAGATCAGCCTTTTTACCCACGTTGTATTTGTTTTTGCTTTCCACCATGCCTTAACGGCTTTTATAGGATTTCGTAGTGATATAGAATACCTACGT
Organism: Ryuthela nishihirai; assembly: GCA_038380435.1. Taxonomy (NCBI): domain Eukaryota; kingdom Metazoa; phylum Arthropoda; class Arachnida; order Araneae; family Heptathelidae; genus Ryuthela; species Ryuthela nishihirai. Next base: position 31,752,867 of record JAWZYU010000013.1, read on the forward strand.
CAGTTAGAAATTTGGATACATTAGCATGTTTCGTGGTACTTTTGGCACGATTGAGTGTTCGTAATAATTTGTCAAAGGGGTGTAGATTCTTTATATTAAAGTGCATCGTAAATTCGATGATGAACTAGATCTACGTATATACGAAAAAATGAAAATGGCGCAAACAAATGACTGGGATTCATGCAACAATCAGAAGCGTACAGTCGCTCAAAAAATATCCGAACATTATGGTTGATTACAGAATTCAGAAAAAAATATCTGGCAACGTTTTTTACAGAAATCAGTGATCTGGCAACCTTCGTGTCACGTGACACGAAGGTTACCAGATCACTAGTTTCTCAAAATAATCGTTGCCAGATATTTTTTCTGAATTCTGTAATCAACCATAGTGTTCGGATACTTTTTTGAGCGACTGTAGGTGGTCATATTATTTTGATACTAGATCGTGTGGGCTCACACACGGAAATATTGAGCGTGTGCAGTTACCGTTCACAGCAAACTGGAGCGTGTGCAGTAACTGCACACGCTCCAGTTTGCTGTGAACGGTAACTGGAGCGTGTACAGTTGCTGTACACGCTCCAGATATTTTTCCTGAATTCTGTAATCACGTGACACGAAGGTTGCCAGATCACTAATTTCTAAAAAAATCGTTGCCAGATATTTTTTCTGAATTCTGTAATCAACCATAGTGTTCGGATACTTTTTTGAGCGACTGTACCATCCATCCAAAAAATTTTATAATAAACACATAAAGCTCTCCCCCCCCCCAACGCCCAATTGTAACTTTCAGAGTACGATACTTGCAACAATTCTAATAGAATGGGTTGAATTCCAAATTCCAAATTAGTTCAGGTATTGAAAAGTAGGCCGTCCCATGGCCGCGTGGTTAACGCGCTTGGCTACTGATCTAAGGGACCTGGGTTCGAGCCCCGGGTAAGGCATGGCTGTTTGTGTCGTTTTTCTGCTGAGGGCCTGCCATCCTCACAGACCTTCTACTATGGCATATAAACTGACAGGCTCCTGTCAGACCTCTGTGGCAAGCAGCTGCTTGACGGGGTATTTATTTTTTTTTTTATTTAAAAGTGGGTTTCAGCGGATTACGTTAAAGAGCTCTCGAAACTTAAATATTTGACAGCAGACTTTACGCTTATTCTTATCCAAAACAATCTTCTAGAAATCGGGAGAAAACTGAATAATTACTAATATTTCTAAAGTAACATAATTTAATAAACGATTTATTACCACAGCTATTAATTGTATTTTAATTAGCATGAGGTTCTTTACAATTACTGCTAGTCAAGTCCTAAGGTACTTAAATCCGAAGAGATATCGCATATCTCGAATTTTATTATCCCGATAGCAATAATATTATAAATGTAGGTTGCTTTTTCAATAATTTGTCTAAATGCACTTTGCGATTTGTTTTGAAATGAAAAACAATAAACAAATGTACTTCTGTTTATATTTTGTTATGATTCAAATCATTTTTAATTAAAAGCATGAATCAACTTCATTTTGCATTTTGTTTCATGCTTTTTAACAAAATTCTAATTTACAATTAATAAATTATTAATTATAAAATTATAATAATAATTATTATTGTTATAATTTATAATTAATAAATTATAATAAATATTATTAATAATTATATTATTAAAAATTATAAAATATATTTTTAAGAATATTATTATAAGTATATAAAATTAATTATTATATATAATTAATATATTATATAAATTGAATACATTCTATTTCAATTTTCGGTTGTGTCGATCTTTCTTTCATATGTTCACGGTCATGACTTCGTGAATTCCTTTTCAATTTTTTCAATTATTATGACGCAATTAAACGTAATGGATTCCTGCCGAAACTAAACACCGACTCGACAATAAAGTGATCTAACAACACTGATGCTTCCAAGCGTTTGTATTTCCTTTAAATTCAGTTATGATGTGAAGTTGTTTACGTTGTTGTTTTTTGTTTTCAGCTTCATCCATCAAATGCTATCAGTGTAATGCCAACGAGCATGCGCATTGTGCAGAAGTGTTCAATCCCGAGCGCCTGGACATCTCTCCGACATCTTGCGATCACATCAATGAAGCTCGATACTGCATCAAGGCGACAGGGATGTATGAAGGTAAGAGGTTCAGATACATCATTCGCATCAATGTAGTCATTCCAATATCACGTTCAAAATTGGATGTGCAGGTTCTATCAACGTAGACCTGAAATCGTCAACCTGGATCAGCTCACTTCGCATTAAAATTGATGAGATCTACCTACCCCTTTGTATTTTTGGTGATATACAAAGAGAAAATTTCTGTACTTAAATTGGAAAGTTTGTACCGAACATACACTATGTTTAAAATTAATAAAATAATTTTTTTATTTCGCAATTAAAACATTTTTTCATTTTTTTTCTTTTCCATTACTTTACATATTATTTGATTTCACAAAAGGTTTTTATTCGAGTTTAAATAACGATAAAATTGTGCTCCTATTACGTTTAGATTAACAATATTAATCCAGGACTGATAGCGTTAATGTCTGTTGCTTTCTAAGTTATTATATTTGAAAGTCTTTGGAAAGAAAACTTTAAACAGTGACTAAATATTTCTCCTCCTGATTTATTGAAAAGAGAGTTTTCTGTATAATAAATCAAGAGGAGAAATATTTAGTCACTGTTTAAAGTTTTCTTTCCAAAGACTTTCAAATATAATAACTTAGAAGGCAACAGACATTAACGCTATCAGTCCTGGATTAATATTGTTAATCTAAACGTAATAGGAGCACAATTTTATCGTTATTTAAACTCGAATAAAAACCTTTTGTGAAATCAAATAATATGTAAAGTAATGGAAAAGAAAACAAATGAAAAACTGTTTTAATTGCGAAATAAAAAATTTATTTTATTAATTTTAAACATAGTGTATGTTCGGTACAAACTTTCCAATTTAAGTACAGAAATTTTCCTTTGGTCTTTAAGAATATAAATTATTTTTTCTAGTGCTTTCTTCGTTAAGTTTGGGTTGGGCTTAAAATAATTAAGTGAAAAAATTTTGTTGCTTTGAGTGGGATTCGAACCCACGCCTCCAGGGCATCTTAACTGCTAGACCACTAGAAGCTAACCATTTCTCTAATTGTGTGACACATAAGCATTCTAGCAAATTTTTGTTGATTCTCCAGTGGCGCCATCTCATTTTTAACTTAGAGACGTGTGTATTTCAAATCCTTCAACAAACACTTCAAGGTTAAAAATTAATATGTTGCATTTAAAAAACACACCAATTATATAAAAGTCACTTAGAAATATGCTTAAAAATTTATGTAAAAGTTATGATTAAAACTTACTCTAATGCATACAGGTACAAAGTAAGCATAAATATCTTTAAAATACAGAGATATACTAAAAAGTAAAAATATAATGGTAGGTGAAAGAGAAGTGATAAAATAATAATGTAGTGATAAATGTGTATAATAATAGCATACCTCTATGGATAATAAATGTGTTGAATATCGTGGTTACTGAAAAGGTTTGCAATTAACCATAATTACTAAAAAAGGTTTACAATCCCTAAACCGCGGTTACTGAATAGGTTGGCAATTTATTATCGCAGTTACTGAAATGGCTTACAGTTCAATAACTACTAATATTTGAAACTGTGATCAACTTCAACGAACAATTGACTGCTTACTATTATTTCTTCGCATTGATTTTCAAATCATATTTTCACTCGAAACAATTAAAAAAATTTGTGTCCTGAGTGGGCCACTCATTCAGCATAACTAGTTTCAACTAATTATTCCAAGTGTTTCTTGTCTACAGGATGTTTTCCTGTGATATTTTAATACTGGATATTTTCACTCATTTTGGTGTACTAGGTTTATTTGAAAATGTATATAATATCTTATTTTCTCCAACTAGGTACGATTGGAACACGCCGGTTCTGCTCTTCCAGACACCACGGCAACTACTGCGAATATATCCGTCGTCCTGGAGACGACAGGGAATATAGGTCGTGTGTGTTCACCTGCTATAGTGACGGCTGCAACGGTGCTATTGGACACAAAGTAAGGGACGTGTATTTAATCCTGGGGATTTTGATCATCGTCCTAGTGCGCAAACGACTTAGTTGATAGCATTCAATATATGTGTGTGTGTGTGTAATTTCAGTATCAGTGACAACAGAATTACCAAATAACCTTTAGAAATGCTGAACTATAGACTTATAGCATTTTTACTTCAGTCAGAACTTGTTCTATTGAAAAGTCTGTGACCGTTTTTCGATTCTAGTTTTTCAGAATCTGATAGTGTAATGAATCTTCCCTCACCTCGAGTGTTAGTTAACAAATAGTTTGTTCAGATTTTTCTACAACCAAGTTCAAACTGTTTAGTTACGGTCGTTAGCGCATCCAGGTTGTGTCACAACCAGGAATTGGTAAATTATTTTTTTATCATATACTGTTAAATAATGATCGTTTCGCCAACCAAAGTAATAGTAATTTAAATAAACACATAAAATAAATAGAATACCCAGTATGTCCCATCTCGGCTGTGAATTATCAATAAAAGCTTAGAACTTTTATAATAATAGCAGGGGGCAAGGGGGGTAGTAGGCAGCTCGCCAGGCTCGTAATCTGCAGTTCCCAGGTTCGAGTCCCAGCTGGATCACCGTTGAGATTTATCTCCGCAAAACTCCCCGCCCTGTCCACTGTCAGTAGAGGACACCAATGGGATTGTAAAGGCCGCCGTCTGTCGGATGGGACGTTAAGCCGTGGCCCCATGTGAAGAAGAGCCATAACCTGCACACGTTAAAGAACATACTGGATGGCCTTTACGGGAGGCTACCATCTGTCTTCCAACAGCTGTGCCAGTGGGTCCCCTCCACCAACATTCTCTGATCCTTCATGGTCCTTGTGACCTTGCCATTTAGCCCATGGTGTGCAAAAAATGCCTCTCAGAGGACCCAATAATGGCATCGAGGACCAAATATTATAATTTTGTTTTTATAAGTGTTATACGTAATCTTTTTTAAGAAAACGCCAGAAGAGAAATAGCTACTCTCGTGAAATATTGATTTCTCGCCTCCCTACCCACTAACTGCTTCCCTAATATACAGAAATAATACCTTTGTTTTAGTCTGCTCATTCTAGAGATTCTTGGATGCACTGTTGTTTTTACTAAGCATGCCCATTGGTGAATGACATTTCAACTTCATGAAAAGCAAATTCATTGTTTTATTTTACACTCTTTTTGCGTCAGTTTTCTTAATAATTGGTTGATTTTTTACCTCTAAGTGGCAATTTTTGCACCCACAACGGGAAAATTAGCCAAGTTAGAAGGACTTCAAAGTTACAGAATTGAGTACAGGAAGCGTATTCCGTAGACAGTTATTCTGAGATAGATGGCAGCTTCCTGTCAAGTCATTCAGCGTGTTCTTTGAGGTACGTAGGGTATGACTGTCCTGCACATGGGTCATGACTTCACCTTCCATCAGACTGATAGGTCTTCGTTTTTGCAAAAGAAATGTGTTGAAACAATCCAACGAGTGAGAAATATAAAGTCTGCTGCATACACCATGTTTTCTTAATGTAATACCACATTCAGAGAATTCGAAATTTTTACGGAAAAAAATTCATGGAAATAAATTGAAGATCATATTTACTTCTCTTTAAATCTCGATTTTCAGCAATATTCGTTTAATATTTACAGTTACTGAAGCTGGAACATTGAAGAATTATTCAACTTAAAATTGTACTGAGAGCAAATCAAACAGCAGTACAAATTAGGAAAATTTTTGGAAGATGGTGGGGAAAATATTTTTACTATTTTATTAATGAAGATTGATAAATGATTTTTAAGAATAAACTCTATCCAAGAGAAGGGTTAACCCCCAATCCCTACGCACACAAATTTGTGTATCCCACTGATTTCGAATATAGATTAAATGTGTGTACGTGAAGTAAAATAAATTTTAATACAAAAATAGAAACCGAAATTATACAGTCGCTCAAAAAAATATACGAACAAAAAAATATCCGAACACAAAAAAATATCCGAAATTGAGTACAGAATTCAAAAAATTATCTGGCAACGATTTTTTTAGAAATTAGTGATTTGGCAACCTTCGTGTCACGTTGCCAGATATTTTTTTCTGAATTCTGTACTCAATCATAGTGTTCGGATATTTTTTTGAGCGACTGTAAGATATTTTGAATATTTTTTTTTGTATTTCGGATAATAGTGGTGTGCTGGTTATCTCATGGTTTCTGACACCAGTGTACGCTTTGTTTTAATTGATTACCCTGGATTACAACATTCACCAATGTAAGAGTTAAGCTGGCCATTTAGACTATTGTGTAGAACAAAATGTGGATAAATGGTAAAATAACCTCAGTGACATCTTGTTTCTGTATCTTTTACCCAATAGAAACAACGAAATATGTTGGAACATTACCAACAACCAGCCAATGCCTTGTGTAGAATTAAAACATATACACCAAACCAGAGGCATATGAAGAAATTTCTACATGGATCTTTGCCATGGTTTAAGTCTCCGATTTTCGGCAGTTGCCTTAGGAAATATGTTATTCAAGTCTTTAAGGAAAGAGTTATAAGATCCACTTGGATAGGGGGAAGGGGGTGGCTCAGCCGGTAGCGCGCCAGGCTCGTAATCTGTAGTTCCCAGGTTCGAGTCCCAGCTGGGTCAGCGTTGAGATTTATCTCCGCAAAATTCCCCACCCTGCCCACGGTCAGTAGGGGACACCGATGGGCTTGGAAAGGCCGCCGTCCGTCGGATGGGACGTTAAGCCGTGGCCCCGTGTGCGGGAGAGACATACCCTGTGCACGTTAAAGAACACGCTGGATGGCTTTGACGGGAGGCTACCATCTGTCTCCCAACAGCTGTTCCAGTGGGTCCCCTCCCCCAACCTTCTCTGAGCCTTCAGGGTACAGGTGACCTGGCCATTTAGCCCATGGTGTGCAAAAAAGTGCCGCTGAGAGGTAAAACAACCCAACCCACTTGGATAGAACTGCCCCCAAACAATTCATTAACGAATGGAGTAAAATGGATAGGTGCTTTAATTCTAGCTCTATCATTTAAAATTCAACTGGCTGCTATTTTTTTAAAAGAAACTTTTCAAATATTCAATAATATTTAAATGAAGTAAGTTTTAAGACAAATTAAATCACTTACAAATTTACATATGTTCAGCATTGCTCCAATAGCTTTCCGGGCTCAGTCTGATTTAAGTAGCCCAGGTTATAATCTCCTATGAGTCTTCACTACACTACTACTCTCGTCGTATTGTGATTATAATAGTAGTAGTGTCGCAAAATAGCTACCCCCCACAGACACGGCTTTCCCCAATGTCGTCCCTGGCCCTTATGGCGTACTTCTATGACGTCACCCTCGCACGCTGTCTCTGAGAAATGTAATTCATGTATCACTCATTCACCAAGTTTCTTAACAAAGATGCGAAAATATATGCTCATTTTGGGCAAGGGTATCAATTTTCAAATATTTCAAGGAGATGTGAACGTGTGTATGTGTTCCTTTTTTCCAGCACTTGATAGGATTATTCTGCGACACTATTACGTAGAGTAAGGGTTTTCAACGTACGTGAGGTATGCGTACCCCTTAGGGCAGTGTCTCGCAAACTGTGTGCCGCGAGAGATTTTCAAATTGACACTAGATATTCGAAAGATTTCATTTTGACTTGACTTGTGTTATCGACGTGCTTTAATATCGAGGTGCTTTAATAAAAATCTTTCAGATTTTATCAGCTGGGATCTTGTAAGTATTTATCAAGATTTTTCCAAATTTTGGTATTATTTTTTGATTATTTCAAGCCATAGAATGGACAAATATTTAAAACAAACACCGAGTTATGAATTAAAGAACGAGAGCAAATCTTCAAGTAAAACCAGGCTGATGACGTCAACAAAGCGCAAATATAATGACGATTATATAGAGTTTGCTTTTATTCTTTTTTAGGTGTGCCGCAGGAAAAAAAATTAGATTCAGTGTGCCGCAGAGTAAAAAAGTTTCCGAGACACTGCCTTAGAGGTATACGGTAAAATTTTTTGTGGTACGCCGTGAGAGCTCAAAAGTCGCTAGATCTAGTAACAAAGTAAAAATAACCATTGTTATACTTATAACTATAGTTTTAGCTATCTATACAAGGGGTTCACCAGTTACATACACATTTCCAGGGGGTACGTGAAGCATAATAGGTTGAGAATCACTGACCTAGAGTATACAACACAATCTCATTTAAAGGAATCTCGATAATCCCTAATATTCGTACTTCGATATTTCAAATAATCTGTGCCGATATTTATACTCCGTTTTCGTACTTTGAGCGTAATTTTCATAAAAACAATTCAGTAACGAAGCTGAAGCAACCAATATTTTTATGTGCTGTTCAATGGAATAAAAATACATCTGTAGCTCAGTTTCTGACTCCTAACTTTTCAGATCTACGAAAAGGGAAACGTAATTCTAGCTTGAATCAAAAAACTAGCTATTTTTATATTAAAGTGTTTGGTGCAATGTGTATTACAGTGTATAACGTATTGTATTTGAAATATGTTTTATGCAATTTATATGTAAAGTGTTTTTTACCACTTATACAACTTACCTAAATTAAGGTATGTAAATATTTTTCTTATTTTGATATATTTTTCTTTCAATGGCAGGATTCTTGATAACCCAGATTAACTCCCATCTTGTTTAAGACTTGGCACTTTTTATTAAAGTGCTAGTAAAAAGCACTTTTTACTAGCACTTTTTTTTATAAAATAATCAGAGAATATGAAATATCAAAAGTTAAACTTGTTTTTTCTCCATTACGAATGATTTGTATCCATACTTCACATTGTTAGATTTGAAAAAAAGTTTCATAAACATGTCTGTATTTCAATAAACAGTTATCTCAGTTCGTGAGAGATATTTGTAAATAAAAGTATGTATTTTTCAAAGGAATGATTTCACTTTAATAAAGCATGAGAAAACAACTGAGTTGAAAGAATGGAATTATTTAGAATAGAAAACGATACAAACTGAATTTCTGCAATCGAAAACTGTGTAAAACAGAAAGTCAACTGACTTCTGATGAATGTGGAACTCTCGTTTGCAGAGACTCTCTGTTTCACCACTATGGGTGAGAGTAGAGATTTTTTCGGGGGTGGAGAGAGGGAATTCAGACAAAGAGTAAATCAAGGTATTAAGATAGAAATAGTTAGATCAATCCGTTAATTAAAGCGAAGTTGCGAAAACAAATCACACACGTACAGGAAAACAACACAAACTTCATGCCTTACCCGGGACTCGAACACGGGTCCCTCTGATGGGTAGCCAAGAGCGCTTACCATTCGGCCACGGGACATGTTAATAAATAAAAACTAATGATATACCTTCAGAAAACAAAATGAGACTCAAAAAAAATCGAGATTACATTTGGTTAAGGGAAAAACAACGTAAATGTTTGATACACTTATTCATTTTAAATTATTTTTTTCTGGGGGGAAGCTTTCCTACAACTTGGTTGAGGTATACGAATAAAATATAGGTACCGCTGAAAAATATTTTCTTCCATTGATCTTGGCTTCTGATCTAAAGGTCCTGGGTTCGAGTCCCGAGTAAGGCATGAATGTTAGTGTTGTCTTTATGCTCTCTCGTCTTCTTCACAGACCTTCTACTGTGGCGTATAAACTGGCAGGATCCTGTCAGACCTCTGTGGCAAGCAGCTGCTTGAAGGGTAATTTATCATGGTACATTGTTCTGTAAATCCATGTGTGTTGGCACTCAACTCGCATACTACAGTTCGGGAATTACTGCTCCAGGCCATTTCTTCCAAGTATGAAAATCTGTGGCCGAGTGGTTAGCACGCCTGGCTACTGATTTAAGGGACCTGGGTTCGAGCCCCGGAGTAGGCATGGATGTGTGTGTCGTTTTTCTGCTGAGGTCCTGCCATCCTCTCAGATCTCCTACTGTGGCATATAAACTGACAGGCTCCTGTCAGACCTCTGTGGCAAGCAGCTGCTTGAGGGGGTATTTTTTTTTTTACAATACACTGAAGTGTCATTGAATTAGAGGTAGCAACCTAATGACGTGTTGGACCCCCTCTGCCCTTCTAACGGCCGCCACACGATGAGGCAAGGATTCTACAAGCTTGAGTAAATATTCCATAGGTATGGCGACCCATGCATCCTCAAGAGCTGTCCACAATTCTCTCTTGGGTCGTCGCTGATGGGACATGGGCCCGAACATCCTGCTCGACGGTATCCCAAAGATTTTCGATGAGGTTTAAATCTAGGCTTCTAGGTGATCAATTCATTAGTTCAAAGTCAGCAGAATGCTCCTGCAACTATGCAATAGCCTACCTGGACCTGTGAGATGAACAGTTGTCTTGCTGGTAGACGCCATCTCAATTGGGATGCATGATGGACATAAATGGGTGTAAATGGTCAACCATGACTTCTACGTACCGGGATGCATTGAGAGTCGTCGGTACACGTACCAAAGGTCCCACAGGCGTCCAACTGAAGACACCCCAGGCAATCACTCGGCCACCATCAGTACAAAGGTCCCACAGGCGTCCAACTGAAGACACCCCAGGCAATCACTCGGCCACCATCAGCTTGTACTGTTCCGACCTAACATGCAGGATCCATGGCTTCATGGGGTTGGCGCCATACCCTCAGTCTCCCATCGGCGTGATGAAGTTTAAATCGGGATTCATCACTCCAGGCTATCCGTTGCCAATTTTCGATGGTCCAATTTCGATGTTCTTTAGCCCAGGTAAGGCGTTGTGCCGTTATAAGTGAGACTCTCGTAGGTGGGAGGCTCCCGAAACCAAGACGATGAAGTGAGAGTTGACGGTCCATGCACTGACTTCCCGGCTGGAACCCGTGTTCAGATATGAGGTGATTTCAGATAATATCTGGCCCCTATAAGTCCGTACGATGCGAATCAGACAGCGAAGCTCACGATCATTCAAAGCTTGCCTTTGTAGTTTGTCTGGGTGATTGTTTTTTTGCTAGAATTTTCATATTCCCGGAACAATCTTGAAACTGTCGTACGAGAAAATCCAAGTTCGTTGACAATTTCAGAGATCGAGTGTCCCATCTGTCGGTCACCTACGATCTGCCCTCTGTCAAATGCATCTAAATCCCGCGCCTTTCCCATTATGCTTCTCATAATGAATGTTGGGGAAACCGAAGCTGACAGCTATATATGACCAGAGTTTCAGCCGCGCATGCGCGCAAATGCGGGACATGCGGTACTGAATTTGGATAACGTCTCCTATCCCTAATTCAATGGCACTTCAGTGTAATTGTTTCCAGAAGACATGAAAATTGCTCAGTGGCATGTTCTGTCATGACACATGTGATGGGAAGGTCTAGCTTAGACTGTAATATTATTTAAATTCATTCGTTAATAAACTCGCAGCCAAATATTCTAAGAACAAACAAGTCGCTATCAGCCAGAGTTAAATATGAGAAGTGAAATTAGTAGGAAGAACGCCTGAAAAATATTCAGGATTGCTCATATTCTTTTCCCTTTCTAACAAATAAATTTTTCTGCAGAGCAGATCTATTTTTAATAGTGTGCGTGGCTACTGATGAAAGGAATCCGGGTTCGAGCTCCGGATAAATCTGCTTGAAGGATCATTAATTTACTTCATTCTTGGTTTTTTTTTCTCTTTGTTTAATTTTTATTGTTGAAAATTTTTTTATTTACCTGCATGATTGAACACAATACACATATTTGCTAAATCTTGCTTGCCCTCACTGCTTACTAATGTATTTTTTTACACTTTTTTTAAAGGAAGAAGGTAATTCCCTGCACAAAGGACGGAGATAACTATAAGCTATATTAGGCTTGTCCTGATTTCTCATACAATACACAAGGATATGCCCAGCTGTTCTGAGTAGTCAGATACCCTAACCACTAGGAAGAATCTAGGGGTTAGTTGTTTCAAAAACAGCTCACCCTTTACAACATTTCAACTGGTCTATAGTAAGGATTGGCTTGGGTTGTTTACCTCTGAGCGGCACTTTTTTGCACACCATGGGCTAAATGGCCAGGTCACATTGACCCCGAAGGCTCAGAGAAGGTTGGGGGAGGGGACCCACTGGAACAGCTGCTGGGAGACAGATGTATCTTCCCGTCAAGGCCATCCAGAGTGTTCTTTAATGTGCACAGAGTATGGCTCTCCCGCACACGGGGCCACGGCTTGACGTCCCATCCGACGGACGGCGGCCTTTCCAAGCCCATCGGTGTCCCCTACTGATCGTGGGCAAGGCGGGGAATTTTGCGGAGATAAATCTCAATGCTGACCCAGCTGGGACTCGAACCTGGGAACTACAGATTACGAGCCTGGCGCGCTACCGACTGAGCCACCCCCGCCCCCTATAGTAAGGATACGAAGGCAATTTCGTATTGTATGAACAGTTTATTGTTTGACTTATCATTTTATGAAACCAGTCAGAAATCAGAACCTTACATTGGTTAAAGTAAAAAGCCGGAAGTCGCTATGGTCCGATGAATTTGCCTAGCAGTCCCTAAAGTCTCTATGAATTTGACTAGCAGTCCCTAAAGTCTCGATGAATTTGACTAGCAGTCCCTAAAGTCTCGATGAATTTGACTAGCAGTCCCTAAAGTCTCGATGAATTTGACTATCAGTCCCTAAAGTCTCGATGAATTTGACTATCAGTCCCTAAAGTCTCGATGAATTTGACTAGCAGTCCCTAAAGTCTCGATGAATTTGACTAGCAGTCCCTAAAGTCTCGATGAATTTGACTAGCAATCCCTAAAACCTCGATGAATTTGACTAGCAGTCCATTAAGTCTCGATTATTTTGGCCATCAATCCCTAAAATCTCGAGAAATTTTGTCAGCAGTCCCTAGAGTCTTGAGAAATTTTGTTAGCAGTCCCTAGAGTCTTGAGAAATTTGACCAGCAGTCCCTAGAGTCTTGAGAAATTTGATCAGCAGTCCCTAGAGTCTTGAGAAATTTGACCAGCAGTCCCTAGAGTCTTGAGAAATTTGACCAGCAGTCCATAGACCTCTATGAATTTTGCCATCATCTCTTTAATTTCGAAGAATTTGGTCAGCAATCCCTAAAGTCTCGAGGAATTTGGTCAGAGGTCGCTATGAATTTGGCCAGAAGTCCGTAAAGTCTCGTTGAATATGGCCAACAGTCTATAATATCGATCAATCTGTCCTTTAATTTTAGAGTTTGCGCAAAAGAAATTCTTGTGCGCAGGGCACCATTTGCGCAATGGTTGAACACTGAGTAAATGGGGCACTCGTAGACAGAGAATGAAGGATGTGCGCTGGCGCAGCTTAGAGGAAACGGTTTCAGCGATTTTTTAGCCCTGTGGTCTCGATGATTTTCGTTCCTGACACTTGTGAGAGTCTCGTTTACAATACAATAGATTGTTGGTGCCAGTCCATTTGTGAAAACTGGCGTCATTTTTACTGTCCTGTTACTGCGCGAATATCAATCAGCATCTCTATATAATTCATTCGCCTCACTTCCCGCAAACACTAAAAATTTTCAGAAATCTAAAAATTCAGATGCGCCAGACAAAACTGAAACTTCATAAATCCCCAGGGGTAGATGAAATTACTACAGAAATGCTCAGAGCTGGGAATGTTTTGGTTACCACTTGGATGACTGAAATTTTGAATAACTTTTATGATAAAGGCATGGTTCCTAAAGATTTTACCAGAGCTATTATTATCCCTATTTTCAAAAAAGATGATCGCAGTTCTTGTGATAACTATAGGGGTATCAGCCTACTCTCTGTTCCAGGTAAAGTTCTTTCCATGATTGTTCTTATAGAATTAAGAATCTGGTTGGCAGGCAATTGCGTGATGAGCAATGTGGATTCAGAAGTGGTAGGGGATGTGTAGATCAGATATTTTCACTTAGGCAGATTCTTGAGAAATGTTTAGAGTTTCAGAAACCTTTGGTTGCTAGCTTTGTTGATTTCAAAAAGGCTTTCGACTCTGTTGATCGTCATAATTTGTGGTTGATTGTGAGATCTTATGATATACCAGACAAGTTAGTTAACATAATGAAAGCTCTCTATAATAACACTGAGTCATGTGTGAGAGTTGGTAAGTCTTGTAGCAATTGGTTTAGCATTACGTCTGGTGTTCGACAAGGGTGCATTTTGTCTCCTTTTCTCTTTAGTTTGGTTGTTGATTATGTTATGCGAAATTCACTTCGAGGTAAAGATTTTGGCCTTAAATGGGCTGGAGATACGAAAATTTCTGATTTAGATTATGCTGATGATTTAGCCCTTCTGGCAAATGATGTTGATGAGATGAACTCTTTCATTCGAGCTGTTGATGAGACTGGTAGTAGAGTAGGTTTGGTTATAAACAGAGAGAAAACTAAAGTGATGAAAATTGGTCAGGCAGGTTGTGATTCAGTTAATCTGAATGGTTGCAGTCTTGAGCAGGTGTCACAGTTTAATTATCTTGGGAGCTATGTAACTGATACTGGTGATGTGCGGCATGAGATTAACAGACGAATAGATATTGCTGCCGGGACTTTTAAGAATCTATGGAGATTGTGGAGAAATAGGCGTATACACCTAAAGACTAAAATTAGACTGTATAATAGTTTGGTTCTTTCTAGGGTTAGTTATGGTAGTGAAACTTGGATGCTGTGTAAACAAGATAACAGGAAACTAGATGCTTTTGATTCCAGATGCTTACGCAGTATCTTGGGTATTAGGTGGTTTAACTTTGTAACTAATGATATGGTTAGGCAAAGGAGTCTGCAACCTCCTTTAAGCAGCATATTGTGCAGAGAGAGGTTCCGCTGGTTTGGCCATGTTGCCCGTATGGATAATTATAGATTGGCGAATAGGATTATGAACAGGGTGCCTAGAGGCCTCAGAAGGAGGCGGAGACCTAGGATGCGGTGGGCAGACAATGTCAAACAGGACCTTGTTAGAATTGGTGTGCAATGGCCAGATGCAACAGATGTAGTTCAGGACAGATATGCTTGGAGAATTAAACTGCGTGGTCTGTTGGACCTCCGTAGCCCATGGCTGCTTGAGGATGATGATGATGATGAAATATGAAGAAAATGTAAAACCGACAAGATCCTGCTGTATCCAAGAGCACAATGCAATTGCAACCGAAAGACTGTCCCATCAACAACAAAGTTATACGTGATTCTTGCGAGTGCCCAAAATTTTGGGAAATTCTATCTGATTTTCATGCATGTCAGTAATGATTAGCTTTACTTGTATATGAACCGGTGATAGGTCATTTTGTTATTGGCCCCATTAACAACTCTTAAGATGTAAATTAACCTTAAGAGTTATTAGTAGTAAAGTGTCATGTAAGGAGTGATCCTTTAATTCGTGGACTGATGCCATAAGGGCGTAGCGCTTTTTCCAAAGTAACACTAGATGGCGCTGTGCGTGACCACTGCGAAGGAGGCTCCACGTGCCAAGGCCATTTGGCGTAGATTGCTGTTGTGTTAAGTCTGTGATTCGAGTTGCGTGTCAGAGACGTTCGTTCAGAATGTCGGAAATTCAGACGGAATAGCAGTATGCCATTCGTTATTGTGTTAGGCGAGGCCTAAGTGCTGCTGCGACTGTTAAAGAGATGAGTGAA
The DNA here is from genome assembly GCA_038380435.1 of Ryuthela nishihirai. Lineage (NCBI taxonomy): Eukaryota > Metazoa > Arthropoda > Arachnida > Araneae > Heptathelidae > Ryuthela > Ryuthela nishihirai. The sequence continues at coordinate 31,768,518 of JAWZYU010000013.1, forward strand.
GACTATGATAATTTCTTGATATATCATATTGAGTTTTTTATGAGGGGGGTCTTCGTAGGTTTGCCATTTTTAAGTGGCATAAGCGATTCAAAGAAGGACGCGAATCTATTGCCGATGACCCAACGTATGAATTGTTGTCTGTTAGCATTGCTTACTTTCTATAACATTCAACCGCGTACAAAAACTCTTTACAGAATTATTTTTTATCCGATGGAAACAACTGACCTCGTAAAGCGTAACGAACACGCGTTTTTTTTTAAAAAATGATATCTTACTTCGAAATAATTAGCTGATTTTTCTTCGGAAGAAGAAATAATAATTTGTTATCGATTGTTACTGAGTAACGTTACTTCCTAGGAAAGAGTAATATTTTGCAGCGTGTACTGAGGATACAGCGGTAATAAGTATTAGGAATAAAAAGTTTAAACTTGTGATCCAGTCGCGTAACGGATATAAGGGAATTAAAAAAAAAGTTTGTTTTATTGGTTTTTCTTTTGCAATCACGATGTCTTTGAAGTGACTTAGTAAAGGAAAACCAGTTAATAAGTCCTGAAGCGGAAAGTGCAGTGAAGAATATGTGTGAAAGCAAATATCTGATGGCAACATCCTTCAACCCGATGGAGACTAATTTTAATAACAGAAGCCCAACGCTTGGAGGTTTAGGGGCACGAAGAGAAATTTCAAAATGGTTTGTCTTCTTCTGATGGGGTACATTGTTTATTTACAAAATAGCTGACCTATCATAAAGGAGAGATGGGATGTTTCGATAAGAGGATGGAAAATGATTTCCAAAACATTGTTTCCATATCCTATTTCCTGTGATGGCCTGAAATAAAAGGAGATTCAAATGGGGGAGACAATATGGGTTTAGTCAGAAGGGCTGTCAACCGTCTCTGGACTTAGAAAAATTTCGAGATGTGTCCAAAAACTACGATCAAGAGTGTGAGTGGGTTTTCCGCAAATTGTGGTCCCTGGTACGGGCGAGGTACCGAACGCTTGTTGCGAAATGCAAGTCGTGGGACTTAATGAAGGTCGATGTCACAAAATATTGGACTTTGCAATTATTTTTGATGATTGCATCAGCCATTCTGAGAGGGGATAATTTGAAAGTTACCACCGAAAGTTCAGTTGGACTTGGTAAATTTTAGATGAGGGTAGAAACCAATGGACTTATTTAGGAGTTTGTGATCGGTTACGGGGGGAGTTTAATAGAGGGGGTGGAACTTTTGATAGGTTTTTTAATGAAGGGGGCAGAACTTTTGATAAGGGGGATTAAAAAATGCATGTGGGTCAACCAGGGGGTCTTTAAAGAGGGGGGAATTAAAAAATACAGGTGGGTCAACCAGGGGGCAGTTTTGATAGGGTTTTTAATAAAAGTGGCGGAACTTTTGATAATGGGGTTTTTTTTTAAATCAGAGGCAGATAACGGATTAATTAACGAGGTTGTGGCAGGTTTGATAGGGTTTTTAATAAAGGGGAGGGATTTTTGATAACGGGGGATTAAAAAATGCAGGACAACCAGAGGGTCGTTAAAGAGGGGGGGATTAAAAAATACATGTCAACAAGGAAGCAGTTTTGATAAGTGTTTTAATAAAGGGTCGGAATTTTTGATAAGAGGGGTTAATGAGGGGGGCAAAAATTGGAAAAATTACGGCTAAAATAGAGGGCTTTTCTAAAAGTATAGTACTTATGATATACACTAGATGGCGAAACGGTTTTTTAATAAAGAGGGGCGGAACTTTTGATAAGGGTTTTTTTAATGAGGGGGGGGGTTAAAATACAGGTCAACCAGGGGGTCTTTATTAATTATTAAATATGAATTATTAATTGTGAACATTAATAAGGGTCGTGGTCTATGTCATAGGAGGGTGTGGCCGGAAGTGGTCGTGGTCGGTGACGTCATAGGGGGAAGCACTGTGCAAAGGGGGATCCCTGGAGTTTGACAAGGGTTTTTAATAAAGAGGGTGGAACTTTTGATAAGGGGGGAATTAAAAAATACAGTGGGTCAACCATGGGGTCTTTAAAGAGGGGGGATTAAAAACTACAGGTGGGTCAACCATGAGCAATTTTGATAGGATTTTTAATAAAGGGGGCAGGACTTTTGAGAAGGTTTTTTTTTAATGAGGGGGTCAAAAATTGGAAAAATTACAGTTAAATAGAGGGCTTTTCTAAAGTATAGTACTTATGATATACACTAGATTGCGCCACGGGTTTTTAATAAAGGGAGCGAAACTTTTGATAAGGGATTTTTTAATGAGGGGGGTTTAAAAAATGCAGGTCAACCAGGGGTCTTTATTAATTATGAATTATTTATTATTTTGTATGTTAATAAGGGGTGTGGTCGATGCCGTAAGAGGGCGTGGTCAGTGACGTCATAGGGGGAAGCACTGTGCAAAGGGGGATCCCTGGAGTGAGATAAGGGTTTTTAATAAAGGGGCGAAACGTTTGATAAGGGGGGATTAAAAAATGCAGGTGGGTCAACCATGGTGCAGTTTTGATAGGGTTTTTAATAAAGGGGGTGGGACTTTTGATAAGGTTTTTTTTAATGAGGGGTTCTAAAATTGGAAAGATTATGGTTAAAATAGAGGGCTTTTCTAAAGTATAGTACTTATGATATACACTAGATGGCGCCACGGTTTTTTAATAAAGGGGCGGAACTTTTGATAAGGGTTTTTTAATGAGGGGGGGTTAAAGAAAATACAGGTCAACCAGGGGGTCTATATTAATTATTAAATATGAATTATTAATTATTTTGAACGTTAATAAGGGGATGTGGTCGATGACGTAAGAGGGCGTAATCGGTGATGTCATAAGGGAGAGCACAGTGCAAAGGGGATCCTGGAGTGGGACAATACTACTCTCGTCGCTTTTGTGTAAAAATGAGAAAATTGAAATCTTCATTTTATATATCCATAAAGTGTTTAACTTTTTATTAAAATGTCTTTTTTTTGTCAGAGCCATAAAAATGGTACATTGTTTTTATACAGGTACATAGTATTTGTAATTCACTACGATAGTAAGCCTTTTCAAAATTGGTTCAGTTTTCACAATTGTTCTTTTTGTTTATGAAGCACTTTGCTTCGGTTTTCTTCATTTTTTTCCGCCAGCGAGGCTCGTTGGTGTTATCATCTTTTCTTCGTATGAAGGGAGATTGGTGTTTATAGTTTCATACAAGAACCTGAAATAAAAAGCATTCAAAAAGAATTTTTAGTGTCCCTTTGTTTATTCTTGCTGTCAATTAAGTCAACTTGAATTAAAATAATTATAGCTTATAAAACAAATCAGTGGACTAATGATTGAATACACTATGTTAGAATACATTACCAGACCATTTACATGTCCTGTGCACCGGAAGTAGATTAGCAAGCCCAATCCAGTTTGTTCTCAACGGTCTGAAGCATGCCAATAAGAGGCCCCACACATACAGTCGCCGAAAAAATTATCCGAACATTATGGTTGATTACAGAATGCAGAAAAAATATCTGGCAACGATTTTTTTTTAAATTAGTGATTTGGCAACCTTCGTGTCACGTGACACGAAGGTTGCCAGATATTTTTTCTCAATTCTCTAATCAACCATAGTGTTCGGATATTTTTTTTCAGCGACTGTACATGCACAGTTTATCAACTCTATTGTATGAAAAAATAGATATATATATAAACTAAAAACCAATCGGTGCCTTCTGTATCTCGATTTAGTTCTGGAAAAAAATAATCTTTTGGAATTAGATTTAATATTACATTAAGAAATAAGCCAAATATTTTTTATTTAATAGATCTATTGTTTTCGTAAATTTCGAATTGACCAAGTTTCCCGTAATTCGAATATTTTTCTATATTTTGAATTAACTAAATTTTAATGTAATACTCGTAATAATGATTCTTTAGTGTTTTCAGCTCTAAATATAGGCTCTCATTAACAGCAGATATAACTTTGCATTATAACCGTGCCCGTGATAATTAAGAAAGAGGTTTCGGCGAGCACCTTTAACAGCTCCTCCAGTACGCGATGCTCTCGTGCAATTAGTTAAATATGCTAGCTTTATTAAATCGTGTTAAACTTAAGTTTTACAGTTTCTGCCATTTCCTTGACCAACTTCGAGATCGGAGGCAAAAAGACTCACCTCAGCAATCAAAGGCAAAGAAAACAAAAAGTCCAACGAAGTGGCGACATCTTACGAGCATAAATATTCTTCTCGAATTGTTTTGTGAAACTCCATCTCGCAAATGAATCTCTGATTAATTAATGATGTGGGGGGGCCTAAGGAACAGACCATAGAAAAAACAATAGCACAAACCAAATGTATTTTCGTATACAGAGAGCTACTTGCTATTACAAAACAATTTAGTTTTTCGCTCATTTGGAAGAAAAAAAAAAGATTTAAAAATGTTTTTACTTTGTCGTTTGTAGGGTTATTTGCACACAACAGGCAAAATGGGGGGCGGGGGTGGCTCAGTCGGTAGCGCGCCAGGCTCGTAATCTATAGTTCCCAGGTTCGAGTCCCAGCTGGGTCAGCGTTGAGATTTATCTCCGCAAAATTCCCCGTCCTGCCCACGGTCAGTAGGGGACACCGATGGGCTTGGAAAGGCCGCCGTCCGTCGGATGGGACGTTAAGCCGTGGCCCCGTGTGCGGGAGAGCCATACCCTGTACACGTTAAAGAACACGCTGGATGGCCTTGACGGGAGGCTACCATCTGTCTCCCAACAGCTGTTCCAGTGGGTCCCCTCCCCCAACCTTCTCTGAGCCTTCGGGGTCCATGTGACCTGGCCATTTAGCCCATGGTGTGCAAAAAAGTGCTGCTCAGAGGTAAAACAACCCAACCCTTGCACACAACTAGGCAAAATGGCCAGGTCACTAGGGCTCATAGACAGTTAGGAAAAGGTAGCTGCTGGAGATGATAATGGCTTCCCTTTAAGGCTATTCAGCATGTTCTTAACGTGCACAGGGTATGGCTCTGCCGCACACGGGGCCACGGCTTAACATCCCGTCCGACGGACGACGGTCTTTCCAAAACCCAGCAGTATCCCCTACTGACTGAGGGAGCTTTGTGGAGACAAATCTTAAACCTTGCCCAAGTGAGACTCGAACCTAGGTACTGCAGATTACGAGCCTGGGGTGCTGCCGATTGAGAACTTCCGCATTTAGCATTCTCCAACAGTGTGATTTCGGACAAAAGGACGATTGGAAAAATGCCCATAGTAATATTTTATAGTTATTTATAAAACACAAAAACAAATTTTCATTTATCTATTATAACGCAAAACTTGCGCTTTAGTCGCGCCCCCTGCTGGTAAGAGGGCAAATTAATTTTGTAAACCCTTGACAATCGTAATCTATCACACAAATTTCTAGCATTAATTGATCGTTTGCAATATTCCTTTCTAGTTTCGCGTCTTCCAACTTTTTCCAGCGTTCGAGGTCGCTTTTTTAAGTTATTGCGAGATTCGAAGAGAAAAAAATTCTAATATTTCATTAATGCCTATCCAACCCAAAAAGAACTTTTATCTGTAAAAGCAGAAAAGTTGACTTTATACTGATGAACAGATCTTTCTTTGTCTGTAAAACAAAATTCAAGTAAAAATTACGGCAACTCTTACATGGCTTTGTACCTCTCACATTGCTGGGTTGGGTTATTTTACCTCTGAGCGGCACTTTTTTGCACACCATGGGCTAAATGGCCAGGTCACATGGACCCCGAAGGCTCAGAGAAGGTTGGGGGAGGGAACCCACTGGAACAGCTGTTGGGAGACAGATGGTAGCCTCCCGTCAAGGCCATCCAGCGTGTTCTTTAACGTGCACAGGGTTGGGTTTTTTACCTCTGAGCAGCACTTTTTTGCACACCATGGGCTAAATGGCCAGGTCACATGGACCCCGAAGGCTCAGAGAAGGTTGGGGGAGGGGACTCACTGGAACAGCTGTTGGGAAACAGATGGTAGCCTCCCGTCAAGGCCATCCAGCGTGTTCTTTAACGTTCGCAGGGTATGGCTCTTCCGCACACGGGGCCACGGCTTAACGTCCCATCCGACGGACGGCGGCCTTTCCAACCATCGGTGTCCCCTACTGACCGTGGGCAGGGCGGGGAATTTTGCGGAGATAAATCTCAACGTTGACCCAGCTCGAACTTGGGAACTACAGATTACTATCCTGGCGCGCTACCGACTGAGCCACCCCCGCCCCTGATTGAGTGTTGAATTCACGTTTAATACTACTTTGACTTCATTAAAGAAATAGTGAACACTTACTGAATCTTATTTTCCTGGTCTTTAACTTGCATATTATCAAAGTTGATGCTATCAGTTCCCGAGTAGAACCATCCGTTATACTTTCTGTACTGAACGTATACTTCATGCAAAGGCAAAACATTCGGGTGAACAACGGCAAGTTTCTGTAAAATTTCTCCAGGATGTACTTTCTGAGAGTTCGAGCTGTAAAATAATAAAGCAGACAAAAGTTTGTCAATTTTTTTTGCATTCATTAGAAAAAGAAACATTTAGATTTGTTTTAGCAAACCACTTCATCGTGAGAGACTCCTTACGAGTTGGGTTGGATTGTTTTACCTCTGAGCGGCACTTTTTTGCACACCATGGGCTAAATGGCCAGGTCACAAGGACCCCGAAGGCTCAGAGAAGGTTTTGGGAGGGGACCCACTGGAACAGCTGTTGGGAGACAGATGGTAGCCTCCCGTCAAGGCCATCCAGCGTGTTCTTTAACGTGCACAGGGTTTGGCTCTCCCGCACACGGGGCCACGGCTTAACGTCCGATGGACGGTGGCCTTTCCAAGCCCATCGGTGTCCCCTACTGACCGTGGGCAGAGAAGAGGAATTTTGCGGAGATAAATCTCAACGCTGACCCAGCTGGGACTCGAACCTGGGAACTACAGATTACGAGCCTCCCGTCATGGCTCGCTACCGACTGAGCCACCCCCGCCCCTCTCCTTACGAGAGATCCTGAAGTGCCAATCGGATTACATTCCAAAATTTTGTTCGGTACTTAATCTTCCATATACAAAATGATAATCCTTAACTGAAGAAAAATATTGTAACTTTGTATAATAGTGGCACTTTGCGCACGATACAGTACTCATAATGATTTGGCCAGGTAGTGTAGTTACGGAAGCAAATGTAAATATAAAATAATAAACTGAAAAAGAAATTGGTTTTGCCGTGAGTGGGATTCGAACTGACGTCTCCTGAAAACATGCCAGTTATGCTAACCACTACGCCAGGAGTTCTCAACGTGGGGTACGCGGTAAAATATTTTGGGGTACGCCGTGAGAGCTCAAAAATGCTCTGCAAAAATGTCGTTTTTTGTGTTTATCGATATATGTAATTTATGATACAAAATTTAATGTGTGTATATATATATATGTTTTTTTTCATTCCCATTGTTGTACTATAACTATAGTTTTATCTATCTATACAAGGGGTACGTGAAGCATAAAAGATTGAGAACCACTGCACTACACCATTATAGGCTAATGTTTCTTCTTAAACATGGGTTCGAATCCCACTCACGGCAAAACCAATTTTTTTCAACTTATTATTTCACGAGTTCCATATCCACAAGACACATCCTGTGATTCTTTACTGCTTATTATTGATTTAACACCATGAGCGTGAGTGACAAATATTAAATTCCATCTCTAAGTTGCAACACAGTTGTCCACTTCCCGGATAGATGGCACCACTGGGCGAATTAAATAAAATTTCGGAAAGTTTATGTCACACCCGCTGGAGAAAACCTTAGCCGATGATGGTGTAGTAGTTAGCATAACTGGCATATTTCCAGGAGATGTGAGTTCGAATCCCACTCATGGCAAGACCATTTTTTTTCAGCCTACTTAATGAGCTCCATTTCTACAGGATACATCCTGTGATTCTTTACTCTAAATATCATAATTTTTATTATTGTTTTCCAACAGCTTTTGTTCCTCACTTCTAAGTCTATTTCTAATCAACACTCCTATATAGGTGTTCTGCCAAATGTTTAACACCGGGTTGGAACTACTATCATAGCTCAGTAGAGTTGTCATCTGGCAACCAGCTCGCTCTACTCAGAAAATCTGAGTGATGTTAAAAAAGTAAATAAAAATATTGCGCTTTTTTATTATAAAATAATTTTATTGTGAGAGACTCCTTTTCTTTTTACTTAATGTAAAAAGATCACATAATAATAATATTTTCCATTATCGCTGGTTAATTAATAGATTTATATTTGTCTGCTTTTTGAGGAACTCTGGCTTCTGTTGATCACGGATTTTCAAAAATTTTAACAACCGGAATTTTAACATCACTGCTCCTAGATATCCTCCTGATCATCATCCCTAAACATCATTTCAAATATGTACCTAAATCATAATCCCTAGATATGATTCATGTATATTAACTAAATCATAATCCCTAGATATATTCCTGACCATCACTCATGTATATAACGAAATCATGATCTATGTTTCTGATCATCACTCATATAAAACTAAATCACAATTCCTAGATATGTCCCTAATCATCACTCATATATATTCTCTTCAACATCATTCTTAAGCGCGCATTGCACATAATCATTTATTTAACAAAGAATCAAATGAGAAATGCGGTGCAGATTTTTATTTCAAAACGTTTTTTACTTGAAATTATACATATAAGCGTGTAAAAGTGTACTAATGCATTTCATTAGAGTACGAACATTTTGAGAGAATTAAATGAAAAATTTTAAAATCATTCTAGTAATAAATAAAATTCCCGCACTTACTCCGTTATGTTGATGTATTCTGTCACTCCATTAGCTCCGACAAGCGTAGCCGAAATACCACAGTAGGTGTTCGATTGTCCATCAGATACTTTCATCGTCACTAAGACCGATTCTCCTGTTGGATGAAATGCAATACAACATGAACAACTAAGGTATGGAATGTTTTCTTTTTTGCTCAAGGAAAAGTCACTTTCGGGGATACGAATCGTGTTTTTAAATCTTGTTTAAAAGAAAATTTTTAAACAACACATCATGTAGTAAAAATCAATGCAATTTGGAACGTAGATCGTAGATCGCATAATCATATTCGATGCACCGGGTAATAATTTTACCCCTAACCATCTCCATCATAAAGATATGCCTATTTGGCATGAGTAAGAACAAAATATCTAAGTAAACCACCCTTAGGTGGACCCCTAAGAGCAAACATAAGAAAAGATAAAAATAGCAGTAAAATTGTATAAGAAACCTAAAACAGGTAGGTCTCCTCAGAGAACGCTACCGTTTTAGGCCTCTTGTACTTGTTCAAAACAGTATGATCGTAAAGAATCAGAGAAGAAATAATCTCATTGGGATTATTGCTTACAGCCTCAAAAAATCTTTTTGAGGTGCGTTTTATATGTGTATATATATGGTCGTTGCCCAGGTCTTTATGAAGTTGTCTGCTAGTGACAAACCAGGAAGCATCGACCGCAGTTCTCAAAATCTTGTTCTGTAAGACCTGACTGAATCTTACGAATAGGTGGGTGTAGTATTCGCCTATATGGGTGAAGCATAGAGAATCACCGGTCTGATGATCATATCATAGACTAAAAGCTTATGATCAATCATTAAAATGGAATTTCTCCTAAGGAGTTGGCCTAGCTGGCCTCCATAGAAAGTCATCTTGCAGTTTGGAACCTGCTACAGTTCATCTCATATTCGTTTCGTGTGTATTTTATACACACACTGGTCTACCAAAATAGTAAAGAATTTCTATATTATATCAATGGAAATCTAACTTCGAAGCCTTACAACTTCTAAAATATGTATTTAATGGGAAAATGCGATTGTAGATCGTAAACAAATCTATTTAAATCTCAATTTTCAATAATATTTCTTCAGTATTTTAAAAGTTATGGAATATTTAACAATAAATTATCTTGTTTTTTTTTTAAATCATTCATGATTGTCTAATATTAAAATAATCATTAAGCAAACTTTTAAAAATGTATATTTATTTTATTAAATGGTAAAAATTTTACTTTGTGATATTTTATTAATACATATTTGAAGATATAGAGTTTCAAAGTTAGATTGTCATTGACATAACTGGGAAATTTTCTGATATTTTGGTTGAGCAGTGCAGTACAGATCAAAATGGCGTCGCGCATAAATGTTTTCGTGTTCGTTATAGAAACTTTGTTTCTTATTTTTGTATTGACATCTTATCATTACTTTTGCCTTCACAGTATCTACAAAAAGTCATGACATCACTGTTGGGGCGGGGGTGGCTCAGTCGGTAGCGCGCCAGGCTCATAATCTGTAGTTTCCAGGTTCGAGTCCCAGCTGGGTCAGCGTTGAGATTTATCTCCGCAAAACTCCCCGCCCTGCCCACGGTCAATAGGGGACACCGATGGGCTTGGAAAGGCCGCCGTCCGTTGGATGGGACGTTAAGCCGTGGCCCCGTGTACGGGAGAGCCATACCCTGTGCACGTTAAAGAACACGCTGGATGGCCTTGACGGGAGGCTACCATCTGTCTCCCAACAGCTGTTCCAGTGGGTACCCTCCCCCAACCTTCTCTGAGCCTTCGGGGTCCATGTGACCTGGCCATTTAGCCCATGGTGTGCAAAAAAAGTGCGGCTCAGAGGTAAAACAATCCAACCCAAGCTATCATTGTTTTAAGCCTGGTTGTAGCCATTGTGTAAATTTACTCATTTCTTCTTTTTCCTTCATGTTGACTGTATTTCTAACTTTTAGTAGGCGTTGGAGAAGTTGGGTTGGGTTGTTTTACCTCTGAGCGGCACTTTTTTGCACACCATGGGCTAAATGGCCAGGTTACATGGACCCCGAAGGCTCAGAGAAGGTTGGGGGAGGGGACCCACTGGAACAGCTGTTGGGAGACAGATGGTAGTCTCCCGTCAAGGCCATCCAGCGTGTTCTTTAACGTGCACAGGGTATGGCTCTCCCGCACACGGGACCACGGCTTAACGTCCCATCCGACGGACGGCGGCCTTTCCAAGCCCATCGGTGTCCCCTACTGACCGTGGGCAGGGCGGGGAAATTTGCGGAGATAAATCTCAACGCTGACCCAGCTGGGACTCGAACCTGGGAACTACAGATTACGAGCCTGGCGCGCTACCGACTGAGCCACCCCCGCCCCGTTGGAGAAGAGTTCGGGCTCAGTTTGAACCAAAAATTTTTAAAAATTGACTCGGAAAGTAAAAATCCGTGCCTTATTTCATAACTCGTCATAAAGAGCTAAGTGAAACGAAAACGAGGATTTCTTTTATTGACGTTAGAGTAACTTCCGATATTTTGTGATTAATCCATTTATCATCCGCCATCTTGAGATAAAATTAATTGTGATTAATAATCGCGTTTTACTTCGCAAGATAGTATTAATCCCCCCTTTGAAGTTCACAAGATGGCATATTTCTACCAATACGATAACGGAAACAGCTTGAATGGACTTCTCGCATTTGCAGGTTCCTGGGGAAATATGAAGTGTCTTCATTCAGAAAAACTCTTCTCAAGGGATTGCACAAAATAGAGATATCTGACAGCGGAAAAACATCAGAACTTGTACTCAATCAGAAATTATGATTCTTAAATGAAAAGGGCGGGGGTGGCTCAGTCGGTAGCGCGCCAGGCTCGTAATCTGTAGTTCCCAGGTTCGAGTCCCAGCTGCGTCAGCGTTGAGATTTATCTCCGCAAAATTCCCCGCCCTGCCCACGGTCAGTAGGGGACACCGATGGGCTTGGGCGGACTTGGAAAGGCCGCCGCCCGTCGGATGGGACGTTAAGCCGTGGATTTGTGTTCAGAAGAGCCATATCCCATGCACTTTAAAGAACACGCTGGATGGCCTTGACGGGAGGCTACCATCTGTCTCCCAACAGCTGTTCCAGTAGGTCCCCTCCCCCAACCTTCTCTGAGCCTTCGGGGTCCACGTGACCTGGCCATTTAGCCCATGGTGTGCAAAAAAGTGCCGCTCAGAGGTAAAACAACCCAACTCAGAGGTAAAAACCCCATTTATCATGGGTTTAACCCATGATAAATGGATTAAATGAAAATTAGGGATGTTCTGACAGATCTCATTCAATCACATCCTCAATGACCTTTTCGTAATTTCTGAGACCCAACGAAACAGGTGGGAAAAACTTTCCAATAACTTTTTTTCAATGCAGCTTGTTGCATTTTTTTATTTGATCCATTATTTGCCATCCTTTTCACTGCAATTTGTGGAATCAACTTTTTTCGATGCATTTTTGGCGCCATCCTTTTATTCAATTAATTTGTTGCATCATCTTTCTTAGATACATTTTTTGCACCATCTTTCTCTTGGAAGCTATTTGTTAACCCCTTTTCTGAATGCATTTTTCGCCCATCCTTCTCGCCAATACAGTTTGTTACCCAACCCTCTCCCCCTCTCCCTTATTTCCCCTAGTTTCATTCGAATACAAATTTCCCTACTCAAAGGACGGGTTGGGTTGTTTAACCTCTGAGCGATACTTTTTTGCACACCATGGGCTAAATGGCCAGGTCACATGGACCCCGAAGGCTCAGAGAAGGTTGGGGGAGGGGACCCACTGGAACAGCTGCTGGGAGACAGATGGTATCTTCCCGTCAAGGCCATCCAGAGTGTTCTTTAACGTGCACAGGGTATGGCTCTACAGCACACGGGGCCACGGCTTAACGTCCCATCCGACGGACGGCGGCCTTTCCAAGCCCATCGGTGTCCCCTACTGACCGTGGGCAGGGCGGGGAATTTTGCGGAGATAAATCTCAACGCTGACCCAGCTGGGACTCGAACCTGGGAACTACAGATTACGAGTCTGGCGCGCTACCGACTGAGCCACCCCCGCCCCTCACACATACACAGGGACATGATCCTGGTTTAGTAGTCAGGTACGGTAACCACTAGACCAGCTTTGAGCTATTGTTGAGGTTTTGCGTAGTTTAAGAAGAATAAATATAAATCTCCAAAGAAAACATTACCACAAAAAGGAGCATCTCCTGTAGTTGCCAGATACATGATTCCTCTTCCGGATGCTAGATTTGCATAATATCCCATCCTCCCCCACACCTGAGTGGGTTGGAAGCATCCACCGTCATCAAAGGTATCGTAATTCTCACAGTTGATGGCGCGGAATTCACAGCGGTCTCCGATCGAAGAAGTGAAGAGGTCAAGAGCACGCATGTGGTAGCAGATGAGTCCACCTGGGAAGAGAAACATAAATTATATTAGGAGTCGAGCAGTTTTTCGAAGTGATATTTGATTTGGTTTTCTTCATTCGCATTGAACTGTACAAGGAAAATGTGAGGGTAGTATGGAGAATATTGCTTATTAAATGGAGAATTTCACAACAGAATTCGAAGATTGCACTTACAATATTGATAATTTTACTAAAAAAAACGAGGACTGGGTTTATGGGATTAAAATGTTCAGAATAAATGTGAAGTTTCACTTAATGCATTGAAGTGTGAAGTTGCACTTACAGCACTGAAATCTTCAGAATAAATGTGAAGGTTGAATATACCGCATTGAACTATTCAGGATAAATATGAAGGTTGAACCTGCTACATTTCAACTATTCAGGATAAATGTGAAGATTGAACCTACCACATTTGAACTATTCAGGATAAATGTGATGGTTGAACTTACCGCATTTGAACTATTCCTGATAAATATGAAGGTTGAACTTACTGCATTGAACTATTCAGGAAAAATGTAAAGAGTGTGCTTACGACATTTAAATGTTCGGAATAAATGTGAAAATTTCACTTACTGCATTGAACTATTCAGTACATATATGAAGTTGCACTTACGACATTGAAATGTTCAGGATAAGTGTGAAGATTGCACTTACTGCATTGAAATGCTCAGGATAAGTGTGAAGATTGCACTTATTGCATTGAAATGCTCAGGATAAGTGTGAAGATTGCACTTGCTGCATTGAAATGTTCAGGATAAGTGTGAAGATTGCACTTACTGCATTGAAATGTTCAGGATAAGTGTGAAGATTGCACTTACTGCATTGAAATGTTCAGGATAGGTGTGAAGATTGCACTTACGATATTGAAATGTTCAGGATAAGTGTGAAGATTGCACTTACTGCATTGAAATGTTCAGGATAAGTGTGAAGATTGCACTTACTGCATTGAAATGTTCAGGATAAGTGTGAAGATTGCACTTACTGCATTGAAATGTTCAGGATAAGTGTGAAGATTGCACTTACGACATTGAAATGTTCAGGATAAGTGTGAAGATTGCACTTACGATATTGAAATGTTCAGGATAAATGTGAAGATTGCACTTACTGCATTGAAATGCTCAGGATAAGTGTGAAGATTGCACTTACTGCATTGAAATGCTCAGAACAAATGTGAAGATTGGGCTTGCGGCATAGAACTACTCAGGATAAATGTGAAGATTTCACTTACGGCATTGAAATGTTCATGATATGCATTGCGTGGCATTGAGAATTGAACGACAAAAATTGCAGATTGCCCTTACGACGTTGAGAATTTGATAAAAGTTATAAATCTGCAGTTACGGCGTTGAGAATTTCACAACAAACACACGAAGCTTTCATGTATGCATGGAAATATTCAGGATAAATATGAAGATTACACTTGTGGCACTGAAATATCCACAATGAATGAAAAGATTCTACTTACGGCATTGAAATGTCCGTAATAAATTCTACTTACGGCATTGAAATGTCCATAAAGAATGCACTTATGGCAATGAAATGCTCGCAATAAGTGCGAAGATTATACTTACTACATCCTGGCTGTTTTTTGCCACCATTGGGATAGAAGTCCACATGACCAACTGCTTCTGTCATTCCCAGCTGTCCAGTCAGAAAATTCTTCCCGGCACTGGTGTGGATGACATCAACGAAAGCGGCATCTCGACTACTCACGTGCACGCTTTCACCTTTCCCTTCGAACAAAGGTGAGGCAGGATCCAAAGCTAATTTACATAAAAGAGAAAACGATATTTAATTCACAAAGAAACACGTTCACTTCTCTTAATCATACATCATTCGAATCATTCAGAGAAGCAAAACCACTCGGCCTCTACTGATTACACCCGAGTATTTGAAGGAAAATAACACCGGGTTTCTGTTACCCTAAATGAAAGAAATATAGAGCTCACTACTCCCTCTAGTGAAATTGCAAAATAAAATTGTAAAACTAGTTTCAAATAGCAATATTAGCAATGTAAATTATCATTACATAAGCAATAATATATTACCCTTGAGAAAGTTATATTTATATAGAAGTCTTTTGTATCTACATAAAAACAACAATTGGATCGAAAAACGGTTCATCCCATGCGATACCAGATGTTCTACAAACATGTTTCATGTTGTGAAATCAAAAAAAGAAATCATGCATAAGCATTTAAATTTTATTGCACCAAAATTATATAATTCTTTACCAAATAGTATAAAAGAAGAAAAAAGTGATTGTAATTTTAAGAAAAAAAAAAACTTTTTTTGGTAAATACTGAAGAATATATTGAAGACGCTTTTAATGTAATTTCTTAGTTTTTTTATCCATTGCCAAAGATTTTCGTTTACAGTAGAATTTTGTTTTTGTAATCTGTAAGAGTTGTTTTGTAACTCCTAGATTACACAGAAATACTTGTAAAATGTATGTTTGTGTGTTTTTTATTTTTAATCGTTTTTTTTAATTTTATTTTATATTATTTCCTTTTGCTATTTTCCATCCAAATTTGATGGTAAATTTTTGTGTGTAATGTTTCTGTAAATGAGAATGGAAATAAATATTATTATTATAAAAAAAAAGAAGCAATATCTTACATAGCACTGGATCTAGAAAAAAAAATCGAGGGGGGGGAGCAAGTAGTCCGAAAGCAAAGGATTGGGTTGGGTTGTTTTACCTCTGAGCGGCACTTTTTTGCACACCATGGGCTAAATGGCCAGGTCACATGGACCCCGAAGGCTCAGAGAAGGTTGGGGGAGGGGACCCACTGGAACAGCTGTTGGGAGACACATGGTAGCCTCCCGTCAAGGCCATCCAGCGTTTTCTTTAACGAGCACAGGGTATGACGTGGTCATTTAATTAGGCACAGGTATTAACGTGGTCATTTAAAACACGGGGCCACGGCTTAACATCCCATTCGATGCACTGCGGCTTTTCCAAGCCCATCGGTGTCCCCTACTGACCGTGGGCAGGGCGGGGAATTTTAAGGGGAGTGCAAAGGATGGAGAGGCCAAGTTCTAGTCGAAATGAACCGGAACGCCATTCCGTATAAACTTTTTACCTGAGTTTTAGTGATTTCTAACAAATTTCTTGGAAACTCAAGAAAGATATGTATATGTTTAAAAAAAATTTACCTCCTTTCCGGCTACAAGCATTTTTAAAAGAAGGGTGCGATGGTCCCCTAGATTCAGCCCTGCTTACACATTAAAAAGAAAGTTTTTATATTTTGTCTTAATTACCTGTGATCCGTCCAAGTGTAAGTCCCATGTGGTTCTTCATCCATTTCCCAGCAAATCCAGCCAGATGAGATCCAAGACTGAACCCGATGATGTGCACATTGGTATCGGGGAGTCCTCTGAGTTCCTTCAGCAACTGGACAACCCTCGCCACTTGACGACCAACTAGCTCCGTGTTCATGGCTGCAGACAGAAAAAAAGGAGGAAGAGCTCCTTTGCTCCAATCTACAACCAGCACGTTACAGTCTTCCTGCAGAAACAAAATGTCATCTGATGAGTCTTTTGTCCTTATAGGTAGATTTCGTTAATGGTAAAATCTTTTATGATGCAAACAAATCAGTTGGGTTCGGTTGTTTTATATCTGAGCGCCACTTTTTTTATGCATAATAGGCTAAATGATCAGGTCACAAGGACCGCAAGGACTCAGAGAAGGTTGGGGGAAGGAGACTCACTGGGCGGCTTTTATGAGACAGATTGAAGCCTCCCATCAAGGCCATCCAGCGTGTTCTTTAACGGGCACAGGGTATGGTTGTCTCCTATACACGGCCCACAACTTTATATCCCATCCAACGGACAGCGCCCTTTCCAAGCTTATGATCTGATTTTCAACCTTTCAAATATGATCATGGAATCCACCTTGGATACGAAGTTGTGACGTCACGGGCATAACGTCTTTTTATATATTCTGCCCACCCTGGATTTTTGGACTTGGTGCACCACTAAATTTAAATCACCAGTGGAGTAACGAGGCGAGGTGAGACTATGAAACTGCGGAGTAGACCTTTGTTTATTTCTCATAGATCATTGGTTAATACTTCGACCGTTCTCTTTTGTCATTGGTTGATTGGCAAGTGGTCAATAGATCACTGACCTATGATCTATGAAACTATTGAATCGTTAATTGTGCTGTTCCGTAGTTTAATCAAAGTCTAAGTAGACCTAATGTAAATAATTGTACAAATGCATTTAGTTACTGTTATAAAAAAAAGTTTGCTTTGCGGGAAGTACTAATGGGTTCGTTTCTATTAAATGACCATTGAGAATCACTGCTATTCTGGGTTGGGTTGTTTTACCTCTGAGCGACACTTTTTTGTACACATTGGGCTAAATGGCCAGGCACATTGGGCCCAAGGCCTAAAAGAATGTTGGGGCAAGGGGATTCACGAGACAGCTGCCAGGACCCACATGGTAGCCTTCCGTCAAGGTCATCCACCATGTTCTTTAACACGTGTGCAGTATGTCTCTCCCGCACACGGAGCGAAGGTTCAATATCCCATCTGACGGATATCTGACCTTTGCAAGCCCATTAGTGTTCCCCTACCGACGAGGGCCAAGTGGGGCGTTTTATCTTTGCAAAATTCTTACAATTCTTATTCACTAATTTTGCACTTACGTATTATTTTGTAATTACGCTGGTGAGTAACCCAAAAATTTTTCGGATCTTACATGTCAGCACAAATTATTTACTACCTGCAATTCGTCAAAACTTTGGCGCGAAATGAATATCTCCACAGTTCTCCATTCATAACTTTTTCATTCACAATTTATAGCTGATGCAGAGGACAGCGCCATTCATCATTGCCAGAGCCTCCATATTCGCAAAACCCTTCATATTCGTAAATCCTGTCCCACCACAGACATAGAGTAGAATTTTGAATCCAACACGGGGTTACACAGAGGGAACTCACTTAAGGAATTGGGGTGGGAGTGACTCAGTCAGTAGCGCACCAGGCTCGTAATCTGCAGTTCCCAGGTTCCAGTCCCAGTTGGGTCAGCATTGAGATTTATCTCCGCAAAATTCCCCCGCCCTTCCCACGGTCAGTAGGGGACACCGATGGGCTTGGAAAGGCCGAAGTCCGTCGGATGGGACGTTAAGCCGTGGTCTCGTGTGCGGGAGAGCCATACCCTGCGCACATTAAAGAACACGCTGGATGGCCTTGACGGGAGGCTACCATCTGTCTCCCAAAAGCTATTACAGTGGGTCCCCTCCCCCAACCTTCTCTGAGCCTTCGGGGTCCTTGTGACCTGGCCATTTATCCCATTGTGTGCGAAAATGTGCCGCTCAGAGGTAAACCAACCAACCAACCAACACGTAAGGAATTTGGAACCCTTCGGCCAAGTATCAGGCAATTAATGGCTGAATTACATTAATGATTACTGTGATTATTATTATATGAATATTAATTATATGAATATTAATTATATGAATATGAATATCAAGAATATTAATGAATTGAATAAAATTTTGAATTACATTGGTATTAAATTAACTAATGG
Organism: Ryuthela nishihirai; assembly: GCA_038380435.1. Classification (NCBI taxonomy): domain Eukaryota; kingdom Metazoa; phylum Arthropoda; class Arachnida; order Araneae; family Heptathelidae; genus Ryuthela; species Ryuthela nishihirai. The sequence continues at coordinate 31,787,222 of JAWZYU010000013.1, forward strand.
CTGAATTACAGGGAGTCCAAAATTTGTCAAAACGGAAATAAAACTCTCTCAATATTTTGTCTAAAACTGAGACAATCAGTACTATTATAACTCGCTGACATCAATATGCCGTAGAAGAAACGCATGTTCTCTGTCGGTGACAGCCAGTCCGTTCGGATACGGCTGTTATTGATGATGATGATAACCTGTTAATTGTACTGTAAAATTTGTGCGCTGATCAATTATAAGGATCTTTTATGCGCGATATCAAAAAATTCTTAACGAAAATCCACTTTGTATGCATGTTAGGTACCATTAAAAACATAAGGCCAAAAGGAAACTATTGATGTGTATGCTTTCAAGCAAGACAGAATCTAAAGGAGATGTAACTCTCTCCGCTTTATGAATATTAATACAGGCAGTTTTTGTTTCCCGCGGTTTCGATTTACCTGAATTTAGATTTGCACAGTTTGTTAATTAAGGTTCGTTCTCAATTTGCGAGGTCCAAAAAATTAATTTACGTGATTTGAAACGAACCCTCATAGCGCTACGCTAGAAATTCTGGCAACTATATAACTGTATTGATAAACATTCACTCTGTATAAAAAGTAGAAAGGTCTCATAGCGTGTTGTCGACTTTGTACGACAAGTGCGGACATCTCATCTCGTGAGTCCCTTCACACTGGGACTGATTCAAAGGTTGCCAGACGTCCTGATTTATGCGAGACTGTCCCGTTTTGCACAGTAAAATCCTGAGTTCTGCAGTGAGAGCCAAAAGTCCCCCATTTCAAGGACCGAGAAGCAATTAAATTTTCCTTAGATTTAATTTCTTAGTAAAAACGCTTCCTTTCATCCAAGGTTGTTTTATTTATTACCCCCCCCCCCCCCACCCCCAAATAACACTCATCCACTCACCTTCTTCACCAGCTCCAGTAGCTTGTCCGGTATAATAACTAATATAAATGACTTTCTTAGTACATTTTGTCTCAGATTTCAGTTTATCTAATTTTCTATTGTAAATTATTATATTTCATATACTGTATTGTATTCTATATTGCAATTTGAAATTTCAGTGATGTTGGGTATGCTAATACGGAAACTTACTACTCCCCTCTATTGACCGTAACCGAGGTTTTGATCTAACATTCGTATCCTAAATCATTGATGAAATACGTCTTAGATTAGTAACATAGGGAAATGAAATATCGCAATTTATAATCCATTTAAGGATAAACAAGTCAACACAGGGAAATTTGGAAGGGTGAGATAGCTTATGACCCATATCATTTAATTTTTCTCACCTCGCTCTCTCAATTTCAATGTTTCATTTGCATGACACCTTACTCCGTCTGCTTCTATTGTTGGTTTAGATTTTTCCCACGTTTTTACAATGGTGTTGCCAGACTCGAGTTCAAAAAATTTATCTTTTTCACTTTCGGTATCTTATAAGTAAATAAATATTGCATCTTAAATTATGCGATACAAAAATAACAAGCATTTAATAAATACTTACATGATCTAGAAGCGCATTTTTCATATCTATGATGGTAGTATCAGTACCAGACATAATAAATCCGTGGCATAACACTTTCAGTGGCTTCATTGGATCAATCAATGGCTCGTGGAATGAACTAAGTTTAAGGTAATGTATGTAGATGGGAGATTTCTTATTTCTTCTTGTGTACAGAGCGAATGATGTTGAAATAAGCTCTGGCGCATCTGGCAATGCATATAAATGCTTGAAGGTCCCATTCCTGTAGAAACAACCAATGTCCGTGTAGCAAACTCCATTCACTATTTCTTTCTCGTTTGCTCTTTGCACTAAACGAGTTTTCACAAAGTCCACTTGAGCGTTGTGAATCGACGTTAAAATTTCATCTGCAGAGGTTACTGCAGGAGATTTTAATGCTACCGTAGTTGAATCGAGGAACAACGCCAACGCTGAAAGACAAATCATAAATTTCAATTGACATATTTAACTTAGTGTACTGCCCGTCGAAATCTGAAAATTAAAAATGTTGAATTGAAACGGATGGGGGAGAATAGTGGGTCCAGATTTCCAATCGGATTTTGTCATAGGCGAAAAACTTAAAGTTTTAAGGAATAAATTTCTTCTGGAAACTCAAGACAAAATGTCCATTGCCACCCCCCCTCCACCCCCACCTTTTCCTTACAAAATGATGGGGGGGAAAAACTGCCACTAGCCACTAGAGTATTTGGGAAGTTACGGAGATCATCGAAAAGCGTTAAATTGAAATTCCGATTGATAAACTGTAAACTTGATGATTGTTGGGTTGTTTTACCTCTCAGCGGCACTTTTTTTTGCACACAATAGCTAAACTGCCAAGTCACAAGGACCCCGTTGGCTCAAAGAAGGTTGGAGGAGGAGAACCATTGGACAGCTGTTAGGAGACACATTGTAGCTTCCCGCCAAGGCCATCAAGCAAGTTCCTTAATACTCACAGAGTATGGCCCTCCTGTACACGGACTATGAGGCTCAACATCCTATCCGATGGACGGCTGCCTTTCCAAGCCCATCAGTATCCTCAACTGAGCAGGGCGTTTTGCGAGGATAAATCTCAATGCTGGCACAGCTGGGTTGGGTTGTTTAACCTCTGAGCGGCACTTTTTTGCACACCATGGGCTAAATGGCCAGGTCATAAGGACATCTAAGGCTCAGAGAAGGTTGGGGGAAAACTGGAACAGCTGTTGGGAGACAGATGGTAGCCTAGACAGATGGCCATCCAGTGTGTTCTTTAACGTGCACAGGGTATGGATCTCCCGCACCCGGGGCCACGTCTTAACGTCCATCCGATGGACGGTAGCCTTTCAAAGCCCATCGGTGTCCCCTACTGACCGTGGGCAGGGAGTTTTACAGAGATAAATCTCAACGCTGACCAAGCTGGGACTCGAACCTAGGAACTGCAGATTACGAGCCTGTCGCGCTACCGACTTATACGTGAGCATAAAAGGTTTTCAACCTTTTATGCTTCACGTACCCCCTGGAAATATGCATATAACTGGCGTACCCCTTATAAAGATAGATAAAACTATAGTTATAGTATAACAATGGGAATAAAATAAAACATAAATACGTATTAAATTACATATTAAATTTTGTATTCATAAATTACATATATCGATAAACACAAAAAATGACATAAACAATTTAAAAAATCTTATAAAATTAAAAACATTTTACTGGGTAACCAGTGAAACAGCTCTCACGGCGTACCCCAAAAAATTTTACCGCGAACCCCACGTTGAGAACCCCTAATGTAAACTAAAGCCTTTTTGAAGATATGAAAACACATAATGATATGAAGCATGAATAATCATATTTCGTTACTACTTAATGAAACCAAAAAAAGAATTTTTTAATTACTTTCTTAAAGCAAAAAAGTTGCTTCCCTCCCCCCCGGGGAGTGAAAAGACAAATTATTGCTGCCATGTAACCCCTTTATCATCACACTTAACCACTAATATATCAATTTTTCTAGCTTAAATTGATCGTTTCCAATTTTCGATTTTTTCCCACCATTCCTTTTGGCGAATTTGGAAATTGCGAATCATAATATTTCATCAATACCTGTTCAACCCAAATAGAAGTTTTAACTTCTATTTGACTTCTATTTCAGGATTCACTCGAACTTTCTCTAAAAACAAACAATTATGTCTGAAAGCAAAAAAAGTTTCGTTCCCCTCCTCCCGGTGGATAAGGGGTCAACTCATTGTTCCCTATACAGGATGATTCAAAACTTATCGTTCAAATTTCGTGGGGAGGTAGGGAATACGTCAGGAAACCGATTTCACATAGGAAAGTATGTCCGCAAATGTACGCATGCGTATGTAGAGGGCGCTGTGTGTACTCAACCAGTGTACAGCTCGCCGGCATTGTCCGTGATATGCCAGGCGTTTTTGAAAATGTTCGGCGGTCAATGCAACAGCGCTGTGAATCCTGTGTCGGTGTAAATGGTCGCAATTTTGAGCACCTACTGTGAACCTGTACTTTACCTTGTTGGAATAAAAGTCACATTCGTTACCACTTAACTGTACTGTTTCCTTGTGTTCACTTTACTTGTCCATTTTGTTCATGTAGATGACGTTTGCGGACATACTTTCCTATGCGAAATCGGTTTCCTGACGTATTCCCTACCTCCCCACGAAATTTGAACGATAAGTTTTGAACCACCCTGTAGAAACTTCATGACCTTCACATTCCTCCGCAAAAATTTTTATTTCTAGTATGCATGTTTTATTTATAATATTGGTGTGGAAATTCTCCAATTTCAATTTTTTCCACCGTTAGAGGGTACAATTAAAGCTATTGGAAGATTCCGAAACTTTCGAATCGTATTATTTCATTAATACCTCTCCAACCCGAAAACAATTTTTAATTTCTCTCTGTAAACATAGAAATTTAATGCCTGCTGACAGGCCAAAAAAGAAAAGGGAAACATTAGCTCGATTTTTTTTTTTTTCTGAAAACGAGTTAAAAATTCTTGACTTTATACGTAGCTATGTGTTTAATGTTAGTGTTAAAAAAAAGTTCTTTTACTAAAAAAAATATTCGTGCTGGTACTGCCAACAAACAATCACATAAATTCTTAACCAATTCATATATTTCCTTAATATTAGTTTTTCTGTGCATATTTAATTTCAATCATTCTTCAGATATTGCTTTATGTGTTGCTAAGATTTCGCTTATTATAAAATTAAAATAATAATAAATACCCCCTCAAGCAGCTGCTTGCCACAGAGGTCTGACAGAAGCCTGTCAGTTTATATGCCACTGTAGAAGGTCTGTGAGGATGGCAGGACCTCAGCAGAAAAATGACTCATACATTCATGCCTTACCCGGGGGTCGAACCCAGGTGCCTTAGATCAATAACCAAGCGTGCTAAACTATATCCTTTTTTTAATAACCAGTGCCTTTCTGAAGGTTGGGTTGTTTTACCTCTGAGCGGCACTTTTTTGCACACCATAGGCTAAATGGCCAGGTCACATGGACCCCGAAGGCTCAGAGAAGGTTGGGGGAGGGGACCCACTGGAACAGCTGTTGGGAGACAGATGGTAGCCTCCCGTCAAGGCCATCCAGCGTGTTCTTTAACGTGCACAGGGTATGGCTCTCCCGCACACGGGGCCACGGCTTAACGTCCCATCCGACGGACGGCAGCCTTTGTCAAGCCCATCGGTGTCCCCTACTGACCGTGGGCAAGGCGGGGAAATTTTGCGGAGATAAATCTCAACGCTGACCCAGCTGGGACTCGAACCTGGGAACTACAGATTACGAGCCTGGCGCGCTACCGACTGAGCCACCCCCGCCCCAAATGATTAGTTCACAAAGACCCTAGTAACTCAGAGAAAGTTAGAAAAAGGGGAACTGCTGGAAAGTTATTAGGAGACAGATGGAAGTTTCCCTTCAAGGCCATCCAGCATGTTCTTTAACGTGCACAGTGTATATTACACATAACCACTAATATATCAATTTTAAACCTATACACGGAAAAACAAAACGTAAAACCTATACACGGCTTTACGTGTCCGTGTATAGGTTTTTCGTGTACAGGGCACACGGCTTTACGACCATCCGACGAATGGCGGTCTTTTCAAGCCATTGGCCTCCCTTTTCTCACCGAATGCAGAGTGTGGATTTAACGAAGATAATCTCGATGTTTTTCAAGGTGGGACTCGAACCTGGGACTGCAGATTACGATCCTCCCACGTTACTGATTGAGACAACCCTCGCTCTCCTTTCTATGGTGAACGTGTTCTTACTAATATGATATTTAATTCAACTTGGGAATGAGAGTACAAATAATATTAAAACAAATCTTCATACCCTCAGTGATCATTGAATTATGACCATCCCCTTCGCTTCAATTCATTGGAAGCCAGTCTCAGATCTAGAAAAAAAAATCAAGGGGCGCAAGACACTTGATTTCCAATACAATATAACATTTTCCCCTCCTTTTACAGGTTTGAAAAAATTCTTGAAAATTCTATGATATATAAATAAGGTTAATAATACTTATACGGACGAAATTTTCTTTTTCTTTTACTACTAACAAATATTTTTATTTCTAAAACATTTAGTGATACAAATATTTTAGAAAAGTTGAAAAATTGCTAAACGAATCTCAGAAAATAAACAGAATACCTGATGACTGAATGCTATAAATTGGCAAATTCAAATGACATTTATTTCTAATTTTTCCCAGTGATTCTTGATTCACTTGTGATTGGTTGATAATAAATGTGAAACTTCCGAAGAAGACTACTTTAATTATAAGCTGTAAAAAAACAAGACTTTTTAGAAAAAAAAAAATTTTCTTCGAAAATAATCGAATTTATGTAGCAATAGTTTTTAAAATAAAAGTTTCATGGCACGTTTTTGCATTTTTAGCGAGAAAACGAAAAAAAATTATCTTTTTCGTGTAAAAAATAATTCATTTTTCTGTTTTTACTATATGGTTAGCATACCGCAGATGCTTGTGCTCAGTCGGTAGCGCGGAAGGTTCCTAATCCGCAGTTCTCACGCTCGAGTCCCACCTGTGACAGCGTTGAGATATATCTCCGCTTGAAACCTTTGCCTCGGTCAGAAAAGAGATGTGCTTGGAAAGGACGTCGTCCATAGGATGAGACATTAATAATGACCCCATGTGCAAGAGAGCCATACCCTAAGTAGCGCGCCAGGCTCGTAATCTGTAGTTCCCAGGTTCGAGTCCCAGTTGGGTCAGCGTTGAGATTTATCTCCGCAAAATTGCCCGCCCTGCCCACGGTCAGTAGGGGACACCGATGGGCTTGGAAAGGCCGCCGTGCGTCGGATGGGACGTTAAGCCGTGACCCCGTGTGTGGGAGAGCCATACCCTGTGCACGTTAAAGAACACGCTGGATGGCCTTGACGGGAGGCTACCATCTGTCTCCCAACAGCCGTTCCAGTGGGACCCCTCCCCAAACCTTCTCTGAGCCTTCGGTGTCCATGTGACCTGGCCATTTAGCCCATGGTGTGCAAAAACGTGCCGCTCAGAGGTAAAACAACCCAACCCAACCCAAAGCCATACCCTATGGATGTTAAAGAACACGCTGGATGGCCTTGACAGGAAAATCAATTGAATGTCTCCCAACAGCTGTCCAGTGTGTCCCCTTCCCCCAACCTTCTCTGAGCTTTTGTGGTCCTTCTGACCATTTAACCCATTGTGTGCAGAAAAACTGCTGCTCAAAGGTAAAACAACTCAACAAACCAAGAACATGGTGTAACACAACTCGTTTTTTTTTTAAGAGATAAAAAAAATTTTTTTTGGATTCCATAGGTTACTAATGAAATAACACATTATACAGAAAATAATCTGCCTTTAAATTCTTAAACTTACCTGCGACAAACAGAAATGATGCCATGTCTCTTTTCGGTGTATGCTGGATTATGAGGCGACAGAATAGCATTCGCAATGATAAAGGACTCTTTCTTGCTAGCGAAGTTCTTTATATAATAGGAATGAGGTTCTGACGTCATCAAAATGAAGCTTCTGTTGTTGATACGGAAAAGTCGATGATGTAAAGATGATATCAAAGACATCCTTTCTATTCGGATGTATCGGTTTGGAGAGGGGAAGAGAAGTTCCTTTAACGTTTTCTTCTGCCGTGTGATAAAGAATACCAATGTACTCTTTTTCCTTTATAAGATAAGGCACACTCTTTCTACCGGACCAGACTGAAGAGGGATGAAATGAACAGATGTTTTCCACATGTGCAAATCCCATGAAAGCCCTGACGCTTTCGATTCAGTTTTCTATCCTCGCTTTTCACAGAAATCTCTTTTACAGATAAATATGATTCCTACGCAACTAATTTAAAAGCATGTGTCACTTATCTGAACTATTCCCTAGAGAACAAAGTACTGAAACCAAATTACGGTCATGTAGGTTAAAGATCGTGTCTACCGGCGTTACTGGATTGTTTATAAACGGAAATATTCTTATTTAAAAAGGGTATAGAAATAAAAATATGTTTATTTAAAAAGGGGTATTTATAAAAATAAATAAATAAATAAATACCCCCTCAAGCAGCTGCTTGCCACAGAGGTCTGACAGGAGCCTGTCACTTTACATGCCAAAGTAGAAGATCTGAGAGGATGGCAGGACCTCAGCAGAAAAACGACACACACATCCATGCCTTATCCTGGGTTCGAAAAGAAGGTTAAAAATCCAAGGTTTCTATTCTCCAAGTTGTATTTTGAAGAGGGTTGTGGCATTTTTTTATTATTTGCAGGGAGATCAGAAATTGAACAATTTCAAAACCTTGTAGAACAGACGCAGTGTCTTTTTTGCACGCCATGGGCTAAATGGACAGGTCACTAGGACCTCGAAGGCTCAGAGAAGGTTGGGGGAGGGGACCCACTGGAACAGCTGTTGGGAGACAAATGGTAGCCTCCCGTCAAGGCCATCCAGCGTGTTCTTTATCGTGCACAGGGTATGTCTCTCCCGCACACGAAACCACGGTTTAGAGTCCAATCTAACGGACGGCGGCCTTCCCAAGCCCATCGGTGTCCCCTACTGACCGTGGCAGTGCGGGGAGTTTTGCGGAGATAAATCTCAAGGCTGACCCAGCTGGGACTCGAACCTGGGAATTGCAGATTACGAGCCTGGCGCGCTACCGCCTGAGTCACCCCCACCCCACGCAGTGTCGTAGTTTGAGAGTTGGCAACACAACCCGGTAGTGGAAAATTTTTTATTACTTAGTGGGTTTGCGTAAGACTTTTGGCTGCTACTGACAGAACTAAGCTTTCTAAACATTTTCTTCTAAATACACATTTTTGAATTTTTTTGAATTTTCCATTTTTTTTCCTTGAAAAATAAGCAAATAATATATTTTTTTTTTGTAGAAAGGGACTGGATGTTTGGAAGTCGAAATAAACCAGCCTGCTATCCAACTATTCAGTGAACTATTCAAAAATACATGTACTGGACAGAAATATGGAAACAGTTCTATATTATTTCAATAAAAAATCACATTCAGAGCTCAATAACCTCTTCAATATGATTTTTAATGCAAAATACGTCTAAAGATAAAGATCTCAATCAAATCTATCTAAATCTCAATTTTAAGCACTATTTGTTCAGTACTAAAAAAGTTATGAACGCTTGAACTGTGAAATGTTTAACAAACTAGAAAAAAATTTATCCAAAAATTTAACTGAAACATTAAAGCAGGTCAAAAGATCAGTTACCCGGTGCAATGCACCGCTACTGCTCTTAGCCTGTTTTAATTAAATTTTGAGGTCACTTTTTTTTTGTAGCCTGTTAGATATTTCAGTTTTTTTTTATATAACTCATTGAATGCTGAGCAAATGTTATTTAAAATCGAGATTTAGATAGATTTGATTGAGATTTTTAATTGATCTTTAGACACATTTTTCATTAAAAATCACATTGGAGAAGTTATTGATCTCTGGATGTGATTTTTTACGGATATAACATGGAACTTTTTCTGTATTTCTCTCCAGTGCCTGTGGAAAAGGAAAACGAAATAGGAAAACATTTCCACACTCGTTACAGGAAGGATATCATTATCTGAACTTATTATGTGAAAATTACTAATATTTTGCACTTAGTAATAGTTTTCTTTATGAATATGAGTAGCATTGTTCTCGCTGATATATTATCCGCATTTTGTAAAGCAGATACATCTCATTTGTTTTTAATAAGAATGATGAAATGCTATAGAGCAGTGGTTCTCAACCTTTATATGCTTCACGTACCCCCTGGAAATGTGTATGTAACTGGCGTACCCCTTGTATAGATAGATAAAACTATAGTTATAGTATAACAATGGGAATAAAATAAAACATATATATCAGTGGTTCTCAACCTTTTATGCTTCACGTACCCCCCTGGAAATGTGTATATAACTGGCGAACCCCATGTATAGATAGATAAAACTATAGTTATAATATAACAATGGGAATAAAATAAAACATATATATGTATACACACACGTTAAATTTTGTATTCGTAAATTTCATATATCGATAAACACAAAAAATGATATAAACAATTTAACAAATCTTATAAATTTATAAACATTTTACTGGTAATCAGTGAAATGGACTTGTTACTAGATCTAGCGACTTTTGAGTTCTCACTTACGTACCCCAAAATATTTTACCGCATACCCCAGGTTGAGGACCCCTACTATAAACCATACTGCCTATTATCTGTGATCAAGTGGTACAAGAATAACCTGAAGGGTTGACAAATGTTAAAACTAGGTTACATATTTTTGACAAAGAAGAAAAGTTATGGTGTTGCACAATGACGTATCAAAAAATTTTCTTAAGGAGTGACAGGTACCATCCAAACCTTTATAATTGCAGTCTTCATTAGGTGAAAAATTTTCTTAAACACAAAACTTGCTCTCTTTTAATTACAGTTCATTCATTTAAAAAAAATTGCATTCATTATATTACATTTTCATCTAGAAATAAAAACTCGTTAGCAACATGACATAAAATAGAGCTAAATCGATTTGAATTAAATCAAATTCGAGAATTCACGATTTTAAATTTAAAAAAATTCTGTCTCTCATTAAATGAAAGGAATTAACACAGCAAACAACTTGTTTGAAAATCAAGCCAAGTATTTTTGAATTAAACTATAGGTGTCATTAATACCTGTGAGTAAAATACGTCACTAAGAAGGTCTGTGAAGATGGGAGACCTCAGCAGAAGGACAATACATGGAAAGAAATATCCATGCTTTATCAAGTTTTGAATCCAGCGCCCTTTGATTCATAACCGTGCACACTATCTTGTTGGCCATCGGGAACACACAAGATTTAAAAGTCAAAATACTACTTAGCACAAGAATCGAAATCAGGTTGTTAAGAATATGAACAAAAATAACTAAAAACTTATACTAAAAATTTTTAAAGAAAAAAGTACAGATGGAGCTAAGCTGGTTACATTTCTATGCCTGTAAATGTGCACCACTGTAAAGTCCAGCAGATAGAGACTACTACCTCATGACCTACAGGGACCTCCTAATCACTTCCTTTTCACTTTCCTACTAACCATTTGCTCCGAAATCTTTTCAGGTTCACTTCCTGGTTCGCAAAAAATTTTCCGCGAGTTTTGCTGGCAGAATCATTGACTAACCGCCATATCCAGAACGAGCATTAACGCAAAAAAAGTATATTTTTTCTCCCATTCTTTCTTACATTTCTGACCTTTGATAATATTGATAACTTGATTGACGTAATTGAGGCAATTTCGCTTTTACTTAATCGAAGAAACCATCTGTTTCCATTTGGCGGTTTCTTCGATGTGGATGAGGCAGTATTACCTTAATCCACCAATGACGTAGAGTACGTCCTTGTTATCCGTTTCCCCACATATACGAGGGCAAATTATTGAGGAACTCTACGTAAATATTCCCGCACTTCCGAGGATCACATCCGTGGACCATGATTGACGACAACAATGTCATTTCAGTAGAAAAGAGCTTGAAAGTTAAAGATTTAAGGGACGCCTTCAGCAAAACCAATTAAGATGTCGAATATTTTAGGAACAATGATCCTTGCTATGATCGTTCTGCCAAAGTTGAACGTGAGCTACGAAATGTTATAACATAAATAAATAAATATTCCCTGGTCAAGCAGCTGCTTGCCACAGAATATTCTCTGGTCAAGCAGCTGCTTGCCACAGAGGTCTGACAGGAAGCTGTCAGTTTAATACGCCGTAGTAGAAGGATCTGTGAGGATGGCGAGACCTCAGCAGAAAAAACAACACAATCATCCATGCCTTACCCGGGGTTCGAACCCAAGTCCGTTGATCAACTGTCAAGAGTGCTAACCACTCGGCCACGGGACGGTTCATGTTATAATATCATACTACAAAGCAATTCTGCAAATAAAATTGCAAGCTCTAACCCAAACAAATTTAGACTCATCCTTTGCAAAACACAAATCTATCACAGAGGAATCTGAATCTCAGGAAGGAAGGAATAGTACTTTTCTTTCAAGAACCAGTTTTCACCCAACATCCAAAGGAGAGGATCAAGAGATGCAGTAGACGACCCCCCAATGGTCTGCTCTGTCCCAACATCATCTCCACCCGTTCAATCAAGCCGAACAACTCTATCTTTGAAGGTAATAAAAATCGCTGATATGTTAAAATAATTTATTAAAACAAATTGTTCACGTCTAATTAATGTTTGTTTCAAAAAAATACTGGTCGCAGCCACATGCTCATAGAAACACGCACAGAACGTAAAAATAGCGCCTTATTTCTAAGATAAGTAGATCGATAATTTATGGGAAGTGATAAGTCAAAGTAATTTCTTAAAAAATGTATAAATGAAAAGGTCAATCTGATGACCTTTTCGTTGTTGACCCTTGTTTACATTATTTTTTACAGGTGGAAATTCTCCCCTTAAAGAGGATTCGCTTTAAAAGCGTTTTTCTGGTTCCCGTTAACCCGGACCTCCTGCAATCCGAACTTCTACAGTTCTACGTCAAGAGCACATGACACATATTAATTATTTTACTTCCGAAGCAACATAAATCAGATTCCGGAAATGCATTACTGATTAGCTATTGATAGCCGTTTTTGGTGTGAACGATGGGAAAAAAACAATACTTGATTTAAACCCTGGTTTAACCTCTCTTCGATAATATATATTTTTCACATAAATGATATCAGGAAAAAAATATTTTTTTCTTTTATTTTGCTGTTTCGATTTTTCTGGTCGATTATTCTGGTATTTTATTATGCTGTTTCGATTATCCGGTAGATTCATCTAACTGGCAACCCCCATTCTCCATAAATGCCAGATAACCGGGAGTTTACTGTATATAGTAATCCATAGTAGTCATACCATAATACAACGGAAGCTCGAAAATAAAATGAAAAAAGGGAAACTTGTTATTCGAAACTATATGTAAAAATGCTTTTACATATCAATAAATAAAAATACACTAATTTCCATAAATTAGGAAAAAATGAGAAAAATTGCGATAATTCGCAAAAAAAATTGTGCGATCCTCATCAAACTTGTTTCAGTAACCAGTAGAGTAATGCCCAGTGAGCATATCGTATGCAAATTAGTGTAGGTTGCGTCAATTTGCGTAATCGGATAGCGGCATAAAAATTGTTGTTTTGGAATGGATCGTTATTTGTGTGGTAAATATGAGTAAAGAAATTCGAAATAGCCATTTTGTAGGAATGATCTCGAGACATCATTTGCCAAATAAACTGCGGTGGATAGCTATTGGCCAGCTCGAAGCAGGACAAAGTCAGTTGGACGTGACACAATGGTTGAATGTCAGTCCTGTTTTTCATAGGCTGTGTTATCAATTTCTTAGCACGGATTCCGCATTTCGAGGTTTAGCCGAGGAACGGCTAGAGTTACGACCGCTGTACAAAACCGATATCTGTGATTAACAGCACGAAGAAGCAGGACGTCTACTCTCTCTCAGTTACGATCCTCTCTTGGAGCAGCCACTTAGGGGTTGTATCAACTTCTATTGTGCATAGAAGGCTTCATGAGGGAGGTCTTTACGCTAGAAGGCTAATAATTTGTATACCCCTCACATCACGACGTCACAGGAGAGAGTGGTTGAATTAGGCACGTATGCATTGCTAGCTGAACAGAAGAGCAATGAGGGTCTGTACTCTTCAGAGCTGAGTCCAGATATTGCTTACAGAGTGATTCTGGACATCGTTTGATATAAAGAGAACGAGGTACCCGTTATCATCCCAGTAACATCCGTCAAAGAGACAGTTACGGGTGAGGTAGCGTGTGTGTTTGGGGTGGTATTTCCTTAGGTGGACGCACAGTCCTCTATGTGTTGATGAGTGGGAACCTCCATGCTCAAAGATATAGAGATGACATTCTGGACCCTTATATACGTCCTTACGCTGGTGCAATAGGTGAAACATTCATCTTACAAGACGATAACTATCGTCCACACAGAACTCGACTAGTGGAACATTCATCTTACAAGACGATAATGTTCGTCCACACAGAGCTTGCATACACACAGAGCTAATACTACATTACAGCTACTTACATGGATGTGATCACTCGAGTTGAAAGTTGAAGAGAGACTTCAAGAGGAGACCGTTATGTGCATGGAATGGCCAGCTCGATCTCCCAACCTAAATCGAATTGAGCATATATGGGATGCTCTAGGGTAGGGGTTCTCAACATGGGGTACACATACCCCTTACAGGTACGCGGTAAAATTTTTTGGAGTACATCGTGAGAGCTCAAAAGTTGATTACCCAGTGAAATGTTTATACTTTTATAAAATTTGTTAAATTGTTTATGTCATTTTTTCTTGTGTTTATCAATACATGCAATTTGTGAATACAAAACTTAATGTGTATATATATATGTATGTTTTATTTTATTCTCATTGTTATACTATAACTATAGTTTTATCTATCTATACAAGGGGTACGCCAGCTACAAACACATTTCCAGGTGGTGCGTGAAGCATAAAAGGTTGAGAACCACTGATATATATGTTTTATTTTATTCCCATTGTTATACTATAACTATAGTTTTATCTATTTATACAAGGGGTACGCCAGTTACATACACATTTCCAGGGGGTACGTGAAGCATAAAAGGTTGAGAACCACTGATATATATGTTTTATTTTATTCCCATTGTTATACTATAACTATAGTTTTATCTATTTATACAAGGGGTACGCCAGTTACAAACACATTTCCAGGTGGTGCGTGAAGCATAAAAGGTTGAGAACCACTGATATATATGTTTTATTTTATTCCCATTGTTTACTATAACTATAGTTTTATCTATTTATACAAGGGGTACGCCAGTTACAAACACATTTCCAGGTGGTGCGTGAAGCATAAAAGGTTGAGAACCACTGATATATATGTTTTATTTTATTCCCATTGTTTACTATAACTATAGTTTTATCTATTTATACAAGGGGTACGCCAGTTACATACACATTTCCAGGGGGTACGTGAAGCATAAAAAGTTGAGAACCACTGATATATATGTTTTATTTTATTCCCATTGTTATACTATAACTATAGTTTTATCTATCTATACAAGGGATACGCCAGTTACAAACACATTTCCAGGTGGTGCGTGAAGCATAAAAGGTTGAGAACCACTGCTCTAGGGAGACGTGTTGCTGCCATCAACCCGCCACCAGCAAAAAAGTGAGAGCTTATTACTGCTTTAAAGGAACAATGGTCGTTACTGCCTATTGAGCTGATTCACATCATAAACAGCATGGAACATCTCTGTCATGCTTGCATTGCTGTAAGAGGTGATCACACTCCTTATTAAAGAACTTTGTCCATTTCATCCTGACACATCATTTTTGCACAAGATCTTGCAAGTGTTATTTTTTGACGAAAAATGTTTCTACTGGAAAATATTTTATGCCTAAGTTCTAGTGAAACTAGCATTGTAATTCATGTTTCCATCAAATTTCATTAAAAACAATCATGTAGTTTTTTGTTTATCATAATTTTTCTGAGTTTTCTTTAATTTATGGAAACCAGTGTAAATGGTATGCTTCTGGAAACGAAAGAAAACGTAAATAATTTCGATATTATATTTCGTTAAGTGAAGAATGATATTGATTTTTGATAACCTATATTATTTATCAGAAATTTTTCTATCAATTTTTCCAGGGGGGAAGGAAATACTGCCTCTCTAAACTATTCTGTCCAAATAAAGTTATCTATTTCCCCCATGGCTAAATGAGTATTTTTTTAAATATTCTGAAATGCATGTAACCAGGCTGGATCTAGGGAGGGGGCTAAAACGGGTGCTAAAAGGTTGCACTTGTGCAATTCTTAAAATAGTTTCATTAGATTTACCATTGGGAGTCAATAGCCTTAAAGTTCATCATTAACTTCGTGGTATTCCACAGAGAATCTCATCAGCTTATCTTTCTTATCCACCCTTACTATCAGATCAACAAGTCAACTTATTCAATCATCTAAAATCCATTAATCTGACTCAAAGATTTTCAGTTCTTTGTAGTTCACCTTCTATCTAAAGCAGGGAAGAGAAAATTCCAGCCCGCCAGATGATTTCTTTTCGTGGCCCACCGGCCAAAAAAGAGTAAGTAAATGGTAAATAACCTGTCCATTTAACCAACTGTGTTTAATAATCAGCGAACCCATTGATCAACTAGTTTCTGATCAATGGGTTCGCTGATAACTAGTTAAGTAAATAAGTAAGTAAAGACTTAATAAAACACGCAAATCATTGTGGATTAGTAGATCAAGAGCGAATTGACAAAGTTGAAGCTATGAAAAAATGGTTTAATAAGCAGGGGGAGCATTTCAGTGGCCTGCAGAGAAAAAAAGTTTCCCAACCCCTGATCGAAAGGCTACTAACAATGCCATCACTAGATGTTTAGTTGCCCTGGTTCAAAGACAGAGAATTTCTTAATTTGCCGTAGCAACCTAACATTGAATTCTAACAAATATTTTACACGGAAGCGCAATTTTGCCTACAGGTATGGCAAGAGCGTTTCAACTAATTGTTTTTCTTTAAATTTATTTCAGTTACAAGTCATCAGCTGTGTCTTCCCAGAATTGTGTTGTTTTACCTTTGAGAGGCACTTTGTGCACACAGTTGGTTAAATGGACAGGTCACAAGGACCACAAGGGTTCAGTGGTCGTTAGGAGAAGGGAACCTACTTGATATTATTATATATATTATAGAAACAGAAAAAGTATTTCGTATTGAAGAAAACCAAAATATACTTTTTTTAATATATGCAATTATGCATTCAAAACAGTTTATGTAGAAGAAACTGGTTCTCTTCTTTTAACCAGAAAAGGTTGTGGCTCAGAAAAAATATCACAAATTTACTAATAATTCCATCTCTTACTGATTAGTGTCTTCATGTTTATTTTTAATGGCTGGAAAATCAATATAAGAGATAGGAAATCCCTGATTTCTATACCCTGACAAACTGCCACTGCTTTAGTGCCTGTTGCCTCAATATGAATAATTTTGTGATTCGCCTGTGAATATTTCTATCGTTTTTCAATTCAGAACTATCAATGAGCGAAGGAGGCGCTTTAGTCCTTCACGCCTCTCCCTTTAATACGCGCCTATGGCCTGCCAATTGACTCTTAGGAACCAGAACCATACGAAAAAACATAGTTACAAAAAAGACACTCTACATATGATCCGAGACTTCGGTAGCGAAGTAAAGTATTGGAATTTTGAAATTTATATGGACATTGTTGTCTGAAAATAAAAACTTGATATACAAATAAATTGTGTTGTTGTTTTCTTTTCGCCAAATAGTTTTTTCACCAAAATCAGCGAACCCATTGATCAGAAACTAGCAGCTTATTACTGCTCCATCGTATTCTTTCAACGTTCACAGGGTATACTCCTGAACACGCGGCCAAAATTTTACGTCCCATCCAAACGACACGGCCTTTTGCAGGTCATCGCTGTCCCCTTTCTGATCAATGACAGGGTGAGGATTTAATAGACATAAATCTCAATGATGGCAGAATTGAAACTCGAACTTGAGAATAGCATTTTAAGAGCCTGGAGCTTTACTACCTGAACCAACCTCAATCCCAGCAGGGATAGTGACTGAGCAATTCCGCGAATTGATTGCACGTCTGCTCTGTGGGGACGATATTCAATTTCCATTCCTTGACTTGTCTCGTGTGGTGTTGTACACTCTTCAAATCTTTACACTTACTAACCACGTGTCATAATCTTTTAGTCCCATTTTATTTCTGTCAATTTAAAATTTAAGCAGCATCCATAACTGTGGAGATTTTTGAAATATGCAGTTAATTTAAGTAGCAATAAGTTGTCCTACAGGTTTATAACCAAAGAACCACTTTAAACCGACAATGATTCTCTGGGAATGTAGGGCTACAGCATTGAGATCTAATGCGACATATCGTTGTAGGATGCAGAATAAAATCCCGGAGTCTGGTTGGACCTCCGTAGCCCATGGCTGCTTGAGGATGATGATGATGATGAGGATGGCAAGCTTCAGCAGGAAAGCCCCACAAACATCCATGCCTTACCCGGGACTCGAATCAGGTCCCTTTGATCAATATCCAAGCGTGCTAACCACTCGGCCACGGAGGGCTTTAATTTAATTAATATTTTTGAAATGAAGTGGCAACATACTTTTGTGTTGCATGCATTGCATGTTAGCCACTGGTAATCAGTGTTGTTTTCGTGTTTAATGTGCACTAATTTTTTTTATTGATATATTTGGACTCAGATGTGGTAGCTAATTATATTTTTTTCACTGAGAAAGGTTGATTAAGTTTTTTTGCGTTTTTATTCTAGCAGAAATCTGTTTTCTCACAATCATTCTGTGATGGCGGACAGTGCCAGTGAAAGTGACAGCGGGTCTGTTGATGGGCTCTATATGATACCACCATCACCACTGAGTCGTGAACAGTTTCAGAAGAGAATTGAATCCTTACAACAAGAAAACAGAGTACTGAAAATTGAACTAGAGACATACAAGCTAAGAATAAAAAGCCTTCAAGAAGAAAATAAAGCTTTACGTCAGGCTAGTGTTAATATTGTAAGTTTTTTTTTTAATCGTCATGATAGCCTAAGCTTTATTATATTAAAAATTAATTAACCTTCACACCATTTTTATTTTGTAAAGGAAATTAAGTTCGTGTAATATATTGAAAATGTACAAGGACATTACATGATTAATTATGAACCATATTTAGGGGGGGAAACAAAGGAAGAGTTGTTAATGTAATAATTAATTATTAACCCTTTTCAGCCTCATAAAATATGTATTATACATATCCACTTACCTGTGACCTTCCACAAATTATCCAGGAAAAAAAGACAAAATATCCAAACATAAACTTCACATTCATATCAAATCCCACACAACACATGACTTCACGTTATCAACCCCAAAGACATGAATCATAGAACCTTAGGCCACCAACAACCCACAGTTACTCTAACATTACATTTCTATATCATACTTTATGCTTCAATAGTTTGGATGCGACAAGTCCTCTAGCTCTGAGTGACGGAAGCATAAGTCACTGTCTTCTTACTAGTGATGTTGCCAGTGGACTTATGCATGCCAAGGTCACATCAAGCAATCTGTATCACTATTCTAATACAATTAAAAGGACCTTCTTGCTCAGAAATTAATTAAAAATAACAAAATTCTCTGTCATTGAGCAATAAAATTTTTAATGCATTTCACCCACGATTTTTCACCAGCACTTTTTTTAATGAAATAGTATAGAAAATATCAGCATCTGAGTCATGATGTAAAATGTATTTCTTATTGTGGGTTGTGGTCAAAAATTTTGAAAAGCATTGATCTATGCCATGCAATGGGATCAGCAAAAATGTGTGCCAGGCAATATATGATAGCATGTGATTTATAGCACTGTGCTTGGTTCCTTCTTTTTGGAAATAAAAGGCTTTCACCAATAAATATCTTACATTGCAACAAATCTTAAATCATTGTAGCATTGCCAGATGCTAAAAGCCAAAGCACATAAAGGTGAAAAAATATACTATGTATATACCATTTAAGGATTTTCTTTTTTTACAAATTTTATTATACTGATAATATATTTTTGTATTGGAATATTTTTTTTCATTAAACTAATATTTTTGTTTTACTGGTATTTATTAAAATGAAATATTTTTACATAGAGTTGCATAGTAAATTGGCTGAGGTCAGAAATAAGTTTCATTGTACTGAATATTTCATTATTCTGGCATTCATTATATCAACATTTTATTCTAATGGAATTTTTACTCATGTTTGTAATAATAAATATTTATTTTTCCATCATCTTCAAATGTGCAATATGGCAAAAATGTGTATATACACAATACATATTTTGTGTACAAAATGTATTTCAAACTGAAATTTGGGATTGTCAACTACTCTGTACCCTACTGCTGTTAAGGGGTTAGCATAAATGTGCATCACATAAGTTCTAATGATGATCCTATGTCATTCTGTATCCAACTGTACCATATAGTAGAGCTGGTATAGCAAAAAAGAATAATTGTTGTTTATGTGCAAAGTTCCATTCATATTATGGTGCCCCAAGTAGTCATTCAGTTCACTCATACCATGGGCTAGCCTTATTGAGTACTCTACTGAAATATTTTTCTGATATATCAGAATGTACATAACAGTGAGAACTTTGCATACTGTCAGACAGAGGCATACTAACAGGTTCCTCGCCTGCTGAGTGGACCCCCACCATTAGGGGGCCTTTACAAGAAACACCTATGGGAAAACAATATACAACTCTTTAAAGGAATAGCTTGGAATTATTCTCCCTAGCATCTTGGATCAAGGAATCTAACTGAAGGAATCTTAGATAAAATATCATGGTGTGCAAAAAAGTGTCGCTCAGAGGTAAAACAACCCAACTTAGATAAAATATCCATCTTTGATCATCCACACAATCAGTTCTAAGGTCGTGTGGAAAAAAGTCCCAAAGATGGGTGGGAACTACACGTCCCACTCATTATTGATCCTAGAACACAATGGACAGGCAATTGTCAACACTCTGGGAGAGTCCTCCATCTCTTCTTCATACTCCCCAGAGTTTCTGCCTGAAGAGTGTGGCTGAATGCTCTCCACTGTCCTTCCACTCAAATGGCCTGGAGCCTTACAACAGGCCATTCACAGCAGAGCTGCACTCTTCTAGTGCATCTGCTATTGGGCCAGACAATGTCCATTATAACATGCTCCTACATCTCCATCGAATATGGATTGGCTGCTCTGACTTTTCAATTGCATGTTTTTCCTCAAGCAGCAGTTTCCGGACTCCTGGTAGGAGGCCATTATCCTGACCTACTTCAAGCCAGGAAAGGATCCCAAGAATCCTTCAAATTATTGTTTAATTGCATAGAAGGCTTGGATATGAAAGGTGTTGGAAAGAATGGTAAATGCCAGACTTGTCTGGTATTTGGAACACCACAGCCTTCTTTCCAACATCCAATGTGGCTTTCATAGACAAAGGTCTACCTTAGACACCTGATCTGCCTTGAATTGGTGATCAGGATTTTTTTTTTTACATGGAGAACACCTGGTGTAAATATTCAGCATTGAAAAAGCATGTGACATAGCATGAAGATTTGGCATTCTTCACGACCTCCTTTCCTTCAGCTTGAGAGGTGTATCAATCATCATTTCCAACTTTTTGTCTTCCTGTACTTTAATGTCTGTGTTGGCAACACTATCTTTAATCTAAGACTATCACTTAATCTAAGATGTAATAATTTAGTTGAAACTATGTAAGCTTTTTAATCAAATTTTGTTTATACCTGTCTGAAAACAACAAGTAATGTTTTATGAAGAAAGTTGTAAAAATAATTTATTCCAAAATGTTGAATTGTATATTATGAAAACAAAATATATCAGAAATTCATTATGTATATTTTGAAAAAGCTAAAATTGAAGTGTGTGAATAGTGCACATTGAATGAAATAAAAGGGACTCTGAGACATTTCTTGCAGGGAAGCCCCAAGATTTTCCAATGTGCCACTGCTGCCAGATGTGTTATTTTATCCAAAACTAGGGCATTATTTTTTTCTCTCTCACTCTCAGGACTACACTTTAGTTAAAATGAAACCTTGATACTTTAATAAACATATAGGTTTATCTGGTAGCAAATATTTGTAAAATTCATGAGATGTGATGTTAATTCTTGAACATCAAATTCAAAGTAGAGGGGAAATTGCCTTGAACCAGGTGAGTTATGAATCCTTAACCTCTTGATAACATGTTCAATCCTGTACAGCTCAAGGCAATTTTGTAACTTTGAGTTATGTTCAAGATTGCTTTCACTGAATTTTCATAAAATTCATCATGTAAATACTATATATAATTAAAAAGTATAAATTATACTAAGCATATGCACAAATTGTTTAATAAATAAGTTAGCAGACTTTATTCTTAGAAATTATATATTCTGAACAATGAAATTGTATTTAAAAAAAAGCATAAGGATACTTCTTGACATAATCTCAATTTGAGCACTGTCATACTGTGTGATTCCATGCTTATGTAGTAAAACTCAATTTCAAGTTTTAATTACCAGGTTTGTATGGAGTGGTTCACTGTGTTGTCAATACAAGACCAATTCCCTCTCAAATCTTTCTTCAGAGAGTCAAAGAGGTTGGAGTCTAAAAAAAAGCCTAGTTAGGACTATGGTTGAGCTCTTCCCATCCATAAAACTGTAACCACATGGATGCAGCAATATCATTAACAAAATGACACCTTTCCAAAGAATATATTGGATATTTTTTGTGGATGGCCATCCTTGTTGATTGCTTCACAGTATTATTTTACTGAATTGGCAAATTGCAGTCCCAGAACATGGTGACCCCACCTCACTACAACATTTCAGGTAGGCTATCATGCAGGTGATGACTACTATGATGTGATGGTGGTTGTGTTGATTTGGTGCCAATGCAATATGTGATACCACTTACTAAAAATTATTGTGTGATAATGGTTTACAGCAGAGAGAAAATATGAATATTAATTTTGGCCATAATTGCACTCATTCAATTACAAGTTCTGCAAGGCCAAAAATTTCACTAAATGCAGGTTATCTACTAAATTGTTTATATTGACTCATTTGGGATGGGGGGGGGGGAAAGCTCACTAAATGCAAGAAGGCTAAATCAGGATTTCACTATATAATAATTTATGTATGCCAACATTGCAATTGTCAATTCATGTATCACCAAGAGGTTAACTGTTAAAAAAAATCTGAACTGCGAAATAGAACACTACATGCATACTGAACTATTATAAGTCATATACACTTATCTCAAATTAACTTCATGCAAATGCCATCAACTTTTCAAAAATGACATCCATTACTTTGTACTTGAATTTACTTATGAATGATATGTTAATATCTTTGTGACTGAAATTAGGGCATTTAGACTTTTAAGTTTCTAAATTTCAACTTTACAGTGATATAGAGTTTTTAACTTAGACTTTAAAAGAAAATGGTCTTATGCAAGTTACCATTCAGTGCTTTCATTAGCAGAATCTGCAAGCTGCAGTATATCCATTTGTATCTTATGTCAAAAATGTAACTAACAACATGCACCATGTCAGCATGTGTGTCATGATATAATAACACATCTTATATAGTTATGTTTTTAATGTAATATGAATCTTTTCTAAAGGATTTCACCATCAGTTATCTCACCGGTACTTTAATGATGTCTCAGCTTTCCAATACAGAAACAAAAATGTAACCAATCTGCACTTTCACAAGGATAATCATGGTGTTTAGCTAAGTGGGGTTTTTCTTCAACAAATCACAGAAATTTGCATATCATACTAGTAGCAGAGTCAAACATTTCGCATCCAGAGACAGACTAGTTTAAAAATTAGGGAGAGTGATCCCTGAGAAACATACCTAAAATTTTGTAATGTACACATCAAGGTTATAAATACATTACACAATATTGAAATTGCAGCACCCAGAAGGAGTGAGGGGATAGGGGTGAAATGTAGAACACACATAACAATACATATTAACACACATAGCATACCATGATTTAATTTGCAGCCACTTACAGCAGTTAGAAGATGAGATAATGCAGCACAGTGTGAACTGCCTCAGTAGGTGGTTGCACCGCCGTAAATGGCAATACAGGCAGCAATACGGTGTGGCTTGGAGCCATACAGTTGACGGATATGGTCATGAGAAATTGCACACCAAGCAGCATTGACTTGCTCCCATAATTCATTGAGATACCACGCCGGCTGGTGAGAGGATTACACGTCATCCAATGTGGTCCCACAGATTTTCTATTGCCGATAAATCTGGAGATCATACTGGCCATTGCAATACTTGAACATGTTGCAAACATTGTCTGGAGACCCTAGCAGTGTGTATATGGGTGTTGTCATGCTGGAAAATGGGCTGCTGCTTGGCTCCCAGAAATGGTAGCAAAACAGGCTGCAGAACCGTGGTAACGTATCATGCAGCTGTCAGTGTTCCTCTGATGCAGACAAGAGGTGACCTGCTGCCATAACCAATAGCACCCCATACCATTATGTCTGGCTGACTGACAGTGTGCCGGTCACAAACAAAAGCTGGATCCATCCTCCCGTCAGGTTGGTGCCATTCTTGGGCCCGCCGATCATCAACACCCAGACAGAAACGGGAATCATCACTAAACACAACAGTGTTCCATTCATAACCCCAGTTCGCATAACTTCGGCACCAAGCCAGAAGATGGTTTGCAGTCAATGCAATTGACGTAACAGTTGCCTAGAGCACAGGTGTGCCTCATTAACCTTCGGTTTACTGTTCGGGTCGTTATGGAGACGTCTATGGCTGCTGACACAGCCCGTCGAATATTGCATGCAGTGCTCTGTGGTGACGATAGAGCATGTCGAACAATGCACTTATCAAGTCATGCTGATGTCTGTCGGCTGGCACCACTCTCTCTGCGATGCACACTAGAACCTTCATTTTGCCACTGTTGCCAACAGCATCCAACAGTTCGTGCATCCTGATGAATATGGGCAGCAAACACAATGTGTAGTCCATCCAGCTACACATAGGCCTATAATTCTTCCTCTCTCAAAAGCATCCAAATGGTGATAAAACTGCTGATGGCATGTACCAGGCATTTTCAGCCTTCGTTAAACAATTTCCAAGCAGAACCATCTAATCTCAACCATTTGCACGACTTCCACCAGCATAAACACAATACCATCCCTGTTTCTTCTTGCACCTTTTATCTCTTGAGCTACATGTCATTGGCTCTGGATTATCACACATTTGCATATCTCAACTGCTCACACCCACCCTTCTATTTGCATGTTTGTATGACACGTCTTTCTGGGTGGGGCTCTTTCAATGTCGAGCAGTGTAAATATGCACTATCTAAAAAAAGCATGTTATTATGTAAGAGTATATAAAATTATGTAGAAAGGAATACTGCACAGTAATAAAATGGCTTATGGGCGATGTTTACCCATGTATTCTTCTGCATATCCTACTATAGTGGGAATTTAGCCACAGTTTAATGGAGAACCATTGATACTCAAGACTGGATATCATGATTCATAAAAGGTATATAATTTATTGATCATTGTTAACAAAACTCACCTAACATGTATCAAGTTCTTAATGAATGCATCATTTAAGATAAAATAAAAAATAAATACCCCCTCAAGCAGCTGCTTGCCACAGAGGTCTGACAGGAACCTGTCAGTTTATATGCCACAGTAGGAGATCTGAGAGGATGGCAGGACCTCAGCAGAAAAACGACACACACAACCATGCCTAAAACCGGGGCTCGAACCCAGGTCCCTTAGATCAGTAGCCAAGCGTGCTAACCACTCGGCAACAGGACGGCATTTAAGATAAAAGGATGCTAAAACTGTTTTTCTTACTATCTGAGCAATCAGTACCTCCCTGAAAGATGTGAAGCTCTGTGGTGCCATTCATTTTTATACCAACCACAATCATCATACTACAACTACCAAAATGGTACCTTTTCAATGATGACAGCTATTGTGGTGAGTTCTTCCTTCTACTCTCCAGGTGAACACCCATCAAGAATCAATGTTCAAACTTAATCTGAACTCATCTGTAAAGAGCACATTGGCCTGGAGTTCAAAAGTTATTTTGTCTGCACTACATTAAATGAGTTCTTCTCCTGAAAGGAGTAAGGGTGACACAAACCATTGGTCTTTGTACATTGCAACCTATCTTTTACTTTTTCTAAGTCGGGAGTCATTGTGGCAGAATCAGTATGCTCTCAGAAACGAGCGCTGTGATGCCAAAAATAAAATTAAAATCTCCAAAATGATAAATATAACGTAAATTAAGCAAAACTGTTAAGGTAAAGTGAATGAGTGGGCATCACAATATACAGACCACTCATGTAGTCTTCTATATACAGTATGTCTTAAAACTGTTGTCACTGACAGCTTATGAAATAGTTGCCTACCTGTCATTTCCCTTTATCATTTTGCTGTTAAAAATGGGTAGTGGTTGCTCCCAAGCAGTTGTGATCCTGGGATGACCATGTCCTGATCTGCAGCTAACCTGTTCTGCTTCTTGAAATTGTCCACAAAGCTTTGAGAGGCATTTTGTGATACATTTAATGTCCTTGATACCTTGGTCTGGGATTGACCTACTTCCATCACACAATCGTTCATGCATCATCTGGAAGTGCCATTGATCCACATTATGGTGAAATCAGATTGCTATCCAAATTAATACCAGACTGGCTGGAAGGGAAATGAGTGCAACTGCAGCCATGTGCTTTTTTATAGCAACCCTAATTTGCATATTCATAATCACTTCAGTTAAATGTACGCACATTTTCTTCTGCATTGCAAAATTTATGTGTACACCATATTTCCCATCATTCCCTTATATACTTTTTCATGTTTGTTATCCTTAATTTTTCGGGCAGGGTGGCTCAGTCAGTAGCGTGCCAGGCTCGTAATCTGTAGTTCCCAGGTTCGAGTCCCAGCTGGGTCAGCATTAAGATTTATCTCCGCAATATTATCCGCCCTGCTCATGGTCACTAGGGGACACCGATGGGCTTGGAAAGGCCATCATCCATCAGATGGGGCATTAAGCCGTGGCCCCATGTGTGAGAGAGCCATACCCTGTGCACATTAAAGAACACGCTGGATGGCCTTGATGGGAGGCTACCATCTATCTCCCAACAGCTGTTCCAGTGTGTCCCCTCTCCCAACCTTCTCTGAGCCTTTGGGGTCCATGTGACTTGGCCATTTAACCCACGGTGTGCAAAAAAGTGCTGCTCAGAGGTAAAACAACCCAATCCTTAATTTTCAGCACCAGTTTATTTTAAAAGATATGTATATATGGGATTAGTGTATGATTTCGATACATCAATAGAAAACTATTGAGTCTCTCCTTCCTACATTTGAATCTAACATAAAATTTTCAGTGCTTTCAAATAGTGTTGCTAACCTATAGCAGGGAATTCATAGTCTTTTGTTTTAGAGAATATAAAGTCATCTAAAGACAGATTTACCAAGCACCAAATATTTCCAGTTACCTACCCCATCTAAGTAAAAGCATTATAATGATAATTAAAATTTCTGCAGATTATCTACTTATTCCAGTAGTTTTAAAACTGCTATTTCACAATATTTTCATTTCAAATATTTCTTTTCTTAATAGTTTTAAATATCATTATAGAAATGGGGAATGCCAACTTTTTTTACCATACATTTAATTCAAAATGGATATTAAAAGTCACTTGCCAAATACAAATTAAAGTTCCAACTTCTAGAACCTTTAACCTCCTTGTGCCAATGTAACCTATGAAGCCACAACATAGCTTCATACCTTGAAGATCATTAACAGTTGAAACTATAGATGAAAACAATGGCTACTTCTATAGCGAAACAGGATGCATAAAACTTTATAACTGTTTTGATGTTTCTAAAATTGAATATTAAGATCATTGCATAGTGTTGGGCAAATATTTATTGGTTTGTTTCTTATTTACTTTTTAAAGCTTAAATTAAAATGTTTTAATAAAATCTTCCTATAGATGTGATTTATAAATTGGCGATTAGGGTTATGAAGGGGAGACCTAGGATGTGGTGGGGAGACAATGTCAAACAGAACCTTGTTAGAATTGGTGTGCAGTGGAGAGATGCAGCAGATATAGCTCAGGACAGATATGCTTGGAGAACTAAATTGTGCAGTCTGGCTGAACCTCCGTAGCCCATGGCTGCTTGAGGATACTGAGGCATATGTTATAAAATTTATCCAGAAAATCATTTTTTTTTTTTAGAAATATTTTGTTGAATACTATAGTGAATCAGGTGAATTTTAACTTCTCTGATTCAGAATCAGGATATCGATTCCAAGAAAAGCATAATATTAGTGACATAAATATTAAATTTATTCCACAGTAATTTGCAATGTCAATTAATATGGAGGGAACCAGGAACATGTTATCATGTCACAAATATTTGTGAACAAGACACCTATGGTGGTAGTAATGTCATGGTTTGGGAAGGAATATCTTTGGACAGCCACTCAGATCTGTATGTAATTCCAACAAACTGCAACATGGGTTGCAAGTACAGGGATGAAATCTAGGACTCCTTTGTGTGACCATATGCAGGTGCAATAAGTGATACCCCTCTCCTACAGGACAATAACACCCTCCCACACCATTGTCATCTTGTTTATTGTTATCTGGAGAATAGCATTGGTAACCGTATGGAGTGGCCAACCTGGTTTCCCAATCTAAATCCAATAGAACTTGCATGGGATGCTCTCAGGAGATGAGTTACTCCCCTGAATCTTGCTCCCACAACCCTCCTGGAGCTTTGATGTGCTTTGGAGGAGTAGTGGAGATTAGTACTCACAGCATTGCTGAGCAGTCTTATCAATAACATAGCTCAGGCCGTAGCATCCAGGCTCATAATCTGCAGTTCCCAAGTTCGAGTCCTAGCTGGTCCAGTGTTGACATTTATCTCTGCAAAACTCGCAACTCTGTCTTCAGCCGGTAGGGAATACCAATGGGCTTGGAAAGTCCACTATCCATAGGATATGCCATTAAGCCATGGCCCCATATGCAAGAGAGCCATACCCTATGGATGTTAAAAAAGAACATGCTGGATGGCCTTGATGGGAGGCTGCCATCTGTCTCGTAATAGCTATCCAGTGGTGGTATCCCCCACCCCTTCTCACATCCCTTGTGATCATTGTGACCTGGTACTAAAAAAAGTGCCGCTGAGAGGTGAAATAATCCAATTCATAATACATCACAATGATCACATAATACACACATAGTAGTAAGAGGTTACCACACTTCATATTAAACCACTTGGGGTTATTCTGTTGACCTTTGACTTTTTACAGTCTATCTGTATTTATATATAATTTTGGTAAATAAAAGTGTTATTCCATTTTTCAACTGTTATTCCATGCACAGTTTTATATACACCTATCTTTTAATTCACATGAAAAGATCCAAAAATCTTCAAGGAAAACTAGATTTTTCAGGTTGTTCTTTAATTTATGGAAATCAGTGTAATTAGCTGAAAAAATTTAGTTTTGCCGTGAGTAGGATTTATATCCATGCTTCCCAGTTACATGCCAGGTATGCTGACCACTACACCATCAGCAACCTTTCCTTCAGCTAATGTAACTTATAAACTTTTCTGCATATTATTTGATTCACTCTTGGCACCATCTATGTTGAGCTGATGGTGTAGTGGTTAACACATCTAGCATGTAACTGGGAAGTGTGGATTCAAATCCCACTCGTGGCAAAACTTTCACCTTCAAAAATTTGTTCGCCTATTTTGTGAATCCCGTTTCTACAGGACATCTCTTGTGATACTAATGAATTATTGGTAATGTGATTTGTTTTGCCAATATAATCCTTATTGTTGAACATTTAAACTTATTTTACTTATATTTTAAGCAAGCAAAAGCTGAGCAGGAAGAGGAATTTATCAGCAACACTTTGTTAAAAAAAATTCAGGCCCTTAAAAAGGAACAAGAGACATTAGCATTGAATTATGAGCAAGAAGAGGAATGCCTCACCAATGACTTGTCTAGAAAACTTAATCAGGTAAGTTTTTTCTTCTTAATCCCTTCTAAAAAAAGTTTTTTTATTTTATAGCAGCAATTTCATTAATCTATTTCAGTAATCAGTATATGTAAAAATTATTGACATTTGGTTTAGCTGATCACTGACCTAGCAAGAGTTGCTAAAGCTTGATTCTGAAATATGGAAAGAAACTTGATAAAGCAATGTAAAATAATCACTTCTGTTATATTAAGCTCTATAATAATACTACACTGATAAGCTGGGACATGATGCTCACTAACCCTTTTTTCTGAAAATCCTATATCTAAATTTTAATTGATATTTTCCACTCTCTCCCCTTAATATCAACACCTGCTGCATACCAGTTCCTTCCCATTCGTAATATTTTTAATACTCAGTTTGTATTTGTGTGTGTGTGTGTGTGTGCCAGTTTCCATCTGATTAAAAGCTGCCTATCATTTGCATGTGTTTCTTAATAGTACCATGTATGATAGAGAGATGCTTTCTTGAAGAAGTTGGTTGAATGATATTCCCAACACATAGGACTAGGATTGGCTCAATCAATAACAATCCTAGCCCTATGCTCATAACCTGATGCTCCTTGATCTGAGTCCCAACTGTGCAGCATTCAGATTCTCTCCATTAAATTGCCAAGTAGTTAAGATGCTTGGCTACTGATCAAAGTGACTTAGATTCGATTTCAGGATAATACATGGATGTTTCCTTTCTTGTCTTGTTTTCTGCTGAGGTTTTTCCTTCCTCACAGATCTTCTCTGTGGCATATTAAACTGGCAAGCTCTGTCAGATCTTTTGTGGTAAACAGCTGCTTGAGGGGTAACCCCCACTTTGCCCTCAATGAGAAAGGGGAACCAATGGGACAAGTTCATTACTAACAGCCCTGAACTCTAATGCCATGAGATAGATGCTATTAATCACATACCTTTTCACATTAGGATATGACAGTTTGTAATGGCAATTTCAAGTTAAATTGTTGGATAACGGTGTGTGTGTTTTTAATGGATGTAGATTAATTTGACAGTGCTTTGCAACTTGTAATGACTTTTTAGTCTCTCTTCAATTTTACAGTTGCCTTGGAAAGCATGTTGGAGATCATTTATAACAACATTATTTGACTTCTCCCATAGCATTTCCTATTTGTTCTCTGCTTCCATTTTCCCATACTCTTTCCTATTTTTAAATATTTGCTCAGTTTTTGAACTTCATCTCACTTTGTATATTATATCATACTATTATATGATATAACGTATTTTTAATCATCTTTCATGTCATTAGCCCTTCATTGCTTATTAAAGCTGTACAGGTAATCCAAACTATTATTTTTATTCATTGAAGTGGAGTGTGTTCTCATATATTCCTGAATCATAACAAGTAATTGTTTATTCATCAGGAAGACATAACTGGACATTATTATGTCCATCACCATTAACACTGAAACAAAAATATGATTCCCTTTAGTAAGTGTCTAATTAATAAAATGTCTTCGAGGAATACTCTTCCATTGTTTTCATGCTGTATTATTCCATAACTGGTGAAATTTGCTTTGTATTAAATCATGAATATTCATTCTTTACTAAAACTGTGTAACTGACTTTTTTTTGTGGTATAATTGTGCCAAATTTACTGGCCACCACCAGTTTTTTTTTTATGCGCACCTATCATTATTATTCTTGTGTGCTCCTAATATATTCCTCTAGTTATGAACTTTACTTACCACCTTGTACAGTATTGTAGTAAATTATTTATGGTGAATATATGTTGACTGTAAAAGATTAATGTATAAAAATTAACTACTATAATAGACCAGAGATAATAAGTTACATTTTCAAAAGGCCTCTCTTTTTAGTTTAGGCCAATTTTGGGGCCAGAGATAGAAATAAAATATTAAACATGGACCAGAATAGAAGGCAATAAACTCTCATGGACCAGAAGTAAAGACGGATAAACACAGTTACATTTAGATATATATCTCCTATTTTCCCCTATTCTTTGTTTTTATGCACACTTTTGTTTGAAAACATGAATAAGTTTCTTGTGTTTTTTTTGTTTTTCACAAATCTTCCTGAACAGCAAATTTTCTTTTAGGAACCAAATGTGACCCATGGTTTTTCATTTAAGTAGTCTTGTAACAGTCTAACTTGGAATTTGATCATGGCTGTTATTATTTGATAATTTGAACATTTTGAAATTAATGTGTTTGATTCCTTGAACTTTGGTAAATTACCCATATAGAATTAATCTTTGTGAGTATTGCAATATCAGATAGGAACTGTTCTTTTGCTGTTTTTCCATGTGTAATTTACTTGAATATTATAGTTACGACAAGAAAAAGTCCATTTGGAACAAACATTGGAGCAAGAACAAGAGGCTTTGGTAAATAAACTAATGAGAAAAATTGAAAAACTAGAAGCAGAGACATTAGCCAAGCAGTCAAACTTAGAACAACTAAGAAGAGAGAAAGTAGAATTAGAGAATACATTAGAACAGGAACAAGAAGCTCTCGTTAATAGACTATGGAAGCGTATGGATAAACTGGAAGCTGAAAAGAGGCAAGTCAGATTTTACTTTTATGCACAGTTGTTTCTTATTTAATAGCTATCTTTCTGTTTTATTATTAATTATATTTCATCTCTTTCATCATCATATTTCAATGCACAGTAACTGAATAAGAAATTTTCTAAATTACCATAATTGGATATATTACTCCATGCATAATATATTGAAATATGACAATTTTATAAGATTCCTTATTCAGTAGCGAAAACATTTCAGAATACGTTTTCAGAAACATTTTAGAAGTTTAATAGGTTTACAAGAAAAACTTTACTATTGGCTAAATGGTATAAGAATCCACAATCTAATGTGTCACTTTTATGGGAATGAGATTAAGTATAAGGATAGTCTATCTAAACCTTAATTTTTACACTCTTCAATGCTTAAAGAGTTGTAGCAATTGAAATATTTAACAACAGTGTGACTGCTGCTGAAAAAAAGTTTCTCAAAATTTACAAGTTTGAAAGAAACACTAAAGGAACTTTGAAATATATAATCATTTTAGTAAATGGTTTGATATAGCAATTGCCACTTGTGTTTTGAGATAAATTCTTATGAAACTCTTTAAATGCTAAATGAATATTGCAAAAAAAAAATTCAAATTTTAGATTTTTTTTCCTTACCTTCAGTCTTATTTCAATAAAACGTTTATTTTTCAAGATATTAATTTAATTTAGCTTTTCTTTGGTATCATACAGGAATTTTTCAAATTTATTTTATGGGCAGGCATACACAAACTATTTAAGGATTTTATCTGGCCCACACGAAAATTAAATAATGTAAAATAATTTTGAATCATGCTCTACTAAATCGAATAGTTTACTAATTTAAATAATTGCTCTATTAATTTGAATAAAATTATACAACTAGCTACAATGTCATCAAAGCTAATGTTTTGCAGCTCATTTCTGGAATTCAGTCATCCTCACATATTACTTCAGCAAACAACTTCAGTTTGATGTTAAAATAAACTTTTTATTTAAATTTATTTTTGTTATTATTTTGCACTTATCATATGGCAAATGTAATAAACAAAGGTAAACTTTTTTATCCATCTTATCCACCCACCCACAACAAAAAATAATTTTTCTGTTTTGACTGATCTTGAGAGTATATATATAGGCAGTAGTACAGATCATGGGCCTCAGTCACCATTTTGTTTTTGACGCAACGTAACAAAATGGCCCTTTTAGTTGATTCCCACAACCCCTAAGACCCTAACCCAAACAGGGGTTTCTAGAAAAAAAGATTGTTTTTTTCGTTACCATAGTAATGAAAAACCCGAGTTCACGTCAAACGCAAAGTACCATTACCATGGTAACGGTAATTTGCATTGTACAGAAACAACGTAATAGAAGAAAAAAAACGCGATTCCGCTAAAAGCATCCCACACAACCACATATTCTTAAAAAAAATTATGAAATAAAACCATAAACAGAGAAACTACACTAAAGTTGCCTTCCCATATATTACAAATACCTGAAATACCCTGCCCCCTCTTTTCCCAATAATTAAATTAAAACACTCCACAAATATATTTCCACAAACTAAACTGATCAATCCAGTCACAAACTAACCAGATCAATCCAAACTAAATTGATCAATTAGCCTAAATAAATCACCAGCATTAATGAAATCGAACACCAGTCTCAAAACCAAGATCATCATCGACAATACATTGCCGACCGGCATTAAAAAAACGTCCCCGAAACTAAATCTCATCGTCATAACACATACCAAAAAGCAAAAAAACGGAAACAGTGCACCGTCAACCGAATTATAAAAAAAAAGCCCTCAAAATTATACAATGTCCTCGCAGACAATAAAAAACATGAAAATCGGCAAAAGTGCACCGCCGACCGAATTATAAAAAAGCCCCAAAACTAAATAATGTCCTCCCAGGCAACACAAACCTAAAAACATGAAAATTGGAAACGGTGCACCACCAACCAAATTATAAAAAAAGCACCAAAACTAAATAATGTCCTCCCAGGCCACACAAACCTAAAAACATGAAAATCAGAAACAGTGCACCTCCGACTGAATTATTGTAATAAACAAAGGTAAACACATACTACTGCATCATACTAAACACAAAATTATTAATTCTACCAACAAAAAAGTCCCCGTAACCAAATAATCTCATCAGATACAACAAAAAGAAATTCTTATAGCTCAAATAGCCCTCCCCTAAATTATTGATTACCTTCCTGACTCCATCAAAAACTATGTTTTTGCATACTGACAATTCTGCAATACCCATAATTTCTGCTGCGGTGGTGGCTCAGTCGGTAACCCGCCAGGCTTGTAATCTGCAGCTCCCAGGTTCGAGTCCCAGCTGGGTCAGCATTGAGATTTATCTCTGCAAAACTCCCCATTGTGCCCACAGTTAGCAGGGGATACCAATGGGCTTGGTAAAGGCCGCTGTCTGTCGGATGGAACATTAAGCCGTGGCCCCGTGTGCTGTTACCCTGTGCACGTTAAAGGATATACTTAATGGCCTTCACGGAAGGCTACCATCTGTCTCCCAACAATTATTCCAGTGGGTCCCCTCCCCAAACCTTCTCTGAGCCTTCAGGGTCCTTGTGACCTGGCCATTTCGCTCATGGTGTGCAAAAAACTGCAGCTCAAAGGTAAAACCCAACCCATAATTTCTACATCAAAAAGCTGCCTAACGCTTCCACATATTCACAATAAATCATATACGTAACTTTATAAGACTCCAAAATATAAAACAAAATTAATAAATCACCATAATACACTAATAATTGCCATACTACACATAACTACTAAAAAACACTCAATTCATTCCAAACTACGATAACGAAATACACATGTTCGTTACTACCGCCATGTTCTAGACCCATATGAAAAACTTCCAACATTCTTTCCACCATGCATACTCCCCCCCCCCTCCCACTACATTAGAATCCTGTGAAAACTCTATACGTTTCACCAAAAACTATTCTCCTAAAACCCTAACACCTCATAAAAACTCTCATTTTTTAAACTTAAACTAATTATCTTTTCCCGTTTTCTTCCACTCACAACAAAACATAATCTACTGCATCATACTAAACACAAAATTATTAATTCTATCTGGTAAACCACTCCTCCCTACCCATTCAAATGCCCCTCACTCCAAGCAACTTATAAAAACATTCCCCCTACACACAGCAGTAAAAAGCTACCGAACTCCCACTTCTAAACGACGTGACCTTAACATTACAAAACAGTTCACTTACAATATCAACAAAAAACCCTCGTAATATTAAATAATTTCAATTTCCAAAATATCTTTAATAACTTATTATTTACCATGTCTTAATGAATTTTCCAAAAAAACAACATTTTAATTATTCTAGCTATCGCTAAAAAACCCTCATTAAATATACGATATATGCACATTTACCTCTAACCATATAGGCATGTTATCCAAACGAATTATAAAGCAAAAATGGCAAAAAAACAAACATAACTTCACACTCCCGTCAAATCACACATACGACACGTGACTTCACATTACCCACCGAAAAGAAACAAATCAAAGAGCCATAGGCCACCAACAACCAACAGTTACGTTTTTATGTCATACTTTACACTCCGACATCACACACCACTGGAGCAATGCCATCTATCGGCTGAGGCCTATATATAATATACACACTGTAGAACATTTCTTTTCCTTTGTGTTTTGAGTGACAAAACATTTTCTTTTTCTGTAATGGTGGTGATTACTTTGAAATAGTCTTAATATATGTTTAATAAACTTTGATTACCATAAATTTAAAGTTTTTTTTTTCTTTTATGTTATAGAATGCTTCAAGAAAAGCTAGATCAACCACTGTCTGCGCCTCCTTCCCCTCGAGATATCAATAATGGTGACACGGCAGCCAATCTCACCCTGCATGTCCAACATCTCAGAAATGAAGTAGCAAAATTAAAAATGCAGTTGCTGAATGCACAGCAAGAGCGTAAGCCGTTTATATAACATTTCATATATTCAGTTATTGCCATTGCACTGAATTTGTTAAGGTTTTTTAAGCAATAGCAATTGGGTATTATTTACACGATTAAGAAATGTGTGAAAAGCAATCTACTAAAGTTTTCTCTTTACCATAAAAAAAAAATACTGATTTGTATGAGTTTTAGAGCAGCTGGTCTACCAAGAACTGGGAAGTATTCAATGCATTGATGAATTGGTTCAGCTAGAATACCTTACATCATTAAGAAATCTTTTGAGTGCTATCAGAGTTGTGCAGCATTTCAAAATTTTGATCAATAGCTAATTTATTGTTGTACCTTTGAGTGTCAACCTTTTTTGCACACAATGCTAAATGCCCAGGTCACAAGGGATGCCTTTGGCTCAGAGAAGCTTGGGAGAAGGGGACAGATGCAATCCTCCTGTCGAGGCTATCTGATGTGTACAAAGTACGATTCTCCTGCAGACAGGGCCACAGCTTAATGTCCCATTGGATGAATGGCAGCTGTCTAAGCCCATCAGTGTATCCTTTCACCAAGGGCAGAATGGAGGTTATAGAGGAAATTCTTAATGCCGGCACAGCATTGATAATGCAACAAAAGAACTTCAATTCTTTAAAAATAAAAATTCTACTTCAAAATTTATATATATATATATTTCTTTTATAAAAATATACACAGGCTCAGAAAATAGTGTTTACCTTTTCAATTTGTTGCAGTTTTTATACACTATAAAATGAAGAATCCATGCTATTGTTCACATTACTATTCCTTAACCCTTTTCACTACCATAATGGCTCAGAACTGCCAAGATTTGAAATGGGCTTGCCCAAACAATGCTATTCCTTCCTCTTCACTACTTCTTACCTGCAGTTTGGGCCTTATGGTAATGAAAGGGTTAATACACTAAAATTCCAATAGTCCAGCACTCTCAGATGGTGATAGATTATTAGATACTCCGGACTATTGAATAACCCTAAAAAATAGACTACCTCAAGACACTTTTAATTTAGAGAGTATTAAAATAATTTTAAGAACAGTAATTTAAGTATTCCCCACTGTAGAGATACCACTGTGAGAAATAATTCAAAGCAGATTAATGTGGAGCACATTGCAATACAACTTAAAAAAAGATTTTATACAATATTCATTTTGTGTGTTGTGTACTGTGAATATATCATCCTTTGCATTATAAATCATTTCTATGATGAGTTCAATTCTCTGAACAAGAAGTTGTTCATCTGGGAAATCAACAGATAGTGACATAAGTACATACTGCAAACCTTTTTTATTGGTTATAACTAGTATAAGCATTAAAGCAATGTTCAGAAGTATGGAAAATGCAAGACTGAAAGCAAACTCATTTTCTAATCCAGGACTATTCCCTAAATGATGCTTTTTTTAATGCTAAATACAGTAAATGTGGTTGGTTACAAGACTGACATCAGGATTGCTAAAGAGAATACTAAATAACTGGTGCAAAAGCAAAACTTTCTATGAGGACTATTCAATATGCTCTTAAACCTTTCATCGGGAAATACACCTGTATATCCTTGTTATTTTTCAAGTAACTGGTATGACACACCAGTGTGTTTCTTTGTCTGGCTGATATTCAATAGGTAAAATGCAACTATAATTGGGAAGAAGCTAGTTCAGAATAGTTGTTTTCTTCATTAACTGGCAGAAACTGATGCCATAGGTACAGAGACTTGAATGGCTAGTGTCCATTAGCCCACTGAATTTTGTGTTACTGCAACAAAATAAAGTTTTGATTGTATTAAATCTAATAATATGCACTGATAGATTGAGAGGAATTCTGAATGTATGGGCTTGCAAGGTGTGAAAATATTACTTGAAATTCAGACACTGCCAGAAAATTTACAATTAAGTAATTAAAATGTTTAGGATGTGGTTCTCATGCACATGGGGTAGTGATTTTATGTTCCATGAGAAATGATATTTCCAAGTCTATCATTGTCTGCTTCTTTATGAAAGGCCAAAAAACTCTCAATGTTGGCAGAATTAAGACAACTTGTGAACATTATGCTAAAAAGAATACTAAACAATTGGTGCAAAAAGCAGGAAGAATAAAGCATATTACAATTTGCTGAGTACAGTAACAACATGGGTTTTAATAGAATCATCATTTATTTCCAACACATTATGGAAGCAACTGTTGTTAGAAAATGCAAAAGTATTATTCAGGAGTAAAATAATCCAAAATATCTTGTGTAACATGATTAGCATGCAATGATGAGTTTATAGACTCACTTTCCAATTAACTCTTAAAGTGGTGGAAGGCACTATAGTTCCCATAGCCAAAATGCAGTCTCATATCCGTGGGGAATAACTATAGTTTTCAAGATAATATGCTGTAAGAGTTTATTTTTTTCTCAAAGAAATTGGCCATTTTAAATGCTTTTTGTAATCAATCCTGAAAGTTTATGAACTAATTTGATAATTAATATAAACCTGATGATTTATATATCCAATAAATTAAAAAGACTAAAGCATTACACTCCTGCAGCAGCCATTATTGTGACTTTTTTCTCACCAGAGGTTTGGTTGTTTTCTTCATTCCTTTAATGTTCCCACACTAAAGTTTCATGGAGAGAGTTCTTTGAATTCTTACCATTAAACTTTTTCTTGATCTTTTGAAATTCCCTCAAACATAACCTGTATAAGATTTAGTAGTAACTAAATACCGACAGTGAAAGTATACAACATAGTGAATCTGATTAAACTTTCAGCAATACTGTACAAGAAAAAAAATATGGAACTATATAGTTGTATATTTTTCCCTGTTTGAAGTAAATCTGTTTTTATATTTTATTGTATAGAATTAAGTAATCCTTCTTTTAAGATATGTCATATTCTGTTTATTAATTGTGATTCAAATTAACTCTTAGAGTGGTAACCAATAAAATTGCTCTTTTTTTTTAATATATTCTATTAAGTAATCACTATTAAAATTCATATGATTGCAGTTTTTCTGAAATATTTTTTTTTTAAATTTACAATTAAATGCTTTTTATTTTGGTACATAATATTACCTATTTCTGTCTATTAATAAAAGATTTCAAAATAATTCTTTTATTTTTTCTGCTGTAAGCACTTTAAAATTAACCCAGCCACCAGACTGAATTCTGCCCCACAAACCCTGCATGTTAAGGGTTAACAAAGAAGTGGAAATATGATAAACCTTAAAAAAAAAAGCCATTTTAACATATTCTAAATACTTAGAACTTTTCAACAAACTTATGGTCTTATTTCATATTAGCTAAAATCTTAAAGGCCAATCAAATATTATAGCAAATTTTGTAGTTTTTGACCCCTCCATGTTAGACGTCATCAGCATTTGGTCTCCCATTTCCCCTCCTCCCATCTTATGTAAGATTTTATAGTAACCTTCTATTGTATAAAGAATTGAAAGGACATTTTTAGTGTTTTCTCAATATCTAAATACAGCATTATTTTCCTAAGTTTGTGAGAAAATACACCTATTTCATTAATACAATTACTTCGGTCTGATAGATCTTTTGAATGTAGATTTAAAATTAAATATTGAAAGTACAGTTGAAAATATATCATTTAAGTATAAAATCTCAAACTTCAGCTACAATCAATATATTTTTCCAGATTATATCAAATTTAAAACTTTGATTTTTAGAAGGTAAAGTCATTGATAAAAGGTTGAAGATATAATTGTCTTTGGAATAAGCCATAGTACATAAATGAAAAATAACGGGGGGAAAAATATAATGAAGGATGAAAAAAATTTAGAGCTTCTATTTAATTTTTAGTTGAAATTAATTCTCAAGACCAGATTTTCATTAAAACTATTTTATACCACACTGAATGGACAAATTATTGTATACATCTACCTGTTGCTCCACCTCTTACCCTCACAATAGCAGCCAAACATCTTGGTAAGGACTCAATGAGGTGTTGAAAACATGGAGGTGGTATTGCCACCTATGAAATGAGGATTGCCTGTCATAGAGCATCCACATCACAGTTGCCAGTGGGTGTTGGTGGGCTCAAACACATCTTTCCAATTTGTTCCACAAATTCTCAATGTGGCTGATGTCCAGTGATTGAGAGGGCCATTCTAGTGTGGTAAACACTTGAATGCTCCTGGAGCCAAATGGTTGCCACTCGGGAAGTATATATAGAAGTATGGTGTGGTGTTGTCCTGTTGAAAGATGGTGTCAAGGTGCGGAAAGAGAATTATTACGAATGGGTGTAGATGGTTGGAGAGGTTATTCCCATACTATATGCTGGTGATAGACCCAAGGAAGCCCATGAAAATGCATCCCAAACTGTTACACTGCCTCCACCTGCCAGTATGATCCCAACTTGGTAACCTGAGTCCATCGCTTCATGTGGTTTATACCACAAATGTACCCTCCCATCAGCGTGATAGAGTTGAAACTGTGATTCATCAGACCAGATGACTTGTTTCCAGTCCTCCGCACTCCAGTTGCGATAGGCCTTTGCAAACTGCAGCCTAATCTTTTGGTGCCTTGCAATCAACAAGGGGACATGATGTGGACGTTGTCTGCCATAGACTGTTTTTTCCATGATATGATAGTCTTTGTGCATAAGCTTGTGGATGCACCCTCATTCATTTCTGACATTATATGCTCCATGGTATCATGTGATTCCTTGTAACGATACAGGACAGTCTGTGCTCATCTCGAGAGTCAGTTGCATGTTTGTGTCCACATTTCTCCCACTGGCTGGAGGTTTTGCCTTATTTCATGTAGTCTTGGTATACATGTGCGACATCTGATGTAGAAATCCCAACAATTCTAAGCTCTCTTTATTCTGCTAAAAGCACTTTCCATTGCTTCAACTTTGTTACAACTTATCTCGTTTTTTTAATGAGAGTGAATATGTATATTCTTAATTCCTAACTTCAGATTAAATGGCTGTAATGTCCGACCCCGCCTTCTCGTGGTGCGGACCGTTAGTAACTTTCAAAAGAGATACTCTCTTGTGGAAGGGGAGGGCTGCCAGATTAGTGTGGCCTACTGATCTGGACAACTATGGCTACTTTTTTTTTTTCTACCCTGCTGAGGAGTGGTCAATCACACAGGGTCCTGGTGCTGACCATATAAACCTACTGGACTGGACAGATATATGGCTCTGAGCTTGATTATGGATCCTGATTTTGCTGCACTGGTGGGCTTCTGTGGAGGGAAAATCTTCCGCTGTGTTTTCTGTTTGTTTGTGGGTTGACAGCCCCAAGTGAATAGATTCACAGGATATGTTTATCAGCTGGTGGATAATCCTGAGCAGAAGTCATCGCAGGCACCTGAACTCTTTGCTTCTATTGGCATCGTCAAATTCTACATTGGAGGAAGTCTTCCAGTGTAGATGGCTTCAGCCTTTAGTAGTGGGGGAACGGGTCTTTGCCCCATGTCTGCGATTAGGGGGCTGTTTGATATTGTCGGCATTCCCTCTCTCAATAAACATAGTTTCTTTAAACATCCCACTAACCATTTTCTCTCCATAGGTAGTTGGAATGTGAGGACTCTGCACAGAGCTTTTTCTCTTGATGTCCTCACACAAGAATTCCACCATTATAATTTAGATATTCTCGGCTTGCAAGAGACCAGATGGACAGGTAAAGGTCAGATTCTTAAAAATAATCTTAAATTTCTGTTTTCAGGGAGGGACGACAATAAGCATCACCAAGGCGTGGGTCTGCTTCTCAGCAGACACGCTAGCGATGCTCTTCTAGGATATGAGTGCATTAATGAAAGGTTTCTTACAGCAAAATTTCAGACAAGCATTAAAGACTTGAACGTTATCTGCTGTTATGCCCCCACTGAGGATGCCGATGAGGATGAGAAGGATAGGTTTTATGAACAACTTCAGGATATTTTGAATTCTGTCAAGAAAGGAGATATTACCCTTGTTCTTGGTGACTTCAATGCCAAAGTTGGTACTGACTCTGACCTTTGGGGAGGAGTAATAGGCCCTCTTGGTATTGGTAGCTGCAATGGCAATGGGCAACGTCTCCTACAGGTAAGTAAACTCAATGGATTCAGAATAACTAACACTTATAACAAACACCCCGACATACATAAGTACACATGGGTTTCACCTGATGGGCTGCATAAGAATATGATTGATTATATATTAATTAACAGCAAATGGGCTAGTTCTGTTAGGAATACCAGGGCATATAGGGGAGCTGAAATTGGATCTGACCATTACCTTGTTAAAAGTGTGTTGCAACTTAAACTTAAAAAGTGTTGTGCTAGGGTTAAAAAATTTACTTTTAATACTGAAGCTCTGAAAGATCCAGTTATAGCCAAAGCTTACCATGATAGGTTACTTAGTCATTATGACAGTCATGGTTTGCTTACTACTGAAGTTGAGGAAGAATGGGATCATTTTAAACAGGCTTTTTTGGACACTAACAGTACTCTTTTAGGAAAAAAGGAGCAGAAGAGGCAGAATTATCTGAGTGATAAGGCACTTGAGCTTATTTCGGAAAGAAAGAACTGCAGGAATGTCCTTAATCAATACCCTACTAGTCCTAATAGAAAGCATTACAGAGAACTTAATAAACGTGTAAAAGATCAGTTAGCTGCTGATAAGAATCTTTGGCTTGATGGTTTGGCTGACAAAGCCGAGGAAGCAGTTAGACAGCACAACAGCAGAGAGCTGTACCAGATAGTTAATGTTTTGTGTGGTAAAAAACGGACAGGCATACAAGGATTGAAGGATAAACAAGGTAAGGTTATAGAAGGGGAGGATTCTGTCATGGCTAGGTGGGCTGAGCATTTCAGTGATGTTCTAAACAATGTGGTTAGTTCTACTCCCATTGTTTGCAATGATGATAGATGCATTGGTGGCTTTAATGTTGGCCCTATAACACAGTCTGAAGTTATTTTGGCTATTTCTAAACTTAAACTACATAAATCCCCAGAGGTAGATGAAATTACTACCGAAATGCTTAGAGCTGGGAATGTTTCGGTTACCACTTGGATGATTGAAATTCTGAATATCATTTATGATAAAGACATGGTCCCTAAGGATTTTTCCAGAGCTATTGTTATCCCTATTTTCAAAAAAGGTGATCGCAGTTCTTGTGATAACTATAGGGGTATCAGCCTACTCTCTGTTCCAGGCAAAGTTCTTTCCATGATTGTGCTTAATAGAATTAAGAATCTGGTTGACAGTCAATTGCGTGATGAGCAATGTGGATTCAGAAGTGGTAGGGGATGTGTGGATCAGATATTTTCACTTAGGCAGATTCTTGAGAAATGTTTAGAGTTTCAGAAACCTTTGGTTGCTAGCTTTGTTGATTTCAAAAAGGCTTTCGACTCTGTTGATCGTCATAATTTGTGGTTGATTGTGAGATCATATGGTATACCAGACAAGTTAGTTAACATAATGAAAGCTCTCTATAATAACACTGAGTCGTGTGTGAGAGTTGGTAAGGCTTGTAGCAATTGGTTTAGCATTACTTCTGGTGTTCGACAAGGGTGCATTTTGTCTCCTTTTCTCTTTAGCTTGGTTATTGATTATGTTATGCGAAATTCACTTCAAGGGAAAGATTTTGGCCTTAAATGG
Organism: Ryuthela nishihirai; assembly: GCA_038380435.1. Lineage (NCBI taxonomy): Eukaryota > Metazoa > Arthropoda > Arachnida > Araneae > Heptathelidae > Ryuthela > Ryuthela nishihirai. The sequence continues at coordinate 31,830,964 of JAWZYU010000013.1, forward strand.
GCTGGAGATACGAAAATTTCTGATTTAGATTATGCTGATGATTTAGCCCTTTTGGCAAATGATGTTGATGAGATGAACTCTTTCATTCGTGCTGTTGATGAGACTGGTAGTAGAGTAGGTTTGGTTATAAACAGAGAGAAAACTAAAGTGATGAAAATTAGTCAGGCAGGCTGTGATTCAGTTAATCTGAATGGTTGCAGTCTTGAGCAGGTGTCACAGTTTAATTATTTTGGGAGCTATGTAACAGATAATGGTGATGTGTGGCATGAGATTAACAGACGAATAGGGATTGCTGCCAGGACTTTTAAGAATCTATGGAGAGTGTGGAGAAATAGACGTTTACACCTAAAGACTAAAATTAGACTGTATAATAGTTTGGTTCTTTCTAGGGTTAGTTATGGTAGTGAAACTTGGACACTTTGTAAACAAGATAACAGGAAACTAGATGCTTTTGATTCCAGATGCTTACGCAGTATCTTGGGCATTAGGTGGTTCAACTTTGTAACTAATGATGAGGTTAGGCAAAGGAGTTTGCAACCTCCTTTAAGCAGCATATTGTACAGAGAGAGACTCCATTGGTTTGGCCATGTTGCCCGTATGAATAATTATAGATTGGCGAATAGGGTTATGAACAGTGTGCCTAAAGGCCTCAGAAAGAAGGGGAGACCTAGGATGCATTGGGCAGACAATGTCAAACAGGACCTTGTTAGAATTGGTGTGCAGTGGCCAGATGCAATATATGTAGCTCAGGATAGACTTACTTGGAGAACTAAATTGCACGGTCTGGTTGGACCTCCGTAGCCCATGGCTGCTTGAGGATGATGATATATATATATGCTGTATATCTTTCAGTTTAATTTTTTAGCAATCAGTTTTTTTTTATTGGTTTTTGAATGGCACTTTTTGATGCAATTCAGAATGTTTTTTAGTATATTAGTTGTTAATATGATATTAATTTTAGTTTTCACTTTATATATGAAGTCAACATAGTGATAAAGAACTAGTGTGTTTGGCTACAGGGGAAAAGGGGCAGATATAATCTCATAAGGCTTGGATGTTTGCATTATTTTCTTCTGATATCTCACCTGTCATATTAGTCTTTAGTAATTTAGCTGTTATACTCTCACTGGATGTCTGTGGTTAGTGACTGCTGAGGAGAAATTTATTTCACTGTATCAAATGTTTTGTCATGAATATTCAGTATATGCTACAGTATGTGCTGAGTAGCAGATGAATAGCTATGTTCATATACCATTTCTTTTTATAATTCATATTTAAAAACATATTCAAATTATCAGTTTTATGGTATTTAATGTGGGTTAAAATGTCATTAATAACACTTGTAAATTTTTTAACTATGAAGATTCTGAGAAGATGGCTCAGTTCGCCATGGAAGAAAAACAAGTTCGTGATGAGAATGTGAGACTCCAGAGAAGACTGCAAATGGAGATGGAGAGACGAGAAGCTTTATGCCGTCACTTGTCAGAAAGTGAATCTAGTCTTGAAATGGATGAGGAAAGGTAGTTACAGTTAAAGATATCTAATAAAAATTTAATACTCTAATAAATTTAATTCAATCATAACCTGGACTTTAAATTGATAGCACAAACTATATACATCATAGCCTTCCTGCAACTAATAACATCCATCTTGTCAAATATAATTTGTGTTTCCAACTGAAAGTACATTAAAATCCATCGAACTGGCTATACATACTAAAATCCTTTTTCATGCTAGGATATGTTTACAGCAAATATTTGCTTCTCCTTTTCAGTAGTGTTTTTCTTAGATACCTAATAATACCTAAATAGTATACCTTCTAAGATATTTATGAAATGATTAAAATTAGTCAAATAGTGTTAAAATTAATAAATTTAAGATCAGATGGTGTTAATGTCACCTCTATACAGTCAGATTTTAAATGTATTTCATTAAAATATAGTAGTATAGTAGTGTTTTAAAATATATGTTAAATCCTTTTATATTTCTTATTCTAAAAGTATGGATTAAAACATGGAAATAAAAATGTGAAAATCACAATGACAAATATATTGCTTATAATCTTATATCAACACTGTAAAAGTTTATAAAATGGTAAAGGCACTTCTAAATTGCCAATTGATGCATACATTAACTTGAAACATTACATATATTAAAATTGATATGTTGCATTAAAGTTAAGATTGCAAACATATAAGACTAAGTTAAATGATGGCCAGCTTAGATATAAGAATCCACACAAGCTGTCTGTCCATTTCCAGAAGAAGGTGTGCAGAATCTATCATCCATTATTAGTCCTAAGGGTCCTTGTAAGTTACAAGAGTAACTGATTGACCTTTGTGAACTCAGTATAAATTCTAACAAGAATGGTTAATGTTTCAGTAAATGCAGACTACAATACCCCTGAAGTTTTGGAGAGAAAATCTATTGTTTACTTTGTTTGTCGTGAATTCTGAACTCATGTTAAGCAAGCATTCTGTTTTTTCATTCTTTAGCATTAGTTCAGATGCTGAGCTGCTACATAGCTTTGCTTTAACCCTTTCACGACTAAGGGAAATATTTTTTCCATTTTAAAATTGGTGATTGTCATATTTAATTATAACCTTATCTGCATTTTTTATACAGAATGTCAAAATAGAACGTATGCCGAACGCAATTACGTAAACGGGAACGTTTAGAAAACAAAAACAGAACTGTCAGGACGCATAATATATGTACTATGTGCAATGTCCATCTTTGCCTCACTACCAAAAGAAATTGCTTCGCAGAATATCATAATTAGCACATCATTTTGTATAGTAATTTTATTTCATAATTTTGTATTATTTTAGTAAACATTTTGTTCTAATAAACCAATAAATAAAAGACTTTGCATAATAAGCCTAACTATAATTTGTGTTACCTTTATAGTCCATTGGGAAAAATATTTCCCATAAAATTCCAAAAAAACTACACATTGTTATGTACTTTTCTTATGATTTTTATTTATTTTACGTCTAAACAAACTAAAATAAACAGTTACATACTAATATTTACTCTTAGAAACCTTATGGTCCTGAAAGGGTTAAGGTGTTCCAATGGCAAAAATTTCTTAATTTGGTGCAAAAAAGTAAACTCATAAAAAGTTGCCTGGAAAGCCAAAAGTTGATGTTGTCAAGGAGTATGGAATTGCACCAAGTCCTTTATCTATAAGTTAAAAATATATAGAACAAACATTGGTGGAACTTAAAAAAATCAAGAGATGCTTCTTATAGGAAAACGATTAGATCATCTTCATACCTAAATGTTGAAGAAGCTCTTTTTCAGTGGTTAGTAGGTGTGGCACCTCAAAATTTATCAATAAGCAGTCACTGCTTCAAATAAAAAGAAACATTGTTTATTAAATGCATGGTTTATAAAACAATAAGTAAGTCTGTATTATCTGTGTTTAAGTAATCTTATTATTTGTACATTTTATTGCATATTATTTATGCTTAAATATGTAATATAGTTATTTTTCTAGATAACTTTTCAATCGATATTTCTTATAGTGAATTCATAGATATAATGAAATTTTTTGGCTGTCTCTATAAATTGATTTTAAGCAGATTTGACTCCCTGTACTTCATGCCACAGTAACATACAAGTAATATAAGCACAATGGAGTAAAAATCATAAAGCATTATATGTTTTGGTAGGTGCTTCATCAGATGTTTGAATATCTTCATCAGATGTTTGAATAGTAAAGATGGGGATATAAGTAATCATTGTGCACCCAATATGCATAAAGGGAGAAAAACAGGGGAAAGGTAGGGAGGTATAAAAAGAAACAAAATTACAAGAATTTGAATAATTAGATTAAAGGAAAAGAAAATGGGAGGAAAGTTAGTGGTCAAAACAGATAATATTCTATATCCAAAGAGGGGGAGGGAGAAAACTACTGAAGATATCTCTCTTCAAAGAACCTGTGTTCTTCACTTCACTTACTGGAACACTTAATATCATGTTGGATTTATCATATACCACCGAACAAAAGACATTCACTTTGCAACTTACATCAAAAACTGCTTTTCATAAAATATCCTTTAGAACTAATAATGACTGGCAGATTCTATACTCCATCTTGTGTAAATAATGAACAATTGGTGTGAATTATTTAATTAAGATGGCCATAATATACTGGTATGGTTTTCCCTTTAACTTTATGCCACTCAACAATTTTAATTAACACTTTGAAGTCCTAACCCAAATTCGGTCCAGTTTTTTTTTTAATATTAAATAATAAGAATTGGATCTCAAAGGGTTGGATTATTGTGAGCATAATCAGCAATTCAAGAATGCTTTTAACATTTTTTAAACATTTACAATGCTGACAGAATATTAAAATTTATTTAACAACGAAACTGAAATAAAATGCAGTCAATATCTTGCAGGTCTTTCTTTTGTGGGTAATTAACAATGACTGATGATCATTAATTTTCAGGGAAAGCAAAACTATATGTGATAATAAAAACATAAGATATCATTTGTGTAGTGATAGTTATGTTCCTATGAACATAAACTATTTATTCACCAAATGCCTTGTATTTATGACTGAATCACATTTTTAGTGTTAAAATAATTTAATTTCAAATCAGAATGAAATCTAAATCTTTATTGAAGTTTCATGTTAATCCAACTACTCATTTTTTATTTATGCCAGTAAGAAAACTAAATCTCATGGAACATGTTACTTCAACTGCTCAAATGTTTATAAGCTAGAATGAAATCTAAATCTTTATAGAACAAAGTTTTTTTTATAATGAAAAAAAAAATTATGCTTCATTATATATTTTTTTCAGGCAATTTAATGAAATGTCTTATGGTCATATCCATCCTCGATCAGTACCTAGTCCTGTACCTTACAATCCTCCTCCTAGCTCAACTACTCCTCTTAGTCCAGGTATGTATGTTTTTGACTAGATTTTTTTTACAAAATGCTTTAAGAGAAATTTAAGCAAATTGTCTGAGCCTGGTGGGATACATGGGTTCGTATCCCACCCGGCTCAGACAATTTTTCCTCTAAAATTGAAATCGCCGTTAAAAAGTGTCTATTTATTACTGAATGTTGAACTGTCGAGTTTATCTCAATATTTATTATCATTAGCATACTTGTAAGACATTATTTCCATCTATTGGCAAATAAAAAGCCGCTACTAGGGCTAAAAATTGCCTGAAATAACGCCTACATGTGACATAAAGGGAATGTTCATAGCGTTAAATCAAATCTTGATCGGCGGCCAGTAGCTCAGTGGTCCAGAGCACCTGACATGTTATCAGGAGGTCGTGGGTTCCTATCCCACCTGGCTCAGACAATTTTTCCTCTAAAATTGAAATCGATGTTAAAAAGTGCCTATTTATTACTGGATATAGTTTATAACATAATGGTTCCTGATTCCTGTATTTAAAGCTAAAGCAAGACCACAAATTAAATAGGAGAAACTGTGTTCTGCAACAACTGGCTATTTATATTTATAAATACTATTTGGATAAAACAGACAGATCAGTATATGAACATTTTAACAGGAATAGAATCTTCATTAGGTTTCTGATCATAGCAGCTGAATGGAGACTGGATAAGAAACCTGACTGACTATAAATCCTATAAAAAAATATTCTTAACAATATAGCATGTCCATATGAAATGTTTAATTATATTGTTTAATGGAACAACTATTGCAATACATTGATTTTATTATATATATATATGTATTTTAACTTATGCCATATTTTTTTAGGTATGAGCTTTACTGGTGGCAGAGATACATTCAGCCCTTCAAGTTCAATGAACCGCTGTCCTAACTGTGGCCAAAGTCTGGTGCAAAATGTCCATATGCCCAGTCCTTCACCTCCTCCAGGCCCTGTGTTTTCATCTCATTCTTCAGTATGTAATATAATATAATGTGTGTATCAAAAAATAATGTGTGTATCAAAAATATTGCTTGATCTATTACAGACATATTTCATTTTACATTATATATCATACTCTCAGCTAATGAGCATAATTGGGTTAGTATTCTTTTTTAATGCTAGTGCATTATTTCTGGAGTATTCAATGCTAAAAAAGTATTAAGTGAACAAAGAGTAGTGTCTTATTAAATAAATAAATAAATAAATAAATAAATAAATAAATAAATAAATAAATAAATACCCCCTCAAGCAGCTGCTTGCCACAGAGGTCTGACAGGAGCCTGTCAGTTTATATGCCACAGTAGGAGATCTGAGAGGATGGCAGGACCTCAGCAGAAAAACGACACACACATCCATGCCTAATCCGGGGCTTGAACCCAGGTCCCTTAGATCAATAGCCAAGCGTGCTAACCACTCGACCACGGGATGGCTAAATTTTACTGATTTAAAATTTCAAACTAAATTTTGCTCTATTTAAGGATTTTGAACTTTCCTAAGTGATATATATTCTAAGGGACCTGGGTTCGAGCCCCAGGGTAAGGCATGGACGTATGTGTTGTTTTTCTGCTGAGGTCCTACCATCCTCACAGACCTTCTACTATGGCATATAAACTGACGGGCTCCTGTCAGACCTCTGTGGCAAGCAGCTGCTTGAGGGGGTATTTATTTTTTTATTATTTTTATATATATTTGGAAACCTGATGTTTAAACCTATTGGCAAAAGATCTATTTTAGTAGATAAATTGTTGGTACAAGATGTGAAATATTCATGGATTTGAATAAAATAAACTTTTTATCAAAAAACTTTTTATATCGAAGTGATTTATGATGACACAGCTGTTTACATTAAAATGATAATTATATGTTTGCATCTTACTTTTGTTTTCGCAAATAATAAAAAATTTTTCATGATTTAAATTTAAATTACGATTAAAGGACTCAATCTTCTGTAATTACAGGGCAGTCATCAAGGAATTTCTGCTAGAGGAAAGTCGCCATCTCAAGAACGTTTTGTTAAACCCGCTGCCCCTCCACCCCCAGTTTCCATGCATCAGTGTACGGATAAAAGTTAACTTTCTTTTTTTTGCCCTCCTTGCTCAGTGATGAATGAGCTTTGGTTTATAGGGAACTGATGTGCATCTGCTTTCTTTGCCCATTCCAGATTGAGGCATTGTATCTTCTGCTGCAGCCTGCAATAATATTTGGATGTATGGAAGCACCAGATTCAGTCTCTTTACATAAATGAAGCAAAAAAGCACAAGCAAAGTTATTAAGCTATGGTGATATCATATGATGTGTAGGGGCTTTGTTTCTGAACATTCTAATGTACTTTGAAGGGAACAGGGCAGCTCCAAAGATAGTGACACAACATCTACTCCAACTTACATAAGTGTAAATGAACTTTGCAACATAATGTAAATGGTATTTAAGTAATTTCTACATTTTTAATATGCACTGACTGGGCACAAAAAAATTTTTAATCAAAAAAAAACTAAGCAAATGTTTTCTATCACACTGCAATAATAAAGTTTAATAGTTGCTTATAAAAATGTCCAAATAAAATTTACACTCTTTTCTAACTAGTCTACCTCTTATAGATAATAGTGATTATATAAAAAGAATAAAAGTTTCCCATGTTGCGTTTAATTAATATTGTAAGTACATTAATTCTAGAATGGTATTGTTACTAGAACACCTCCCAATTCCCTTGTATTTTTTAGATTAAGAACAGCTTAATGAAACAAAGCATTGACAACTTCCTTTTGCCAATTAATCACAATGCTTACATCTTTTTCCTCCAATGATATCTGCACTTTTTTTTTACATGCTTTTGAAGTTGGCAGTTATTTCTCAAACTTAATTCTTGTAAAAATTCATCTACTAGTTACAAAAAACTCCTTAAACAATAAATTATGTATTAAAGCTCTTTAATTAATATTAAAGTTATTGCATCTTAGTTTCCCAGAACGCACAGTTTTTATTTCTTTTTTATGGTTTGTAATGATGCTATTAAATGTTTTTTAAACTAATTTGTCATTGCTTCCCTTCAAAATTCAATTTTTATTCTAAATTTTGTTTCAAGTTCTACAAGACATTTGCCTGTGAGACTTTATAATTAAATGTCTGCTATGTTATTAAACTAAAACATTATTTAAATATTATATAAAATTATTCAAACAAAATGACATATTCTTAACATTCTCTATGCCTTCAAGTGTGCTACAGTTAGTAAGATCCATGGTTTGCAGTATTGTTGCTTCATTTGTGCAAGTTTTCCCATGTGATATAATCATTTGTGAGCTCATAAAAAGCAATTGCTTTCATCGGTATATTTACAAGAGTAATTTTATTCTTCGACTAAGAAATCACTATTACATTGTACCTAACAAGATACAGCAATTCTATTAGCATTTTGTCTTGTATAATTTTCTAAAAAACACTGCCCTTTATTTTGGGAAAGAACATTTCAGCTTATTCATTATAAAATGTTTATCAATAAAATTTATTTCTTGTTTCGTTTCCTGATTTTTTTTTTGTGAGGGCATATATAATAAGGAAATGAAAAGTTGCTGTTTTAATCATTAGTCCAGCTACAATCTATTTCCATAAAGGTTATTGAGACAATATGGAGAAATCATAATTAATAAATATTAAAGCAACTGAGGTAATAAAAGAATATATTGATATATGTGTGTGTGTGGCTCAAACAGCTCCTGCATTCCATCTTTTCAACATGTTTTCAGCTGTCTTCCTATTGCTTTTTCCTTGACATTTGTCAGCTTGTCAAAACAGTTCCACCATAATTTTCCAACGTGATGGAGAAACTTGATGATTTATGTGTCAAATGAAAGCTTGTTACATAGGGAGTGTTGTAGGTTGTAAAAAATTTAACCCTCATGCTTTCTTCCCCCCTAAAACAGGGGAAACGTGAGAACGAACCCAAGAGCCGAAAGTAACGTGTATCTATCAAATGAAAGCTTGCGACATGGGGAGTGTTGTTGGTAATAAAAAATATACCCCTCTTCCCCCCTGAAAATATTAAAGTCGTTTTATTATACCTTCTGAACGCAAGGGCCTACAGTTATGAGTTGGATGTCAAATGAAAGCTCAGATAATGCTGTTGTAACCTATTTAGAATTTTCCCCCACCATTCTCCTCCCCCTGATAAAGGGGGCTGATTTTCGTGGGTGTCAACCTTAAGTTATATTTTAAAGCCTGAAATGGCTACTTGAAATATGACTTCAAAAGGTAGGAAAACTATGGTCAATGTTTGAGTTATATATCAAATGAAAGTTTCTGAAGTTAGGTGTTTTAAGTAATCAAGAAAAATTATAAATAAATTTAAAATTTTTAAAAATGTCTGTCTTCTTATATGCACCCTAAAAAGTTGAAAAAGAGCCTAAAGCATACTGATGGTGTAATCAGTCACTGAGTTTGTATTCACTTCAAAGGAAGATGGGATGTCAGCAATCTTGTTGAGTAGGTCAATCGGTGCCCTATCTTTTGAAGTGAATATGAACTCAATGACTGATTGCATCATTGATATGCTTCAGGCTTTTCTACTTTTTTAGGGCACATATAAGAAGATGGCTATTTTTTAAATTTTTTTTTAGTGTTTTGTCACAAAAATAGTTAATGTCACAAAAATTATTGAATAAAATACCATTGGGAAAGACACTTTAAATATTACAAACAAAACAAGGCAAGTGTAAATAGTTCATTCGACCATCTCCTGGACTCGAATGTGGAATCTTAATTATGTAGTAGTTGTTCTAATCATTTGAGCTAAGACTGACAATCACATCTGCCTAAGTAATAGAATTAAGTAAGTGTGAATAGTGCAAGTGTAAAAAAAACTACTACCAGTCCAAAATTTATACAATTTACAATTATGATGAAATGGGAAAGACAATGTACAAAAAGTTACTATCATATTGAATTTACAACAATTCTTTATAAACAAAAAATATTTTATTGAAAACAGAATGCAGTTTAACTACTGTTTTTGTTACTCAATTTGACTATAAAGTAATTAATAAAAACTCAATTTGATTATAAAGTATTACAGTCAACAAAAAACAAAAGTAGTGTCTGTTTCTGCTGCTGTACAGCACCAGAAAGCTTGTACCAAAAAGAAAATGTACTACGATTTGGAAAAGGCTATTGACCCTTTGCATATCTAAAGGTGATCGCTTTAACCATTAAAATTGTAACCATTCCTTAGTATAATGTGTTGTTTTCTTTTTGATCAGAAATCAAACATTTTCTTTAATCAAATCTGAAATCTACATTCAAATCCTTGACATTTTTTTTCACTTTTTAATTCAATTCGAAAAATTCTACACCTGAAAATAGAAATTGTAGTTTATTAATTCTTTTTTCTGGTACTGTATCCTTTATGCTCACCGAAAGGTGAAGTTAGAATTGTTATCAAAGTATGAATGCCATGCTAAAGTAACGTGGTTATTATAAATCAGTTTCCAGTCAGTTAAACAATGCAATAGAAAATGGGTTAAGAAAGAATCCACATCAAATAACCCTACTTAAATGTGCATTGCTATAGCTTGAATAATTGGAGCAATTGGCAAGTAACCAGAAGATTCCATTTTCAAGTCTGGGAAAATCACCTGGATGACGTCTTCAAACTTGTCTAGTGTTAACACTTATTTAAGGCCAATGTTTGGGGCTACCACACTTTTCAATATATATTTAAAATTGCACATGAAACATAGTGACTTAAAATGTAAAAAAAAAGTAATATTTATGATAATCAACATGCTACATAATAAATGACTGTGAATTATTTGTAACTGTCACTTCAATTATAAAATTTGCGTGATTAGATAATTTGTATCTTTCAGTTGGTAGTAGTGACTTCTATTGGCAGAAGAACTTTAGTACACTGTATTCAAACGTCTGGACAAGTATGCCAAAATGAAAACTGGAATGCTTAAGTACATTTTTAAACTTGGAATAAAAATTTGTTTTTGTCTATGAAGTTAAATTCATTTATCCAATGTGCTTACTAGACTGAACTGAATAGTTTTTGAGGTTATATCACTTGCAAAGCATACTTGAACATGTATAACTGCCTTTATGTGAACATATCTTCAACACCTAGATAGGATTGCTTGAGTGTAGTAGGCTAATGCAAATCAGGAAAAAAATGCATGATGGGCAAAGTTTCAATTACAAGCACATTTTATGTCAATAGGAAACTTCAAAACTTTGTAACTTCTAAAATAAGCCTTTTACAGTAAAATGTGACTGAAGGATCTCAATCAAATCTATATAAATCTGGGTTTTTCAGCAGTAATAGCTGGTATTTAAAGAATTCTGGAAGCTGCAATAGTTGTCAGTAATGCACTGCTATGAAACTTGTAAAATACTGATGAATACCTAAAAAATTACTGATACCAACTTTCAAAACATGCACTTTTTTTTATTAAATGCCCTAAAACAATGCTTATTAAGTTTTAATTAACTTTTGAGGTGAAATCATGATTGCTATTGTTATATATCCAAATTTGCATGACTTTTTAAATGGCGAATGTTGCTGAAATTTGAGATTTTGATACTTTGGGATCGTTAATTTATTTAGCACATTTTACCATAAAGGCATACTTTAAAAGGATAGTTTTACTAAGATAGTGTTAGCTTTAACTGGCCTAGTGTAGGGAACTAGCGACTGTTCCAGCAAAGAAAATTTTTTGTGCTCTATTAGCTCTAACTGAGGCAGTGGTCAGCAGTGACTTCGGTCTTAGTAGGGCATGCCCTTCTATGCGAAGGCCTGTAAAAGCTATGAGTAGTTTCTAGGATTCTTCTCTGTACTGTATTTCAATATAAAAAAAATTCCCACATTTGACCATAAAACGCTTATTTTAGAAGTTAGTTTCCTATTGACATAAAATTGTAAGTGGATTGGTTAAAATATAAAAAAATTAATATATGTAATAAAAGGAAAACTGATTTAATGTATTTACTAGTTGTCACATTTTAGTTTTACTAGTTGTCCAGATATTTAACGATTTACTTTACAGATTTAAATATATATAACAAAAAATTAGCGCGGTTGGTTACTGATCTAAGGGACCTGGGTTCGAGCCCCGGGTAAGGCATGGATGTATGTGTTTTTTCTGCTGAGGTCCTGCCATCCTCTCAGACCTTCTACTGTGGCATATAAACTGACAGGCTCCTGTCAGACCTCTGTGGCAAGCAGCTGCTTGAGGGGGTATTTATTTCATCTGTCCCATGGTCGAGTGGTTAGTGCGCTTGGCTACTGCTCTAAGGGACCTGGGTTCGAGCCCCGGATTTAAGGCATGGATGTATGTGTCGTTTTTCTGCTGAAGTCCTGCCATCCTCTCAGACCTTCTACTATGGCATATAAACTGACAGGCTCCTGTCATACCTCTGTGGCAAGCAGCTGCTTGAGGGGGTATTTATTATTTTTATTATTAAGAGTTATAAATTTCTTTCCATCAAAAGCGTATTAATTTTTTTATACTGGAAATTTTAAGCAAATGATTTTCAGTTGTAGCGCAAAATATGTGTTGTTAAAATGTACGTATGTTGAATATTAAAGAAGTGTTTTTAGCATTCTATTCTTTATTTTAAAAATTGCCATCAGCCTGCATTACCAAACCTGTTATTAATATACCATGCTAGGAGAAAAATAGGTCAGACACAGCTAGGAAAATGTTTTTTTTTTTTTTTTTTTTTTTGCGGGGGGGGGGGGTTAGGTTTTTTCTCTGCAAAGGAAATATTTTATATAGGGACAAGTTTTAGTTTATTTGGTTTAACAAAAAAAAATTGATTGCGTGTAATAATCAAAGCCGGATTTAAGTTTCATGCGCCGTCCTTATTTTTTTTAATGAAATATATAATTTACCCTACTGCTCTTCAATCGTCATCGGTTTGTGGATTTTTCAAAAGTTGTTCCACTACATCTTTCGGACGCCACGGACAAACTTAATGATTTATCTGTGAAATGTAAGCTGTGACTCTCGGAATGTCGTAAGTTATAAAAAAAAGTTGATCCGAATGCTTTCTTTCCCCCCCCCCCCCACCACTAAAAAAGAGGAAATATGAAAACTATTGTTCCCATATATCTACAGAACGTAAAGGCCGAAAGTAATGAGTCATATGTCAAATGAAAGCTTGCGACATGGGGAATGTTACAAGTAAAAAAAATTCCACCCCCTAAAAAAAGGGGCAAATATGAAAACGGCTGTTCCGCTATATCTTTCGAAAGCGAGGGCCTACAATTACAAGTTAGGTGTCCAATAAACGCTCATATGAGGACCATTTGTAGACTTGCTAATTTCCCCTTCCCCGAAAGGAGCGGATTTGCGTGGGGAGTGGATCTTAACCATGTGGGGTGTTAACCAGTATGTTTATGAGCAATATATCAAATGACAGTTCCTGAATTTCCCCGCCCTGCCCACGGTCTGTAGGGGACACCAATGGGCTTCAAAAGGCCGCCGTCTGTCGGATGGGACGTTAAGCCGTGTGCAGGAGAGCCATACCTGTGCACGCTAAAAAACACGCTGGATGGCCTTGACGGGAGGCTACCATCTGTCTCCCAACAGCTGGGGGTGGCTTAGTCAGTAGCGTGCCAGGCTCGTAATCTGTAGTTCCCAGGTTCGAGTCCCAGCTGGGTCAGCGTTGAGATTTATCTCCGCAAAATTCCTCGTCCTGCCCACGGTCAGTAGGGGGCACCGATGGGCTTGGAAAGGCCGCCGTCCGTCGGATGGGACGTTAAGCCGTGTGCGGGAGAGAGAGACCCTGTGCACGTTAAAGAACACGCTGGATGGCCTTGATGGGAGGCTACATTCTGTCTTCCAACAGCTGTTCCAGTGGGTCCCCTCCCCCAACCTTCTCTGAGCCTTCGGGGTCCATGTGACCTGGCCATTTAGCCCATGGTGTGCAGCTCAGTGGTAAAACAACCCAACCCAACAGCTGTTTCAGTGGGTCCCCTCCCCCAACCTTCTCTGAGCCTTCGGGGTCCTTGTGGCCTGGCCATTTAGCCCATGGTGTGCAAAAAAGTGCCGCTCAGAGGTAAAACAATCCAATCCAACAGTTCCTGAAAATAGGGGGGGGGGGGGGAAATAGTAACTAAGGTATTTTTTTATTTATATTTTTCTATCTCCCCATATGCACCTTAAAAAGTAAAAAATAAACCTAAAGAATATCGATGGTGCATCACTGAATTTCCTATTCACTTCAAAGGAAGAGCGTTGATTTGCTTACTCAACAAGAACTTTGAAGTGAATAAGAATTCAGTGAATGATTACACTATCGATATGCTTTAGTTTTATTCTCCGCTTTTAGGGCGCATATGGAAAGAAATATATTTTAATTTTGCAGTCAATGAAAAATTGTAATTTTAAAAATAATATACCATTTTGTAACCAAATTCCATAAAAATTAATGGTATATAATTTAAAATATTCAGTATCACTAACACATGAATCAAAATGTCATTTTTAAATACTTTTCTACCTCGTTTTTCGATCTATGAACAAATTATATTCTCACAATCTAATCATTAAAAATTCGCTATTTTCAAGAGAATCTTTTGAAAGCTTAAAAGAATGTTTTTTTTCACTTGAATAAATGAAAGCATAATATTGGCGCCCATAGATAGGTGCCTAGCATGCTTGTTTATATACGAGCAATATTCGTCATAAAAAGTATGGGCGGAACGCAAACGGCGAGCCGCTAGGTGGCGTTGGAAATGGTATAAAAGGGTCGGTCCTCGCAACCAACGGCATTTCTACCGTGGATTGCCGAGAGGATGGCTGGTTATACTAACCACGAAATGGCGGATATGCACTTTGCGTGCGGCGGACGGGAATGCAAGTGAGGATCGCCGTTGTTGCCGGCGATATTCGGGAAATGCCTGGTGTCTTCGCAAATGTGCGTCGGTCCCTATCCCGCAGGTGTGAAGCCTGCATTACAGCTGGCCGCAGCTATTTTGAGCAATTTCTTTGAGCATGCACCTCAATTACATTCCTGTTAATAAAATGTTTTCTGAAGTATCTCCTCTCCTTCTTGTGTTCATTCTTTAAATGTGACAGTGGAAAACAACCTTTTAACTTCTCACCGCTTGCGTTCCGACCATACATTCTATGACGAATATTGCTCGTATAGCTGCGTTCTACCACCCCGTAAAGTTTTGCCCACTTTTTCAGATTCACCCTGTATATGTAATTAGGCACTCGTAATAAGTGTAAAGTTTATAATTACGTTTAAGAGTGACCAAAGAATTTAGAACAGAGAATACCATCTTCGTGACATCATTGTTTCTTAAGGCCGAGAGCAACTGGGACAAAAACCTTCATGAGACGAAGAATGTACTGGGGAGTTCCAGGTATATTTCCCCCCCCCCCCCCCCCCATAGCTACGCCCCTGCATATAAACAACAGGAAACAAAAGTGACTTTTATTGAAATGTGTTTAAAAGGATCAAAAATAATATATGAAGTTTTGAATCTAATTTTGTAAGAACACATGGTATTCAATGGGAGAAATAAAATGCATTACACAGAAATTTGGTTTGATGCCAATTTTTTTTTAGGAACGTTGTGGCGAGTGGTTAGCGAGCTTGGCTGCTGATCTACGTGATCTGGGTTCGAGCCCCGGGTAAGGCATGTATGTTCGTGTTGTTTTTCTGCTGAGGTCCTATCCTCTCAGATCTACTATAGCATATAAACTGACAGGCTCCTGTCAGACTCTGTGCTTGCCACAGAATTCTTTTTTCTATTTACCCTCCTGTAAACAGAGGACTACCTGGATTTTGCCCCAATAGTCAATGCGTGATTCGTCGCTGCGAGGGAGTGCACAGGCAAGATGTCTATTGTTCAAATCTAAGAATATTTTAGGAAGTAAACACTGAAGCCAGCTTAGACTTACAGTTCTGAATATTAAAAATATTCAAGTGAAAGTTTATTTGCTAAATACAAAGAACTCACAGAAAAAGCTTAGTGACATATGCTTTTTCTATCCACTGCTACTACTTGCGGGAAAAAATGTCAGGATGTAGTCTTACTCCCTTTTACCTTGATACAAGGTGTCGTAGTAATGTAAATCAGAACTCGGGTGGGTGTTATAACCTCAGTAGTAGCATAAATGAGAGTTCTGGCACAGTAAAAGGGGCTCGAGAATTTGAGGCTCGAAACTACGTCACTCTTCTGGTTGAGATAGGAAGATTCGACAATAGAACAATGAATTAGAATGCGATATGTTTCTCTCGTTATGTTGGGTGGGAACTTTCCTTCGTTTTTGATGCATCGATAATATTCGATTCGAACTCTAGTATTGCTCGTAACTTTCTTTCAGAAAAATCTATTTTATATCCTCTTGCCAAACGAATAACAAATCTTAATGTGGGGAGGTTGCTTTCTAGTATTTTAGGGCTAGGATCCCCAAAGACATTTTTTAAAACGTCATTGAATCTGTCTATATCGTACATTCCATTCGGGAGTTATTTTATTCCATTGCCTCCCATGAAGAATTTACTTGACCGTTGGGGTTAGAGTCCCATGGTAATATCACTGACCGTGGGACTCTCCCACCGTTTGGGTCCTTCGGAGCACTATATATATGGACAAGCATTTAAGACAGCACTATATATATGGACAAGCATTTATTCAAATATGGCCATTACAAGAAGTTTCAGAGTTCAAATTTTGATATATATATATTCCGTTGCAATGAATTAGACTGGCACACACAAGCAATATAGACACGATCATTTGGAAGGTATTATTTATGCCCCACCACAGGTCATTCACTTCTGTAGCATACACCTTGCAATTCAAATTTTCTCACAAGACTGGCGACCAAGAAATAGTACCACCACATCCAATTCCTTCCATAGAAAGGCAACATCAATTGTAGTAGGCCGGTACATTTTCTAGAAAAGGTGGTAGGTTCATCTGTAGGGGTAGTTACCAGTGAGCCAAGGCAACCTGTAACAACTGATCAGATGGTCGGCTACGATCCCAGCCAATATGTAGATCACAAATAGCTGTTGACAGCACGTACACGTTTCTCGTCAGTTTCCACAACCCATCAGCTCGTATCAATACTGCAACTGACTGAATATGTAACTAGTTTCTTTTCGTTTAAAGTATAACCAGAGAAGCATATGATAAAGGACTGCAACTATTTGGTGTTTAATGATGCATTCCCTTCTACGCCATGTAATATCTGATGTGCAGTGTCCATATGATTCCCAACATCGGAACAATTGGATCGAAAAATGCCGGTTTATCACAAGCGCCGATCCACTGCCGTGAACGTTGCCCTGCATGGTAACTGTTCACATACAATTCTGCATATCACTGTTGGGTGGCAAATGCATTCCCTAGCATTTCATCCATGAGATGCACCTCTCTAAGCTCCTGGAATGTGTAATCCATGTCGTAAAACCATCTTGCCCAGAAGTGCCAAGTGTAAAGTATACTGCACTTGGATCAGTCTACGTGAATCTTCATGAGCTCATTATTTTGTCCCTTCTTAACTAGCACAAAGATATAATTCAGTGCTGGGAATGTCGGGACTCTTAATTTTTTAAACTACATGCTATCAAAATGGAACATGATTAATTTATGTCATATCACACAATGTTGGTAGGCATTTCCTTGCCAGTGTTGATGGGAACCTTTTGCTTCACTATATCCCCTTCACTCATCTCAACTGTGTTTATTGAAGCATACAGCATACGTTTTAATAAAACTTCCAAATGTCTATTGGGAGACTGACACAAATGGTAGAACAGACAGGTCAAAAGGATCTTAAGTTTCAAAACAAGATCGGACTGATACTAAAGCTTCATATGAATGTAATTCTCCCCCCAGGAATTGAAATCATGAAGGTGTTCTAATTATAGGAAGAAGGGTTATAGGGTATTTTAAGCAGGAATGAAATTGACTAAATTGATAACTAGTGAATCAAAAGAATTCAGAAGTGACCCTGCATCAGCGCCATCCAGTATCTCACAACAGAAAAAGCAACCTTCACAACCTCGTTTTTATCTTAGAAAAAGCTATTTTCACAATCTCGTTTTTCAACATTTTGTCAATTCTTAACTTTAGAAATAACTCATTGCTGGGAATGTCATGACTCTTAATTGGTAAACTGGCCGTGTTAAATTTATCAGCTTTGTGTATGATGTCTATTTAATTTTTACTTATTTCTGCAATGTAAAACAAACTGCTCCCAAACTCGAAGAAAATTTTTCATAAAAACAATGAAAAATAGTTTTTTTTTATTCAACAACAGCACTTTGCCGAACACAAGCAAAAAAGCGTGTGTGATGTTTTCCCTGCCTCTGCAAAACAATTTGGTGATATAAATCCTATTCACAATCTACTACAATTCAATGAGAGGAAAGTTTAAAATTTTTAACAAATTTTCTAAATTTCCTATTAAGATTTTCAATCTGATACAGAATACACCCAGCCATGTAGTTGAAAGAGAAGAAAAACAGAGGTTTAAGATGTAAGAAAACAAACTTTAGCACATGTTGATTTGCTTCTAAAACATTTCTAATTCTATTACATATATGTATCAAAATAGCAGAAGTAACACAATCCTGTGAGAATCATATTCAAGCACTTATACCAACTCGCTTCCCAGCAACATGCACATCAATAGTCTTTGCATTAGATTAACGGAATCTATCACGAAAGTCTGTTACAAAAACTTAATTCTAAGGTGACTCTTGAACTTCTAAAACTGATGGGTCCAGTAAACTTATATGCATAGCAACGAACTCGTACCTAGAAAACATGGGAGAATTAAAAATTAAAGCAGGAGGGTGGGGTGAGAAATACAGGATTTTAAATTAAATTTAAAATTATAATTATTTTAAATTTAATTTTAAATCTTATGTATTTCTCACCCCACCAACTTAATTTTTAATTCATCCCATGTTTTCTAGGTACGAGTTCGTTGCTATGCATATATTTTTTACTGGCCCCACCAGTTTAGAAGCTCGTCACCATTAGAATTAAGTTTTTGTAACAGACTATCGTGATAGATACTATTAATCTAATGCAAAGACTCTTAATGTGTATGTTGCTGGGAAGCAAGTTGATATAAATGCATGAATATGATTCTCACAAGATTGTGATACTGGTAGCCATTGCTAATGGTATTCTGTACAGCACCATAACATGGGTGAGGCAACTCAAGCCACTGTATTCTTTTTAGGAAAAATTTAGTTACTAAAAAACCATGTCTTTTAAACTTTTCTGGATATCTGTCATATGTTATAAAAGTCTTGTAAATTTATTTCTAATTATACACAGAATCTACATAAAAATCATATATTTAATAATTGTGATTTTTCATCATACAGAGGGGTTTTTTTGTGTGCATATGCTTTGCAATTATATTGTTTGTGGTAAATATACTTACCAAGGCCTGATCCAGGGGGGGGGGGGGGGGGGGACAAGGGGCCATGGTATTTAATTTATTGTAACCCTTTCAGAATGCTAGTAAGGGTGATAGAGGCAAAAAAATATTTAACTTATCTATATTTCAAGCATTCTTTAAAATTTTTTTAAAAACCTGTAAAAAGGAGGGGGGAAATGTTATACTGCCTTGCAAAATCCAGTCTCTTACCCTCCCTCCCCCTTTTACATTTTTCTGGCTCAATATACATATATGTACATATACAGAACAAAAGTTTCTTGAAAACTTTGTAATGACACTGAATTATAAATATTTTTACCATTTGAATACTACATCTTGATGCTGAGGCATATCCAGTGGCAGATGAAAATGTCTGAAGGTTCTTGGTAATTTTCTTTTTATCTTGCACTGTTATATAGAAGCTTCTGATATTCCCAGTATATATACGTTATGATAGATATTAATACTTCAGTTTATCATTTACTCTGCCAGCTGACTACCTAAGATACTATGATGAAGACTGACCATAACAAATAAATTTCACTAATTCACTTCAGTTTTTCTACATTTATTGCAATTGAATCATTTCTTTTATTCTGTCTTTGCTAGTCCACAGACAATAAGCAGAGGCAAGGCCTAGTCCTACAGCACCACCAATACCACATCTCCGTAATCCAGCTGAAAACAATGCAAAAAAGAAATTAAAGCAATGAAATGTCTTGAACAATCCTGTCATTCCATTTTAAGTTTCCTCAATGAAACACTGAAAAAAATTACATCAAATACATCAAAAAAATTACATGTAAGCATTATTACAATTTATATTACCGTTTTCATGATTTTGAATACAAGGGAACTTCATTTAATATATCCCTACACCTAGAGATTCATATACACCTAAAGACTAAAATTAGACTGTATAATAGTTTGGTTCTTTCTAGGGTTAGTTATGGTAGTGAAACTTGCGACACTTTGTAAACATAACAGGAAACTAGATGCTTTTGATTCTAGATGCTTACGCAGTATCTTGGGCATTAGGTGGTAATGATAACTGTAACTAATGATGACTTGGTATTAGGTGGTAATGATAACTGTAACTAATGAATGAACTTGGGCATTAGGTAAATGATAACTAACTAATGATGAGGTTAGACAAAGGAGTCAGCAACCTCCTTTAAGCATTGGTTTGGCCATGTTGCCCATATGGATAATTACAGATTGGCAAATAGGGTTATGAACAGTGTACCTAAAGGCCTCAGAAAGAGGGGGATACCTAAGATGCGGCGAGCAGACAATGTCAAACAGAACCTTGTTCAAATTGGTGTGCAGTGGCCAGATGCAGTAGATGTAGCTTAGGACAGACATGCTTGGAGAACTAAATTGCAGTCTGGTTGGACCTTCGTAGCCCATGGCTGCTTGAGGAGGATGCCTTATATAGATTCACATAATGCATTTTTAACCTTTCCAATATCCAACCTGAAAAACTGGTTTACATCCAGAGGACAAGCTATTTTCTCCCTATGCTCAACTAAAAAGTAATTTAACCTTAGAACTATTTTGCCAAAATAATTGATGAAAGGAATTATGCCATGTTATATGCCAAATTAATCAGCATTTATTTCTTGATTTTTCTGAAAATAAAATATTTAACTAAAAAGATGAGGTTTTATTTTAATAGGATTTTTTAGAGTCGTATAGTAAAAAAAATGCATCTGGCAACACAAATAAAAATAAAAAAACTAATGGGCAGAAATCATTGTAATGCACATGAATAGAAAGCCTATTTTTGAATAGCAAAAAAAAATTATTTTCTTGTTTCAAGTAAATATTTCTTCTTTTTTCTCAGTATCATACTATGAGAAAAGTCCAGGTTTTTAACCAATTTGTGCTGTTAGATAACAAGTCAACGTTAGTATTTTTTTGAAAATAACCAATTAACAGAAATAGGTCATGTTATATACCAAATTAAACAAGTTTAACTCCAAATCTTATGGAAATAAAAAAATTATACATTTACAGGAATAAAAATTTTAATAAGACGTTTTTACAATGATATAGTGAAAAAATTGAGCTATAAGTTTAAGGCTTAATGTTGGAAAATGCGTTGAATAAAAAGTTAAATTATATATTAATTGAAAGGAAATTTCTTCCTGAATACTATAATATTTACCTGAAACCCTTTTTTTTAATGATTCCTTTAGTTATATAATTTAAAATATGGGCCAGCATTACAAAATTTATTCTCGCACATTAATTTCTCGCACATTAATGGAATTTTCTCTCCTGTTTATGAAATGAAGGAACACTTCTTGGCTGCTTTTTTTTTTACTAAACATTATGAATATTTTTACTTTGGGTGTTGGATAATGCTGACAAGTTTTCCTTGATTCAATGGCCTGCACAGTCTCCAGAGCTAAACCCTATCAAATATCTTTGGATAAGATGGTAAAGACTCGCTGTCCAATTGGCAGCAACTGCACAACACAATCATTTCCACACAATGCATCCAACATCTCGTAAGTTCTATGCCCTGACAAATTTAGGCTGCTTTAAAGGCCAAAAAAGAAGCAATACGCTACTAGGTAGGTGTACGTCATAAACTGGCATCTCAGTGTAAAATGGCCTTGGAAATCAGCATTGCAGACAACAGTATATGCTGTAATCAAAGATGCTACAAAAACACTAAAGTTTGCAATGGAAGTCAACAATTAGTACTTTCTCAAAGTACAAATGAAGTTACTCTAAAGATTAAGCAATCATAGAACGAAAAAAAATCTGCCAACAATGATTAAAAGCTTAAAGTGTGGCATTTTAAACAAATAAATTAAAAATTGTAGTTTTCAGCATCATAAACTTAATGTTATATAATATTGTTGCGGATTACAAAAATGGATAGCCACTGAGCGTGAGTATTAAAAGCTATATTTCAAAACCAAATTCAATACAAGGTAAATTGTTACAAAGGAAATATGGATGAAGTATCTTATTAACAAATCAACTATTAACATGCACAAGTCATCAATCTTCACGTAGAGCACACAACATCAGCTCTGTGTATTTTACTAAATACTACCTTTTACTTGATTTACCAGGTCACCCGAAGATCTTCACTCACAAACCAATTCTCGTCCTGTGCTAATAACTTTTCACACACTAGCCGAACAAAAAGACAGTCCGTGTAGACATTCGAAGTTAGCCATAAAAGTTCCCACTTTTATACTTCCGCGTATACACAACACATCAAGTTACTTCTTGATACTTAACGATAAAAGATCCCACTTTTATCCTTCCGTGTATACACAACACATCAAGTTACTTCTTGATACTTACGCGCACTGTCTCAGAACAGCTCACCGTCCATTTTCGAACTCTCCGACCGTTACAACACAACAACCGTTACAATACAAAATGACCGTTAACGCTCCACTCTTCTTCTCCAAATTCTCCCAAAGTTCTTATTCGTTGGCTGAAACTTTGCTTTCGGTTGCCAGATTCTTCTGTCGTAACACTGCCCCCTTCCTAGGTCTTGTTCGTCCCGAACAATTCTGGATTCCAAAGCTTCTTCAGTTCTTCGATGAAACATGGCCAAACGATCCACGTGAACCACCTTGCACTTTGTAGCTGGACATCGACGAATGCGATATACCACGTCTGTGTCAAAATGAAAGCGAATCTCATTATGACGTAGATTTCTTTTCCGACTGAAGCCTCGTCCACAAACATAATACGTGTAAGGCCTATAGCCCTTGTGAACACGTTTATGTCTCTGCAGGGAGAAGAATCGACTAAGAGTTTTCGTGCAAAACCTGTAAAAAGTTTTCTTCTTTGTCGAAAGTTTTCTTCTTTGGATTTTTACTTCTATCAAGAGTAACAAGGAATGAAAGTCATTAGTGACATAAAATCTAGGGAGAAGTTTCATCCTCCAGTCTGACCTTTTTGTCAGTTGACTTTCCCTTAATTCAGAACTGTCGTGATGAACCTTCAGCCATATTTCACCTGATTCCATTTGATCCCCAAGGTGCTTCACAAATATAATATCAGCTCCATAATTCTTTTTAGCTCTTCGGTCCATCTCCTCCTTCCATACTCTTGCTAGAATTGCAGCTTCTAATCCGACAACCTTACCTGTTTCTCCTGTATAAGTGAAATCAGTGATGTGTCGGGCTGCTAGCAATATTTTTTCTGTTTTATCTTCACATAGCCAGCTTGCAACATCTTCAGAGACTCCTTGTTCTATTAACATGTTACGAAACTTGTTCAAAGCATTGCCGTTATGCAGAACCTTGCGGACACGTGATGCTTCATCTACCCTATTATCCACAATGTTCACCAAACGCAGAAGTTCTCCTCCTAACTCTTCGACGAGCTCTTGCAGTTCCAAGGATCCGTTACCAAGGAAACACTTAACAGCTTCCATCACTTCCAGAGAGTTGTCAACAGAGTTTTCAAGAGGTGAATCCATGTTGCTGATAACAGCTGAACAACTCAAACTCTTCATTCCACGAGCTTGTGATGCTGCAACCACTTTCTTAACTAAATCAACAGCAACATCTTCTGTACTGATGAGATCAATAGCTCCTTTTCCGAATTCAACATCATGAACCAAAGCACACACTCCTTCAGCCAGCTTTTTGGACACAATTGAGCATATCATTAGAGGAACGCTATCTATGGTAGCCATCAGATCCTTGCAGCGGTAAATCTCCTTATCTGTTGGCACCAGCTCCTCTGTCTGTCCTACGATGCAGCATCCGACGTCTTCCATCATCTGCTCGATTTTATCTTTAGTGCAGTCGACTGTGAAGCCAGGGATGGATTCCAATTTGTACAGAGTATCTCCCGTCAATTGGAGAGCACGACCGGAGATCATAGGGACCTTGAGACCTAAAGCAGCAAGTGCAGGAGCCAAGACAAGACTCACTTTGTTGCCGACACCTCCTGTGCTGTTTTCATCTACCATCCGATGGCGCCACTCGGGTCTCCAGCAAAACACATGACCCGAGGAGGTCATAGTTGCTGTTTCTTCGGAATTCACTTTCTTGGAGCTCTCATTGTAATTAGCCAGGGAAACATCAGTCATGATTGCCAAATTGTTCATTCTGGAGATCAGCGACGAGTTTTGTAACATGATATTGTCCACTTTAGAGCTCTTGTAGTCGTGATAAAACTTTTCTATATCCTTATAATCTAAATGGTTATAATGTCCAAATCTGCACATTGACTGTTCAGAAAAGAAATTCAGCGTGGCTACGTTGAAATTATCTGAGGGATTCACTTCTCTCTGATCGTAACTCTGAGGCTTAGTTTCATCCAGAAAGTTAGTCTTTGAAGTACTGTCTCTGCCTGAAGCTCCTTTACTAGCATCACCTGTTACGCTTCTAAGCCATTCTTCGGAATTCCTCTTCCTTAAATCCCCACTTTCTATAAACGATTCAAGTGTGGCTATATGCTTCGGTAAAATCTCTCCGACTTCCCCGGTAACGTCGAATGGCACTTTGTTTCTATGATGAATGGACGCCTCTTCTTTACTCGGACCACTCTGCGAAACGTAAACTCTGTTTCGTTCCCCCTCATTACCACTCGTTACTCTGCCTTTGCGATAATTGTCCATGACGCATTTTGCTGACGGCAAGGAATAGAATACCTTTCGTGTGGATCTCTCTTCAGATCGTGCCAGACTTGTATACCTAGGTATTTTGAAGTGCAAAGCGTACTGTATAGTCTCACAGCTCTCTGATCTGTGTGATTGTTCTTCACAGTTCCTAGACATGTCACCAGCGACATAGACATTCTGCCATGCATCACCAGTAGTTGCGTGGTCAAAGGCATTATCTGCGCTATCTCTACGATTCTTGATTTCCAGTAGCAGATCCACATTTTTATATGCGTTGCCTTTCTCTTTTTCTTTTCCATGTTTACAATCTAACTTAACACTATCAAGATCATCTTTTTCACTGACAAATTCAACATTTAAACTATTGCATTGTCTATTGAGTTCGGTTTTACTATCCTTGAACTGATCAATAATCTTACCAACTTGAGGAGCCACTTCATCTCTCATCTCAGTATTTTGTGCGGCCATTTCGGCTTTCAAGTCACCTATTTTATCGCTTTGGGCAGCTAGATCACTTTTAATATCAGTCATCTGCGTAACCATATCGGCTTTCATATCAGTCACCAGCGTAGCAATAACGGCTTTCCTATCAGTCATCAGCGTAGCAATAACGGCTTTCCTATCAGTCATCAGCGTAGCAATAATGGCTTTCCTATCAGTCATCAGCGTAGCCATAATGGCTTTCCTATCACTCATCAGCGCAGCCATATCGGCTTTCATATCAGTCAGCGCAGCCATATCGGCTTTCATATCTTTCATATCGGCTTTCAAGCTATTTATCAACTTTACTAATTCATCCATACTTCTAGTTAACGGCATTCAATAAATTATCCCACTTCTGACACCAAATGTTGCGGATTACAAAAATGGATAGCCACTGAGCGTGAGTATTAAAAGCTATATTTCAAAACCAAATTCAATACAAGGTAAATTGTTACAAAGGAAATATGGATGAAGTATCTTATTAACAAATCAACTATTAACATGCACAAGTCATCAATCTTCACGTAGAGCACACAACATCAGCTCTGTGTATTTTACTAAATACTACCTTTTACTTGATTTACCAGGTCACCCGAAGATCTTCACTCACAAACCAATTCTCGTCCTGTGCTAATAACTTTTCACACACTAGCCGAACAAAAAGACAGTCCGTGTAGACATTCGAAGTTAGCCATAAAAGTTCCCACTTTTATACTTCCGCGTATACACAACACATCAAGTTACTTCTTGATACTTAACGATAAAAGATCCCACTTTTATCCTTCCGTGTATACACAACACATCAAGTTACTTCTTGATACTTACGCGCACTGTCTCAGAACAGCTCACCGTCCATTTTCGAACTCTCCGACCGTTACAACACAACAACCGTTACAATACAAAATGACCGTTAACGCTCCACTCTTCTTCTCCAAATTCTCCCAAAGTTCTTATTCGTTGGCTGAAACTTTGCTTTCGGTTGCCAGATTCTTCTGTCGTAACAATATATAAAAGCAAAATCCCACTGCATATTATTCATCACCATTAATGAAAATGTGTAAATCCCTATGTCTTTGCAGCACATTAAACAACTTAATTTTTATCCCCCAATACAACAGTAGAAAAACTCACCAGAAGATTTATAAAGGAGTCCAGTTGCAGTACCGGCTGTAACAGTGTTCAGTTCATCATCAACACCTCGCAACCATGAAAACAAAACGCCAAAACCACTGTACATTACAGCTATCAAAAAAAAAATACATAATGCATAATAAAAGGAAAAAACAGGTAACATAAATGTAATTTTCACATCTATAAATTACACACAAATATACTCATATATAATGTTTAATAACATAAAAGTAACAACAAAGCATCCATAGAAGCAATTTTTCCCTTACAATTCTTAAAGGGGAAAAAAAACATACTAAATGCACCAAAATCAAACAATTTCCATGCCTTTATAACATTAGTCTAAACCAACTTTTATAAGCCCTCAAATTTCCATTAAAAATTTTAAACACATTGTTAATACAACAGAAAATATTATACAACACACTGTCCCATAAATACAATATTGCTAATTGCATTTTCATAGAGAAGAGTTGATTGTTCTATCTCTGAGTGGAGCTTTGTGCACACAATAGGCTAAAAAGTCACAAGGACCCCAAGAGCTCAGAGAAGGTTGAGGAAGGAAATTCAGAGGACAGCTGTTAAGCCTTTGGAAGTCTGCCATCAAGGCTATCCAGCATGTTCATTAACATGCACAGGATATTGCTCCCCTGCAGAGATCCATAACTCAATGTCCCATCTTACAGATGGTGGTCTACAAGCCCATTGGTGTTCCCTTCTCAGAATGGGAGCTAAAAGAGAGTCAATATGAGCACAGTTGGGACTCAAACCTAGTGGAACTATCAAATTATGATCCCAGTGTGCTACCTACTGATTCATACCCTCCCCCTCCCCTCCACCTAACCCTTCTCAAGTAGAACATTTATAGAATTAAGGTTTTGGCAGCATATTCAAT
This sequence comes from Ryuthela nishihirai, assembly GCA_038380435.1. Classification (NCBI taxonomy): domain Eukaryota; kingdom Metazoa; phylum Arthropoda; class Arachnida; order Araneae; family Heptathelidae; genus Ryuthela; species Ryuthela nishihirai. The sequence continues at coordinate 31,858,439 of JAWZYU010000013.1, forward strand.
ATCATTAGTTTTTTAATCCTTCCAGTGTCCAGGTTTCCATCCAGAGGACAAGTTATTTTCTCACTATGTTCAGCCAAAATAAAACTAACTTTAGAACTTTTTTGCCAAATAACTAATGAAAGGAATTATGGCATGTTGTATACCAAATTAATCAGCATTTAATTCTGGATTTTCTGAAAATCAAGTATTTAACAAAAAAGACGATATGTTTCATTTTAATAGGACTTTTTTTTAGAGTCATGTAGTAAAAAAATGCATCTGACAACACAAATAAAAATTTATTAAAAAAAAAACTAATAGATAGAAATTATTACAACGCACATGAATAGAATGGCTATAAATTTTTAAATAACAAAAAAATTATTTTTTTTGGTTTTAAGTAAATATTTCTCTCATTTTGTAATTTTTTTTCTCGGTACCATACTTCGAGAAAATTCCAGGCTTTTAGCCAATTGTGCTGAATCACATAAACAAGTCAACTTTAAAATAAAAAAAAACCAATCAACAGAAATATGTCATGTTACATATCAAATCAAACAGAATTTAAGTACGAATTTTATAAAAATAAATAATATAAATACATTTCCAAACATATTGATTTTAATAAGCCTTTTTCAATGTGATATCGCACTATACAATTAAGGCTTCATTTGGGAAACTTGAAGAATAAAAATAGTTAAATTATATATTTATCAAAAGGAAATTTTCTCCCAAATAATATAATATTCAACCTGAAATATGATTTTTATTTCTTTTAATGATTCTTTTCAGTATCGTATATTTTAAACACAGTCAATGTTATACAATGTGACTTGGACTTTTCACATTCACAGGATTTTCTGAACTGGTTATGAAATAGAAAAAAACATCCTTGGCTGCTTTTTTTGCTAAACATTATGAATTTTTTTCTTTTGGTGTTGAAGTTCGGCGATCTTGGCTAAGAGCAGAAAGATTTGTGCACCAAAGCACCAGCCCTTCCTGAAATTGCCCTCCTACATGACTGCCAATTTCCATAGCAAGGAAATCTATTTTGATTCCGTATCCAAGACATTAATTTTCAGAAAACAGTACAAGCTCAAAGTTTTTTTACTAAAAAAACAAGAAATAATAAAATAAAAATTACATATAACCTAACGGGATATTAAAGAAAATATCTGCAACAACTTTTAAGCCGGCCTCCGATCTAGCATAACATGGAAAGATCGATAAATCAGCTGATCAAAAAATCACTAACCAGCGGAAGTAAATCTACAGAAATTAATTTGCTTCCATATCCAACACCTCCTTTATTTTCAGAAAATGATACTAAATCAAAGTTTTAATGGAAAAGTAATAAATAATAAAATAAAAATTAACATATAGCCTAATGCAATGTTAAAATATCCACAGCAACAAATTGTAGGCCAGCCATATGACGTAGCATAACTATAAAAAAAAAAATCAATACTTATCGATTGACCAAAAAAAAAAATCGCTAATTTCCGAAAATAAATCTACTGAAATGAAAAATAAATAAATAAATACCCCCTCAAGCAGCTGCTTGCCACAGAGGTCTGACAGGAGCCTGCCAGTTTATATGCCATAGTAGTAAACTAAGGTTTAAATATAAAAAAAAATGCCAACTTTACAAAGGGTATCCAATATGCTGGGCCAAAACTGTAAACAACACTTATAGCACACACAACAGAGATTGCATGCATTAGCCATCTGCGTCTCGTTTGCCTCAGTGAAGCATAACTAATTAAATTCAGCTGCAACCAGAATTTCTAAGTAGGATGTGTTTACTTCCAGTTTCGATTTTGAAGGTGGGAAAAATGCATAAAATGCAGGGAAAAATGATAAAAATAACTTGGGAATACTGAAATAGGTTTAAGACAGAAAAGAGTGTGAAATGAAAAAAAAGCAGCGGTACATATTTTGTAATTACTTCAAAAATCTATCGTTTTTAAAAATAGCAGTTTTTTTGTTAATTTTTAGGAGATTTTCGAAAATTTAAGGAAATATTTGTTGATAATAGTTCAAATCAAACTTGCGAGCGTAAATCAGAAGGTTGCTTCAGCAAATAAAAACATTAACAAGCAAATCGGCAATACCATTTAGTGCTTCTAAGAAATGGCAATCAGATGGCTTTATCAAATTTATATTGTAGTTTTTAATAAAATATGCACCAAATTAAAAAATAAAATATTATTTCTGAAGCCTGAATTATATATTTTTATAAGTTATATATATATAGCTGTCCCGTGGCCAAGTGGTTAGTACGCTTGGCTACTGATCTAAGGGACCTGGGTTCGAGCCCCAGATAAGGCATGGATGTGTGTGTTGTTTTTCTGCTGAGGTCCTGCCATCCTCACAGACCTACTATGGCTTATAAACTGACAGGCTCCTGTCAGACCTCTGTGGCAAGCAGCTGCTTGATGGGTATTTATTTATTATTAGTTATATTTATATATAAAAAATCACAATGGCAATTTTCATTTAAAAAAAAAATCAATATTTTTTGCTGTACTAAAAGCATATACAATACGTCCTTGGCACCTCAATTAGATTCTCTGAACGTATACAGACAATGTGGACACTGGAAGGGTTAAAGTTTGATTCATGAAGTGAAATGATGAATCATTTTAAAAATATATTTGAAATTTAATATTATTGATATGTGTATAAATAGACAAAGCATTTTTCATAAAACAATTTGCAAAATCATACCTATTACTCCAAGAGTATTAGCAGTTCCTGCTCCTCTCTTTGTAATGTAGTTCAGCATTCTATAGAGGAAAATAAAACAATTGTTTTTGGGACTAACATAATATGCAATTTACAAGAAATAGTTTTCATTAACATTCTATCTCTCTCTCTTTAAATTCTAATATATATCAAAAAATTCCAAAATCATGCAACTGGCATATTAGAATTTTATTACTTCATAATGATGAACAATATTACTCAAAATATATTAAAAATAGCATTTTTGTAGTTGGGTTGTTTTACCTGAGAGGCACTTTTTTTGCACACAATGGACTAAATGGCCAGGTCACAATGACCCCGATGGCTCAGAGGTTGGGGGGAGAGAACCCACTGGACAGCTGTTGGGAGACAGATGGTAGCCTCTCGTCAAGGCCATCCAGCGTGTTCTTTAACAGGCACAGGGTATGGCTCTCCTGCACATGGGCCCACAGCTTTAACATTCCACCCAATGGGCAGCAGCCTTTTTAAGCATATCAGTGTACCCCACTGACCGAGGACAGGGAGTTTTGCAGAGATAAATCTCAATGCTGGCCCAGCAGGGACTCGAACCTGGAAACTGCAGATTACGATAGTGCATAAAATAATTTGTTTTAAACATAACCTTTGTTAAAGCCAAACTCCGGGGGGGGGGGAATATGCTTCCTGGTGGGATTCTTATATATTATCTCAACCTTTAATATGAGATACTAAAACTGTTAGCCAGTTTCAGGTATTGAATGCATTACTTCAATAACCTTTTTTCTGTTTGGTCTGTTTAGGATGCTGGCATTGAGAGATGGTTGGTTTAACCAAGTGAGTAATCTCAGAGGTTGTTTCATTGTAATTACCACGTATATTCTTGAAAATCATAAAAAAATTCGCAATATTAACTGTCAAAGTAATGGATTTCTGTCCAATATGAAAATGTAAAGAGCCACAGAATTTTATCCTGAAGTAAGTAATTAGCAGAACTTGGTCATGTTACTGTACACAATGCAATTTATCAATTTTCATGTTTAACTTGAAAAACATTCAGAAATTTCTTTTAGAAAAAATAAAAAAAACTTGCAGAAACATTCTCTGGGAACTAGTGTCTTCTGGCATTTTAAGGGTTAAATATGCTTGCTTACAAGCAGAAACTTTTATTTAAAAAATGTCAAAGCACAGCCAGCACATTTTGCTTCATTCTGATTTTTAAAAAAGGGGTAAATTCCTTATACATAGGGTATGATATTTTTAGGTTGCAAAAAAAACTCCATTTGGGAAAGGAGGGGGAGGGTAATTATCAAGGTTTTTTTTTAATTCATGCTGGAAAAAAAATCTAATATTGCTTTTAATATTCAGGTTTAAATTGTATTTAAATAAAATTTAGCCAGCTGTTAGATCATTAATTTATTATTTGGAAAATCCAAGTCCCCCCCCTCCTTTACCAGCTCGATTGCATCTCTTGGCCCTTTATTTCTTTTCTAGATTTGAGCCTGGTTGGAGGAGTGGACTAGAATTGATGTAAACTATATCCAACGAGTAGTGGAATCCATACTTAATAATGGCCGGTATTACATAGCATTAGGTACGAAATTATAGGTGACTAATTTTGCTTGGTGAGCTTAATAAATACATCAAGATAATTTTTTCCATAATGTACAATTAATATAATAAATCAAAGAAGAGTAGTTAATAAAAATTCAACCTTTGCACTTAAGTTTTATATGTGCTATTAGATATTTCTATATTTTATTAATAATCCCACAGCAAGTAAACCTGCTGAAAATTACACTGAACAACAAAAATTATGCTAACAAATAACTGTCAACAGAATTAAAAACTTTTAGGGTCATTAATTGGGTATTAAAATTTATCTTAATTCATTACTTAACAGCTTACATGCAATCACTTGTATATCAAGAACAACTTGACATTAAGAGAAAAATTGTCTTGAGCCAGGTGGGATATCAAGTCATGACCTTTTGATATGTTAAATGCTCTGACAGTTAAACTGTTCACTGACAAGATTTCCACTGATATGAGTTACGAAGATATTCAATTAAGAAAAGTATTACATTGATAAGAGAACACGATTAGTATCACTAGAAAGTCATTAAGAGGGACAGATGGATCAAAAGGCTTGGCATTCCAGCTTTGGAGACTTAACAACATAAAGAAGTTATAGGTTTGTGTATCACCTGATTCAAAGAAATATTTTCCTTTTTTGTTCCTAGATTCTACAGAGGATTGACTCTGAAATATTACTCACAAGTTTCTCAATTATAATGCTCAACTAGCATTGTTGGCTATAAAATGCCAATCTTTCTTAGTGTCACTCATATTCCCTTATTAATGCAAAAAGTTGAAATTCTTCTATCAATTGGTTCTTTTATAGCAACCTGTGTAACCAGTATTCAGTGGCTAGAGCAGGGGTTGGGAACCAACAGCTCTGAGCACTCTTAATGTTTTTTGGTTCAATATTGAATTAAGAAATTTTTTAATGATTTTTCATTAGAAACAAGCACCAAAGCATGTTAGCATATTAATGCACTGGTGCAATTCAAATGCTCTAAATACACTGTAAATTTAAGTTGGTCAAGAAGACTTGAAGTCAAAACACTGATGAAGGCAGATTTTTAAATCATTGTTTTCAATAGTTTTATTGTATACACTTGAATACACCTATTTTAAAATTATACATTATGGTTTTATTTTCATTAATAATCTGTGGTTTATTTTTTCCTGTTATGGCTCTTGCCCAAATATAGATTATAATTTGTAACTCTCAAAATTTGTTCGTTTACCTTTCTTTTGCTGTTTTAGCTCTTGACCTGAAAAAGGTTCTTGACCCCTGGGCTAGAGCATCTGATATATTATAAGGAGATCATGGGTTTGTATCTTATTCAACAAGAATTTTCCTGACTTAAAACTGTTATTTTATTATTATTATTATTATTATTATTATTATTATTATTATTAAATAGTTGTCTATTTATAAAATAGCAATAAAATAGCAGAATAATTCTTAGAATTTTAATATATAGATTAAAAAAATTTTATTTTCTTTAAGGGAAGGATTCCCCTACACAAAGGACTTAGATAACCCTGAAGCTCTATTGGGCTTTTCCTAGTTTCTCATACGACATACAAATACATACACAGGATATGTCCACTGGTTCATTAGTCAAGTACATTAACCACTAAACCACCTATATACTTATAAATAAAAATTCACATCTATATTGATTTTTTGAAATTAAGTATTTCTTTTAATACTCACATAACCAGGTCTTAAATTTCCTGATATATTTCCAAAATAGTCATTCCCAATAATCTTCCAGGATAGGGTTTTTTTATGAACTTGATTTTACTTGAACTGCTTAAACTAATATTTCACTTAGCATTCTGAAGATGCACTCTATACACAGCCAACATTCATTCATAATTTAATTTTGATCCACTCCCTTTTTTGTGATGAATTTGACAAACTGATGCTCCAAACAAAATCCATTTACACTCAAGACTGATATTAACTTTTGCCTTGTCACAAATTTCAAGCAGAATGAGCTTGTCCTGCATGCAAAATAGAGACTTGTCTGAACAAGTCACAACTTCTTTCATCCTGATATGACATTAGCTTCATGTTTAAGTAAACTACTGTAATAGTATTCTGTACTTACATTAAGATTTTGTTTCATAAAATTACATAAAATGATTATACATTAAAAAACAGATTACATGTAAAAAAGTATAGTAATATAGTGAAACTTGTACATGCTGGCCACTTTTCTGCAAAATATGATTAACAAACAATGCAAATGCAAAAAGCATTTCAAGCAATGCAAATGGCAAATTGCTTGAATTCTGAGAAAAGGCCCAATGATTATACATATAAAAACACATTCTTTTAGTGGCCAACTTCATAGGTTTCACTGTATGACTTAATAACACAACTAATACATAGAAGAAAAAACTAGATTTTTTTAAACTTTGCACAGAATCATAAAAAAAGTTATCTTAACCCTACAACTTTAAAGACACTTTTGTAGGCCAATCAACTTACTGTGTTCTTCGTATACTGCCTTTGTGCCCTGCTATATCAGTTTCTTTCCATCCACTATAAAAACCTTGAACTCCACCAATAAGAGCACCTTAAAACACAACTTCAATATTAAAACATAGTAACAGTTTAAAATCCAAAATTATCAATAGATAATTTCAAGTATGACTTTGAAACTACTCTAAAAAATTGTCTCTGAAAAAATAATTAACAACTTGTAAATAGAGACTGGAAAACAGATCCAAAATCACAACTGCACCAAATTCTGTAAGGCAATAACAACTTAACCTTTAGATAATCAAACTACTAAATTTCACTATCGAACTTAAGAAAAGTGCATTAATGAAATTTGCAAATTGCTAATGAAATACCTATACTATTGTAAGAAAGAAAAACTGCTCTACAGTATAACTGCTTTATAAAGTGTGCTACATTTCCCAAAATAAAAGGTGGACCCCTTCTAGAAAGGGAAAGTATTAGATTAAAAAAAACTGAACTCTGTTATACATAGCCATCTTTCTATACAGTGATGCAGCCAGTTAGCATGCTGTGAAATGTGTCATTACTCAGCACCTTACCCTGACTTCTATTCAGTCATTCAGTAATATAACTCTACTATGCTGTGATATTAGTCAATATTATAATTTTGAATTGTTAAATTTTTTATTACATACTAATGATATCCATTGCTTTATGACTTCCTTTCAATAATAACAATGTTGAATTGTCCCACCATGGAAAAGTAATTCCCTAATTTTTTTTTAATGATAATGCACCTCCATCATAAACATCATCTGTTTATCTAAGAGTGGTTGCATCTTGGTCTTTTAGCTTGTGCCATGCAGTTTGGACTGCCACAAAATGTATTTGATATCTGCACGTCTTCTCACCTAGCTGACCTTGAATACTTCCACTACATATATAAAAAAGATTAATGTCATTTGGGCAACACATTTCAATTTGGTGCTATGGAAAATCATCTTGGGCCTTTTAGACTACATTGTACTCACTGATGCCATTTTTACACTGAATTTTGGCTTGTATTTTAAATTGCAACTGTTTGACCACATGATTTACTGCAAAATACTTAAAAATCATTAACTTTCAGTTAAAAATGGCTAAATGACCAAATATATCTACTAACATGGCAAAAAGAGGCATGCCTACTCCTGGGTAAACACGTTAACAAAAATGTTTTTTTTTAAAAACAAGTTTGCATGTCAATGTTGACAGCTTTAGCCATATATTTACCTACTATCTTTTGACACCATTATATGAATTTGATGGTTTTCTTCATCAAAATAAATATTTAAAAAAATTAAACGTGTGACTAGAGTATGTCAATAAAAAATTGCCATACAAACATGTAATGGAGGTAAAACTTCAGCTGAAAGATAACACAAATATTAATGCCTCAGGATTTAATACCAGTAGTCTGTTTAAGCCACTATTATAGGTCAACTTCTAGAAACCAATTTAAAAATAAAGGCATATTTACTAATGACAAAAATTTACAATTTTTGTTATATTTTTTTAAATAATTGTTACCTGTCATAACTGCTCCACCAATCTGAGAAAAGGCTAATTCAAATCTGCCACGCTGACGAGAAGCTCCTTCAGGAAATATCCATTCTGGTCCTCCCCCCTGTGCAAATAATCAATTATTAGTTCATGTACAACCAATAATAAATGTTTGGCAAATAAATTACAAAAATAAATTACCCCACAAGCAGCTGCTTGCCACAGAGGTCTGACAGGAGCCTGTCAGCATAATATGCCATAGACAAGATCTGAGAGGTAGGCAAGACCTTAGCAGAAATGCAACACAAGAAAAGAAACATCCATGCTTGCTCTCTAAATATTAAAACAAAATTGTCCAAATACAACTTCTATTAGGCAAGATCACAAAGTTAAAATTTTTTATAGTTCTTCTTCAATTCTTAAAATTGCTATAGTTTCAATTAAATATATTGTACTAATGATCTGTGATGAATCCTTTTCTAATCATCAGCCTTTACCAGTGAATTAGTTTTATATTAGGTTTTTTTTTTTACTTGCAGCAACAAGAAAAATGCATGTTATTTAAAACTACATAAAGCATTTCATTTGAAATTATAAAGCATTGCTTTAATAAATTAATTTGAAATACTGATATGCATTACTAGTCTAACTTTACAGAAAGTTACTTCATTACAGAATTACATATTTCAAAGTTGATTTTCTAAAAAAACTTGTTTTATGAACTTGGCCTACTTGTGCTCTTAGCACCTCTAATAATGTCACATTTTTTTTAACCATCATTTAAATTTTTCCCTGTACAATAAAACAGAAAAAAATTAGTCTGGCCACTACTTCTGAAAATAATCTTGCATTAAACTTATGTATCTTTCTTAATCATTCCCTTGTTAGAGTTTTCTTTTTCAAGTTTATGTTACCAAATATGCAAGTTTTTTTATTGCACCCATATTTATCCAATGATGTTCCTTTGGTGATAAAAAAATATTGGATGATTTTTTAAAATGTGTGCTTTCTTTGGTATGCTTTTATTGAAAAAGATTATTCATGATTTCCAATATTTTAACAAAGAATATTATTTAAAACTATGCACGCATACATAATCCTAAAGCAGTCATGGGCTATGGAGGTCTAACTAGACTACACAATTTACTTCTCTAAATACTTATACCCTGAACTACAGCTGCTGCACTTAGCCACTCTATGCCAATTCTAATGAGGTTCAGTTTGATAATCTGCCTACCGCATCTCAGGTCTTCCCCTATTTTTGAGGCCTTTAGGCACACTGTTCATAACCCTATTTGCTATCTATAGTTATGCACAAAAGCAAAATGGAAAACCAACGCAGCCTCTCTCTGAATAACAATGCAATATGTGGTTGCTAGCTCCTTTGCTTAATGATATCATTACTTACAAAATCAAAAATCACCTGATGCCCAAGATACTGCATAAGTATCTAGAATCAAAGGCATCAAGTTTCCTGTTATCTTGCTTACAAAGAATCCAAGTTTCACTACCTTAACCCTAGAAAGAACAAAACTATTATACAACTTAATTTTAGTCTTATGTGTATATGCCTATTTTTCCACTCTCCATAGATACTGAAAAGTTCCAGCGGCAATTCCTATTCTTATGTTTATCTCTCGCACATTTACAAATTAAACCTAATACACTATCAACTAATACATATATATATATACACACAGTCATATTAGAATAATATGATCACCCACGGAATCACAGTGTAGCCGTCCAGGCACATCACAGAGTGCACAACAAGGTCGACCACATGGAGATATAAGCGGCTGGCCAGGACAGATGAGCCATAGTGCGTAAAGTGAGCACAATGGGCAGAGGTATTGATTTGACGGATGTTCGAAAAGGAATGATCATCGGCTACTGCATCAAGGGTGGAAGCATCTCAGAAACAGCAGACTTCATGAGCTGTTCGCGAGGTGCTGTAGTAAGGGTGTACCAAGAATGGACCACTGGCACACCGAATACCTCCAGACGTCACAACTGTTGAGCCCCAAAGGCCATCAACCCCAGAAGAGAACGTTGCCTCCGTTGACTGGTAAAGGGCAATCAACGTGCAACAATTGATCACTCAAATGAACACTGGGGCACCCAGGTACGTGTCCCCAGTAACAGTAGAGCAAACCCTGTTACGCATGTGTCTCTGGAGTCAACGCTGTGTAAAGGTGCCCATGTTAACCAAGGTCCATCAGCAATGATGCCTACAATTCACACAGGATTACTGTCATTGGACAGTGAAAGAGTGGAAAAAGGTTGCCTTCTCCAACGAATTGAGGTTTCTACTCCACAGAAGTGATGGGCCATGGCGGATACGGTGTCAGACACACAAGAACCAACACCCGGACATGCTTGTAGGTCAAGTACAGGCAGGAGGTGGCAGTGTGCATGTCTGGAGGATGTTTTCTTGGTATGACCTGGGACCGCTGGTACCACTGGATGGGTCCCTGAATGCCAATGGCTACCTGTTAGGTACCTTTTTAGTCAATAGTGGTTTCTGTGACTTCTCCCATATGGTGATATGCAGTCAATGTACTGCAGTGCATCAGGGTTGTCACGATTACTTCGTTGTCCATCCTCGCTGACCACATGCATCCCTTCATGTTGGACATTTACCCTGGTGATGATGGTGTCTACCAACAGGACAATGCACCCTGCCATGTCGCTAAGGTGGTGCGTGTCTGGTTCCAGGAACACAACAGCGATGTCTCTGTTCTCCCTTGGCTGGCAAAATCGCCCGACCTCAATCCCATATAGCATTTGTGGGACCATTTGGATTGACAGGTTTGGTGTGTGAGCCCACAACCACGACCATGTCATCTCCGGAACCTCCATGCTCTGCTGGAGTACGAATGGGCACGTGTGCCTCTGGCAACCTTCAAGGGCCTCATTGCATCCATGCCATCTCATTGCTGTCATACAGGCCAAGGATGGTTATTCTCATTATTAGGTAGGTGGTCATATTATTCTGATACGACTATGTATACATATATAATAAAAAGCAAGGGTCCATAAAAATTTTATAAAAAATATCTACTGCACATGTTTGAACAATTACATTTTTTGAAGCAATGTCAAGAACACAGTCCAATATTGGTTTTTACAAAGAAATTATGTCTTTTTTTCTCTTTTTCTCCTGCATTACAGGAGCAAACAGCATATTTACAAATTCAAGCTTTCATCATCTTCATCTATACAATTCATTATTTTGGACTGAAATCACCAGAAATACACATTTTTGAAATTATACCATTATTTTAATTTTGTACATAAAATTATAAATATGTTGGGGTAATTTGTTTTGTTACTGTCATCTGAGGCAACTGAATTCAAAGAGATGTTTGCATTTAGAAAAATTCAGTATATAAATGTTTTAAGTCAAATTAAGTTAGTTGGTTGGTTGAGATTTTAATGGCACAAGAGTAACTAAGGCTATATTGTGCCAAACAAGATTAATGGTAAAAGTATACACAAATAAAAATCATTTATACTCACAACCAAAGTTAAAATAAAAACAAGATGTAAAATTGGTAAAAGACACAACCCCCCCCCCCACCACCACCACCACCACCAATTAAATGGGCATAAAAAGGCCTGTGGGAAAAAAAAGAAGTAATGCATAGAATAAAAAAAATGGGTGTAGTGCACCCAATGAAAAAATAACAAGTATAAAATATTGCAAATGTTTAAAATAACCACAATATCATAAAAATTGAAAAATGGAATTAAAAAAAAAAAGACAATAAAAGATTTCCAAGTGTAAGAGGCTCAAAGGTAAAATCAGAAAAGTTAAAATATAACTGATGTTTGCGATTAAAACATAGAAAATCAATTCAAATATGTTTCACAGTTAAAATGGTGTCACAAAACTCACACAGGTTTGCCAACTGCCTGTAAAAGAAAATGCATTAAAAATGAATTTTCTAAAATAAGGGGAGCCAAACAAATGCAACTTCCTCATTGAGATTCCTTCAAAAACATGACTGCCATGGTTTGAAAATTGGCTTGATCTCAAAGAGCTTTTCACAATCTGTTTTGACCAAGATCTCTACCACTGTGCTCAGAGCTCGAAAGAAAAATGATGCCTAAAATCCTGATATGGAACTGGCAGTGGAGAGCCAGACAGGGGCAAGTTATTGTCCCCAATACTGATATGACCAGGCAGCCAACAGAGGAAAATGGACAAAGTGACTACCAGATTGGATCTTGGAAAGAATAGAGGCCAGGACTCAGCGAGATCAAAGACTGTAGGAAGTTAAGTGAGTAGTAAATTAGGAAATCATTAGTATCTGTTACTGAAACAGTAAAATTAGAATGTGTATGTCAGGTAAACTTTAGTCCTGCACCTGGACCTATTAATCTCTGTTGGTTGGATGTTTAGGGTTTCGTGGCAACCTTTTTTTGGTAAGATCATATTGCACTAAACAAGATGTAAAAGAAAAACAGATAAAAGACATGCACGCCAAACTTAAAAGAAACACACAAAGAAGCAAACAACACATTAAAAATGTATATGAAAAACAAAGGAAGAAAAATAATCTGTGTATGAAAGGCACAACAAAGATAATATACAGGAAAAAACAAACTTAAAAATGGATATATAAAACCCAACTGTTCCCATAGCCAAGTGGTTAGCATGCTTGGCTACTGATCTAAGGGACCTGAGTTCGAGCCCTGGGTAAGGCATGGCTGTTTGAATTGTTTTTCTGCTGAGGTCCCGATATCCTCACAGACCTTCTAGTATGGCATATAAACTGACAGGCTCCTGTCAGACATCTGTGGCAAGCAGCTGCTTGAGGAGGTATTTATATAAAAACCATGTAAAAAAAAAAAGCATCAAGAGTAAAGTATTAAATATGTTTAAAATAACTGAAGATATTTTTAAAAAATCAAACACAAGCTAAAAACAAAGTATCAGATAAAAGATGTCCCAGATAGTAAGAACTAAAATATGTTCACAGTTAAAAGTAGAACAGAATATGTTTCACAGTTAAAATGGTGTCACAAAATGCAATTAGGTTCATTGCCCTGCAGTTAGAAGAATGTGTGACAAAAGAATGACTTAAGTGGAGCCAAACAAGTACAACTTCCATCTTGCAATTCCTGTGAAAACATGACTGCTATGGCTTGACAACAGGCTTGATCTGAAAAAGACTGACTACATTACTGATAAGAATAGTTTCTTTTAGTAACTAGGATAAAATGATATTGAGATCTTCAGCTTTTAAATTTCTACATTAAAAAACATTACTAATTTTGTTACATTAAGTTCAAAACATGTACAAGTAATTTGTTACAACACATATTGGGGTCCTGTTAATATATTATACATACCTGTGTTATGTATGCTGGATCAACATTTAAATAAGGAGAAATACTTTGCATTCCACCTCCACTGGGAGATCCATCTACAAAATTTAAACAATCTTATTAGTTAAATACAGTTTATGATATAAAAAGTTTTCATCTTTCTACTCAATGTTATATAAATTATTTTACGATTGCATTTAAGCTTAAATGATAACAAAATTAAGGTAAAGATACACAGTGCAGCCATCCCATGGCCAAGTGGTTAGTGCGCTTGGCAATTGATCTAAGGGACCTATGTTCAAGCCCTGGGTAAAGCATGGGTGTATGTGTCGTTTTTCTGCTGAGGTCCTGCTATCCTCTTGGACCTTCTACTATGGCATATAAACTAACAAGCTCCTGTCAGACCTCTGTGGCAAGCAGCTGCTTGAGGGGGTGTTTATTTTACATTTATTTACAGAGTGCAGTAATTAAAATTAAATATGTGTAATTCTCTATGACACTATTTTAAAAACACTTCCATAAAATATCTCTATATTATGGATATTTTATATACACACACGAATGTATAGAATTATTACTGGGTCATTCCATGTCAATTCAACCAGGTCAGTTCACACTCATCAGATTTCAGTGATCTTTGGCATAAATGTTAGTACACATAAGATATCTAATTGTCCAAAATATTTTGAGGCAAAAAATTTTTTGTAAGGAGTTAGTCATTTAACCTAAAGGGTAAATATACAAATTGTGACAAAAAGTTTTTTTTCTTTGCTTCTGTGGTAGATAAAAACACCAAACTTGGTGTTCTGATGTAGATTTTGATTATAAACTCATTAAAAAAATCAAATTTTCAAAATGCATTACGATTTTGAAAAAAATTTTCAAAAAACTGAAAATTTTAAATTGTGAAAAAAAAAGTGATGTGGGCTTTTATATAAAAAATTAAAACTGACATTTTGTAATTATACTCCATAGAAATGTACAAAATTTAAAGTATGGTCATTTCTTTGATACTGAGGAAAAAAATATTGAAGCTGTACCAATGATATTGCTAATGATGCAATTCAGGGAAACGCACTGACACTGTTGCACCTGCGCACTAGGTTGGGAGGCTACCAACATGCTTTGCTGCTTGCACTCAAATGTGACTTTGCAACTCCAACTACGTTCATTAGCTACTCACAGCTATACAGGGCTGACTTATTCATCAGCTAACTAAAGTACCTCAATGAATTTTAAGCTTTACTGTGTTGCAGTTGGAATATGTATTAGTAGTTATAAAATATAATGAATGTTTTCACCACATCAGTTTTATGTTAATTTTTTAATGATCCTTCAGTCAGAATAATAAACACATATTTTGACTTTCAAATTTTTGGGGCCTCTAAAACTTGACATTGCTTAGGGCCTCAGAAGGTCAAAGTCTGGCTGTCTATATTCTGCAATTACTGAACCAATTTTTAAAACATTTTATAGGGTTTTATTGAAATATCTATTAGCTTATAAAAAAATAAAAAAATAGAAAACATGGGCAATTCTTCTAATGTGCATGAGGAAAAGGTTAACAATTTCAGAATAATCTCTTTACATATAAATGCTTTTCAAATATTTGTTTCCTAGAAGCAATTTGTTACTTTCATAACATTTTCTACATTGCATTTAATGTATCCTTGCTGAAAAAAAACAGCATTTTTTTTTTACTAATAAAAAGATGTCACTAAAGTCATTGTATGCATGTTTTCCATTAGGTTTTTTGTAGGCACATTTACTATTATAATATGTGCAGTTGACTGAAGTCAACTACACATATGATTTATTGCTTTAGTTCAAGCAGTTGAGAAAAGTTATTTCCTTCAATGGTGTCACTGAAATTGGCACATGAGGGAAATCTCACTGCACTGGTTCTTATGGTAATCATTCTTTTTCTGATTATACTTTGTTAGGGAATATCCTATAATAAGGAAGGTACCAAACTTCATTTTCCCTTCCTGTAAATTCAAAGATAGTAAATATAGGAGAGGAGAATTTCAGCTTAAAGTCAACAGATATCCCAAATATGCTGCACATTCTTGTGGAGAAATGAAACAAAATTTCTAGCCATGCTGCTAGGCATGTGTATTTCAAATAAGCAAAACACTAAGCATTGCCATTCCTAGCTCTTTTAGCATCTTGGGCCAGAAAATTATTTTGGCACACCCATTTTCTTTCAAATTTAATGAATGGAAAAAAATTACACATATGCAAGTTTAAATTTATTTCATTTTAATGAAGTCATACTCATTCTGACAAAAAATAATGTTACCATAAAATATGTTGATAATAAACTATTCAGTCACAAATAATTATAAGAGGATATATAATTGTTTAAACTGAAAAGAGTTAGAGAATTGTGATTTCATTTTTTAACACATTTCAGAAGTATCAAGTGCAAGTACTATACAACTTGAATTAATATTGTAAAGTCCAGTATATGAAAAAACAAAAATTACAGTTACTATTATTTAATTAAATGTGTCATGGTAACCCTCTGCCATTGGTGCCCTGAATCCTGCTATACCAATGGCAGGAGTGATACTCCTGCCTTGGTATAGACTGTTCTTCAGATAATATCAGCAAAGAAATATTTTTCCTCAAAGATTAAAAAATGAGGTAATCACAGTTGCACCAACAGTTCACATATTTTAGATTTTTTTCATTTTTTGTTATAGAACAAATGACCAAAAATAAGCATTTGTCAGTTTATGGATTTGTCAATACAGTTGTTCCACCAGATCTTTTGAACATGGAGAAGCTTAATGATTTGTGTGTCAAATGAAAGCTTGTGATGCAGGGAGTACCATAGGCTATAAAAAAATTGACCATACCCATGCTTTCTCCCCCCCCCCCCTAAAAAAAAGGTGGAAGAATTCTTCCTCTGTATCTGCAGAATGTGAGGGCTGAAAGTAACAAGCTGTGCATCAATGAACACTTCTGATATATATTTTGACTTTGCTATTTGATGTATATTTGGGGAATGTCATAGGCTATAAAACACTATCAATGTTTTCTTCCCTTCTAAAAAGGGGGAAAATATTTTTAAATTTTCAGTATTTTCCCCCTCACCTTTAGGAGTTTTACATATTGTAATGCTCCAAAAGATTGTTACACTTCTTCTCTTTGGACCTTTTGACTGATCCAAATTAAAACTCCAGATAGCATATCTGGCACCAGGCAATATTAACTTGCTAAATAAAGTCAAATGACGGTTCGTTAAAGTATAGGGGCATTACTTATTGAGTAAGAAATCAAAAGATTGTCAAATTTTTAAAAGTTATACCTTAATCAAAATCAATTATTGCTGCTCAAGAGAAAAAATAGAGTCAAAATATTTACATAAAGTTTATTTCCAAATAATGCACAACTCCCCCATATAAACTGATGAATAACAAAAGTAGTCTGAACAAATAAAAACTTGTTTAAACATCTCCAAAACTGACAAACTTCTCAGTTAGCATCATTCTCATTCTCCACTATCATTACTATCATCACTACCTTCCTACTAACTCTTTCATCACTGTCTAACATTTAGCCTACTGTCATTACTATCTTCCTACTAACTCCATGACCTAACATCACTTAATATATGTGCAGCATACAACTGACATTTGTTGTAGGCTGGGAAAAACATTTGCATAATCTTACGATCATGTGCTAGCTATGATGCAAGAGGGGGCATGTCCTTAGCGAGTGCATCAGCGACTGTCAATCAAAAGTCAGAGTTGTGCATGCACAATTCCTTTAGCGGATCGGAATGAGGAAAAATTGATGGCCAACTAAAAATAATTCCCAAATGATAAGTGTAATGTAAAAGTAAAACTGGTTAAGGAAAAGTAAAAGTGAATGGGTGGACCATCATAATATTCCTCCATTTGAATTTAGCATATAAAATTTAATTGAATCACTCTTAATTTTGTTTAATTTTTAATATTCCCCCTCCCCCTTTCTTACCTTTAGGAGCTTTATGTATTTCTTGAATTGGTTTAGTATATACAAAGTTAATGAATCATTTTGCTACTTTACATATTTCTTTGCCTACTATATTGTGTAATGACTGAGTCCTCCCCCTTTATATTTTGTATTTTCTACTTTAGAAATCTTTCATAGGAAAATACATCTGTATATATTGTCACTTGTTGAGAAAATATCATTTATCCAAATCACTTTTGTTCCTTATGTATATTTGATGACATCTGCAAAACTGTGTGATGTCTGTCATGATTTCGTTGGTACTTACGTATTAACGCCACCGCAGCAGAAGTTGCGGTTATGCGCCAATAAAGAGCAATCTTGTTGTTCGCATGCAATTATCTTTTGGATTCCTTGTTGCCTTGTTGTTTGCTGATTTTTGACGCCATTTTTTAGTGCTACGAAAATGCGTATTTGGGATTTGCCAAAAACAGAACAAGATGCAATTTTATTTTTTCAGGAGCAAAATATTTTACCAAAAAAACGAAAATGTACCAATTCCCATGACATGAAACTTTATTTTGGTAAACGTAAGTTTTGAAAATGTAATTTAAGACAGTGTGATCAGCAAGTGGGACTTAGAAAAGACAACTGGTTTGAGGGAAGCAGAATTCCATTTTGTTCAGCTTTGAGATTCATATACTGCTGGTGCGAGGAGTTGACGTCGATTAAATTTTGTGAAAAGCAACTTGATTTATCGGATAAAACTGTTATAGATTGGAACAATTACATGCGTGAATTATGTCTTGGATATGGAGAATAAACCAAAGAAGAAGGTAGGTGGACCACATTGCATTGTGGAAATTGATGAAAGTTTGTTTACTAAATGTAAAAATAATTGTGGTCGAGTATTACCCGAACAGTGGGTGTTTGGTGGTATATGTAGAGAAACAAAAGATGCGTTTGTTGTCACTGTTCCTAATAGAACTGGCTCTACCCTTCTTGATAAAATTATTGAAAACATTGCAGATGGTAGCACAATTTATTCTGACAGTTGGAAAGATTCCTACATGCTAAAGTTAATCATAAATACAATTTTATTGATCCTGATACAGGAGTTCATACACAAACAGTTGAGAGAATGTGGGACATACACAAACAGTTGAGAAATGGAGGAACAAGAGACATAGGGGGACAGCGAGACATCATTTGGAATCTTATTTATCAGAGTTCATATGGCGACAGCATCAGGTAAAAGAAAATAGAGACTGTTTTGAATCTATGTTAAACTCTATATCGGCCCATTTTCCACCGAAAACCGATTGACTACTTTGTTTTTAAATAAAGTGTTTTGAATTTTGAAAGTGTTTTGATTTTAAATAAAGTGTTTTATTTTATGATTTGTCGCAAAAATTTTAGGTGTAGATTGGCGGCACTTAAAACCCGCCAAATCTGTAGCTGCGGTGGCATTAATACGTAAGTACCATTTCGTTTACTGTGAATCATATATATATTAGAAATGCATTGAAGTATAACAGATTTACCACAGCCGAGTTAAATTAAAAACTTAATCACTATCAGAGTTGTCTTATTGTTTTAGTAAATCAAAATAGCATTTCAATTGGTGAATACAGGATAGTAGGGATGTTAGTCACTTCTTGTAGTAATATGTGAAGTAAGTCCTTTCCCTGTTGCACATATCGCACAATATTTAGACCACTGTAACTTGACATGTTTTGACTATTAATGTTTTCTTCAGAAGTTGGGTAAATAATTCTACTTTAGAGGTTATATTTGTGTGTTATTGTGTGGCTGCGGCATATGGTTTGCAATGGGTGACACTGTTGCGGTTTCATGGTCCTCCCCATGTGCCTCAGGTAAGGGTAGGGGTGTGGATGCTTTAGCAGCACTGCACTGATTGAAGAGCATTTTCCATGGGTGGGTGGTCAATTTCTTCATTGCAGCATACTTCTCTGTTTTGGTATATCACCAGTTGTTTAGTGAACAATTGGTGATAAACCCCTGATGATACTCGCAGAACTGGTGATATACCAAAACATAGACGCATGTTGCAATCACACTTCTATGTTTGATAGATTTGATAGACTGAGTGATCGAAACTGCAGGTCTGCCTATATAGAGTTAATTTTCTTTATAGAAGTAATTTAGAGGGACAATTTTTATGTTCATTAAGAAAAATCTGATTTTTTTAGTTTCTGCCAATCACTATTAGGAGGTGGGATGTTGGGTGCTTAGTGTAAACACAATGTTGTATCACAAAAATAGCAGCCATTGTACAAGGAGTTACAATAAATTACCCCTCAAGCAGCTACTTGCCACAGAGGTCTGACAAGAGCCTGTCATTTTAATATGCCATGGAGAAGATCCGTGAGGAAAGATCTCAGCAGAAACTGCATCTAGAATCAAAAACATCTAGTTTCCTGTTATGTTTACAAATACCCATACCTTACCAGGGGCCTTTTGATTAGTACCCCAGGCCTTTTGATTAGTAGCCAAGCATACTAACCACTCAACCAAGGAATGGCAATTTTACCACCCACAAGGTGATTCACACACCACCCGACGACAGCTGGGAAAATAGCAACAGCATGCACATTGGAAACTGCAATATTACCTAAGAAATCTTTTTTTTTTATTGTTAACCGGTTCAAATTAGTATGAACCAAATTATGACACCACTGCCTGAAAGGCATACACTTATTAAAGGGTTTGGCTGTTTTACCTCTGAGTGGCACTTTTTGCACACAATAGGCTAAATGGTCAGATCACAAGGATCCAGAGGGCTCAGAGGTTGGGGGGAAGGGGCCCACTAGACAGCTGTTGGAAAACAGATGGTAGCCTCCCATCAAGGTCATCCAGCATGTTCTTTAATATGCACAGGATATGGCTCTTCCATACATGGGGCCACAGCTTAATGTCCCATCGAGAGATAGTGGCCTTCCCAAGCCAAATGGTGTCCCCTACTGACTGACCAAGGGTAATGTGGGGAATTTTACAGAAATAAATCTTACTTGGGCCAGTGGCCAAAGTGGATTCGGACTGGGAACTGCAGATTATGAGCCTGGTTATCGAGTCACCCCTACTTATGAAAAGAAGTAATTTCTCTGGTGTTACCTACTTTACCTCCTCCCTGCCCTTGTTGGTCATGGCAGAGGAATGATTGGGAGTTTAACTTCTTGGAAAATTTTTGTTTTAATCATTCATCATCAACCTCAAGCAGCCATGTAATTTAGTTCTGCAAGCAAGACTGTCCTGAGCTACGTCTGCTGCATCCGGCCACTGCACACCAATTCTAACAAGGTCCTGTTTGACATTGTCTGCCAACCGCATCCTAGGTCACCCCCTCTTTCTGAGACCTATAGGCACACTGTTCATAACCCTATTCACCAATCTATAATTATCCACACGAACAACATGGCCAAATCAATGAAGTCTCTCTCTGCACAATATGCTGTTTAAAGGAGATTGCCGACTCCTTTGCCTAACCTCATCATTAGTTACAAAGTTGAACCACCTAATGCCCAAGATACTGCGTAAGGATCTAGAATCAAAAACATCCAGTTTCCTGTTATCATGTTTACAAAGTGTCCAAGTTTCACTACCATAACTAACTTAGAAAGAACCAAACTATTATACAGTCTAATTTTAGTCTTTAGGTGCATAAGCCTATTTCTCCACACTCTCCATAGATTCTTAAAAGTCCTGGCAGCAATCCCTATTCGTCTGTTAATCTCATGCCGCACATCATTATCTGTTACATAGCTCCCAAGATAATTAAACTGTGACACCTGCTCAAGACTGCAACCATTCAGATTAATTGAATCACAGCCTGCCTGACCAATTTTCATCACTTTAGTTTTCTCTCTGTTTATAACTAAACCTACTCTACTACCAGTCTCATCAACAGCTTGAATGAAAGAGTTCATCTCATCAACATCATTTGCCAAAAGGGCTAAATCATCAGCATAATCTAAATCAGAAATTTTCGTATCTCTGGACCATTTAAGGCCAAAATCTTCCCTTGCAGTGAATTTCACATAATGTAATCAATAACCAAACTAAAGAGAAATGGAAACAAAATGCACCCTTGTCAAACACCAGAAGTAATGTTAAACCAATTGCTACAAGCCTTACCAACTCTCACACACAACTCAGTGTTATTATAGAGAGCTTTCATTATGTTAACTAACTTGTCTGGTATACTATATGATCTTACAATCAACCACAAATTATGACGATCAACAGAGTCGAAAGCCTTTTTGAAATCAACAAAGATATTAACAAAATTTTTCGGTTCCTCCTCCACGCCACAACTACAACCACAAAAAAAAAATACCTATGCAACTGCTTTATCAGTTAGCACTTTGTATCCAATTTTAAAAAGTATCATGTACGTTGTATCTGTGATACACTTATTTACGTAACCTTGCTCAGAGTTTTGTTTTAAAAAATCTAATTTGTACCAACCGTTAGGTAATTTGTTTCTAAAATTACAAAATAACAAGTTTCGCACAATACTTACAAGGTAACAGTGACGGATCCACTGGTGGGTAAACATTAAGGTACCCGCTTTGTCTATCCATATTAGTTTTCGCTTTTTAAAGTTACTTTTAAACTACTGAACTTTTTACTTTGGTACCTCAATTCTCACTAAACAACGTAAAAGAACCTATAAGGACAACTTAGAACTTACTGCCACTGCGCACATGGTGAATTCATACTGCCAGGTGAGAAGAAGTAACTTTTTTAGCCTTACGGAGCCAAGAATATTTAATCTCAACAAGCTATTAATAACTTCAGATTTCTAAATTTAGAACAGTTTCTTAAATATATTTTCATTATTACTAATTCCAAAGGCTGAATAAGTTGGAGAAAATATTAGTTTCTATTTAGATTTTTTTTTCTTAGAGCCAAGCAGAGAAATAGCAGTAGGCCGGAGCTGCTCTCCATTAGGAATAAGACCCACCAATATACATTAAAATATTAATCATTGAAACGAAAATTCTCAGCAGAAACTGGGTCGAAAATAATAATAAAAATCATACCTTATATAATGCTTTTTTTTAAGTATGCTTATAAAGTAAGTATACAATGTTTATACTCCGTTTCAGATAAATAACGGAGAGGCAAAAGCTGTGAATTAAGGAAGGCAACAGCAAATGAAAAGAAGCTATCCCCATATTTGATCGTTCAATTCGCATACGTAATTCCGTCACAGGAAATAATTTCATACTTTAATCGAGAAATGAGTCCATATTTTAATAAACATTATTGTTTATGTTGCTTGTAAAGTCACGGAAATGAGCAATTAAAAAATGTTGTTATTAATTCGAAATATTGTTAAGTTCACAGTGAAGCTTAGTTTCTTCTATGCCGTCATATTAGCAACTAGCAAATGTAGCTCAAGTCGATGACGACATCATCGCGCGCTGGCTTCGTTTCTTCGCAAATTAACGAAAGCTTTATGTCTACAGATTTTGGTCCTCTATAATTCCCGCGATACTTGACCGAAGGGTCCCAAATTTCGTACCCCTTTATAAAATGCATGTTGGGTCAAAAAAATCAGGTTCCTACATATAAGGGACACATTAATATAAAAATGCCTTAAGGAACAAGAGGGGGATTACGAATGGGAATGGAGGAGAAAGCCTTTTTTTTCCAAAATTGCACATTCTAACAAACTGTACATTCTCATACTACCCTTAATCTTCTAGCAGAATTAGAGTTATAGCTATCACAGATGCATCATTATTATTAGATGTAAACCATTTGCTATAGAAGTTACCATAACGAGTTGAGGATTGATACATTCTTATACATCGCATTGTGTTTTTCATTGGCTTTCATGATTAAGCACAATGCGCCATGATTGGATGAGAAATTCTTTCAGGAGTCCTGTCACTTATTCTTTATTTGAAACAGAATATAGATCAAAACTGGGGTAAAGGGTAAAAGGTATCATTAGATTGTTGGAAACTCAGAAGTGATAAGCATATAATGAAGGCTCCCTTTGGGTAAGTAATATTTTATTTTGTAGTTAAAATATATGTAACCAAAACAAATATGTAACCATACTGATATATTATCAACTCAGTTAACATTAGTGAGAGTATTGCTATAGGCACTATAGTATTACTATGCAGTAAAAAATTTGAAGTTATTTGAATAGCGACAATGCAGTGTGAAGGCAGTCACTAGAATTATGGTTATCCAATAAGAGCTCTGTAAGCATTATCTACTATATTAAGGAAGTTTAATTTGTTTTTGAAATTATTGTAAGTATTTTGTATAATTTAAACGAATACAAATATTATAGAGTATGGTAAATTATGCATTAACGTTTCTGGTAACAGCTACTGATGAAACCATCTTGTTGGCTACTTATTATCACGTTGACATGAAGGAATCATGTCAATAAGAATTAAATATTATTTACATAGCTATCTAATTTAACTATAATAGGAAAGAAATAACAATTTCATGAGACAAAATATTTCTTCAAAAATATTTCATTTTTTTAACTCACCTTTATTTAGAAAATATAATTTTACCTTAAATATTCTTGAAGGTGAAATTTTTATTCCTCTATGTTTGCACTTTGTATTAAAATTACAACTTTGAAAAATTACAATTCTTATAAAAATTTCCCTTTTTTTTGGCTTGTTGCAAGGACATAATATTACAGAAAAGATTTTTCGCTTATTATTCTTTAAAAATGCTAATATTTTTGCTTTGTCCTTTGCCTGTTGTAGCTAATAAATTTTTTCTGCTTTTAAATCATATTAATTGTAATTTAATATTAATAATAAATTAAATTAATTGCTAATAAATTTAATTTTTAATTAAATTCTCTTTTGGTCAGATACTATTTAGAAAATATTACGGTTCTTTAAAAGTACACTCTAATAGTGGAAAAATGTGGAAGATTACAAAATTTAAAACGAGTATTGTAAATAATCTAAGTATATTCATACTAGATTTTTTTTTTTGGTGGTAGAGTGTGGGGACAAGGGGCTTACTGAGCACTGAGCTACATAGGGAACTGGAGGACTAATTTATGCAGCATGAGTGAGTTTGCTTATTGATTACATTCTTCTGGCATATGTAGTTGGGTTGGGTTGTTTTACCTATGAGCGGCACTTTTTTGCACACCATGGGCTAAATGGCCAGGTCACATGAACCCCAAAGGCTCAGAGAAGGTTGGGGGAGGGGACCCACTGGAACAGCTGTTGGGAGTCAGATGGTAGCCCCCCGTCAAGGCCATCCAGCGTGTTCTTTAACGTGCACAGGGTATGTCTCTCCCGCACATGGGGCCACGGCTTAACGTCCCATCCGACAGACGGCGGCCTTTCTAAGCCAATTGGTGTCCCCTACTGACCGTAGGCAGGGCGAGGAATTTTGCGGAGATAAATCTGAACGCTGACCCAGCTGGGACTTGAACCTGGGAACTGCAGATTACGAGCCTGGCGCGCTACCGACTGAGCCATCCCCGCCCCGCATATGTAGTAAAACAAGGTGTGTCTGAATGATAACCTATTGGAAAACCCAAAATTTTACCAGAGAAATAATAAATCGTAATGGCTTTCTTTGTGTTCCAACTAAATGCATTAATGAGGTGGACTATAAAGGACTTCCTTCACAGGTATATAAACAGTTAACAAAAAAATTTTTGCAATCAAAAAATGTTACGTGTTTCAATCCCAGTCTTCAGTCGTTTTTCAATCCCAGTCTTCAGTCGAAAGCATTCAATACAAGAAACTGCTTCAGAGTTTTCAACCCTTGAATCACCAACCGCTACTAGCAAAATACGCATTTCTTTTTATGAGGAAACCAAAATATTAAAGACTGATATATATATAGATATTTACATCTTTTCAAATTTTTTAGATATTCTTACTCTGTCTTTTTCAGCTGATGGCTTTTTCCTTATATTAATAAATATCTTGAACCATTTTACTGATTTTTTTCATACCATATATACATATATCAAAAATTTTAATAAAAATTTTTTTTTTCTTTTCAGTTAACGTTGAATTTTAATTCCGTAATAAGTGGATTGATTTGATGAAATATTGCCTAACATTATTTTTTACCAAAAATAAAGAAATTCTAGTATTATATTTCTAATACTAATAAATCAAGGTTTTCTGTCTTTTTTTTAAAAAACTCCTGTCCTATTTGCAATGCTTCTGTCAATATTTTTTTTACTAATAAGGATACATTTCTTTGTTGATGAAAAAAATATATTTTTCAATTTCCTGAGAAATGTTATTAATTCACAGTCTTTTTCGCAATGATTAGTACAGTTGAAATCAACAAAGTCTCCTCCCATACTTAAATTCCACAGGAAATAAATCTTTTATAAAAAAAAATGCGACGATTTCACTTACGTTAACACATAGAGCAGACCTGTTTTGTAACCTACTTTCGGAAAAAATAACCTGTATCCCAAGTCACACTTTTATACTGGCAAAGCATTAAACACAGTTTTACCTTGGTCTCACCAGTTCCCTATGTAGTTTAATGACACTGAGAGCAAAGACTTGACCTCTTATCCTCAAGGGAACGCAATTTTTTGAAGACAAGGAGGAAATTTATGTTTTCATTGTGTAAGCACTAATTAAATATTATTAGTTGCATTTTCCCAATCCAATAGTTTTAGCAAATAAAGATAATGCTATTCCGGTATGAAGCGGAAAAATATTTATTTTATCTTGTTTAGCTTAAAAAATCGCTTGTTTTAGATTTGTATGCTTATTTGTAGCATAGTAATTTGTAAATGTATTCTTATTAAAACTATTCTTTCAAAAATGCTACAAAGGCAAACACTAGATTTATCTGAATGCATGCATGAAATAGATAAAATAATTCAAAGAATATGCAGAACTGGTTTGAGTGGTGTATTAATTGCTGCAAATGAAACTGTCAAAGGAATTGAAACCAAAACTGTGTATTCTCTGTTGCATGCAGAAAAAATAGGACAAAGTGTAAAAAAATATTTTTTTTAATTTTTTAAATTATATTAGATTATTATATTATATTTGACTATGAGGCTATAGACTATGTATCGAGGATCCGCAAGAAATTTTTCAATTGACTTATTTTATTTTACATTAGATATGATTATCTGTTATTTAGAAAATCGTTTTATTGCCCTAAATAGATCTAATAATATTTTCCAAGTATTCTATAATGTAGATATAATTCAAGAAACGAACCCAGACAGAGTTCTAAACTACGGTACACAGGGGTAGCAAAAGGGGGGGATGGGGGTGAGGCTCTGCCCCCAAAGTAACTCGGATTTGGCAAAATTCGAAGCGACTTCGTAAAATCTAGGTGAGTTGTGAAAATTTATAATCTTTTTTTTTGTGAAATTAAGGGGAGTTGTCAAAATCAAGGCAACATGGCAAATCTAGGGCAGTTTGGAAAATGGAGAGACAGTAAAATCTAAAGCAATTTGGAAAATGGGAAGACAGTAAAATCTAGAGCAGTTTGGCAAATGGAGAGATGGCGAAATCTACAGCAGTTTCGAAAATGGAGAGATGGCGAAATCTACAGCAGTTGGCAAAAATTCGAAGCCACTTAGTAAAATAAGGTGAGTTGGCAAAATCGGGACAACTTGGCAAAATCTTGGGGAGTTGTTAAAATTCGGAGTGACTTGGTAATATCTTGGGGAGTTGGCAAAATACGGAGTGACTTGACAAAATCTTCGGGAGTTTGAAAATTCAGTTGAGATGTAACAATTGGGATTTTTTCTGTAAAATTATGGCGAGTTGGTAAAATGTAGGAGAGTTGCCAAAACTTAGGAGTAAATTTGCAAAATCATGGAGAATTGGCAAAATTCGGAGTGACTTGGTAAAATCGTGTGGAGTTGGCAAAATTCAGGTGAGATGTAAAAATTGGGATTTTTTTCTGTAAAATTATGGCGAGTTGGCAACATCGAGGGGCAGTTGGCAAAATTCGGAGTGACTTGGAAAAATCCTGGAGAGTAGGCAAAATTCAGGTGAGATGTAAAAATACCAATCTTTTTTTCTGTAAAATTATGGCGAGTTGACAAAATCAAGGAAACTTGACAAAATTCGAATCCACTGGGTAAAATATGGGCGAGTTGTGAAAATTGGGATTGTTTTCGTGAAATTAAGGAGAGTTGACAAAATCTAGGGAAGTTTTTCAAAATTAGAAATTATTTGTTAAAGTACAGGTGAGTTTTAAAATTGGGATTGGTTTTGTGAAATTAAGGATAGTTGGAAAAATCGAGAACTCGTGGCAAAATCTATTGAAGTTGGCAAAATTCGAAGCCACTTGATAAAATACAGGGGAGTTGTGAAAATTGTGCTTTGTGCAATTAAGGAGAGTTGGTAAAATTCGAAGTGACCTGACAAATTCAGGGAAGATGTAAAAATTGCGATTGTTTCTGTAAAATTACGGCGATTTGGTAAAATTCGAATCTACTTGGTAAAATATAGGCGAGTTGTGAAAATTGGGATTTGTTTTGAGAAATTAAGAAGTGTTGGACAATTGAGGAAACTTAACAAAATGTAGGGAAGTTCGCAAAATTCGAATCCACTTGGAAAATGCAGGCGAGTTGTGATAATTGGGATTGGGTTTGTAAAATTAAGAAGAGTTCACAAAATCGAGAAAACTTGGTGAGTTTGAAAAATTTGAAGCCACTTGGAAAATTTAGGAGAGATGTAAAGATTGTGATTAGTTTTGTGAAATTAACGACAGTTGGCCAAATCAAGGGGAGAAAATTAACACTGACTTGCTATAATTCAGGAGAGATGTAAATATTCGGACTATTTCTGTCAAATTATGGCTAGTTGGCAAAATTTAAAGGCAAATGGCAAAATGCAGAAGAGTCGGGAAAATTGCCTCAACCCCCCCTCACACACTAACATACACAGAGCGAAAATCTAGCTACGAACCAGACAGATACATTATTTTTTCAGTTGGCAAAATTTGATTTTCCAGTTGGAAAATTTTCGATTACTCCCCCCCCCCCCCAACCATAGTTTTTCACTGCACCCCTGATGGTAGGGATATTTGTATTGCGCTATCTGATGGAGAAGATGAGATGTAAATGGAAATGAGATAAAAAAAAATGGAGCTTTAATAACTTCAAAACCTAGTTCCAGTTTTCTCCACAAAACTCAAAACTTACTGCAGTATATGTTCTAAACTATATTTTTGTTCAAATTCCTCACACTATATTCTGTTCAGAAAGTAGATATCTTTCCGAACACTGAAACTGTGTTGCAAATTCTATTAACACTACAAATGGCTGACTTTAGCAATCAAAATTTTAAAGTCCTAAACTTATGAAGAAAACTTAGTCCACCAGTAGTCAAGATGCACTAGCAGATTTAACAATGTTGACAATTCAAAGTGATATCGAAAATTCCTTAGATTATTCTGTTATCGATATTGGAGCTGAGTTAAAAGTCAGCCGAATATATCTTCAAAAACCTGGATTGATTATTATACGCGTAAACATTTTTATCACATATGTACCTAGGTTTTTTTTTTCCTGATTTTTTTTGAATATGATAGATGAAGCCAAGCATTTTCATATATATATATATACACACATATATATATATAATATTTTCTGTTCCTCATTGAGAGTGATGTACCTGATGATTGAGAAGTATAAAATTTGTGATTTAAAAACGTCTTAATTCTTTAGTATGTTGCTATTTATACGTAGTCTAACCTAAATACTTCGGGTTATGGCAAAAATGAGTACCTGTGATAGGCGCAGTTTTTACCTTGCCCTCAATCGCCAAAATGTCAAGACAACCGAGGGTAGGGTGGGCAGTTTTGCATCAAAAGGAATAGTAAAAGAAATGTCTTACACAGTTTGGCATTCAAGTAAAAATAATAAATAAATATTTACTTGCTTACCTTTGAATTCCATATGCAATAAATCATTTCTATCTACAATGAAATTTAAAATATATTTAACTTGGTTAAACCATTGAGGTGGGTTAAACTAAAAAAATGTGTGGCATATGTGGTTTGAGAGTTGAAATTCTTTTACAAGTGGGGACTCAAATTTTAAAAGCGACAGAGTGACAGTGTTATGGAATTTGGCACTATTTTTTCTTCATTAATTTAATTTTTTTTTATTCCATAACATGAAAAAATTACATTATTTTCAATGATAAGACTACTTTTTCTCCTTTTCGTACCAAAATGGATTATTATATTCCAATTTGCAACTTTTTACTTCCTTTAATTTACCAAGTTCCATGACTTCTATTACACATTCCATACTTTAAGAATTTCTTAACCCAATAGACACAAGAAAAGCCACCACGTATTTGTGATCTTTGTAGAGAAGTATTAAGAGTTTCTTAATGTTGAAACCATTTTCGAAAATTTCTGTCAATAGCAATATTTAGTTAAGCATAGTTGACAAATGTATGCAATGGAAAATATGAGAGGATAGAATGACATGAGCGATCAGTTCATGATAGAGTCTAATGTTAAGAAGGCAAGTAGGTAGTTCCCAGCGTTATCTATTGGTACAGAGGCTTTTTGGACCATATATAGTTCTTGCACCCGATTTTACTTTTTCGACCTAATTTTATTCCTTATTTTGTGGGTTGAAACACAGACGAGTGTTGAAACTGATGAAAACTTTTACGAGATGTAGATGAAGTAGCTTATCCCCTTAATTTTCAAGATTTGAACTGAACCGTTGAGAATAATAAGGAACCATAACCGTGAAGTACATTGTATGGAGCTTTCAGTAAAAAGGAGTTGGCGCGTAATTTCTGTTTGTTCCGTAGGTTTTGTGGTCGATTTGAATACCTTTTAAGATGGTAAGTTTCTTCGGAAAATATTCATATAATCAGTAAATTCTTTTGGATTTTAGTTCACAGAATACTTATTTTTTATCTAATGAAATATATTTCTTGTTTTTACAGGCTGGTGGAAAAGCTGGTAAGGATTCCGGAAAGTCGAAGGCGAAAGCAGTATCCAGGTCAGCGAGAGCTGGTTTACAGGTAATGTATAAGTTTGTATTATAATATTAGAAAGGTATTAGTATTGTGTATGTAAAAAGGTTGTATTATAATATTAGAAAAATATGTCGGTTCTGTTCATTAAATCACTTACTTCAAAACGACGCATTCAAAATAAATGTGAAATATTTTGGAATAAAAGTGCAATAATAGGAAAGGGAAAAATTATTAGAGTTCATATTTTACAATTCAGAAATGTCATTTTTGGTTGTTTTCGGTGTAATCTTGCACTAAAATACTAGTCTAAAATGGTTTTAAAAAATTTGTGGTACGATATTTTATATTTTTTTTTCAAAAATTAATAAATTTCCTCATAAAAGTTTAACAATATTTCAAAGTAATCTCATATTTTAACTTTTTTAAATTAAACATTTTTGCAAGGCAATTAAATTCAGCAAATATGCAGTTTTATCATTAGATTAATGCAAACTTGATGTTTGAGACATTTTGGTGCTATAGTTGATCATTTTAATATTAAGTTGTTTGTACTCTTGGTTACTGATCACATGGACCTGGGTTTGAGCACTATGTAAGACATGGGTGCTTATTTTTGTTTTCTGCTAAGGTTTCACCTTCCCCACAGATCTCTGGCATATTAGACTGATGGACTCCTGTCAGACTTCTGTGTCAAGCAGTTGCTTGACGGGGTAATTTTGTTATAACACAAAACGATTTCATGTTGCTTCTTGGTTATTTTTTAGTACAGCTTGTTGTTGACTTCTTGTTCTGCATACTACCACCATTGATAGTTAGCACTTTGTAGGTCTTCTTTACAAGATGTTGTTGCTCAGTGAAATACAATGTGTGTAACTTATAACAGAAGGTATAATGGACAAAAAATAATAGAATATTGCATAATTTGTTGAGTCAAAATGATGCCAGAGTTGTGTTTTAGATATTTCTTGGAGCTGAAGGAAATGTATGTTTAGGAATTATTGGCTCCAAGTGCAAAGGAGAGGGTTATAGTGGTTAAAACTTGGAATAAATTGTGGCTATCCAGTAGCCAAGTGGTTAGCATGCTTGGCTACTGATTTAAGGGACCTGGGTTCGAGGCCTGGGTAAGGCATGGATGTATGTGTTGTTTTTCTGCTGAGGTCCTGCCATCCTCACAGACCTTCCACTCTGGCATATAAACTGACGTGCTCCTGTCAGACCTCTGTGGCAAGCAGCAGCTTGAGGGGGTATTATTTATGTTTTAGTAGTAATTCTGAGTGACCACAAAGTTCCTTTCCATGCAGTATTTTTTCTCTAATAATGTATTTTATTCTGAAAAAATTAAGCAACACTCATCTCATGTCATAATAAGGGCATAAATTTCAAAAGATTACTGATTTTTTTTTTCTGACTGAAGTACCAATTGCATAGTATATCAGTGCTTATATGCTCTCTGTTTAAAATTATCTTAATGTATTCAGTGGATAAGGAGCAGATGTGACATGGCTACTTCAAAACTCATAGTTGATAGTATGTGATAATCCACTCTAAAGTGTGTTAAATCAAAAAGATTTTCCAATTTTAGTTAACAAATGTTGAAGATCAAAAAATAGCCATCAAGAACTTTTATGATATTCAGCATAAAAAACGATGTCTAAAAGAACATGGGATCAGATCAATGTTTGGAAAAGAAAGAGCAGCATACAGATATGATGTGATTTTACTGCAAAGGAACTTTATGGCCACCTTGTAGATGGCACTGTAAGACAGAAGCTCTGATCCCCTAGAATTGTAATAAAATTATGCACCCTCTTCCTGTAAAATAAAACTGATGTAGTATATTTAGGTAGCATAAAATTATCTTTTTTGCAACACTTTCATTTGTGACAATAAACCAGTCACCTCCTAGTCGTTTCTAGCAGAACCATTTTTTTCCCCTCAATAAATGTCCCTAAATTACTGCATAAAAAAAAGGGTGATAAAAACAAAATGAAAGCTAGAAGTGTAGCACATTACAAACAATATTCAACTAAGTTGGCCTAAAACTTAGTAACCTAAAACTATAATGGCCTAAAACTCGCATTACGAGCTAGTGAAGGTACCCGTAAAGCAAGAATGCATCAAAAAGAATAGAATGATAAACACAAAATTTTGGTTTTGCATATGAAATGCCGGCAAAAATAACCTCATCTAATGCATTTTTTCCCCTAACTGCACATATTGCTAAACAACTAACACTTAATATATAGTACTAACCAATGAATAAGTGTCTTTTCTGCAATAGAAAGAAGCCCCAAAAATATATAATTTCTTCAGACAGAACTATTTTGACTTTAGAATATAGCTAAACAACAAATTTTTTGCTCTGCACATAAAAAAGCTGCCGAGATAAGTAATCTCCTTGAAGGCAACTATATTAGTGCATATCACTAAACAACAGATTTTTATTTTGCAATTGAAAAAAGCTCCCAAAAATAATTTCAATACAAACAACAAATTTTCATTCGAACATAGAAAAAAAACCTCCCCAAATAATCTTATCAGAGGCAACTACTTTAACCAGAGCTTATCCCTAAAGAACAGATTTGGCTTTGCACATGAAAACCGCAAAAATTACTTGCTAAACAGTAAGAGGTAGAGAGAAAAAAAGTTAAAATCAAATAATAAATGCATAAAAGCACTTACCTGTAAATGCCTAAAAATCCAGAATTTCAGAATGTAATAAGAAATCTAGAATTTCAGTTGGTAGAGGTCTGGTACATTGTCTGCATTACTAAAAACATTGGGGCAGGGGTAACTCAGTAGATTACATGCCAGGCTTGTAATCTGCAGTTCCCAGGTTCAAGTCCCCCCTGGACTAGTGTTTAGATTTATTTCCCCAAACTCCCCACCATGCCCATGGTCAGTAGGACACATTGATGGGCTTGGAAAGGTCACTGTCTGTCAGATGGGACATTAAACCATGGCCCATGTGTGGGAGAACCATTCTTTGTGCACATTAAAGAACTCGTTGGATGGCCTCGACGGGAGGCTACCATCTGTCTCCCAACAGCTCTTCCATTGGGTCCCCTCCTCCAACCTTTCTGAGCCCTCAAGAGTCCTTGTGACCTGGCCATTTAGTCCATGTGTAAAAAAAAAGTGCTGCTCAGAGGTAAAAGTACTAGTTGAATAAATTCTTCAACATCATCAAAATTAGAGCTGATACTGCACATAAATATTGTGAACTGAGCAGTATCTTTTGCATCTGCACTTTCATCAATTGCGAGTAAAAAGTACTGGATCTTCTGCAGTGGTCACGTAACACTTTTTATCAATTGTATTCTTTCTCATTTGTGCAGTCAAGTCACTGTATTTCTGGTTGCACAATTCAAGTTTGCCAAAATGACAGTTTAATGAAATCAACAAATATTCAAGTCATACCCAGTTTTTTTAAAACCTAAAAAATATCAAAATGCAGGATCCAGATGCCATTACAAATCTCAGTAGCAAACGACCTGTTTAGCATTCAATTCTGCAAAAACCTTCAACCATTGTATTATGCGTTACATTCTTATGTTACATTTCTTCACAAGGCATCATGTTGTACATGTGAACTGCAGGTTAACCTCATTTGTATTTATGCTGCTTCAAAGTTGACTGGCTCCTGTCAGACCTTTGTGGCAAGCAACTGCTTAAGGGGTAAATTATTTTCTATTTGTAAAACTTTTTCACCCATGGCCAGTGCCTCATTTTCTCCCCATGAAGCAACCCTGCATATGCAAAGAAAAACTACTTTTGTTTACAATATGTGTGTCTAAAAATTCCAGTAAATGTAATACTCTCAGCTTTGTGACCCCTTCCTGGTTGCTTGCAGCCCCTCAGTGTTGTAACTCATGGTTTCTACTATAAAGAAAAATTAAATGTACAGATTAAAAAAAACTATTTTATTTACACTTCATTTTTCTATATGTATTAGGTCCTCAACTAATACAGTTCTATCAACACAATTTTGGTTTAACACTTTTTATAGTAAAGATTTTTGACTAATAATACAGGTCATCTGATTTAACAAGTCGTTAAATCAGTTGTTTAATTAATGTATTTACCATATAAGAAGATGCATCCGATGCTTTCTTTGTTTCACTTATCCTCTTTCTGTTCATAATTTCAGCACTTTCAAAAAGATTTCTCATGTTTAACAATACAAATTAGTGTGTTTAAACAACTATAATACGTAATATATTTGTAAGCAATAAAGAACATTTAAATTTTTCCTGAATGATGACAATATACACACATGCATATTCACTGATTGGTTAAAGATTGTCACATGCAGGAATAGAAAAGTTTTGTAAGCAACTAGTTATCTAAATCCTGACAATAAATTTTGCAATAATCAATTTTTCATTTTCAGTCTTCATTGTTTGACAGTCATCTGTACTTACCTGTATTGAAACTGCATTTAGCTGTTTTTGTATGAAATAGACATAAAAACAAAAATGACCAAAGTATAGTTGTAATAAAACCCTTCATCTCTAACTATTTTGGGCAAAAAAATGTTGGTGTAATATGGGCCATTTATAGTCATTTATTTTCAGGTAAGGTGTCCATGACTACCACTCCTTGGAAATTGAAAAGAAAATTCAGAACATCTTCCTTGAGTGAAGGTCTTGTCAGGGGATTTGGGATGCAGTTCATCTTTCACAACTCACACATAGTTGTCGATCTTTCTGGGAGTTCTATAGTAATAAAACCACATCTCATCACCTGTAACAGTGTCTGTTAACCATTTGGGGCCACCAGGTTCAACGATTGCGAGCATCTCCTTGACCGAGTCAACTCTAGTCCTTTTTTTTGCTGTTCTGTCAGATTGTGGCACAGATCGTAAGAAGTTTTAAATGTTGATCAATAATTGTTTCTACACTGATATCAACACTTATTACCTGAACAGTGATGGTTCTCTCATTCACAGCCTCCTTCAGTGTTCCTGCACAAGGAAGGTATTTGAAACTCTGTCATCCTTCACTGAATTCGTGCATCCATCCTGTATATGAACAGCACAATTCCCATATACTTCTGATAAATTGGCATGAATTTTTTTCTGCATTGTCCCCCAAGCTGCATCCTTGTGAAAATATAAAATCTTTTCTCCTCTTTAGTAAGTTCCATAGCAACAGTGCACAGATTTCACAGACTAAACTTTTTGTACTGCCAGCAAAGAGAAAAACAATGATACAGCCTTTGTTTTTTGATATGTAATGGCAAGTTTAGACAAGCTTTCAAACAAGTTGTAGCTCATTAACTTTGGAGGAATGAGTGCAAATCTACAAACATGTCGAGAACTTTTTGAATGCCTTCCATGCAAAGTAATGCATTAATTTTTACTGCTGAACTGACATTTGAGATAAATATGTATAAATAAGACTTTCAATGTACTTTTTAATCATAGGAAAGATTTTTTCAGAACATATCTCCCTTTTTTCCATAAGTTGTTGATTTTGATTTGCATGGTTTCAATTTACACTGATTTCCCTTAACCTATCCACCTAACTAGTGTAACTAGAAGGATGGGTATATTTTATGATAGATTCTTGATAGCAGCTTCCTTAGACAATATTCCTCGTGGCCAACTAATACTTAAACTAAATAGGCCTACAAAAATGTGATTTGCTTCATAACCAACTTATTAAAAGAAACAAAAATAAACATCAAGCTGCAGGACGTTATATCTCAAGATTTCACTGTTAATAAAAGAATTCCTTAGGGGTTTATTCTTTCCCCCCCCCCCCCCAGTTATTTAATATTTACCTGTCAGACTTGCCTAAATTAATACCTAAAAATGTACATATCATATTTACTGATGATCTGGCCATTTGGCATAAAAAATAAATAAATACCCCCTCAAGCGGCTGCTTGCCACAGAGGTCTGACAGGAGCCCGTCAGTTTATATGCCACAGTAGGAGATCTGAGAGGATGCCAGGACCTCAGCAGAAAAACGACACACACATCCATGCCTTATCCGGGGCTCGAACCCAGGTCCCTTAAATCAGTAGCCAAGCATTCTAACCACTCGGCCACGGGACACTGGGAAAGAATTCTATACAGCTGAAGGAAAACTAGCTTACAATGGACATCATTGATAAATATTGCCATACACAAGGCCTATCACTCTCAGCAGCAAAAACAGTAGCAATCCCATTCTCTAAAAAACAGCAATCTCACATCAAACTAAAAAATAAAAAGTACTGAAATATCAATAAAAGATGCACACAAATTCTTAGGGCCTATCTGGAATGAAAAAAAGGGCTGCAAGAAACAGATTCAACATATCACCAACTATGGAAATAAAACACCAAACCTTCTAAGAAGCATTAGACGTAGACAACGAGGGCCCATCTTATAGACCAGTGGTTCTCAACCTTTTATGCTTCACGTACTCCCTGGAAATGTGTATGAGGTGGTTATAATTCAGTAAACACTGAGTGTATTTAGGTGTCATAATGCATCCAATAATCTTCTGAATGTATGCACCTTAAAATTGCATATTTGAATGCCCTATGATGCTCTGGGTGTGTTTAATATTGATTCATGTTTAAATTCTTTCGCAATTGGCGTACCCCTTGAATTGATAGATAAAACTAGTTATGCATAACAATGGGAATAAAATAAAACATATACCATATTTCTTCGATTCTAAGACGCACTCCCCCCTCCCACACACACATAAATGTCTAAAAACGGGATGTGTCAAAAAATCGGTTTCTTTCCCCCCCCCCCCACATAAATGTCTAAAAACGGGATGTGTCAAAAAATCGGTTTCTTCCCCCCCCCCCCATGAATTTTTTCCATGCTTTGCACACGTCACCACAGTTTTGTTTTTACGCGGAAATCCCACCTCCAAGTTTGACCGTTATTGCATTCTCCAATTCCATTGGAGAATAAAGTGGCATGGGTATTTTCCCGCACTTTCCAAGTGTGAAGCCACCGTTATATCATTATAGTGGAGCTCACTCAGCCACAACTAGGAAGTTGGAACCTGGCTGTTGACTGACAGCCTTCCCCTGACACGTTCCAGAAAAATTAAGAAAGCACGAGCATCAAAATTGGCGGAATGGGTATCAACAGCTTGGAAGCTAATCCCAGAAAGAATAGTGCAGCACTCAGTTAAAAAATTTTGCTTCACCAACACTCTCTATGTCTCTGAAGACTATATATTATGGGATAATGATGATAAAGATGGCTCAGAAGAATCAGATTCTAAATCTGAAGTAGACTCTGATATTGATTCAGTTGCAGGTATGTTGGCTCGGAAGAGTCAGACTCATATTGATTCAGAAGGAAGTGATGAATAACATACCTACTGATAAATAGGTATTGTTTTATTGTTGTTTAGTAAATTGAATTCCATTATAATAAAAATATTTGTTAGATATATTTTAGAGTTCAATTTTTTTCCTCCTTAGAATCAAAGCTTTTTTTCTATTGGTGATATTGAAATTAAGGTGCGTCTTACAATCGAAGAAATATGGTATATATATATATAACATATATCTAGCGACTTTTGAGCTCTCACAGTGTACCCCAAAAAATTTTACCGCATACCCCATGTTGAGAACTTCTATTATAGACAAATGCTAACTGTATTCCATGCCTGCCCTGCCCACAGTCAGTAGTACACCGAAGAGCTTGGAAAGATCACTATCTGTCGAAATGGACGTTAAGCCAAGGTCCCGTGTCTGGGAGAGCT
Source organism: Ryuthela nishihirai (assembly GCA_038380435.1). Classification (NCBI taxonomy): domain Eukaryota; kingdom Metazoa; phylum Arthropoda; class Arachnida; order Araneae; family Heptathelidae; genus Ryuthela; species Ryuthela nishihirai. The sequence continues at coordinate 31,896,724 of JAWZYU010000013.1, forward strand.
ATTCTGTGCATGTTAAAGAATACACTGGATGACCTTGACAGGAGACTATCAACAGTCTCCCAATAGCTGTTCCTCTCAGTGGTCCTCTCCCTAAGCCTTCTCTATGCCTTCGTGGTCCTTGTGACCTGGCCATTTAGCCCATTGTGTGCAAAAAAAAGTGCTGCTCAGAGATAAAACAACCCTTCAAGAGGCCAGAACTCAACTACTCGGCCCATCACCTTGGATACAGTGACAAAAACTCAAATTGAAACCCTGCAAAACAAAGCTCTCGGAACCTAGCATGAGGCAACTACCCAGCACACCTATAAATATCCCTATGGGCTGAAGCAAACATGCCCCCTCCCCCTTTACTGCACTAAGACAGTAAATAATTTTATAAGAACAGCCACCAAGCACCAGCAGATACCACTACACAAAGAAAACAGGATAATACCATAAAAAATAGTCCTACTTTTGAAGATATCCTGCCTGCTGTGACAGTAAAAAAAATTTCCCTGAACCTCAACCTACCTGGACTTGGCATACACACAGAACCTGGGAGAAAGATCACTTAATCATCAGCAAAAAACAGCTGGGAAACCATACCAGCAAATGTATTGTAGAGTAAAAAATAAAAATATAACTGAAAACCATATAATTTACACAGATGGATCACTGTGTAACAACCCAAAATCATGTACTGTAGGCATATTTATACCACATACAAATACCAAAATAGAACTAAACTTTCCTAGCCAAATAAACATTGTGGAAGCAGAAATGGCAACATACTGCATGCTTAAACACATTAAGTAAACAAGAATACAATACACATTAAACGCATTAAGCAAATGCCTGAGCTGGAGAAAAGCAATTTAACCATATTTACAGATAGCCTATGTGCCATACAAAATGTGGGGGGAAAATTTACCTCAAGTAAGCAACAAGGCCTTAAACTTAGACGTCAAGAAATCTACAATATAAAAAAAAAATACCCCTCAAGCAGCTGCTTGCCACAGAAAGGAAAGCAAAATAATAGAAAATATATATACATCAAGTGGATCCCAAGTCATAATCAGATTAAGGGAAATGAAACAGCAGGCAACATAGCTAGAGAATCCCATAATCTCACAAAAGTAACTAAGACACCTTTAGGAAATGAATTCATCAAAACAAAACACAAGAACCTTATCCAGTTGTGTTTCAAGCAGTGTATACTCAACCTAAATCCACAGATGGCAAACCATAGGCTTAACATAACAGAAGAAATAAATGAAAACTACACAATACCAGCTAAACTACTCCAGAAGAAAACGATATATACTGCTAAGAATGAGAACTGGCCACATATCTTCTAATTTATACCTTCACAAAATAAAAAAAAGTTCAAACTGTTCACACTGCCCAGAGCCTGAAACCATATAACATTTACTGATAAACTGCCAAGAAAATTGAAAGCCATAGAAAAATGTTCAAAAATGAACCAAATTGCACAAAAAAAAAATGGAAATAGGAAGACTTATCAAAACTCGTAAACAAGACTTAGCAGGGGGAAAGTTCTTTTTTGATGAGAGAAAATGCAGAAAACAAAACAGAAGTCCAGCAAAGGCCTAATATTTGTTTATGCAATAGGATGATGGGGAAAAAATTAATTCTTCTATAATGGGTGTTAGCAAAACCAGAACATGTTCTGGCGGTGTTCATGTTTATCCAAAAATTGACTGTAATTTGTCAATTTTCTATTCTGTGTCTGTCATTAGCTCCATGATAAAAAAGTGTTGCTAAACTTACTATATAGTATTGGAATATAATTTCATGCCTATGTATTACAGTGATGAAGCTGTAGTACACAAATAAAATTCATGAATAGAAAATTATGAAAAAAATGTTACAATAAGGCTAAAATTAATTTTTTTCCCTGAAATTCTTGTCCACATTACAGCTCAACATCAGGAAAATTTGTGCCTTTTAGTAGTAAACATAGTATCTGTCTCCCTAAAAATTGGGGCGGGGGTGGCTCAGTCGGTAGCGCGCCAGACTCGTAATCTGTAGTTCCCAGGTTCTAGTCTCAGCTGGGTCAGCGTTGAGATTTATCTCCACAAAATTCCCTGCCCTGCCCACGGTCAGTAGGGGACACCATTGGGCTTGGAAAGGCTGCCGTCTGTCGGATGGGACATTAAGCCGTGGCTCCATGTGCGGGAGAGCCATACCTGTGCACGTTAAAGAACGCGCTGGATGGCCTTGATGGGAGGCTACCATCTGTCTCCCAACAGCTGTTCCAGGGGGTCCATGTCACCTGGCCATTTAGCCCATGGTGTGCAAAAAATTGCCGCTCAGAGGTAAAACAACCCAACCCTAAAAATTAATTACTTAAAGTAAGCATGGTTAAAAATTTAATTCTACACATAATCACTGTAAATTTGAACATATACATGTCCATCTACCTTACATCACATAAGGTGGTCGAGATTATTGATGTAATATATTAGCAATGAAATGCAAAGAAGACCTTAACTAATCAAGTACAATATTCAGTCAATGCATTTAAGCAATTAAGCTTAAATGCATTGACTAAATATTGTAGGAAAAATATTTTTTTACCTGTTCTTGCATAGACCTTTCTGTGATATGTTGAGATGGCTGGCTAAAAATTATTTAAAAGCATTAAAAAAGTACAAAACTTTTATAAATGAAAGATGAATAACTATAGAAAGAAATTGTGATATATTTTAGTTAAAAACGTTTTTATGCCTTTGCAACAAATATCTCTTGCTGAATTAAAAAAATAACTTTTATACATTTCCACATGATGCAAAAAAAATTGATTACCTATTGCAGTGAATAAGATTGAGTGAAAATATTCCATTGATTTTTAAAAATAATATTTTTATAAAGCTATTTCTAGTAGTTAACAAGAATACAATACACATTAAAAAAATATTAACAAAATATCCCCTCCAGTACATAATAAAAAATCTTGTTGAGTAAGTAATGTCTTATCTTCCTTTGAAGTAAATGTTTTCAGTGACTGATTGCACCATTTGTATGTTTTGGTTTTATTTTCTACTTTTTAGAGCACATATTGGAAGATGGATATTTTTTAATTTTTTATTAAATCACCTTTATGTCATGTTTCAAAGGCCTTCTCTCCATCTTCCCACTCACTTGACTGCGTAGCTCCTACATTGTAAGTAACACATCTGATACGTTTTAGTTTAATGTGTAGGTTGGAGAAGGCAAGTTTTTCTTAGTTCGATTGTGTTTCTCTCTCGCATTCGGATGATTTTGATTGCCATCAAATAACCATTTTCCCCACTGCTACATGTCTTCGATAATTTCCTTTAAAAAATATTTAGTAGTGTCACCGGGGTACGATAAATGAAGCTTAAACAGAGGGAACTTTGTTACGACTACCGAGAAGTATTACTTCTTTCAAAGTCAGACAACAGTTAAATCACCAACCTTATTGTCAGATATCACTAACAGATTATTGTGATTGATGGACTCTCTGACCCCTGGGAGTAAAAACAGCCAAAACTCACTTGTTTTCATTTAAAAAATGATATTTATTCAGCATAACATTTCTGACACTTTTTGCAATTTTAAACTTAGCACAGAAAAAGTTAATGAAACTTTTTCAAGATTTCTAAGAATGTGTGCCGTTTTGGATACACCGAAGAACAAAAACATTTTAACCCCCTGCCTAATATGATGTTGGTTCTCCACGTGCCACCAAAACAGCTCTTATCCAGCAAGGCATGGCTACTACAAGATTTCTAAAAGTGTCTTGTGGTATCTAGTACCAACATGTTACCAACAGATCCTTTGACTCTTGTAAGTTATGTGGTTGAGCCACCACAGATTGAATATTCTGTTCCAGCACAAACCACAAATGCTGGATTAGATGTTCCACAAACCATTCTCGAAAAATCTGGGCAGTGTGGCATGGCACATTATCCTGCTGAAGGCACTACTAGAGGGATATACCATTGCCATGAAAGGATGTACCTGGTCTGCAATGATGTTTAGGTAGTGGTAGACTTCATAGTTTCCTGCACATGAATGACAACCCAGGGTTTCCCAGCAGAACATTGTCCAAAACATTACACTTCCTCCACCGGCTTGTTTTTGTCCCATGGTGCATCCTGGTGCCAACATTTCCCCATGTAAGTGGTGCATACATACCCGGCCATCCACATGTAGCAACAGGAAGCGAGATTCATCAGACCAGGCAACCTTTTTACAATCATTCCAAGTCTGGTTTTGATGCTCGTGTGCCCATTGTAGGTATTTTCGATGGTCAACCGAGGTTAGCATGGGCACTCAGAGTAGTCTGCGGCTATGCAGCCCCATTTTCAACAGGGTTCGATGTTGCGACACATTACTCCCGTCACCAACATTCAAATTACGGGTGAGTTGCACCACAGTGTTCCTTCTGTTGGTCGTATCATATGGGATAGCCTTCGCTCACCTCTAACATCAATGAGCCATGGTTGCCCGCAACATGCTGGTGGTTTATGGTTTTTCTCTCCTCAGATTAGTTTTTGCAAGTACTACCATGGATGACCATGAGCACCCCCACAAGCCTTTCCATCTCAGAATGCTCTGACTCAGTCGTCTGGCCATTACAATTTGGCTTTTGTCAAACTCACTTAAGTCCACTACCTTTCCCATCTGAAGAACAAGAATAACACTGATTAACAGAGCTCAGTATCAGGTGTTATTTATACCATTTCATGACCTTCACACTCGTCGTTGTTTATTTGCAGTTGATTCAATTTGCATAAAGACACGTCATAATGTTGTGGCTCTTCGGTGTATATGGGTATTACTGAGCAAATTCATACTTTTATCGTTTCCATATACAATTATTTGAGGGATACTTGTGTGATGATTATTACTTGTGTGATAATTTTGTTGTTTCACATTTAGGTAGCAATTTTTTTTACCTTTTCAGTTCCCTGTCGGGAGAATTCATCGGCATTTGAAGCATAGAACAACTAGTCACGGACGGGTTGGTGCAACAGCAGCTGTATATAGTGCAGCTATTCTTGAATATCTAACAGCAGAGGTAATTTATAAGCAGCAAAATAACTATAGTTTTATTTAAGCAATTTCATGTTTGTATATGAAAGTGCAGAATGTAACTGCAGCATAAGGTAGGGATAGAAAATTTTACTAATTCCTTGGAGCCCATGAAATATTTTGGAGTCGAATATGATTTTTTAGTAATCAACACAGATTTTTCTTCCCATGCCATACTTAAGTTTTTTCTTGTCCTTGCAGGTGTGAGTCTTTATTAGACCTTTTGTTTTCTGATAATTTGATCCTTTAATTTAAAAATGCATAAAAAAATTGCTTTCTGAAAATTTTGTAGTTTTTCCCTTTATTGTTTTTTTACCATAGAGCCTTCTTGCAAAGAAAAAGATAATGTAAATTTCAAAAAACATGGCACAATGATAATTCCATTGAAATGTACTCTTATTTGCAAAAAATCCATTAAACATTGTAAAGTTTAATTACTATTTTTAATAGTATTCAATTTATTTGTTGTTTTTTACATTGCTGCATGTCACAGGATTTGAGTTACTTCTGTGTTCTGTTCTGCCTCTATTTCCTGTAAAGTGATGTCTAACAATTAACTCTGAGAATGTCAGTTGGAATTTTTTTATTTTAGCTCTTTTTTATTACATGTTTCTGCATTGTTTCACTTTGGCAATATTTTTTCCTGTTGTCTCACAGCACTGCCAAGTATACTCATTTAATTGTTAAGTGGTTGTTTAAAATGAAAATGTAATTTGCATAATAGTTGAAGGCCTTTTGAAAAGCTGAAAAGATTTTAGATGTGTTCATAAAACATATAAAATTGATAAATATTTTTGTGGAAAATATGAGTTTGCCAATTCACAGGAATCGAACCCACATCTCCAAGTTTCTGCCAGCATATTCTAACCACTAAATTAAAATTGGCTTGTCATCCTGCACATGTCTGTGATCAGGTGCGGCAACTTCATTTTCCAATATTGCTCTAAGATGTAAATACCGAAGTAACTTCACATTTAAGGCGTTATTAATGAAATAACCAATAAGTAAGTACACAGAGTTTACTGTTGACACATAGGTCAATAAATCAGTAAAATTCTGCAAAAATTATATAATGACTTTTGTGTCAACAGTATGCTATGTATTAACTATTGATTGATATATAAAATTGTTTTTTAGCATTTTACCCCAATTTCTCCAGATGAGGAGTCAAATTTACTTAAACACTTTTAGTTCATGAGCAATATCTTATTTTCTATAATCATGCAAAAATTTCTTAACTTGAAATATTTATGTCTGTTTTTCAGCAGCAAACCTCAGACCACCACTGAACATTGCTTATATTCATGTTGTGGTTTATGTAGGGATGGGGTATCATATGGGCTTTCAATCAAGGCTGTTCATCGTTCTTATATACATTGACTTAACACACAAAGCTATGGATTAAAACTCCATCTGACAGCATCCTTTCCAAGCTCATTGATCATTGAGAGCAGGCAATAAATATTGCATATTTTTTTTAAAAGCTTACTAGTTCCAAATAATTATTTGATATAGTAGGGTCTCACTGATCACAGATTTGATTATTTGTGGAAAAATGTTTTAAGAATTCCTCCAGTCAGTCCATGAGCTCAATCAGTTATGGTTTGCCTTATGATTGACAGCAAGGCTGGTAATAATTTGCCTTTTGCATTCAGAAATAGTATCTACACTGTGCATATGAGAAAATCTGCAATAGTTTCTAATCTCGTTGTAAAAATAAGAACCATAGTTGGATGACTAGGTGTTTGTGATTATGTGATATATGATCACAACATGTTCAGTAAAGCTACAATAACATTCATGAAAACTGCATATCATGGCACATGCAAGAGAAGGAACTTTGTGACTTGTATTGAGAAAAAAATATGTCAATTTCTATTCAACAAATTCTGAAACCACGTGTTAACAGTAGCAATTGTAAATAAGTAGATATTTGAGTGAAGAAGTATGTATATTGAACAATATTACATAGTTTGTTCTTTTACTGTTGTTTAGCAGAAAGTTTTTTTTTAGATGGAAGCCCCGAATATTTCTTGTATTTGACAAAATGTCTACGAAGATTTTGCGTTTTATAGGTGGAGGAATCGTGAAATTTTTGTGTGTCCTTGACTAACGTTTAGTTAGGTTTTGATATAAAAAGAAAAAACCCTCAAGCAACTGCTTGCCACAGAGATCTGATAGGAGCCTGTCAGTTTATACACTATAATAGAGGGTCTGTGAGGAAGGCGAGACCCCAGCAGAAAAACAGCCTTCCCAGGGTTCGAACCCAAGTTCTTTTGGTCATTAATTTATCCTGTTGATTGACTGCAACTAAACAAAATCAGTGCAGGTATCTGGTGCAGATATAAGACTGCCTTCCTGCATGAAGTAGTGTCATAATCCAGCAATAAATTTTCTGGCATCTTGATTAGTCATTTGCCCAAGCTCAGGTGTGTCATTCTCATCACTCTCCTGGTCCAATTTCTTTTGGTGTTTTGCTGAAAAGTATGTCAATAATAGTCTGCAGTTACACTGAAGACTAATGTTGATACAAAGAAACTCTTCCTAGTTTCTGATGTCTTGCACTTCCAAAATGATGTCATTTTCACTATTGACCATATCTGGCATCTCCAAGCCTGAATGATTAAAACCACAGTGAGCAAAGCAGTTCTGAATGGTCCTGCTGCTTATTTCTCGCCAACTATCACTGACTGTCCTGATTAAACAGCATGGTGTCCCAAATAAAGCAAAACAAATTCTGGTTATTTTCTCAATTTTATTTTGTTTTTTAAGATTTATCTGAAATAAATCGCTGCCCCAATTAACTGGAATCTACTATATATGTAAAAATAGACATTTCAGAGCTCCTAAAAATGCTATTTTTTTCAATTTATTCCTCATTTTGATATTTCAGAAAATAAAAAGCCCTTTCTCTTGTTCTAACTGCTGTTAGCACAGCCTAATTACTGCAAAACTGTAGCTGCTGTTTTATATTTAAAAAAGTCCCCTCTAACTGGCTGAGAGATCCAGCAAGTTAATTGATTTGTTTACTAAAGATATGAATGACCGTATGTGTTACGAATAAAATGAAGTCAGATGTCAAGGGAACATTTTTTTATTGGTTTTCAGTGGTTTTGCGATAATTCATCCATATGGGTTTCGCATCATTTTGCAATTAAAACTTTTTTTGTGTTTCGAATTTTTTTTTATCTGACAAAGAGAAAAAAAAAATCTGTTTCTGATCATGTGATCGACAACGTCGTAAAAGTGTGATCAATTGGCAAATGTGTAATTTCGATTTAACTTAGTGTGCATTGTTAGGCTCTATGAATTAGATATTTCAGAAAGTACAGAAGTGTTTTTGCATTTTCTTTTGCTGATGAATTTTAAAGGATAAAACGATGGACAAATACTTTATCACATATGATATTAATCATAGTGTATATTATTTTTAACAAGAATTATTTCAGTTACTTCTAGAATTTATATTGCCTCTCAAATATATACTGCAATTAGAAAGAATTGCAGCTTGACCAAAAATTAAATCATTAGGTATATGTGACTTAAAATTGTATATACTTTAGGATATATCTGATTAGTAGGACATTATAACAAATCGTTTAATTTTTTAATGATAGGACTTTTTTAGTACTGTTTAAAATTAAATTGAAGTAATTTCATAACTAGCATTCGGAATTTGTAATTTCAAAGTCATTTTTGTAAAGTTAAACTGTTCTATAGTACTCAGTATATGATGCAAATTGATCTGGAAGGGTTCAGTCTCAAATTTCAGAGGTTAAATTGAACTATATATACTTTTATATATATAAATAAAATAAATATTGCCTCATGCAGCTGCTTGTCAGTTTATATGGCATAGTAGAAGATCTGTGAGTAAGGCAAAGACAACACAAACATCTGTGCCTTATCCAGGGCCTTTTTTTGCTCACCTGTCTTCCCCCCCCCCCCCCCTAACCTTTGTCATTTTCTTAACCACAACTAAATGCTCTTTCTTTTGGTATTAACATGACCTATTTCTGTTTGACTTATTTTTTTTAACTCTAAAGTTGACTTGTTTATTTGACTTTTCACAGCTGGTGAAAAGTCTGGACATTTCTCAAAGTGTATTACCATGGAAGAAAAAAATTCGAAAAAGAGAGGGATTTCCTTCATTTAAGAAAACTTTACTTTCCTTTTATACATAAACAAGTAGCCTTTCTATTAATATGCATTGTAATCATTTTATCTCTTTTTTTTTTTATATATATAAATTTTTATTTGCATTGCTGTCAAGTTCGCATCTCCTTACCCCCATTTACTCATATATATGGGTATTTTTATAATTCAATAGTGTGAACACAAAGTAAGTGTAAGGGACCTCCCCAAAATTCCTTGACTAGATATGCAGGCGCCGATCTTCGAGATGCAGATAATTGACTTCCTATCATCTGCAAGAATAATGACTACTAAATGTCAAGGTGAGAAAGGGTCAGCATGATGAGTGGGGCTGTCTGTGGCAGTTGGAGAGGATTAAACAGTATGCTGTTGAAATGTTAAGCTAATGGGTTTGAGTTCAAAGGGGCTTGTGAGCAGTGGGAGTTCGAGAAGAAAGGAGATATGGATACGAGTTGCTTTTCTTTGCTTCATGGAAATGCTGTCGATAAACTGCCAGCATTCTGTTTGACTTTCTGATAACTTTTCAGCTCTTCAGTAGACAATGCCACTATTGCATTATCAGCAAATTTTCCTAACAGGGAAATTATAATTGGGGCACAATTGCTGTCTGGGATGTTTTCCAGATCAAAGATTTTCTCAGCTCTCTGAAAATACTGTAGAATTTCTTCAATATATTATAAAGGGGATTCAGCATATCATTTCACATAATGGTCGAAAAAACTGCCTGTGCTTTCTTACTATTCTCAGCACTGCTAGCTCTTAGCATATTGTCTGCAGCAATCCTTGCCAATGCAATATCTCTTTCTGTTCCATTTTAAATCTCTCATTATCCATTTTTCTTAATTTTAGCTCTTGCTGATTTTACATCTCTATCTCTATCATTTTAAAGTGAAAACTCACATCTTGCACTGATGTCTGATCCTGCTAAAATCTCCCTGTCAGCAACTGTCATCCATGCTATTATCCGTAATTATTGTATTGCCACTAACCTTGAATTTAAATCCTCTTCCACCCCTAAATTATTATTATTATTATCAAAGCTCTTAAGACATAATATTTACTTTAGATCGTGAATGTGTTTCCGTGTAATTTAAACTGACTTAGCATTTTAAATTTTCCTAAAAGACTACTGGCAACACAAAATTTAAAAACCAAAATTACATTATCATCCAGTACCGGAAACTGACCAGAAATATACATATATATGGTCAGTACCTGTGTGTTGGTCTGCCACTGCTTTTCCAAACCAAACCTCGTACGATGCAGGGATGACTGGACTCATTGCTATAGCTGATGTTAACTCAGGAACACTTTACTGCATGCTGGATGCTCAGCCTTCCACAGGCACAATTCTAGGCGCACAGTTCAGAAACAGTTTGCTGCACATGGAAAGTTCGCACAGTATCTTCTGACAAAAAGTTCAGGTATAGTTTTCTTCAGTAGGCACAATTTATCAATTTATTTCGGATATGTATCTGTGGAAATCGATTCTTGTCAGACTGTGCCAGTTGTAATGCTTATAATGGGGACAGGCAGTTGAATCCTGTCCTGTCGAGCTATACCAGTTATAATGTTCTTTATGGCTGGATGGTTGTACGATCTTGTGGCTATCAGTAATCGAGCAGAATGGAATAAAACTTGATAATTTATTGAACATCAACAATACAGTATGAATTCCTGGCTATCTGGGCAACTATTTACTTATATTCTACTAGCCATGGAGGACGCATAAACCATACAATTATGCATGGATCTCCCCCTTTAGTTTCCAAGGGATAAATCCAGAAGAATCCCTCAATATCCAGACTCAAAAAACCTTGTCACCGCACTTGAAAACCAACGACTTCACTCACGACCTTTCTTCTCTTCCTTTGCAGCCGCTCGCAAGTCCCCCTGGACTCAAACCCATTAGCTTAACGTTTCAACAGCCTACAGTTTAATCCTCTCTGATTGCCACAGACAGCCCCACACATCATACTGACCTTCCCTCACTTTGACATTTAGTGGTATTGATCCTTGCAGATGATAGGAAGGAAATGTGATAGGAAGGAAATATTGATTATCTGCGTCTCGAAGATTGATGCTTGTGTGTCTAGTCAAGGAATTGCAGGGAGGTACCCCTTACACTTGCTTTGTGTTAATACATATTGAATTATAAAATACCTATATACACGAGTAAAATGGGATAAGGAGATGCTGAACTTGACTGACAGCAATGCAAATAAAAATGTACAGGTAAGTCTGTGTATCATTGATTGATGTAACAAACTTTTATTAATATGTAGTTCAATCTTGTTTTTAGTGATATTTTATGCTCTAAGCAATTTATTTGCATTTATAGATTTAATGAGCATAAAATTTCTCATTTCAGTTGTTTTTATCATGATTCATGCAGCTTAAAATGGAACCTAATTTGTGCTATAAATTATTTTGATTAAATATAATTGAATATTAATTTGCATAATTTCTGCTCTTTGAAGTCAAAATGCCACTTTTTTTTCATTTCAGGCCTTTTTTTTTTCTTCTCTCTGCCAATTTTTAGTATGCACAACCCTTTAAAGTCCTAAAGACACTAATAGTTCTCAGAGAACTTTGCTGCAAGTTTTTTTTTTTTTTTTTTTTCAAAAAGAAATCTTTTTTAAATTGCACATCAAAATTAATAAATTACATTGCATGCAATAATAACATGATCAAGTTCTGTCAGTTATTTACTCAGAGTAAAATTCTACAGTTCTTTAAATTTTCATATTGAACAGAAATGATAATTAATCTGTCACTTTAAGGGTTAATGTCTGAATTATTGGTAACAAAACATATTTCATAGTTGTAAAATAAACTGTTATTTCTAAATTAACAGGTGCTTGAATTAGCTGGAAATGCTAGCAAAGATTTAAAAGTGAAAAGAATCACTCCTCGTCATCTACAACTTGCCATCCGTGGAGATGAAGAATTAGATTCTCTTATCAAAGCAACTATTGCTGGTGGTGGTAAGTACACAAAGCTACTTGCATTTACATACATCATACATAATCCTCAAGCAGACATAGACTACATAGATTACACCAGACTATGTAATTTAGTTCTGCAAATCTATATGTTCTAAACAACAGCTACTTCATATGCCACTGTAGACTAATTCTAATAAGCAGGGGTGGATAAAATGGGGAAAATGTGTCCATCCAGCAGTTTTTAGAGCCATAGCAAAAGCATATGCCAACATGGGAAGCAGAAGATAAACTTTTTCCTGCTTTTACATTTATTCAGAAGAAAAGCATGAAATGGTGACTCAGTGTGCACTCTCAGAGCCTGTGGCAAATGATCGAGATATTTATTTCGTCAGATTTTGGCATTCTGTAATTCCTGACATACTTCACTGAAAGGTCCGAAATTTCGTAGTCGGGTTCTCCATGCCTGATCCCATGTTTGATTAGAAAATCAAGTCCCTAGCTGCAATGGAACGCCTAAATAATGCTTTTTGAAATGTGGAGAATCTGGCAATGGCATTAGATTTGCAGCAGATTTAAATGCTATTTTAACTCTTTACTTTCACAGTTAGGCATCAATAAATGGCAACAGTAAATTTGACTAGGCAAGTAGGAATAGCATGGTAAAATATTTTTGCTTCTAGCAAGCCCTCCTTTTGGACTTTTTACCTGAAATTTGGCACTGCAATCCGGACCACAACCAGAAATATTCTGTGAAAATTTGGAGTGTGTACGTTGATTTCCCGATGAGTTATGGCTGCCAGATAGACAGACACAGAGACATCTTTTATTATATAGATTATTATATGTAAAGAGATGTCAAAACTTCTGAACAGGTCTTGCTTTTATCCAGGGTAGTTGCAATGGTATCACTGATAGGAACCAAATTATTCTTTCTACATCTGTTTGAAGTTGCAATTTGTCCTGAGTTCAAATTTATGGAATGTCCAATCTAGTAGTGTGGATGCATTGGAAGAAATGGGATAGTAACACTTAACCACACAGTCGTTGGACTGAACTTTTTGGAACACATGTAAGATATGCAAGCTGTTGTAACTCCAGTATCTTCAGCCCATTGGCAGTTGATTTCAGCCCTCCATGAAATATGGATATCTCATTGCACACGTTGAGCTGGACAGAGTCATTGCAATTTGACCAGGAGGAGGTGTTTCATGTTGTGTGGAAAACAACTATTTAGAGACCTTGTACACAGATATGTGGTTTTCAGTGCCCTGTTTTCCCATTCTCAGCCAGCCTTGGTAGTGAATCACCTACTTCTATGACATATCTGATTAACAATTCTGCAGTCCATTCAGATGTAGTACAAGGAAATTTTGCTGTTTGGTGATGAACATTGAAAAAATAATGCATCAATTACACTGGTCAGCAGAAAAACTTTTTTTCCCTTCCAAATTTTGTCTTTTTTTTTTTATGTTTTTGAGGGTGCTGAATCCAAATCTCACAGCTGATTTGTTCTATCACCTACAGTTTTCTAGAGATATGGGTTTTATTTCAAAGAACTCTTTTATTCAGAGAAGATAAATATATTTTACCAAATATTTATTTACACAAAAAATTATTTTGTTTTCTTCTGTCGCTTATATTTTATATCTGGAGCCTCTCACTGCAGGGCCCATCAGTAGTCGCCCAAAATACTCTCATTCCATTTGCCATTATATTGTTTTTCTATTTTGTATATATGTCTTGATTGAATCTTTCTCCATGCTCATCTGAAACTGCTCCCATCAATTGTGGAAAAAAAGATATGGTGTGAATGTAAGAAATTCAGATTTAGCAACATATTACATCCTAATACTCTAATATGCCCTTCCATGCAAATAGTGCCTGATAAAAATTTGGATGCCAGATTTGTAATCATCATCCTCAAGCAGCCATGGACTACTAGGTCCAACCAGACCATGCAATTTAGTTCTTCAAACATATCTGTCCTGAGCCAAATCTTCTGCATCTTGCCACTGCACACCAATTCTAACAAGGTCCTTTTTGACATTGTCTGCCCATCTCCTCTTTCTGAGGCCTTTATGCACACTGATTATAACCCTATTCACCAATCTATAATTATCCATACAGGCAACATGGGCAAACCAACGGAGACTGCGCAATATGCTACTTAAAGGGGGTTGCTGACTCCTTTACCTAACCTCATCATTAGTTACAAAGCTGAACCACCTAATGCCCAAGAAGATACTGCATAAGCATCTAGTTTCCTGTTATCTTGTTGACAAAGTGTCCAAGTTTCACTAACCCTAGAAAACAATACCCCTATTATTAACTAACCCTAGAAAGAACCAAACTATTATACAGTCTAATTTTAGTCTTTAGGTGTATACGCCTATTTCTCCACACTCTCCATAGATTCTTAAAAGTCCCTGCAGCAATCTCTATTCGTCTATTAATCTCATACCGCACATCACCAGTATCTGTTACATAGCTCCCAAGATAATTAAACTGTGACACCTGCTCAAGACTGCAACCATTCAGATTAACTGAATCACAACCTGTCTGACCAATTTTCATCACTTTAGTTTTCTTTTCGTTTATAACCAAAACCTACTCTACTACCAGTTTCATCAACAGCTTGAATGAAAGAGTTCACCTCATCAACATCATTTGTCAAAATAGCTAAATCATCAGCATAATCTAAATCAGAAATTATCGTATCTCCAGTCCATTTAAGGCCAAAATCTTTCCCTTTCAGTGAATTTCACATAACATAATCAATAACCAAACTAAAGAGAAAAGGAGACAAAATGCACTTTGACAAACACCCAATTGCTACAAACCTTAACAACTCTCACACATGACTCAGTGTTATTATAGTGAGCTTTCATTATGTTAATTAACTTGTCTGGTATGCCATACAATCTCACAATCAACCACAAATTATGACGATCAACAGAGTCGAAAGCTTTTTTGAAATCAACAAAGCTAGCAACCAAAGGTTTCTGAAACTCTAAACATTTCTCAAGAATCTGCTTAGGTGAAAATATCTGATCTACACATCCCCTACCACTTTTGAATCCACATTGTTCATCACGCAATTGCCTGTCAACCAGATTCTTAATTCTATTAAGCACAATCATGGAAAGAACTTTACCTGGAACAGAGAGTAGGTTGATAGCCCTCTAGAACTGCAATCACCTTTTTTGAAAATAGGGATAACAATAACTCTGGTAAAATCCTTAGGAACCATGCCTTTATCATAAAAGATATTCAAAATTTCAGTCATCCAAGTGGTAACAGAAACATTTACATACAAACAGATTTCCGTAGTAATTTCATCTAACCCTGGGGATTTATGTAGTTTTTTAGAAATAGGCAAAATAACTTCAGTTTGTGCTGCCAACATTAAAGCCACCAATGCATCTATCATCATTGCAAACAATGGGAGTAAAACTAACCACATTGTTTAGAACATCACTGAAATGCTCACCCCAATTAGCCATGACAGAATCCTCACCTTATATATATATAACCTTACCTTGTTTATCTTTCAATCCCTATATACCTGTCTGTTTTCTACCACAAAAAATATTGACTATCTGGTACAGCTCTCTGCTGTTGTGCTGTCTAACTGCTTCCTCAGCTTTGTCAGCCAAACCATCAAGCCAAAGATTCTTATCAGCAGCTAACTTATCTTTTACACGTTTATTAAGTTCTCTGTAATGCTTTCTATTAGGACTAGTAGGGTATTGATTAAGGATTTTCCTGCAGTTCTTTCTTTCCGAAATAAGCTCAAGTGCCTTATCACTCAAATAATTCTGTCACTTCTGCTCCTTTTTTCCTAAAAGAGTACTGTTAGTGTCCAAAAAAGCATGTTTAAAATGATCCCATTCTTCCTCAACTTCAGTAGTAAGCAAACCATGACTGTCATAATGACTAAGTAACCTATCATGGTAAGCTTTGGCTATAACTGGATCTTTCAGAGCTTCAGTATTAAAAGTAAATTTTTTAACCCTAGCACAACACTTTTTAAGTTTAAGTTGCAACACACTTTTTACAAGGTAATGGTCAGATCCAATTTCAGCTCCCCTATATGCCCTGGTATTCCTAACAGAACTAGCCCATTTGCTGTTAATTAATATGTAATCAATCATATTCTTATGCAGCCCATCAGGTGAAACCCATGTGTACTTATGTATGTTGCGGTGTTTGTAATAAGTGTTATTCTGAATACATTGAGTTTACTTACCTGTAGGAGACGTTGCCCATTGCCATTGCAGCTACCAATACCAAAAGGGCCTATTACTGCTCCCCAAAGGTCAGAGTCAGTACCAACTTTGGCATTGAAGTCACCTAGAACAAGGGAAATATCTCCTTTCTTGACAGAATTCAAAATATCCTGAAGTTGTTCATAAAACCTATCCTCATCGGCATCCTCAGTGGGGGCATAACAGCAGATAACATTCAAGTCTTTAGCGCTTGTCTGAAATTTTGCTGTAAGAAACCTTTCATTAATGCACTCATATCCTAGAAGAGCATCACTAGCGTGTCTGCTGAGAAGCAGACCCACGCCTTGGTGATGCTTATTGTCGTCCCTCCCTGAAAAGAGAAATTTAAGATTATTTTTAAGAATCTGACCTTTATCTGTCCATCTGGTCTCTTGCAAGCCGAGAATATCTAAATTATAACGGTGGAATTCTTGTGTGAGGACATCAAGAGAAAAAGCTCTGTGCAGAGTCCTCATATTCCAACTACCTATGGAGGGAAAATGGTTAGTGGGATGTTTAAAGAAACTATGTTTATTGAGAGAGGGAATGCCGACAACATCAAACAGCCCCCTAATCGCAGGTATGGAGCAAAGACCCGTTTCCTCACCACTAAAGGCTGAAGCCATCTACACTGGAAGACTTCCTCCAATGTAGAATTTGGAGATGCCAGTAGAAGCAAAGAGTTCAGGTGCCTGAAATGACATATGCTCAGGATTATCCACCAGCTGATAAACATATCCTGTGAATCTATTCACTTGTGGCTGTCAACCCACAAACAGAAAACACAAGAGTATCTCTTTTGAAAGGCACTAATGACCTGCACCACAAGAAAAGGCGGGGGTCGGACATTAGGTGCTATGCGTGGCTGGTTCTATGCATCATCACAGGGGATTAATGCATAGCTCTCCTTCCATTGACTACCTAGCTACCATTTACAGACCAGCATCCTTAAATCTATAAAGCACACCCATTTTTTTGAGGGAGGATTTTCATGCACACCAGTGTTATTAGTAATATCAAAATTTTTAATTAAATGTAATATGGCCAAGTGGTTAGCACTCTTGGCTACTGATCTAAAGGACCTGGGTTTGAGCCCTGCGTAAGGCATGGATGTGTGTATCGTTTTTCTGCTGAGGTCCTGCCATCCTCTCAGACCTACTATGGCATATAAACTATAAACTGACAGGCTCCTGTCAGACCTCTGTGTTAAGCAGCTGCTTGAGGGGGTATTTATTCTTTTTTTTTTTATTTTAAAGCTTTTATAATTAAATTTTTTTGTAATATCTCAAAATGTGTGTTTTCAAAATATTTTACAGTTAAATTCCCAATAATAGTAACTGCTGTTTGTGACTTTTTTGTTTTTGTTAAGAGTATTATGATTTAATGTATTTCTTTTCCTTTCAGGTGTTATTCCACATATTCACAAGTCACTTATTGGTAAAAAAGGATCTCAGAAAACAACCTAAATATCTGAACATTTGCTACTTTTATATTTTGCTCATTGTATGTTGATTGTTTGAACATCCTTTCATTTCTTCATTTATAATCATTTGTTATTGTATTTAGATTCTTACATTTGTGAGATGCAGCTGTTTCATGTACATGAGCAAAATCTTTAAAATCAAACATATGAAGCAGTAGTTCTCAAGCATTTCAAGAAAATATTTTTTATAAGAGCACCATTATTCATAACAAAAATTGTTATTTTTGACTTATTAGGAAACTATGCTTGTTTTCCAATATATATAATACTTCATTGTGACTGCCATAAAATATTGACCGAATAATGAGTTATAGATAAATTTTAGGTTAAGTGGCTGAAATATATATATAAATGTAAAGTTAATTTTTGGGATGGAATAAGAAACAAATCAGTTATGCTTGTATGAAGAAATGACAGAAAAACATCAGTATTGTAAATAACTGGTTTTAACAGCCTGGAAGCTATTCACCGCTGTGGTCCGTTCTTTGAAACCTACTGCTTTACATTTTACAGTATTTAAAGCTGTCTCTGAAACAGATTGTTGTCAGTTAGCTGTAGTAATGATTATCATTTCTTTTTTATTTTGTAAAAAACAAGATTTTAATTAAACTTTTGCAGTATACATATTAAAGTGTGTGTGTGTTAATGAAAAAAAGTGCATACCCTTAACACCTGTAGTTAAGCAATTATTAGGAAGGAGTTTAACATCAATATGAGTGAACATATTTAATAAGTATATTATTCGCATAATTATTTTTGATTAGCAAGAAAATGGGATGAATATAGGCCTCAATTAATTTCTGACATTACAGCAAAAATAGATTTATAGGAAAGGGATAGTCTATTAGATAGGTGACAAAATGCACATGAAGCAAAACTGCATATAAACTTTTAGTTGAAACAGTGCCGTACAGCTTTGTACTTGTCCTGAATTGCTCTCCATTATTTGCAGCGATGTTTCAGCAGTTAGCACGTTTAGCAGCTAAACTTTCAGATCTAGAAGTAGAAGAACAAGAGGTGAAGTTGATGGTCCTGAAATTGACTCTTTTCAACAGAATATCAGAAAAGGAAAAGTAGGTTTAAAGAATATCAGTATCAATTTATTTGTACTACTGATGGATGTCCCTCGTAGTCCTCAAAATGTTCATAATAAGGTTATGATCCCTTATTAGAGAACTGATCAATAAAATTTATCCCTAGATCTGGCAGTATTTTTTCTGAGACATTTAAACAATCAGTAGAAATGGTGATAGCTTTTTTTTTTCTGAAAAATTTCAATATTCAGTATCATTCTCACTGTTTTCTGCTTCATTTGAGTATTAAGCTCTGTCCTCAATATGATGATGTTTAAAGAAACTATGTTTATTGAGAGAGGGAATGCCGACAACATATGTTCTGCAGACTGCATCAAAACTTGTGGCCGTAATCATTTTGTTGATGTTCGAAGTCCGCACTGTGTTGGAACAGAAGGCCACAGTGCAGTTGGTAATGTTGGCGTTCAATAATGGAATAGATACAAAATTCGTGCAAAAAACAATTTGCTATATAATGACACGGCTGGGTTATGGCAGAAGACTCGCATCGATTACCCTTGTTAACGGTACATCATTGAGCTATGAAGTGCAGTGTGCGAAGGAACATTTTCAGTGGACCGTGGAACACTGCAAACGGGTAGCTTGGTCTGATGAATCCAGGTTTCAGCTACAAGATGATGGAAGGTTGCGTGTGTGACATTGACATAGGCCACATCTGTCAAGTCTCAGGGTGTTGCATGCTGGTGGATGGGGTGTATTATATGGGTACCCTTCTACCTATTGTGATCACCGTAAAAAGCTCTGTTGACCACCTACACCCTTTCATGGCTATCCATTTCCTACAGTAGGATGCCTTTTTTCAAGATAATACCCCCATTTGGTGAAGTACTGTTTGGAGGAGCATTCCAGTGAATTTGCAATCCTTGAATGGCCTACCACTCACCGGATTTTAACCCTATTGAGCATCTGTGCAGCAATGCATTCAAGCCCAAAACCCACCTGCAAGCAACTCGGTGCTTTATGGACAGGTGCCCCAGAATCATGGGCTGCAATACCACCCTAACGTTTCCAACACCTGGTAGTCTGCCATGACTTCTTGCTGTTGCGAAAGTGAAAGGTAGACCCGCAGGTTATTAGGTGGGTGTGTATAATAAATTGTTCTTCCAGCATATGCCATGAGGATGTTAAGCCATGTCCCCATATGCGGAAGAACCATACCCTGTGCACATTCAAGAACATGGGATAGTCTTAACAGAAGACTATCATCTGTCTCCCAACACCTGTCCAGTGGGTCCCCTGCCCCTAACCTTTGAGCCGTTGGTGATTTTGTGACTTTCCATTTTTCCCATTGTGTGCAAAAAAAAATGCCACTCAAAGGTAAAACAACCCAACCCTTTCATTGTACATTTCTTTACATCTGCATGAGTAAATATCTCGTGCCAAGCTCTGATTAGTTATGTAGCTCACAAATAGCGTTTAGAACAAATTTATCAGTAATAAACCTAGGTACCACAGGTTTTTTCAGTTGTGTTAATCATATACATCTGATTTTTTGACTAATGGATTACAGTGTTCAAAATTTTTAGGTGGCAATTTTTTTTTTCTAATTTTAAAAGGTTTTTAAATAATATATGTTCTATAGTTAGTCATTATACAATTTTGTTTAAAACTTTTGCAAATATACTTCAGTGAGAAAGTTGTCTTTGCATCGGCATCTGATATTGACAAAATTACATGATGCATCATACGAAATATTAATCAGTTGTATATACAATTAATGAAACTATTCTTTGAGGTTTCTGATGTGTTTGAAAGCTAATAATGTGATGAGTTTCTGCACGTTATGTATAAGATTGAAAGGAAAACCTTTCTGTTCAAAATTTTTTAATCATTTACATAGCATGTGTCACTGGATCTTATTGCAATTTCTTTTGATGTCTGGAGGCTGATCACGAGTGTTGCATTGCTCTTGTTCACATAGTTTCGCAATCAGCGCATGGTCTAGCAAGATTAACATCATTATCTGTTACAACAGTTGCTTCATACGCCTGCCTTTATACTCGAAATACGTGAGCTATATGCAAATCGTATACAGACCACCACTTTTACATCTAGTGTTAAAGAGACTTAATTTTTTGTTATTCACGCTGAGGACTAGTTTTGTTCCATTCTGACCATTGGAGCTCTGAATGGGAATACTTTAATTATAACCCTGTAAATTGTGGTAAAAAAATACAATTAGATTCAGTGTTTTCTTTTAAAATATGTAACATAATAAATGCATTTGGTTTTTAAATGTTTCGAATGAGTGGGTAGACCCCATTTCTTTGTGTCTGATTATATAAATGATGTTTATTATGGAACAGTGGCAAGCAAATTCCAGTTCTAAAATCGGGCTTTTCAGTTTTTTAAAGCATATATCTCAACTTTATTTCGATTGTGTGCTAATTATTGGAAAACAGAGGCACCTTCAACTAATGTTTAACCCCAAATTTACTGAACTCTTCAATTTGCATCCTGCTCCGAAATCGTTACTGAAATTCCTATTTTTTTAATTCTTGAATTGGATCTATTATACCCCCTCAAGCAGCTGCTTGCCGCAGAGGTCTGACTAGTATTGGTAAATGAACGATAATGCACGATTAATTTGAAAGACAAGATAAAACTTCAGTTTAATGAAACACCTGTTTTTAAAAGTTGTAAGAATGGTAATATTAATGACTATGAAATCACCGAAATGCTGAAATTTTATCGCCATAATAAAAGGAAGTATCCTGAAGCTTTCAGCACCTGGAGACCCACCAAATTATCTGGTCTCTTGACTGGAAACTGGTTGGGGTTTTTTTTTGTAGGGAGATAAATTTTTCTCTTTTTCATACTTTACCTCATCCAACAAGATAGATAAAATTAGGCTCTAAAGACTAGAAATTTAATAGAATGCTGTTAGAAGCAACAATGTTGTGCAGACAATTAAGATTTGTAAAGTCTTCTTGTCCTCTGGGCGATTTTGTGTTTTGTGGAGAGTGGCAAGAAAATTGTGATTTGAATAGTCTTGGCCTGTGTCTCGTCAGTCAAGATGCTGGAAAATGTATTTATCCACAATCAGCTACTCCAGACTCAAGTTGTGATGCATACTCCAATAAAGTGGACACGTATAATCTACATACACATGTTATCAGGTTAGGGCAGCAATCGTATCTTTGAAATGGCATTCAGTGCAGCCACACTGGTGCTCAAAAAATTAAGAAACAAATGCAAAAAACGGCATATCTTCTGCGATAATTGACAATTGCCCATTGGTGTCCCCTATTGACACCGTGGGATCTGTCTTATAAAAAATAAATTCTTCAAGCAACTGCCACAGAGGTCTGACAGGAGCGTGTCAATTTATATGCCATAGTAGGTTTGTGAAAATGGCAGGACCTCGGCAGAAAAACAACGCGAACATCCATCCTTACCCGGGGCTCAAACCCAGGTCTTTAGATCAGTAAACCCATGGAAATCTGGTTGTCTTATGTGAAATATCAAACTTTTCTCTATGCTTTAAAATCGAAACCAGTTGTCTTTGTGTAATTTTATTTTAGCCTCGTAGTATATATCCAACATAAAAGTTTGAATTTAACTATAAAGCTTTTTTTCTACATAGAATTTCATTTTAATCTTCCCTATCCAGTGCAATGTTTTAATAATGGGAAACTATCCAAAATCACGACACTAAATCCAGGGTGTGCCTGTCAATAGGCTTGGAAAGGATAAGCTGTAGCCTTGTGTGCATGAGAGCTATACCTTGTATGCTGTAAAGAACATGCTGGATGGACTCAATGGGAAGTTACCATCTGTCCCCTAACAGCTTTCCAGTGGATCCCTTCAACTTCTGAGCCCTTGAGGAATCATGTGACTTGGCCGTTTAGTCTGTGTGCAAAAAAAAAGTAGTTCGAAGATAAAACAACCCAATTTGACCTCACTGCATCCATGGGACGAGGTGTATCCCAGCAAACTGTCCAGAATGCTTGATGCAAGACAATCAGTTGTGTGTGTGTCCCTTTGATCTCTTGCACAGACCACTTTAATTGCCTTAGTAACATCACAACTGGACTCGACAACAATGGGGTGATCTCTTCACTGATGAATCCTGATTTAGTTTGCAAACCGATTCCCAACAACTGGAAACAGCTTGGAACCGATATGCCATTAATATCTGGGGAAAACAATTTCGGAGCTGACAGTGTGTTGGTGGGGCCAAATCACCCACAATGGCTGCACTCAAGTTTTCCCAAGAGGGACTAACAGCTATAAGATATCACAATTACATTCTGGAACCTTTTCGTCCATTTCTCGCACCAATGGGTGCTGATTTCATGTTAATGCACAATAATGTTCGTTTGGTGGACAATACCTTGAGAGAGAGGCCTTCCCGTTCACCTGATCTACGTCCAATAGAAATGTTTGGATGCTCTAGGATAACGCACTGCCAGTCACAATCAACCTCCCAAAACCCAGGAATTCCGATCTGCACTCATCACTAATAACTATTACCCCCTCAAACTCTCATTGACATCCTGATTTGCAACATGGCGAGGCATTCTGCAACCTGTATCACTGTCCCAGGTGAAAACTGCCTCTTCATGCGTGTCTATGAGATTTACCAGGCCACGTGCGTCCTTTACCTGTTTGGAATATGGCTGTGGCATATATGGGCGAATCTACTACTCAAAAGGGGTGTCTGGATACTTTTGATCTGATAATATACAGGGTGTTTCAAAACTACAATTTTCAATGGGAGATAGGGAACATCAAGACAAACCTTTTTCGTCAATGAATGTATGTCCACTGACGTAACCCTTTGGTGCTAGAGGGTGCTGACAGAAATATCTGTGGAGCTGGTACATAAATGAATGGAAACAAGTGTCAACAACATGGTCATTCAAAGAAGGTGCTCAAAGTTGCGACCGGCAACAGCATTGCATGCATGACAGCAATGAAGCATTGATTGCTGTTCATGTTGAAAGATACCCAGAATTTCGCGAACAGTTGCAGCGGCAACAGCGATTCCTGAAACAAGGTCTTCATCTGAGTCTCTTACACGAGTTCTTCATGTGTCTCCAGAGGAAGAAATCGATACACGTTAAACCGGACGATCTTGGTGACCAAGTGACTGGTCTACACTGGCCTATCCATCAGCCCCCACAAGTGGCGTTCAGATAATCCTGCACATCATTGCTGAAGTGTGCTGGCGCCTATCACTTTGAAACCACATTCGTCTGTGAACAGCTACGGGAACATCTACCAGTCCTGGCAAAGTTTCTTCAAGAAATACTCGATAAATCTGTCTGTTGAGTCGAGGAGGCAGCAGATACGGCTCGATCAAAATGTCATGGATGTTACCCACTCAAACATTAACGGCGAACTGTTGTTAATGACCATGCGCCATTCTGTTATGTGGATTTTTGTGTGCCCAAATGTGAGAATTGTATACATTAAACACACCCTTATATGTGAAAGAGGTCTCATCTGAGAAAAGCATATGAGCTGAAAAATCAAGCTGCACCACGGTCTGCTGTAGAAACCAGTGCACGAATTCCACATGAAGAGGATAGTCCTGAGGTTGCAATGTCTGGACTCTGACAATGAAACAGATGTAACTGCTGCTCATGCAACACTCTCCACATGAGGGCATGGTTCACACAGAGGCTATGTGCAACAGCTCGTGTGCTTGTGCTTGGATTGTCCTCAATCTACCATAGGATCTCTTCTTCCATGTCAGGAGTGCGCAGGGTTCTCTCCCGACCAGTGCCTACGTGTTTGTGGAATGGAATGTTCTAGTTTCTCGCATTGCCGTGCAAATGCACAAGTGTTTGGTGGTTTGGCACATGTTTGTTTGGGAAGCGCTGTTGGTACAACCTTACAGCAGCTCTTCCGTTTCCATTGGCAGCCCCATATGCCAGATGCATGTCAGCCATCTCAGCAACAATCAAGAAACTCTTCATGTTACACATAATGTGTTTGATTTACGAATGCTGACAGCAAACACAAATCTGCTCTCCGTTCCCACTTCGCCCCTCTAACCAATTGTAGCACTGCAGGTTTATGTCAGCATACACATTCATAGACAAAAAAAGGTTTGTCTTGGTGTTCCCTATCTCCCACTGAAATTTGTACAGAGAGTTTTGAAACACCATGTATGTAATCAAAACGTATGTATAACGAAACCAAAAAATAATCTAAAGTGAAATGTAAGCAATAAATTTTATTGAAATTAATTATTTTAATGATAATTAATAATTATCTTGTCTTAAGTTGGACTTAATGTCTAAACATTTTTTTTCTCTTTACAAATTTATTTGTCATCAGTAGCTCGCGGGTCGCACAAAATGAGGACACTGGCTGAAAGTTCTCAGGGGGCCATAGTTTGCCCAAGCCTGTTCTAGGGCACTGGCCTGTGATGCTAACCTACGTATTACCCATGGAGATATCCAGGGTTTTTCCGGCTCTCAAGAACATGCTACACATGGAGGTAGGAAGAACAGGAGGGAGCATGTTAGCCGTTTCCCTTACTAGACACTGACACCGACTGCAGAGGTGCCATGCCCCCTTTGGTATCGAAGAAACATTTGACAATGATTGCATTTCGTTCACTAGAGCTGTTCCGCATTTTAGTTATAAATCATATGTCGCATATAGAATACATATGAGCTATACATAGCTCATAGCTGCTGTAAATAAACACAATTTACGTATAAAATATATTACTTTTTAATATTTTCATTGAGCTGCTTGCAACATTGCTTTTTTTACATATATGATAGAGGTTCTACTTTGTTTCGAATTAATGTGGTCAATGGAAAGGAAATGAAGGAAAAAATTTATTAATATTTTATTTTTCATGTTTTCCAACGTTTGTTAGGTATTTAATTTTATTAGATTTTATTTAGATTATTTTCTTCTGCTAAATTATTTAAGACAATAAAACACAAAAAAAAATGCAATAAAAACAAGGTCAATAGTCTAAAGCATGGAGGTAGGAAGATAAGGAGACGCGCTTTCCCTGTGGAAGGAAAATGATGCTTACGCAGCATTGCGGTAGCCATGTTGTTGCATTCAAAACAAACCGTCTGCCGCTGCAATTAAGCCACTTACACTCAGTTTTACTGTGCGATTCGTGCAGCCGTAAGCTGAACAGGCTGCCAAAATACAAATGTCGACAAAAATTAGTATAGGTGAGTAACTACTGATCAATGTTTTGAATAGAACAACATGTCTGCCGAGCATCATTTTCAAGTGCTTAGGGCTCCTCCTCTTATCTTCCTACCTCCATGGTCTAAAGGGTCAAGTAATTGCCAATGGTAACTTCGTAATCTTCACATTTCAACACCAAAATTTCAAACTTCTAACATCTACATCATTTGGAATATTCGTTTGATATTTTGGAATTTTCAACTTTTTCCACAGTTAGAGGGCGCAGTTATAACTTTTCGGAGATTCGAAAAATGCAAATTGTAATATATCAGCAATACCTATCTAACACAAAAATAATTTTTTATTTAGTCTGTAGACAGCAAACAAAAAAGTTTGCTGTCTACAGATAGACAGATAACAAAGCAAAATTATATATCATTTTTTTAACAAAAAAAAAAATCCCTCAAATTTAATTTTTTCTAAAGTGTTTTCAATCATGAACACTGAAATGTGTATCAAATATTACCCTACCCTTTTCCGGAATCCATAAGTGCTGTGCAATACAATTTAGCTATGCACGCTAAACAATCCGAGATACGACAAATCATGGCGTCCAATTTTGAGATGGCCAACCTCTACCTATACAGGGCCTCTAGTTTATTTAGGGCTTGCGCGCCATCTAGTGAGATTTAATATTATAGGAGGCTCGCGTAAAAGTACCTTTGTCGAGCAATTGCGCAGGCCTGTAATAAGTCTATCATTGTTGGCCAAGGTTTTACCACCTCAATGGGTTTTACTAACCAAATTCTACACTAATTAACTCTTTTAACCTCCCGCGCACTCACCACATAAAATGCTTTTTCTTTACATTATTTTGTCACGTAAAAACAGACTTACATTTCCTTTTTCATTCCAACTGCGTTTCATTTCTGCGTCATCAATTCTTTATTCCTTATTCTTTTTTAATCAAGTCGTTGGTGACGTAATTCTCACCCTATACCATACGCGAGCCTTTATGACACGTTTATCATAAATTCATTGTAGCACGTTCATCT
Organism: Ryuthela nishihirai; assembly: GCA_038380435.1. Taxonomy (NCBI): domain Eukaryota; kingdom Metazoa; phylum Arthropoda; class Arachnida; order Araneae; family Heptathelidae; genus Ryuthela; species Ryuthela nishihirai. Next base: position 31,923,907 of record JAWZYU010000013.1, read on the forward strand.
GTCTAACACTATGTATGTTTGGTGATAAGATTTTTTTTGACTTGATAAAAAAAAAAGATATTCAACAGGATTTCGCATTTTTTTAAATTAAATTATTATTTTAGTATATTACCGAATTGAATTATTTACGTTGTTCGCATAAAAGAGACAAAATGTACCCTGTTTTTTCCAAAATGAAAAACCTTCAGCAGACAAAAGAAGTGGGCCATGTTCTCTCACCTATTTGGTGTCTTCTGTTTCTTTTGAGGAAAACGTACAATAAAATTTATAAATAACATCGCACCTGCCATTTTACCATAGAAAAATATGCTTAATATCTCATATTAATAACATTTTTCAGGATAGGATTTTGGGAAGGTGACAGCCTTGAAGGAATGAACAATTTCAAAAATGAACAAATGGAGGACAGGTTAATCCGATGCTGTTTTTGAAGGTACCAAACTTCTTGTAAAAGTATGGAGCATCTGTGTTGTTTACAAATCTTGACTACTGCCCTTGGTCGAGTGGCTATCGCGCTTGGCTGCTGATCAAAGTAGGTTCGAGACCTGAGTGAGGCATGGATATTTTGTTGTCTTTCTACTGAGGTCTCCCTTCCTTACAGATATTCTCTATGGCGCGTTCATCTATGGCATATTAAACTGACATTCTCCTGTCTCACCTTTGTGGCAAGCAGCTGCTTGAGGAGGTTTTTATTTTGTTCCAAAGACGATTTTTGACTGGGACACCTTTTGGTTTCGATCGACCGGTATTTCGCTTGTTAACAAACATTTTTTTCTAATGCGTTTTAAATTAACTTTTTAAGAGTAGTTTGAAATGTGTCCACAGCTTCGCAATTTTATTAGTTTTCTTTTATTTTAATGTATCTTATTAATAAGTATAAACTTTAAATATCTGATTTTCTGTTTGGCAGACTGTTAGGCCATTCCTATTTTTCGTTTAAGAAATGCTGGTAAATGCATTCTACTTTTACTCCTTAATTGCTGACCTTATTCTTTCCTGTGATGTAACTTTCGTTCATTTGAGGGAATTAAGATGGACGGAAATCGAGATGAAAGTTACCGATGTATTGCTGAAGCTCAAAAATTTATATCGGACGGTAAAAAAGAAAAAGCCCTAAAGTTATTGTACAAAGCTGAAAAGCTTTTTCCTTCCCAGAAAGCAAAAGGTAAATAACAAGAATAAGTACATTTCATATAAAAATGTTTAACATAATAATTCTAAGAAAATATTGCCTAAGTTGATTTTTGAAGCCTAGGTAACTGTACTCAATTTTTTCAATATATAAATTGCTGCAAACTTATTTGCAACGGACGATACGCACAGCAAACATAACGTTTAACAATTATAGTTTTACCTTGTCGATAGTTAAATGATTCACAAATTAATAATATTTTCAGTTTGAAATCAAGACCCGTTTAAGTAATAGCAATGTTTATACAGGTTGAAACAGGAAAGTTAGAAATTATAATCAGTGAGAACAGAAGGTGCTGTAATAAACAAGAGAAGTAGTCATTTTTAATTTTGTGGCTAAGATAGGTAGTGATATAACCTTTAATGCAGATTGATATTTTCTGAACTCTGGAAGAATTTTGCTTCATTTAGCATGTGTTTGCAGTGAATTCATAGAATTGATTAGGGCCAATGGAATGAACTCCAACCTAACTATAGAACACAGGCATCTAATGTGTGGCCTGCCAGAGACATATTGAAAAAAAAAAAAAAAAACTAAGGGCTTAACCACCTAGGGGCATAGATAGCTCAGTCGGTAGCCCTCCAAGCTTGTAATCTGTAGTTCCCCGGTTCGAGCCCCAGTTGGGCCAGCATTGAGATTTGTTGCTGCAAAACTCCCCACCCTGCCCACGATTAGTAGGGGGCCACCCTGATGGGCTTGGAAAAGCTGCTGTCAGTTGGATGGGACATTAAGTTGTGGCTTCGTGTGCGGGAGAGTCATAACCTGTGCATGTTAAAGAACATGCTGGATGGTTTTAACAGTAGTCTACCATCTGTCTCCCAACAGCTGTTCCAGTGGGTCCCCTCCTCAACCTTCTCTGAACCTTCGGGATCCATGTGACCTGGCCATTTAGCCTATGGTGTGCAAAAAAGTGCCGCTCAGAGGTAAAGCAACTAAACCCAAAGCTTAACCACCTACTTGTTGCTAATGCTGTGTAATTGCCTCTGCAAATGTTCAAATTTAATTTGAACCTGGGGTATTATGAAAGATTACTAACAAAATAGGAAATTTTGTTATTAACCCTTTGCATTCCAGATGTTTTTTAGTGTGATTGTTAAATAGTAGTAGTATGTCGCCGTAGTGGTGCAAAGGGTTAATAAAAATTTCATCTATATTTTATGTTATTTTTTCATATAAAATTTTCATATATATTTTATGTGATATATTTTGTTGATTGTGTGGCCCCCTGTTGAAATGATTTTAACACAACTGCTATAGGGTTCCTTTAGTCAGGTTCCTTTAGTCAGGTTCCTTTAGCCCAGGTTCCTTTAGTCAGTAGTCAAGCATGCTAACATAAAATTTTCATGTACATTATATGTTATTTTCAGCTACCAAATGCTGTAGAAAAAAAATAAATATTAGCCAAATGAAAATCAAAGTGAAAGCTGCATATTGCCGCTTGAAGAATTGTATTATATTTTTATCTCAGAAAAGCCCACATAAAGAAATTAATAAATAATAATAAATCAGTAGTGAGTCCACAAAAATGTATTATGAAAATCAAAATATTACTATATAAAGTGACAGAAATATATATATGTATTACTGTCACAAATATGTAAAACTGAAAAATTACAAAAAATGTAAAACATGAGGTTGGGATATGAACAAAAACAGTTTAAAAATAGCAGGTATATTGGGGTCTTTCAAACCACATGGACACCTTGTTTAAAAAAAAAAATGTCTGGACACTTCCATGTTATGTGAATGGAAAGCCACTTTCAGTGCTCCCTAACATTGAAAATAAACCTTTTTATGCAAAAATTGTTATTTGCAATAAATTTATAGATGTCACTCAAATCTCTCTAAATATATTTCCTGTAATATTCATTTAATATTTAAAAATGAATAGAATCTGAAGCATTTATCTTCAACTTTTGACACTTGTGAAAAAATATTCAATAGATAAAACATAACTCTTGTAACAATATGTTCACTAACATAAATTAAATATTTGAAGTTTGTATGAGAAATTTTTAAGATTTCATCAATTTGGAGGCAATGTGACAGTGTCAATTTTTAACAATCTTCTATCAATATTTAAAGAATCATTGAAATGGGACCATTTAACAGCAGACGACACTGTCACACCAAGCTCATAATCTGTTCCCATTGTAATGCCCCCTCATTCACTTTTACTTTACCTTAACCAGTTTTGCTTAATTTACGTTATATTTATCATTTTGGGGATTTTTATTTCATTTTTGGCATCACAGCGCTCGTTTCCAAGAGCATAGGAGTTGCGCATGCGCAACTCCGAATTTTCGATTGTCACCTGCTAAAGGACACTCCTCCTCTTGCGTCATAGCTTGTGCGTTCGTCATTTCATGCAAATGTCTTTACCAGTGCGACAGCCACATGTTGCCAAGCCTGTACGCTTGTTAAAACCGTGACATGCTAGTCACAGTAGTCAGTTTTTTTGAGTAGAGAGAAGTAGTTAGTGAGTAGTCAGAAGTAGTTGGTGAGGAGTTGGAGTAGTTTTTGAGAAGTCAGTTGACGAGTAGATAGAAATAATGTAGTATTTTCTTCATTGCTGTTGGTGAATGTTTGAAATAATTTTGGAAATAAATTTGTTTGTTAAATAAAACTTTTTCGAATCTTTACTATTTTTTCTCTTGAGCAGCATTAATTGTTTTGATTATAAGTAAAAATAGAAGTTTGACAATCATTTAATTTTTGAATTCTTACTCGTTAAGTAACACTTGCTGATATTCAAACCCTAATTGAATTTTATTTTTGGCAATTTGTTAATTATTGCCTGGCGCTTGACTTAGCTATCCGGAACTTGAATAATTATTGGATCAGACAAATGGTCCAAACTTTAAAAGTATTTTCAATTCTTAGTCCCGTTACACCATGTTTGAATCCCAGTTGTGCCAACATTGGAAAAGCTGCTTTTTGTCAGACTGGGCCAATTTCAGTAAATATTTTGTTTGATTGTTACAGTGGCATATCCAGAAACATTTATTTGTGTATGGGGATGGAAGGTTGATATTGGGCATTAAGCCATGTCTGACAGAAATGTAGTATGAAAATGTCTGACAGAAGATATTCAGTATTAATATATACAGGATATATACTTTAATATACACAGGATATAGATATCCTGCACAGAGGCAATTGAAACTTTCATTTGTTCCCAAAGATGTAACATAGAAGTAATGAAAGCTAGCTGTCAGTGTAGCATGATTAAATAAATCTCTGTGAATTTCAGTTTTCAACAGTGTTTTTTGTTTGTATTTAAAGAGGAATGGAACTCACTTCTTTGATGGTCATAGAAAACATTCAGTTTTCACTATATCATAGTGTTACTTAGCAAGTAATGAAAGCTGGAATATTTAACAGCAGCCAGTTCTAAGAAACATACAAAATTGTCAAATGCCAAGAGAAATATTTGCATGAACTTCAAAAATATAATTTTTTTAAATAGCTTGAAGTAAACTTATTATTTAGTTTTAACCATTTGATAAGTGAGTTTTTTGAATAATTATGTGTCCCCCAAGAAATGCCAGAAGCCTTTATGCTGCTATATGTAAGGAAGAGTAAAAGTACAATCATACTCCATGTAGGCTGTTATGCCAAGTGTACCAATATGTTCATATTTGTCAAAGGTTTCTGAAATAAATTCTGATGATTGACATTCAGCTGCCAAATGCTTTTGAACTTCCATAATATTATAATAATTCTTTTAAATATTGAACATATATTTTTGAAAATCTAAATACATTTAGTTGAGAAAATTTTCAATCATTTTCTTTTGTAAAAAAAACTAAATCAGTAATAAATACACAGAGTTAACCTATTGAAACATGTCAATAATCAATCCATAGTAAATACACAGATTAGCTGTAGAGATAGACTTCAAACATTAGTTAAAATATTCTGAAAAAAATTCATTGGCGACGTGGCGGGAATCGAACCTGCATCTCTCCAGATTCATGCCAGAGTGCACTACCATTGTACCACGCAGAACGCATTTTTCAGAATATTTTAACTAATGTTTGAAGTCTATCTCTACAGGTAATCTGTGTATTTACTATGGATCGATTTTTAATCATGTATACGCTTGAGCATTATAGACCTTCTCATTAACATCTGAAATTCAATAGCAATGATTGGAAAGAGTTGCATCTCCTTGAGTATAGATGGCGCTGTGTCAGCCATGTCTCAGTGAAGAATTGTAAGGTCTTATTCTGAAAAGTATAATCTGAATTTCAATCTGAATTTCAATGGGGAAAAGGCCCATGAAGATCTTGTGTCTTGTATACATTGTACTAAAGTAGGTACCTATACCTGTTTTTCCTGTAAGCTTTTTTAATCTTGTAAGTTTGTCATCTTGGCACTCTTCAGCAATTAGCAAGATCCTATTGAATTTTTTTGTTACTAGTGATATAGTTATTTGGAGCAAGAAACTTTTTCAGGCAGAAAAAAATATTCTCACTATGATAAGTGATTAGATTTTAAGAATCTAAGCTTTTATTATATATATTTTTTTGCATACTGATTTTACCATAACAAAAAACTTACATATTTTCACATAGTAATTAAACTGTTTCCAATACTTTTGAGTTTTATATGAAACTGAATGTTTTTGATGTAATTTCTCTAATAGAACTGGGAGTTTGATTTTGAGCCATCACGCTGTTGTTTTAGAAATTTTTTCCTCCAATTTTAAAATCAGTTTTGAATTTAAAAATTAAATTTATATTTTAGTATTTGTTTTTATTTATGATTTAAGAGTGATGTATTTTTTTCTAGAATTGTTAAAAAAGTTGAATGGTGCAACCAATTGTGAGCAGCCAGATATGTCCAATAGTGATGATTCACAAAGGAGTCCCTTATTTCGGCGCCGCAAATCAAAACCTACTGCTGAAAAGCCAGAAGGGCCTGATGATCAAAAATTAGAATATACTCAAGAACAAGTACAATCTGTTCAAAGGTTAGTGTCCTTTATTGTACATTTAGTAATGCATTTTATTTAACAAATATTAAAAGAAATTTTTGTAGGCATTCATTATAGATCAACTCTTAAATGGCCAAGTTTTTTAAAATAATCTTCTGAAACTTATTTTGAAATAACTAATGAACCATTCAGTAGCTGAGTGGCTGGTGCACTTGGTTACTGATAAAAGGGAATTAAGTTCGGGCCCCTGGTATGATACCAATGTTTCATTTCTTCGCTGTGTTTCTGTTGAGAACTTTCCTTCCTCATAGATCTCTGTGGTGTAGTAAGGCAAGCAGCTGCTCATGCAATAATTTATTACTTTTTCAATGAAATGATAATGAGGAAAAGTTTCTATTAGGAAATGAAAAAATGTATAATTCTGAACAATTAAAATGTAAAATTTCAAAAGAAAAAAACTAACAAATAGGGAAGTATAAAATTCCCATTACATGTCCTTTTGCATGGAATTTTAAATAACATATCACCTCTGATGAATATGGGAATCTTGTTTTCAAAGAGAATGAAGTTTTTCATTTACCTAATTTTGTACTCTCTAAAAGTTTTAATTCAAACTAGTGATGATTCGGAAAATGCAAATAGTAATATTTTATTAGTACTTATACAACATAAAAAAAAATTGTCTTTTATTCCTTAAATTTAAAAGTTGCTTTTTTCACACCCCTCTGAGAAAAGGAAAGGGCAGATTATTACTGTCAGTGGCACTCTTGATACTCTGTAACTGAAATTTAAAATTTCTACCTTGAAAAAAATTACTTGCAATATTTGTTAATAGTTTCACCTTTTTCATATTTAGTACCCTCTAACAAGTTTGGCTTCTGATCAAAGGGACCTGGGTTTAAACCCAAGATATAAGGCATGGATATTTCTGTGTTGTCTTCCTGCTAACATCTTGCCTTCCTCACAGATATTCTCAATGGATTAAATTGACTGGATCCTGTCAGACCTGGGATGGGAGTGGCTCAGTCAGTAGCACACCAGGCTTGTAATCTGCAGTTCCCAGGTTCGAGTCCAACTGGGCCAGTATTGAGATTTATATCCATTAAAACTCCCCACCCAGCCCACAGTCAGTAGGGGACATGCCGAGCTTAGAAAGGCCACCGTCCGTTGGATGGGACATTAAGCCTTGGCTGTGTGTGCAGGAGAGCCATACCCTGTGCACGTTAAAGAACACGCTGGATGGCCTCGACAGGAGGCTGCCATTTGTCTCCCAACAGCTGTTCCAGTGGGTCTGCTTCCCCCAACCATCTCTGAACCTTTGGGGTTCTTGTGACCTAGCCATTTAGCTCCTTCTGTGCAAAATGGGGCACTTAGACGTAAAAATCCAACCCTGTCAGACCTTTGTGGCAAGTAGCTGCTTGTGGAGTAATTTATATATTATTAAAAATGTAAATTGAAACCACCTAAGGATGTGAAAAATGCGAATTATAATGTATCATTAGTACAAATCCAACTAAAAAAGAATTTACTAATTTTCTCTTAAAACAAAAGTTTTTTTATTTACTTCCCACCCCATGGCTTGAAGGGGCAACTTAATGTTGCAAATGCAAACCTCATGACCTTCACATTCTGCCATCAAAATTTCTGACATAAATACATTGTTTGCAATATTCATTTAAGAGTTTGCAATTTTCAACTTTTTTCATAGAGGGTGCAATTTAAGCTTTTGTGAGATTTGAAAGTGTAAAGCATAATATTTCATAAATACTTATCCAATACAAAAAAATTTATCTCTAAAAACAATTATTTTTTTAAAAAAAAGTTGAATTTTCTCACCCACCCTGGGAGTAAGGGGTTTCATCTCAAAAAAAAAAGAAAAAAAGTTCAATATTTAAGAACACGCAGAAAGACAAAGTTAAAACAATGTCATCATTTTTTGAAAATGAGAATAGAAAAATTGTCTTTCATCACTTTCAGGGTTGATCTTTTCGTTACATATGGTAGCTAGGTAGTCACTGGAAGGAGAGCTATGCACCATTTCCCTGTGATGATGCATAGAACCAGCCAGGCCTAGCACCTAATGTCTGACCCCACCTCATGGTGCAGACCATTAGTACCTTTCAAAAGAGATACTCTCTTGTGGAAGTGAACGGAAGGGGAGGGCTGCCAGATTAGTGTGGCCTACTGATCTGGACAACTATGGCTACTTTTCTTTTTTTTTCTATCCTGCTGAGGAGTGGTCAACCACACAGGGTCCTGGTGCTGACCATATAAACCCACTGGACTGGACAGATATATGGCTCTGAGCTTGACTATGGATCCTGATTTTGCTGCAGTGGTGGGCTTCTGTGGAGGGAAAATCTTCCACTGTGTTTTCTGTTGGTTTGTGGGTTGACAACCCCAAGTGAATAGATTCACAGGATATGTTTATCAGCTGGTGGATAATCCTGAGCAGAGGTCATCACAGGCACCTGAACTCTTTGCTTCTATTGGCATTGTCAAATTCTACATTGGAGGAAGTCTTCCAATGTAGATGGCTTCAGCCTTTAGTGGTGGAGGAACGGGTCTTTGCGCCATGTCGGCGATTAGGGGGCTGTTTGATATTGTCAGCATTCCCTCTCTCAATAAACATAGTTTCTTTAAACATCCCACTAACCATTTTCCCTCCATAGGTAGTTGGAATATGAGGACTCTGCACAGAGCTTTTTCTCTTGATGTCCTCACACAAGATTTCCACCGTTATAATTTAGATATTCTCGGCTTGCAAGAGACCAGATGGACAGATAAATGTCAGATTCTTAAAAATAATCTTAAATTTCTCTTTTCAGGGAGGGACGACAATAAGCATCACCAAGGTGTGGGCCTGCTTCTCAGCAGACATGCTAGTAAACTCAATGTATTCAGAATAACACTTATTACAAACACCGCAACATACATAAGTACACATGGGTTTCACCTGATGGGCTGCATAAGAATATGATTGATTATATATTAATTAACAGCAAATGGGCTAGTTCTGTTAGGAATACCAGGGCATATAGGGGAGCTGAAATTGGATCTGACCATTACCTTGTTAAAAGTGTCTTGCAACTTAAACTTAAAAAGTGTTGTGCTAAAGTTAAAAAATTTACCTTTAATACTTAAGCTCTGAAAGACCCTGTTATAGCTAAATCTTACCATGATAAGTTACTTAGTCATTATGACAGTCATGGTTTGCTTACTACTGAAGTTGAGGAAGAATGGGGCCATTTTAAACAGGCTTTTTTAGAAACTAACAGTACTCTTTTAGGAAAAAAGGAGCAGAGGAGGCAAAATTATTTAAGTGATAAGGCACTTGAGCTTATTTCAGAAAGAAGGAACTGCAGGAATGTCCTTAATTAGTACTCTACTAGTCCTAATAGAAAGGATTACAGAGAGCTTAATAAACGTGAAAAGGATCAGTTAGCTACTGATAAGAATCTTTGGCTTGATGGTTTGGCTGACAAAGCCGAGGAAGCAGTTAGACAGCACAACAGCAGAGAGCTGTACCAGATAGTTAATGTTTTGTGTGGTAGAAAATGGACAGGTATACAGGGATTGAAGGATAAAAAAGGTAAGGTTATAGAAGGGGAGGATTCTGTCATGACTAGGTGGGCTGAACATTTCAGTGATGTTCTAAACAATGTGGTTAGTTCTACTCCCAATGTTTGTAATGATGATAGATGCATTGGCAGCTTTAATGTTGGCCCTATAACACAATCTGAAGTTATTTTGTCTATTTCTAAAAAACTACATAAATCCCCAGGGTTGGATGAAATTACTACGGAAATCTGTTTGTATGCAAATGTTTCTGTTACCACATGACTGAAATTCTAAATATCTTTTATGATAAAGGCATGGTTCCTAAGGATTTTACCAGAGCTATTGTTATCCCTATTTTCAAAAAAGGTGATCGCAGTTCTTGTGATAACTATAGGGGTATCAACCTACTCTCTGTTCCAGGTAAAGTTCTTTCCATGATTGTGCTTAATAGAATTAAGAATCTGGTTGACAGTCAATTGCGTGATGAGCAATGTAGATTCAGAAGTGGTAGGGGATGTGTGGATCAGATATTTTCACTTAGGCAGATTCTTGAGAAATGTTTAGAGTTTCAGAAACCTTTGGTTGCTAGCTTTGTTGATTTCAAAAAGGCTTTCGACTCTGTTGATCGTCATAATTTGTGGTTGATTGTGAAATCATATGGTATACCAGACAAGTTAGTTAACATAATGAAAGCTCTCTATCATAACACTGTCATGTGTGAGAGTTGGTAAGCCTTGTAGCAATTGGTTTAGCATTGCTTTTGGGGTTCGACAAGGGTGCATTTTGTCTCCTTTTCTCTTTAGTTTGGTTATTGATTATGTTATGCGAAATTCACTTCAAGGGAAAGATTTTGGCCTTAAATGGGCTGGAGATATATGAAGATTTCTAACTTAGATTACGCTGATGATGACCTCCTTTAAGCAGCATATTGTGCAGAGAGAGACTCCGTTGGTTTGGCCATGTTGCCCGTATAAATAATTATAGATTGGCGAATGGGGTTATGAACAGTGTGCCTAAAGGCCTCAGAAAGAAGGGGAGACCTGGGATGCGGTTGGCAGATAATGTCAAACAGGACCTTGTTAGAATTGGTGTGCAGTGGCCAGATGCAATAGATGTAGCTCAGGATACACTTGCTTGGAGAACTAAATTGCAATAATTAATTGTCTGATTGGACCTCCACAGCCCACGGCTGCTTGAGGATGATGATATTGATGAATCAGAAGTTATGGCAAATATTCAGCCCAAGGGTTAATTTTGCAGTTTAGAATTGTTGTGCAGTGTATGTTTTACATCTGTGTTTCCTTATTAGTGCTAGTTAAGTATATTTCCTTTAGCTATACAACAGATAGGCAAAAATGACTTTTTACTCTAGTTTTTTAAAGTTTTAGCAGTTTTAGTTTATTCTTTTGTCATGTGAAAAGGATGAAACTCCTCCAATCATTTTACACCATTTTTGTACCAAAATTTAAGTGTTATTTCATTTATAAAACTTTGTTAATTTAAGTGCTATATAGTATATAACAAAAAATTTTTAAGAAACATATGCAATTAAAATAATTATATCTTGAAATGCATGTGATTTTTCTCCAACATCGAAACCTTGATCATCTCACTTAAACACATGAAATATTTTTAAACATTATTAGAGCACATTTAAACACCATTGAAATAATTTCTATGCTCTGTTATATGGTTTGCATTGGAAGGAATGTGCACATCAAACATGTGTATTTTTCCCAATAATCTTGTAATTATTGCATTCTCAAACTTATATACATTTTTTTATATTTTCTTTTATTCTTTAGCATAAAAAAATGCAAAGACTATTATGAAATTTTGGGTATTAGTAAAGATGCTGATGAGGCAGACTTAAAAAAGCAATATAGGAAGTTAGCATTGCAATTTCATCCTGATAAGAACAAAGCTCCTGGTGCTGCTGAGGCATTTAAAGGTAACCTTTGCTTTTTTTATCATGAAAAAATATTTCAAATGTAATAATTTATGTAATATGAAGCTAACCATGAGAAGTATGGCTTCTCATGGTGCAGATGGTTAGTACCTTTCAAAAGAGATACTCTCTTGTGGAAGGGAATGGAGGGAGAGGGATATCAGATCATTGTGGCTACTGATCTGGACTACTATGATACTTTTTTTTTACCCTGCTGAGGAGTGGTTAACCACACAGGGACCTGATACTGATCATATATACCAACCTGAATGGACTAATGGCTCTGAGTATGATTGTGGATCCTGAATTTGGTGTACTGGTGGGCTTCTGTTGAGGGAAAATCTTCTATTCTGTTTTCTATTTGTGGGTTGACAGCCCCAAATGAATAGATTCACAGGATACATTTTATCAGCTGATGGATAATCCTGATCAGAGGCCATCAGAGATCACAGGTACCTGAACTCTTGCTTCTACAGGCATTGCCAAACCTTCAATGGAGGAAGTCTTCCAGTGTAGATGGCTTCAGTCTTTAGTAGTGGGGGGATCAAGTCTTTACCCACATGCCTGCAATTAAGGGGCTGTTTGATACTGTCAGCATTTCCTCTCTAAATAAATATAGTTTCTTTAAACATCCCACTAATCATTTTTTCTCCACAGGTAGTTGGAGTGCAATAACTCTGCACAGAGATTATTCTCTTGATGTCCTCACACAATAATTCCACCATTACAACATAGATATTCTTGTCTTGCAAGAGACCAAATGGACAAGTAAAGATACTTAAAAATAATTTTAAATTTCTGATTTCAGGAAGGGAAGATGGAAGGCCTAGGTTTACTTCACAGCATCTACAAGGCCTAGGTTTACTTCACAGCAGACATGCTAGTGATGCTCTTCCAGGATATGAGTGCATTAATGAAAGGTTTCTTACAGCTAAATTTAAGATGAGCATTAAAGACTTCAATGTTTCTGTTATGCCCCCACTGAGGATGCTGAAGAGGATGACAAAGATGGGTTTTATGGACAATTTCAGGATATTTTGAATTCTATCAAGAAAGAAGATATTACCCTTGTTCTACATACACTGGCCACTGAATTAGAAACCTTTTTTCAATGCCAAGTTGGACCTCCCTTAGCCCGAATTACAGCATGTATACAGTTTGGCATAGATATCCGCAAGGTGTTGGAGTGCCCTTACATCTCCAGCATACTACGCATTCACCAGAAGTCCTTTAACTGGCTCAGATTTGACAAAAGAGGACTTTACTCTGAGATCTGTTTTTCTAACATGTCCCATACATTCTCAGTGGGGTTCAGATCCAGGCTTTGTGGTGGCCAGGGAAGATGGCGGAAGTTGCTGTCATGCTCATTGAACCATTGCTAAACACATCTTGCATGATGGACAGTAGCATTGTCCATCCATAAAACAGCCGTCACCTGCTGGATAAAAAGTCAACTTGCAGGATAGATTTGATTGGCAACATTGTTCAGATAGATTAACTCTATAAACACTGTAAGTGTTGGACTAGTCGTGTTATCATGACAAACAATCTGCTCATTGACACTAATGTGATAATTGATGGTTGTAGAATGGGGTAGTGAAGTTTTGGTTAAATAGTCATACCTGCATTTTATTCATTCTTCAGAGGTAGCTTCATCGGTTGTTCATAGCTGATATTTTCATAGGTCCAGTATTTTTGCTTTTCACTTGGTGATAGTTCTTAAGTACGGTGGTGTCGCTCTTTGCTGCCTCTGTGGTATGAGTCATTCAAAACTTCACACTCCTATGTGTGCTGAGCCGGTTGCCTGTATGGGATGTTGGTGACCAGGCATTACGCTATTTAAATGATCACAGAATTTAAAAATAAATGAATGTGAAAATAATGAAACTAAGATACACTTGAATGCCACTCAAATAGAGTACTTCTTTTTAAGGAGGAGGCGATAGGCTGGATTAAAGTTCAACAAACAAGGAAGATATCACTCTATCATCGATATCAATGTTTTAGAGGAAAAATTGTCTTCAGCTGGATGGGATATGAACCCATGATCTCCTGATGACATTTTAAATGCTCTGACCTATATTTATTATTTGATTTTTAATGCTATCAGCTGTTGATCAAGATCTCCTCTAATTGATGTTGTAAACTTTGCTACAGTACACAATTTACTATGTCACATGAATGTATTTCCCCCTAAAACATTAATATCAATAGAGTGATACCTTCCTTGTCTGTTAAACAGAGACATCAGGAATATTCAATTTATTCAATGGTATACTTAGAATATACTTTCCATCTTCATGACATTCTTGTCATCTGACTATTTTTGGTTGTGACAGCTGGAAAATGCTTTCATGTGACAAAGTGAAATGTGTACTGTAGATAAAAAGTTCACAACTTCAATTAGACAGCAATTTTTCCTCTAAAATTGATCAACATTAAATTCAGAGTGATATCTTCTTTAATAGTTGAACAAATATGTCAAAAAATATCTCTTCAGTGTAATCAATTGTATACTCAGAATATACTTGCCATCTTCACAACATGCTTGTCACTGTTTCTTGAGGCTGAGAGCAGCTGGAACAATACCTTCATGAGACACGGAGAATTGTGTACTGTTGGTAGAAAATTCATAGCATCAATTAGATGAAATCTTGTTCAGTGGCTGTTAGCTGTGGTCAGAGCACCTGACATGTCATGGGTTCGTTATTCCACTTAGCTCAAGACAATTTCTCCTCTAAAACATTGATATTGATGATAGAGTGATATCTTCCTTATCTGTTGAACAGAGATGTCGAGAATATTCAATTTATATATGGGTTAAGGTTGTTGTAATATTCTTCTAGTAAGTGCTTTCTGTTTCCCGGACAAACTTCTTTCTTTGAACCCTATTTTGAGTAATCCCTGTAAAGTCTCTCCTTACAATGCTATTATGCATGCAAGTTTCGTTAATTAGTAAGAAAATTGCAAAACATTCCAAAAATGATATTGATGGTGAATTCTTAAAGGAGTACCTGCAAACAGTTTTTGGTATGTTGGTTCCAGAAAGAAAAAATTATTAACAGCACAAGATTTTCCTGAAGAACCATAACCAATGTAGTTTTACAAACTTGTTGCCAATATAGAAAATACCTTTACACAGAGTTTGCATTGAAATTTGAATATTTTTCTTTGGCTCTTGATGAAAGAATGATGTTTCCAACACAGCTCAATTAGTGGCACTTGGGTATGGAGTCAGATGTTAATTTCCATTAAAACATGTTTTATTTTTATCATAATTTTGCTATTTATTTTTAATTTCTTATATATTAATCTTCATGATGCTTTTGTAATGAATATGTATGTATATGTGAAAATTTAATTATTTTATTTGCCTTAATTGTGAAAGTATATAATATGCTCAGGACATTGGGTAGAGGG
This sequence comes from Ryuthela nishihirai, assembly GCA_038380435.1. Classification (NCBI taxonomy): domain Eukaryota; kingdom Metazoa; phylum Arthropoda; class Arachnida; order Araneae; family Heptathelidae; genus Ryuthela; species Ryuthela nishihirai. The sequence goes on from JAWZYU010000013.1 coordinate 31,938,970, forward strand.
GAAGGAGAGAAAAGTTAGAGTGTTTAATGCAATAACTAAGGTTTTGGTGAGAGGTGCTCTGAAAAATCATCATGTGGCCCACCAACAGGAAAAGGTTGCCTATCCCTTATAAGCTAAGGGCATGGGTCTACAAATATAATCACCTTGTCATGAATCACAATCATGAGTTTAATTTTATTTACTGAATTGCTTGCTATCATTGTGCCAGCTTTACATCTGCACAAAGTGCTGCAAAGGATTGAACTTAAAACCTGGCAAGGAAACCAAAACACAATTCATGGACCCCTGTATATGGTTGCATATAGAAAAATATAAGAATCTAAACAATATTTCATATAGCTTATTGCAAAAATGTTTAAACAATATTCATATCCAAAATTGATTCATTTCTATGTTCCTTTCATTTTTAGCAATTGGTAATGCATTTGCTGTTCTGAATGATCCAGAAAAAAGGAAACAATATGATATGTATGGAGCAGAAGATATGCAAAGAAGGCAAAGTACTCCAGCTCGTGATGGCTATTATTATGATTATAGTCGAGGTTTTGAAGGTATGTTGTATTTCATTGACAGTATAAATATTCAATTTTTAGCACATTAAGATCTTTATGGGAAATAAGCTAAAATTAACACTTGTAAACAGCTTTTATGAGCAGAGAAAACTGATTTTGTGCTGAAGTTATGTATGAAGCTATGACCAAAGGGAAATACACTCACCAATGGGAGTTAAATTTTCTGGCATGGCCTATTACTTTCAAAGCTAGGAAAAAATTACAAATATTAAATATTTTCAAGGGAAAAAGCATTAACCTTCACCATTTAAGTACAGTATCATTTAATTTTTGCATGTTCTTTGTTAATGCAAATTAAAGCAGGAATAATTTTTTTTGCCCTCTACCTCCACATTGGTATATGCTATTGCTTTAGCTTGTGGTAAAAACTGCAGGCTGGTCATATTTTTATGAAATTTCCCAACTCCCCCCTGCCTTATAGCATGTCAAATGCATACTTAATTTATATTTTCTGGCTGTTGGTCAACTCCTTCCAAATTTGGCTATGAACAATCTTTTGGATTTTCAATCTAAGGTTCAAAACATATCCATAAATATTAATATGAATTAGTGACATATCCAACAGTTCCTAGGTAATATATATATATAAAACCTTGAATTCAGCATTTTCTGGAAAATTTTTTGTTATGATATCCCTGACAAAACCATCCTGTTGATTAATGTTGGTAGGTTTTTCATGGTAGGAGTTTTGCCCTACCAAGTTTTTGGTAGGGGAAAACTGTTAACAATGGTCAACAGTCTAAATTATGGCTATTAGTGACATTCTACTATTCCACTATACAATCACAAAACAGAACTGTCGAAAGTCTGTGTCTTGTCCACTGTAGTTTACAAGAATCAGAATATTGAATACTTCGATAGTTTGCTACAATACTAAAACTATGTGTTAAAGTAAAAACTGTTTTTTTTTAAGTTTTGAGTATGACAGTTATTTTAGTATTATTCTTATTTGGTCAATAGGCTTGTTGCATTTGTTAAGTAGGGTCCATGGTTTTAATCCATATAAAACTTTTTAATCTAGCAAAAAATGGGGGTGGGGGTGGCTCAGTTGGTAATGTGCCAGGCTCATAATCTGCAGTTCTCAGGTTTGAGATTTATCTCCATAAAACTCCCCACCCTGCCCTTGATTAGTATCGGACACAATAGTCTAGAAAAAGAAGCTATCCATCGGATGGAATGTTAAACCGTGGCCCCGTGTGCAGGAGAACCATATCCTTTACATGTTAAAGAACACGTTGGATGGCCTTAACAGGAGTCTACCATCTGTCTCCTAATAGCTGTCCAATGGGTCCCCTCTCCCCCAACCTTCTCCGAGTCCCTGGGACCTGGCCATTTAGCCCATTGTGTGCAAAAAAGAGCCACTCGGAGGTTAAACAACCCAACTATTAAAAACATGTTTCAATTCAGAGATATCTTAAGACAGGATTTTTTTAGCTAGCGATCTGATTTTTTAGGGAGGATTAATTTTGATGAATGGCTATCAAAAATGTGCTTTACCAAAGTTAGTGCAGTATGACTAGTCTTTTCAGTGATTTTAAGAAAATATAAAAGACACAAGTAAAACAGAAAAATTTTATGAACTTAAAATGTACTGAATAAAAAAGAAGAAATAACACCTTTTAATCTGCTCTTTAATTTGTAAATCCATTACAGTAGATCAAAATACAAGTCAGCCATGCTCCTTTCTCAACCATGTCCTGAATTTTCTGTGCTTTATGACCTTGTTTATTTTAGTCTTCTATTAGCAAAAAAATTGTGTCAGGTATAAAACAACCCAAATTTTATATGACAATTTTTTGGTGCATTTTAAGAATTATATTTTATTGTTAGTTGATATACAGCAGTTTTTGAATAAAAATTAATAGTAGTTTAGTTGACAGAAATATTTTCTGAAAAAAAAAACTGAGTTTCAAAAGAAAACTAAATGTTTTTTATTGTCCTATAGGAGATGTTTCAGCAGAAGAACTCTTCAATATGTTTTTTGGTGGAAGTTTCCCTGGAGGTACTATTGCAATAAATTTATTAATACTTGGATTGAAAACAATTAAAATTTGCTTTCCTAGAATAAATGCAACTTATGCAAAATGTATTTATTATTTAAATAAATAACAATTAAATTTTTATCAATATTTTAATAACCTAATTTAAATTTTAAAAAGTATATTTTTAGCTTAAGCAATTTTTATGTTTTGCATGGGGGCTATAATAAGAAAATCTTCAAAACTGAGATAATTAATCAGCCATTTTTTTCGTAGTTTGTTACTATCATTTACATCCAAGTATCATTTAAATGATTTCTTATTTTATGATTCATAATTGAAGGCACAATTTGATGTTTTTATATGTGTGTATTGAATTGGTCAGTATTCCAAAGTGGTAGCTAACAATACATAATTCAGTAGTAAAGAATCACAGGATGTGTCCTGTTGACATGGAACACATGAAATAATAAGCTAACAAATAAATTGGTTTTGCCACCAGTGGGATTCGAATCCACATCTCCTGGAAACATGCCAGTTATGCTAACCACTACCACCAGCAATGGCTTAACCATTTTTCAGGTTGTGTGACCTTATAAACTTTCCGGATTTTATTTATTTGATTCGCAACAGTGGTGCCATTTATTCAGGAAAGTGGACAACTGTGTTGTCACTTTAGAGATGGAATTTAATGTTTGTCACTCATGCTCATGGCGTTAAAGCAATAATTTAGTAGTAAAGAATTACAGGATATGTCCTGTAGACATGGAACTCACGAAATAATAAGCTGAAAAAAGTTGGTTTGCCATGAGTGGAATTTGAATGCATGTCTCCTGGAAACATGCCAGTTATGCTAACCACTACACCATTATTGATTTAATGTCATGAGCGTGAGTGACAAACATTAAATTGACAACACAGTTGTCCACTTTCCCAGATAGATGGTGCCACTGTTGCAAATCAAATAATTAAAATCCGAAAAGTTTATAAGGTCACACAAGCTGAAAAACGGTTAACCATTGATGGCATAACTGGCATGTTTCCAGGGGACGTGGGTTCAAATTCCACTCATAGTAAAACCATTTTTTTTTCAGCTTATTATTTCATAGCAATACATATTTTTTTTAAATGGAATTACATTAGACTTTTTAAATTCCTTTTGGGAAAGTAAATTGGAAACAATACCCAAATCATTCCACTGTATTTTTGGCCTAGAATGCATTCAAGTAAAAAATGTTAAAGATTGCAAAATTCCAGATTTTTTTTTCTCTATTTTAATATTTTTATACACTTAAGGAAATTTGTTGGACAAATGTTAAGATTATTTTAACTTCAAAATGAAAAATAATTAAAGATAGAACTTTAATATTATTATTTGCAATTATTTGACAACTATTTACCCAAATGGAAACATTGGCCGTATATTTTTTTAGTAATCTGAAAAGTGTAAGAGAAGAAAAGATTTTCATTAAATTTAAAAATAGAATTAAGGAATAGCATTTGAGACTTGTAACAAATTTTCCAAATTGATAAGTAATTTCACTTTTTTATTTCAAACCTCTTTTAACACAAGTACTCTAAATAAGCTTTTACTTTGGTAACTTAAAAAGAGCTGTGCAACTCAAGGGTTTGCTTATATGGCATGTTTCAGATTTTTATACTTTATTATGTAACATAATTATATGCCAATTCAAATATATGTTTCCTAATTAGATAAAGTTAGATAGGAATTAATAAAATATTATGATTCACACTTTTTAAAACTTCCAAAAATTATAATTGCACCCTCTAACAAATTGAAACTTATTTAATAATGTGTTGTAAAACAGGAATGTGTTTATATATTTGTGTGTGTAACCTTCTTTCAGGCAATGTTTATGTTAGAAGAGGAAATCAATGGCATCATTACAGGCAACCAGCAGAAGCTCGTCAAGAGGTATGAGTTCTGTTTTATCAGTTGATAGATTTGTATTTCAGTACTCTGAACACTTGAACACTATATAAAATACTGACTATGATTTCATTTTATGTTTTTTATCTCATTTTCAAAGAAAATGAGAATAGTTTCCCTTTGTTGTCTGTCCATCTGTAGACATCAGACTTTTTTGTTTACAGAGATAAATTAAAATTCTTTTTGTGTTGGATAGGTATTGAGGAAATATGATATGCACATTCCGAATCTCTCTAAAGCTACAATTACGCCCTCTAGCGCCGGAAAAAGTTGAAAATTCCAAAATTTCAAACGAATATTGCAAATGATGTATTTATGCTAGAAATTTGAAATTTTGGTGGTGGAATGTGAAGGTCAAGAAGTTTCCATTGCCAACAATGAGTTGACCCCTTAGACCCAGAGAGGGTGGGAAAATACGCCTTTTAGTTTTAGGAGATAATTGTTTGTTTTTAGAGATAAACGAAAAAATCTTTTTGGGTTAGATAGGAATTAATAAAATATTATGATTGACACTTTTTAAATCTTCCGAAAATTATAATTACATCCTCTAACAGTGAAAAAATTTGCAAATTCCAAAATTTAAAACAAATATTGCAAACGACATATTTAAGTTAGAAATTTTAAATTTTGGTGGTGGAATGTGAATACCATGATGTTTTTATTGGCAACAATGAATCCATCTCTTAGACCCAGGGAGTGGGGGGTGGGAAAAGACATTTTTTTTTTGTTTTAGCAGATAATTTGTATTTAGAGATAAATGAAAAAAATCTTTTTTTAGGGTTGGATAGGAATTGATAAAATATTATGATTCACACTTTTGGAATCTTCTGAACACTATAATTGCACCCTCTAATGGTGAAAAAGATTGAAAATTCCAAAATTTTAAACGAATATTGCAATGATGTACACTGAAGTGCCATTGAATTAGGGATAGCAACCTAGTAACATGTTGAACCCCCTCTGGCTCTGATAATGACCGCCAAACAACGAGTCAATGACTCCACATGCTTGAGTAAATGTTACACAGGTATGGCAACCCATGCATCTTCCAGAGCTGTCCACAATTCTCTCAAGGTCGTTGCTAATGGGACACAGGCCCGAACACTTTGCTCGACGGTATCCCAAAGATTTTCTCTGGTCTTCTAGGTGGCCAATTCATTATTTCAAAGTCAACAGAATACTCCTGCAACCATGCCGTAGCCAACCTTGACCTGTGAGATGAACAGTTGTTTGCTGGTAGACGCCACTCCATTGAGATGCCTGATGGCCATAAATGGGTGTAAATGGTCAGCCATGAGTTGTGTACCAGGATGCATTGAGAATCATTGGTACACATATCAGAGGTCCCACAGACGCCCAACTGAAGATACCCCAGGCCATCACTGAGCCACCACCAGCATGTACTGTTCTGACCTGACATGCAGGATTCATGGGGTTGGTGCCATACCCTCAGTCTCCCATCGCCATGATGAAGTTTAAATCAGGATTCATCACTCCAGGCTATCTGTTGCCATTTTTGGATGGTCCAGTTTTGATGCTCTTTAGCCCAGGCAAGGCATTGAATCCGGTGTCGTACCATTAGAAGTGTGACTCTTGTAGTTTGGTGGCTCCTGAAGCCAACAATGAAGTGAGCATTGCATGGTCTGTGCATTGACTTCCTGGCTGGAACCCATGTTTAGATAGCAGGTGATTTCAGATAATATCTGGCCCCTATCAGTCCATATGATGCGGATCAGATGTCGAAGCCCACAATCATTCAAGGCTGGTTGTCCTTTACAGTTTATCTGGGTGCTTGTTTTTTGCCGGAATTTTTGTATTCCCGGAACACTCTTGAAGCTGTCATACAAGAAAATCCAATTCGTTGACAATTTTGGAGATAGAGTGTCCCTCCGTCGGGCACCTATGATTGGCAATATACGATCTGATATTCAAATGCATCTAAATCTCGTGCCTTTCCCATTACACTTTTCATGACCAATGCTTAGGCAAGCCAAAGCTGACAGCTGTATGTGACCAGAGTTTCTACACAAATGTGGGACTTGCAGTACTGAATTTGGATAATGTTTCCTATCCCTAATTCAATGGCACTTCAGTGTATTAATGATAGAAATATGAAATTTTGGTGGTGAAATGTGAACATCATGAAATTTCCATTTGATAATTAGAAAACTCTTTTAATTTGATTGGTACTAATGAAATATAATTTGCATTTTTCAAATACTTAGTAGTTTTAATATATATCTTTACAGATAACTGAAATGATGAAACAGCAGAGCTGTTATCGAGTTTTACAAATAATATGTATAAAATAGAAATTTGAAAAATTAGTGGTAGTTTTTAAGAGAGATTCATTTGACAGTAATAATGTACCCACTTTTCTGAGAAAGGTGTGGGAAATGCAACTTTTTAGATTTAAGTATTAAAAGACAAATAATTTTATGTTGTATAATTACTAATTAAATTATGGGAAAATTTGCATTTTTCCTGTCATCCACTAGCTCAGACTAGGAATGAAACAGTAGGTAAAGGAGAAACTTCTTTCTCTTTGAAAATGAGATTCTCAAATGCGTCATAGGTGATATGTGTTCTTCTAGTTATATGAGAAAATCTTTTTGAAGTATTTTATTAAGCAAACTTTACAAAAATTACAGAATTCATATACATAGAATAAATTTTAAAGAATTGAAATAGTGCTGAATATTAATAATTCTTTGTTTTTTGTGGGATTAAATAGCTTTTAATTAGTTTTCTCACTAATACTGGAAAAAAATTTAAAATGGAACTCGCCCTCATATTTAATGTTTTTTCAAGTATTCCAAAATTTCCACTTATGTAATTAAAAAACCATTTCTGCATTTACTTGACACCATCTTTGCTTTTTCTTATTTTTAATTTATTAATTTTACTAATATTTCCATTATTTGTTAATTATTTTTTATTATATGTTTTTTTCGACATCAAACAGTTCAGAGTTCTGCCCCTGTGAGTGAGACCACTTTTTAAAGGAAATACAGAGACTAAATCCAGTTTAATCATAATGGAACAAATGAAATCCAAAATGAATGATAATTGTATAATGATGAATGCCAAACTTAATAAGAGTACACACATGCCTTGTGAGAAATCATATGGTTTGGTTATTTGAGTTTTAGGACACAAGAGCAAATCATACTGCATACTGGTGTGGTTGTCATTAAACTTAGTATTGCTTATTGAAAGACTAGATTTTAATTGGTATTTCACAAGTAAAAGCAATAACTAACAATAAGTGAAAGTTTTTGTATTGGAGTTTTTTAGTCTGTTGAAATATATGTTGAAAGCCACAGCTTAAAGTGGAATTAAAAAATATATACTATACAAGTTTAAAAATATATACTATACAAGTTAAAAGCAGAGGGGGAGGCAATCGCCTGCCACCTAAACACAAGCTTTGAATACTGCTTCAGTATCACCAATACAGAGGCTAATCCTTATATGATATAGCATAGGATAAGTTTTATCAACATATACTGAATGTTAATATTCAAACATGATAGCAAGAAGTACTATGCTTTGATTCCAAACACTTTTAATTTGAACATCTTACATTAAAAGTGTATATAAATGCCAGTAATTTAAAAATTGAGATATTCTTTATAAGCTGGTAACGTATGAAATTGGATAAAAAAATAAAAGCTGGTAGTGCATTTTGAATATTTGTGGCAAAGGTGCTATTCCTATTTTTAACAAATGTGATTACAGTTCTTGTGATAATTATAGGGGCATTAGTCTACCTTTGTCTTTCTGTTCCATGTAAGGTTCTTTGTATTATTGTGCTTAATAAATAAAGAAGTTGTTGATGGACAGCTGTGTAATGAACAGTGTGTGGCTTTAGCATTGATAGGGGATGTACAGATCAAATATTTCCACTTAGGCAGATTCTCGAGAAATGTTTAGAATTCTAGAAACTTTTAGTTACTATCATTATAGATTTCAAAAAGCCTTTTGACTCTGTTGATCATCCTAATTTGTAGTTGATCATGAATTCGTATGGCATACCTGACAAGTTAGTGTAATGAAAGCTCTATAATAGCACAGTCATGTGATAATTGGTAAGGCTTGTAATAATTGGTTTAGCATTACTACTGGAATGTGACAAGGATAAATTTTGTCTCCTTTTTAGTTTGATTATAATGTTATGCAGAATTCACTGCAAAGAGAAAAATTTGGTCTTAAATGGTCTTGTGTTATGAAAATTTCTGATTTAGATTATTCTGCTGATTTGGTTCTTTTGGCAAATGATGTTCATGAGATGAACTCTTTCATTAGCAATGCTGATGCAACTGGTAATGCATAAAATTTGTTGATAAACAGAGAATAAACTTAAAGTGACAAAAATTGGTCAGGCAAGTTGTTTTTCAGTTGTTTTGAATGGTTGAAGCCTTGAGCAAGTGTTTCAATTTAATTATCTCTAGAATTGTTTAGCAGATACTGGTGATGTGTGGTATGAGTTAATAAAAGAATAGGGATTGCTGCTGAGACTTTTAAGAATCTATGGAGATGGTTGAAAAATAAGCATATACTCTTAATGACTAATATTTGGTTATATAATAGTTTGGTTCTTTCTAGGTATGGTAGTGAAACTTGGACCTTTTGTAAGCAAGATAACAGGAAACATGATGCTTTTTATTCTAGATGCTTAAATGATATCTTGGGCATTAGGCAGTTTGACTTGTAAGTAATGATGAGGTTAGGGCTTAGGACCATACTCATAACACAGATTAGTGAATAGGGTTATGATCAATGTCCGTAAAGGCCTTAGAAAAGGGGAGACTAAAATGATGTGGGCAGACAATGTCATACAGGTCTTTGTTAAAATTAGCCTACAATGACAGATGAGTGGGTATTCTGCTGTTGTTGTTGTACAGTCTAGTAAATTTAGAATTAGATTATATATCAATGTTTTTCATTACTAAAATTATTGTGATTGCTCTTGTTATTTAGAGTAGCTACAGTGTCCTTCTACAGATGATGCCTATTTTGGTTCTTATTTCATTATCTCTAATGAGCAGTTTCTTTGTATCTGATCCTCCATACAGTTTAACAAGAACAACGTAAGTGAATTTCTTCTATGCATTTAAAGTGAATTTCTGTATTTGTGTGTGAAATCATAATCATGTGCCACTTGTTCAGTATATTGCCTGAATGTAACAGGCTGAACTTCAGTGTCTGCAGAAGTTTATATAGGTTTCCAATGATATATTTTTTAACTAAACAGTGACTTGCCTTGTAATTTGAGCTAAAATGACAACAATATTAGAAAAGGACAGTAAGTCGACTTTTTTTTCAATGCATTCTGTTTATTTTTTTCAGAATGAATATTTCAGGTGTGTTTTTTGGGTGGGGGTTGGCTCAGTCAGTAGTATGCCAGGCTTGTAATCTGCAGTTTGCAGGTTCAAGTCCCACCTGGGGCAGCATTAAAATTTATCTCCATAAAACTCACTGCCCTGTCCTCAGTCAGTAAGAGACACTGAAGGGCTTGAAAAGGCTGCCATCTGTCAGATGGAACATTAATCCATGTGTGGGAGAGTCATATCCTGTGCACATTAAAGAACATACTGGATAGCCTTGACTGGAAGCTACCATCTGTCACCTAACAACTATCCAGTGGACCCTTTTCCTCCAACCTTCTCTGAGCCTTTGGGGTCCTTGTGACCTGACCATTTATCCATCGTGTTAAAAAAAGTGGCACTCAGAGGTAAAAAAAACCAACAACAGTTAGCTTAGTTCTTTAATGCCTAAAACATCTCCCCCCCCCCCCCCAAAAAAAAAAAAAAAAAAAAAAACATATAGGGAGTAAAGACAAAAGGATAACATTATTTAGACTAGTGCATTTCAAATTTGGGCCATTATAGGCATTAAAGGCAAAAAGCAGAGAAGTCCTGAGTTGGGTGGTGGTTTTACCTCTGACTGCCACTTTTTTGTTCACAATGGGCTAAATATCAAGGTCACAAGGACTCAGAGAAGGTTGAGGACAGAGACCCAGTGGGCAGCTGTTATGAGATGAGAGCCTCCCATCAAAGCCATCCAGCATGTTCTTTAAAATGCACAGGGTATTATCAAGGCCACCTCGATACAGAAGGCCTGGACACTGCAGAAACAAGACTTATTTTAAAAAATATAGCAGTTTTAATTATACATCTATTTCTAAAAATTGAACTGGTAATTAATAATTTTTAAAAATTTCCAATTTTAAAATATTTGAGATTATTTTAATAAAATACTAATGAATAAATTATATTTGTTTAGTTGGTTTTAAAATAAACAGCTTATACTTAAATTTTTAATAAATTAGATCACTTATATTTTTATGCAAAATTAATTTCCCTCCTTCCCCCCCCCCTCTTTTTATTCAAGGCTGTCCAGGCCTGGTGTATCGAGGTGGCCTTGGTATTGTGCAACCAGGCCACAACTGAACTTTGCAACTGACAAAAGATGGCCTTTCCAAGTCCATCAGTGTCCCTTTTCCTACCGCAGACAGGATGAAAATTACTGAGCCAGCAGAGATAATCTCAATACTAAGCACAATTGAGACTCAAATCTGAGAACTGCAGATTATGAGCCTGGTGCACTACTAACTAAGCCAATTCTTGACCTGCCTGATCACTAGATTTTCTGTGTGATGTTTGAAGCAGAACAGATGACGTTCCTATGTAGGGAGGGGGGAGACTTTAACCTAAGAGTGGTCTTTTAGCCTACTACAATATTTTTGGATTGCCATAAATAAATTTTATGGCCTCTTTATATGTCTGCTCATCTGGCTGACCTTGAATTGTTTCTGCTAGATGGACATAAAAAAAATTTCCATTTTGGGCAAAATTTTGAGAAAAATCATGAATGGTCCCTTGAACCAACATATGTCATGATGTTTTCTGCTACATTTTACTTTACTTTTTTTTCAATGCATTCTGGTGTGTTTTTGGTAAGTTATGGAGTCAAAAGCCATATTAATGTAGTGCATGTAAAATGAAAAAAAAAAGTGTTTTGTAGAGTTCATAATTTACTATGTGAACAAAGTATTAAGTTTGCTTTTAAAAATAAAATAAATTACTCCTCAGTCAGTGTTTACCACAGATGTCTGACAGAGCACGCCAGTTAATATACAATAAAGAAGATCTGCGAGGAAGGCAAGAACTCGGCAGAAAGACAACATCCATGCCTTATCTAGGGCTTGAACATATGCACTTTGATCAATGGCCAAGTGTACTAATCACCTGGCCAGTATTAATTACATTTGTATTCTTAGTAGAAGCTTAAATTTTTTTATGTGCCACACACTTTCCAGTGGAATAATTATTTTAAATTTCACAAAATTCAGTATAAATCTTAGAATTTCTCAGGCTACGATAATTTTAAGTATCATCAGCTAAGTAATTGCATGTAGTAAAAAAACTGGTTCTTGCTTTTAAAATCCCTTGCTGTATAGTGGTTGCAACACTCTTGATACTCCAGATTGTCACCAAATAATCCAGTGTTGACTTTCCACATATAAATTGACTTGCCATAGGTGACTTGATAGTTTATTACATAGTCAGTATCTTTGGAGAACACCCATCCAATGGACTGGGTTCTCCAAAGATATTGACTATGTAATAAATTGTCAACTGACAACCTGGTATTATTATATAGTGAGTGATTTTAAAAGCAAGAACTAATTATGATGAGAATTTGTAAATATTCCCTCTTTAGGAAATAGAAATAACTGTATAGAGCTAATTACAGAAACCAAGCACAAATTTTTTATTAAAAAATGCTCAGTTGTTTTACTGTATGTGAAATTACTTAACTGATGCTTCTTAAAATTATCATAGCCTGAGAGCATTTTAAGGTTTATTAATCATGAATTTTTGTAAAATTAAAAAATTGTAATATCACTGTGCTTTTAAATATGTTTTTCCAGTGGAAATTTCATATTTTACAGTCCTTCAAAATAATCATTTATGTTATTTCTTCATGAGTTATATGAAATAATATTCTCAAACTTTAACAGATGCAGATGAATAAGTAAGGAAATTCATAAATACTTTGCAATTATTGCATACTTTATGCAGTTCATAAATGTCACTTTCTTGGTTTTCTGTCTTCTCACATTTTCAGCATCGAACCAAGTAATGCATGTAAGACTTGCTGTGCTCTTCATATAAATGTAAACATCTATAATAATAAAAGGATATTTCTGTCTGTGGCAGCCATAACATGTCAGGAAATCATGGTAGATGCTTCAAAATTTGACAAAACATAACTCATAATTTAACTAAATGCCAAACCAGTTCAGATATTTGAAAACATGTTTTTTGTATCATATATTATGCTTTTTTTCTAATAATTTCATCTGTTTACACTATGAGGCTATCTTATCTAATAAGTGACTTAACAACAGGCTAAAATTTCATCTTTGAACTGTGCATACATTTTGAGTTTCATATGCATTGTCCTGCTGCTCCATCAATTTGCAGTTGTTTTTCAATGCCAGGGGATCACAGATAAAAATTGTTGCTGCTAGAATTTGTATAAAAATTCTAAGGGAGTTAGTGGCTTAAAAATAACCTATAAAATTGATGGCATGACAGGGCAATGTTATATGAAACTCAAAATGCATATTTGCAGTTCAAAATTTTTTTGACCTATTGCTAAGTTGCATATTTTATAAAATAACAATATACTGTAATCAGATGAAATGATCAGAAAAGAGTGAACTATACACTCTTTTGATGATTGTTTATTATTTAAAAAAAAAATCTATTTTGTAGGTTATAAAATGGGCATTACTGAACGAGGTGTTTAGTTGTTGAATATTGCTTAACTGTAAAAAATGAGGTGGTTTGTAATAAATTTTCATTCAATAGGTTGCCATTAGTGCTTAGAAATTTATTATGATAAGGTTTTTTACTGCATAGAACATTGAAATATATCTAAAGCAGTGAGATGAGTGTTTTTTTTTCCCCTTCAATAAACGTATACTTGAGACAAATACAGCTATATAAAATATGTAAAAACTTATTTTCTGACAAAGATTATGTTTTTCAGAAAATATTTTTATGAACGGAAGACACACAATTTCAAGATACCATTTTATGTAAAAGAAACTTTTGCTACTGAATATCAAGGGAGCATTAAGAGAATAGAAGCACAAGTAGAAGAAGACTATATATCAAATCTTCGAACATCATGCTTTAGAGAAAGAAATTATAGTAAGTAATATTTTATCTAATAAAATACTTTATAGAGATTGCATTTAAAATTTTTTGCATATATATCCATAACAAATTTCTGTTACCAGCCTTTGTAATTTGCTTCTGTAAGAAAATATGGATGTCCTTGTTTATTATATGCAGGCTTATAACTTAAATCTCACAATGAGTCCTGGCTTTGCCAGTACTGAGACTTTCTCTGCTTGTCCATATCTTGTTTTCAGTGAGAAAGAAAGCACCACTGAGTTTTCAAAGATAGCTCTTACACCATAAAACCCATGTATGTTATAATGCCAAATATGCAGATTAGAGTTATTCTGTTCTTTCTCTAAGTCTGGGTTCGTAGAGAAATAGCCACTTTGTCCATTGTATAATAGAAAGTGGCACAGAGATAAAACAATCCAATACATCTTTTGTGTTACTGAAACTGCTTGATCACTAATTTTATAAATAAAACTGATAATAAAGAATAAATTATCTGTGTATCATAAATTAATAATTGAGGAACAAAACTAGATCAACATGATTCACTTTAGACATCCAGATCAAGTTAATTAATATATAATCCACAGAGTTGCCTGTTCATTTTTAAGTCAATAAATCAGTAAATAGTTTTGCAGAAAAAGGTTTTGCTAACGTGAGATTTGAATCCACAATCATCAATGATGGGAGATCGATAGGTCACATTAGTAGATAAAAATGGAGCTGGCTTTAGTTTAGTGGTCTTAGAACACTCTGGAATGTATCTGGAAAGATGCAGGTTTGAATTCCATACATTGGAAAAACGTTTTTCCACAAAACTATCAAATCATGTTAATTCACCTTGTCTATTCATTCATGTACCACATCTAAGACACAAAATAATTGAGTTATAACAAAATGGAATATAATATGTTTGAACTTTGCATGCATGATATTGCTGTTCTTTTTCTACATTATTTTCTTTTACTTATTGGTTTTTTTTTTTTACATGCAAAAATATCTTTGCCAAATGAAACATCAGCTGCAATTATAATACATCCTTACTAGGGGCAGGGTAGACTTGGTTAGTAGCACACAAGGTTTGTAATCTGATGTTCCCAAGTTTGAGTTTTAACTGTGCTTGCTTTCAGATTTATCTTTACCTTGCCCTCTTTGAGAATGGGGACATTCTTGGATGTGAGATTACCATCCATTGGATGGGATGTTGTGGCTCCATATGCAGGAGAACCATACATTGTCATGTTGAAGAACAACACACTGAATGACCTTAACAGGAGGCTTCCATCTGTTTCCTAACAGCTATCCATTGGATCCTTTTTCCCAATCTTCTCTAAGTTTTTGGGATTCTGGCCATTTAGCTCACTGTGTGCAAAAACATGCCACTCAGAGATATACTGCTAGCAACTTATCTTTAAAAAACTTTTAAAAAACCAATAATTGCACAGCTTTCCACCTCTTATAAATAACTGACTCATCCACAGTACCCAAGGCTCAAAACTGTTTCAGAAATAATATATAAGAACATAATTCAGAAATAATAATAACTAATGTGTGACTTTGCAGTTCACCATTGCATTTTCTCTTGCTTCTCCACACACAATGGTTGTGGGAGCCAGAGTGTTCTAAGACCACTTCACAACAGTTGTGGGAGCCAGTCGCTATTGCTAATCTTTCAAAGTCCAAAACCTACTATTGCAATCCCCAACATCTACATCTGGAAAAGTTCATGTAAATCTCTTTCCAAAGTTTGATCTGAAAACTTCAATGAATTGCATCTGTCAGTATGACCTTCAGCAATTGGGTTATGTAGTCATCACCTAAGTCTTGTACTCATTTGTATGCCTTCTTTGTGCCCCTCTGTTTGAGATCTACATCTACTTGGTATATTTTTTGTTTCTAACACAACTGTTCCAGCATTTATGCAACATCTAAGCCTATGCAAGCTGAAAGTATTTTTGTTTTTACATATATCTGGAATTTCTTCAATGGGATTGAAAATGGGATAGTCCTAAATCCTCCCCTCCCCCTTCAAACCTTTCTTCATAAACTAAAGGGAAAAGGTAACAAAACACAGTTTTGTCTAACTCCAAATGAATTTCTAAATCAATCCCTGAAAGTTCCCCCAATTCTTACACACTCTTACTATTATTATAGAATGCCATTATTTTGTTAA
Source organism: Ryuthela nishihirai (assembly GCA_038380435.1). NCBI lineage: Eukaryota > Metazoa > Arthropoda > Arachnida > Araneae > Heptathelidae > Ryuthela > Ryuthela nishihirai. The sequence goes on from JAWZYU010000013.1 coordinate 31,954,857, forward strand.
CTAACTTTTCTAGTATTTCATAAGCCTTGACAAATCAATCACAAATTATGTTATTTTTTTTATTATATAATTGTATTATATTCCATATTATAAAATGAATGCCAATTTATTTACCACATATTTTTATGTTTCTTCTCTGAAATAAATATTTTGTTCTCTGTGTATAGCTGGAAAAAATTCAAAGCACTTAAGATTGTAATTATCATAAGTAAGAAATTGTTCTTTGTATATTATTTTATAAATATATTTACATATATATATATTTCTTCTTTTTTTTTTCAGAAGAGAGTATGATATGGAGGGCAAGGAGTTTTCGAGATGTTGCATTAGAGCAAAAAGCAAGAGACTTGAGAACACCTTCTTGTGAGGCATTAAATGAATTGTATAATCGTGAGCGAGGAATGTAATTTTGTATATATATATATAAATCCTTGGGACATCAAGTGCACTTGAATCCCACTGTGGACTGAAGATTATTTTTCCTCTTTAAATGTCAAGTGGGATTGTAT